>CAVNZK010000339.1:0-1200000 GCA_963693345.1 Pieris melete | reverse complement strand
CCTGAATGTGTGTTATCAACAACACATTTTTTAAACTTCTCAATAATATCAATTTCTGTTTGAGTTTTGTCTGTGTATGTAATGACATCAATATGTTCAGGTTGTTCTGCCTTGTCACCAATTAAGGTAAATATAATCTTTATACCATTTTCTATATTAATTATTGCATTTAATGACTTTGGTATTAAAACAGAAGGTATATTCTTATTATATACTTCATGAGAAAGGCTTCTGAATATCACATTATCTACTGGAACTATTTCCACACACAAGTCATCAATTGTATTTGTGGTTTCATTTTCATCTTCATTACGATTTGATAAATGGCTTATAGATGGAATATTCTGCATTGTTGCTAGTATTACTGTCAAATCTTTGTAGGAACTACCTATTAAGTCTTCATGTATGAAAACTGTGTATGGATGAATTAAGTTCTTGCCTTTTTTACCATCACTATCAATAGCAAGAGCTCGTAAAACCAGTCTGCTTGGTACAAACAAATAAGGCCGAAGTATACCCTGATTAATAAGACCAATATTGTTAAAGGCCTGTTTATTGTTTTGAGTTGAAGCACCTAAGGTATTGCTCTGATTTTGAACTTTATTGAAAACATCTACCTTTACTATAATTTTACTATGATTGACCAAAAGGCCTGTTTGCTTTGGTGTAAAAACAATTGGAAGTGATGTTGAAATCCATACTACTGCTTTTTGATGAGAGACAACCAGCCTTAATTGATCAAGGATTCTATACTGAAGAATATCAGCATTATGCTCCTAGAATTAAATTTATTATTTGTATTGTACAAAAAACTAAAACTAAATTTAGACTATTAAAATGTATTTTACCAATATTTCTTGGTCATCAGGACTTTCTGTGTCAATATACAGTTCATCCAAGACTGGAACATCTCCATATGGAGACACAAAAACTTCAGCACCGTCATCTAAGTCTAGTAGCTTACTGTGAGTTGGATTGCATGATATGTAACCTTCAGAAACATTGCTGCTGAATACTGCCCATAATAATATATGTTTTTCCTTGTACACGATTTGTATACATTGTGACTAAAAAATAAAATAAAGTATAAAAATGTCGTATAAACAAACATTAACATGATAAAGCAATTTAAGCAAATAACCTTGACCCTATTTTATCATTTAAACGAAAACATAACCTATTCTGCACAAAAATCAACGAAATATATAAAAACATAGAACAACTGAATTTGCCATTCATTGGCTTACATCTGATGTAATTTACAGGATAAATTGAGACAATCTACTTACTTGTTCTTTGTTGGCGCTGTATTTAGGACTTATGTATGCGAAACAAGTTCGTTCGTGGGTTAATGACACTTTTAATCTTACACCGCCTAACATTTTTCAAAAATGAACTTAAACATCGATATGTTTAGCTGTTTCTAATTATAAATTATATAATACTTATTAATTGATATTGTTAACATTATATTTTGAAAACGGTATAAGTTTTTATAAACAACACGACAGCTGATAATGACACTTCATAACCGTTTGTTTTACTGACAGAGAGTCCTATGTCATTGACCGTGAAGCAGCATTCCGATTTACGTTGTTATACAAGGCGAGATACTTTTTTTTACTAAAAATCCAGCTTTTCTTAATATTAACATGAATTAACTAGTATATAACACAAGTAATATATAGTATACGTATTTTTGAAGATAAAATTTAACAATTACTTCTAATTGTGAGAAGAAAAATAAACAAATGTAATATTTCAACTTATAAGTTCTTCTAAAATGGAACGAAAGTTTCCCCCTCTCCTGATTGGTACATCTTTGCCAATAGAAATTTGATTTCATCCAACGGTTTTTGTTAAAATTGCTCTATTCGGTTGCGAGTTGATCAAACGTTACAATATTTTTCAATATTTTTATAATAATTAAATATTGGTAATTTGTGGTTCATATTATTTATAATACTGTGCAAATTAAACGGAAACAAGGGTACAAATCAAGCGGCCACCGCCGTTTGTTAATATGTAAGTTATTTTTTTTACAGGACGCTACCGTTTGTACTTCATTTGTTTTGCCTCCATTTTTGACCGTTAGACGTTAGAAGATTATTGAAATTATTATAGGTGTTAACGTTAAAACATGAATTAATAATTAAAATATAACATACCTATGTAAAGTACACGTGATAAGTGTTGGTTATTTTCAGTAACTTGTAATGGCGCCAACAAGGTTGGCATCTAAGTCTGTAAATATTAGTCAGAATATGAACGGCATCATGAGCCATGGCATCACGACGAGGAGTAAGCAATTAGCTACTCTGAAATCTTACAAAGACAGCTTGAAGGCGCCAAACAAGAGAAAAGCTGATAGCCCTTTAAAGGATGTTACTGCTAAAAGAGCTGCTTTTGGAGACTTAACAAACGCATTTAACAAATCCTCGGGTAACGAAAAATGCATGACACTTAAAAAGATGACTGTGGAAGGGAAAATACTTCCAGCTGTTAAGGTTATTCTCCTCATTTTAAATATGTTACATCTGCATGAGGGTATTTTTATTTAACTATTGTCTGCTAAGTCTTATATTTATAGAACAACATATATTATTAATAAAGTGTGGTTGTGTTACAACTTTCCCCCCAATTTCATTTTCGCAAACAGTCAATAACAGTAATGTGTTAACACAGTATTACACTTACACAAACTTTTCTTATTATATACTATGTGTAACTTGTTGCTCTTACACTATAAAATATTTTTGTTAAGTAGTAAGGTCATAAAAAAATGTGTCTTGTACAAACCTCATCAACCTTAAGCTCTTAACTAAAGTGTTCTAAAGCTATTATACTATTCCATTTAATTAATATAAGACTTATTCTAGACTATCAAACCACACACAGCAGTCAATGGCAAAACATTAAAGGGCAGACAGTTGCAAAAAGTAGCTGCAAATGCCATAGAGAGTGTGCAGAAACACTTTGTTAAGGATCTACCCAAACCTATTGCCACTCGGGCACAAAATGGCATTCTTAAGAATATTGTTCGTAAGTCATTGGACAAGGAAAATCAGAATCAAAGTCAGAGCTCTTCAGCTAAATCTGCTAGAAGTGATGTTTCAGAGGCTTCACTTTATACCACGGCTTTGGAGAATAAGTAAGTGATATTCATTTATGATGGCCTAAAATTTTTTGTGAATTCTTTCAGTGAATTGTGTAATAAATGTATCATGAATCCTGTTTTAAATAATTGCTTTAAAATGGTATCTTGGCTTAATCAAATTATGTTCTGATGAAGATAAATGACAATAAGGTTCTTTTATATTTATGGTTCATGCACATGCTTGATGAGTGTTGTGCTTTTGAATTTGGCAAACAATTTAACCAATATGTAATGTCTCTCATTTCCTCCACTAAAACTCTGTTAGCAGTAGCACATATGAAACAAAGGAGGAATATAAGGCAATCAGCGAGAAACTAGACAAAGTAAATTTGGATGACTCGGACTGCAGGTCTCTGGATGAGGAGGTGGACATCCCACACCGAGTGCCTGCTGGTGTTATTGACTTTGACAAGGAAAACTGGAATGACCCCTACCAAGTATCTTGCTATGCTATGGACATCTTCAACTACTTGCAAAGCAGAGAAGTGAGTAATGTTTTAGTTTTTGTAGTGAAAAAATTTATGATACTTGATCACTACCCACTAATAACAATGTCTTTCTCCAATTTTATTAATAATTTTAAAATCGTCATAGTCATAGAATAGTGACAGGTCTGACAAATAGTAAAATTTGCAGGGGAGCCATTTCAAAATAATATAACGTTGGGTTTTGTCATAACTATTTTAATACAAAATATATATAATAACTAATATAATTTAATATTACACAGTTTTCTAGAAAAATCACCTGTTTCTATGAAATCCTTCACTTTACCAACTGATTAATTTGAAATTTAAAACACATGGAATTTTTTTTTATAGCCGTAATATTTAGTCCATGTAGTATCCAAATATGATAAAAATTTTATTTTGGACTTTTCAAATCCGAAATTGTTCTTCGATCATGACGAATTTAATTTTATATTTTGTAAGAATTTCACTAGAAGGCCTACTACAGGTCGGGGTATTAATTATAATGTACACTGCCTATGATTTGCAATATTTCCTATATTGCATTTAGTTATCTAATTCCAGGTTATAGACTCATATAAATTTTCCTTCTGTTCCTGTCCCCCTTGATTTATATTGACCATCTATCTAAAATGTCCAACCTATATTCTTATTTAACCGATATTATAGGCATTTGTGTTTGTCAATGCATTACTTGTTATCACTTATCATTATTGTTGAGTGTGTTTTTGTTAAAATGGACACAAGGCTAATATGTTACTTTATTTGATTCTGCTTCCTGTTGTTTTTATGATCATCATAAATGAATCATCCTAACTTTAAAAATATTTAAATCTACTTGAAATTTCCGACAAAATACATGGTTACAATACAGATATTCTTGATTTTTTTTAGTACGTATGTTTGTTAGTTGTAATTTTAAATTAATCTTTTCGTCCTCCACATCTTTAAAATATATTTATTTTTACAAGTTTCACTTTTTCTAATAAATTCGTAACTGTATATGAGCGACGCAATATTGACTGAGAAACTAAATTGTAATGATAAGTAATGAAACGTTATCGATTCAAGTTTTTTTTGCCTAGCAGTTTGATCAAATGGCTAAACATCATTCTGGCTGCCAGTGAAACAGCGCTGTTTAGTAAAGAGGCTAGGCTGTTGATAGAACGGTTAATTAAGCTAGTTGGCTGCGGCATATATACTAGCGGCATGTCCCGGCTTCGTACGGCTATGCATATATTTTAGAAATGAAAATGACAGGAAAAAATAAAAGTACTTATTATCTAGTATTTTTCGTGATTATCGTTTAAAAACATAACAAAAATTACCTGTTTTTATTATTATAGTATAGACCCTGATATCACTATGTTTGTTTTATTGATAATTTATGTGAGTTTATAAGTTCTCGGTTTAACACGTAGATTTATGTATCCTTATTCAAAGAAAAATATCGTTTATCTTTTATATTATACAAGGAAAAAATTCCATGACTTCAGTGAAGGAAGACTGATATACTACATTGTCATTCCTTACCGGGCAACCAATGATATAATTTTATGTATGGTATATTATTTAATACAAAGAGTTCCCTTGGGAGATGGGTTCTGCCATATTGCTAGCTACGGAATTGTGAAGAAGATAATGCCTAATGGCCACATCTCATTTTATCTATTTAATTTATCAGTCCTAAATATGGTTTCTTAAAATATGCATGAAAATATGACTTCACTTCTATTATACACATATACACATCAACAATATTAAAACATAAAACTTCAAAGTATTTGGATTGTCTTCATTTTAACATGTATTAGATATTTGATGGCATAGAATTAAAGATATCATTATTCCTCACACAGCCTCTCTTCCCCATCGATGACTATCTTACGCGGATAAAGGGAATCACAGCGTGGATGCGAGGCCTACTCGTTGACTGGATGGTGGAGGTTCAGGAGAGCTTTGAACTGAACCATGAGACATTATACCTCGCCGTTAAACTTGTTGACTTATTCTTGACCCGCTCGAGTCGGAAATTGCCAGAAAGGGAACATTTGAATAAGGAAGAGCTACAGCTGTTGGGTGCATCTGCCCTATTTATCGCTTCTAAGTTTGACGTAAGTATTGTATCGTGTAGAATTGTCTTTTTTTGTTCAGTTCTTAAGTACGTGATTCAAACTTAATTTAGGGGAGTTTCTTCACACCTAAGTTAAAGTATCTACTTTGTATTTGTTTATGAACGCAGTTTAAATATTAAAAATATTTTAAATAAAAGACAAAATTAATTATCATATTTTTTTATTTGTGTAAATAAAATTTTGTTTAAAAAACGGTTTCTATCGTGCACGTTATAAAGTTTCAAACATAACTTATTTCCTAACTTTCATAAAATACATCGACTAACTTAATTTTTCATACTTTTTCAAAAGCTTTGAGTCAAACTGTTAGCCTAAAGCAGTTATTACTGCCAAATCTAATTGATATTCTAAAATAGATTTTTTTCATACTTATTCATTATTGAACTGTCGAACAATTTTTTCGCATTTTTACTTTCTATTTCTTTCGTATTTTTTAATTGCTATTTACTAATACATTATTATATAAGACACACTTGCCATTTTTTAATGTGTATATTGAAATCACTGTTGTGGTTGGTTGACTGTATATTATATTTTTTCTATATATGTATTTAATTATGTAAAACAAATATTATAGGAACGGATCCCGCCACTTGTGGACGACTTTCTGTACATCTGTGACGGAGCCTACACGCTGAATCAATTAATCAAGATGGAGATCAAAATTGTGAAGACGATCGACTTTGACCTCGGCATTCCTCTCTCCTACAGGTTCCTGAGAAGATACGCTCGGGTGAGTCTTATTTTATTCAGGGTGGTGGGAAAATAATTAAAATCAGAGTTGTTGAGTCGTCCATTATTCTTAAACTTAATTCATAAGTTTTAATTTAAAAAGACCAAATAGACTCGGGGTCGATTTAAACTTATTATATATATTTTTTACAGTTGAAAAATGAAAATAAATGGTTTTATAATATTAAAGTAATAAATACATTCAGTGTTGTTTTAAATAATATATAATTTCAAATATTGATAGAACAGCTTTCATTTTTATGACATAGTACTAATTAGTTACTGTATGAATCCTGGGTCATCGGGGCGCTTTCAGTAATAGAGGATTTCAGTTTTACTCTATATCCACCACTCGCGTAATTCCTGTGTAAAGAATAATTGCAATGTAACCGTTGAAGTGAGTGGCCTACGTCTGACTACTGACTATACTCTCTGGGCGTAACTCTGACGATTTAGGAAATCGCTACGCTAATAAAACTAAAAAAGCCTGAATGAGCAAAATGTACAGCCCTGACTCGTGCAGTTAATATTGCCTTTAGTTTACATAAATAAACATTACACTAAAACTCTTTGAACAGTTTTTTTTTCATTGTTTAATTCGATGTTTCGAATGCTTTAAAATAATTATGGACCCGTGACTCAATAATCACAATGTGTGTTCCTGACTTTGGTTTTATTTATTAGTTTTTAAATTTCGTTTTGAATAATTATATTAAGTACATAAATGTTTTCGCTGTTTGAAGTGCGCCCGAGTCTCGATGCCGACCCTGACCCTGGCTCGGTTCATCTTGGAGCAATGTCTATTGGAATACAGCTTGGTGTCTCTGTCGGATAGCAAGATGGCGGCGGCCGCGCTCTATGTGGCGCTGCGGATGAAGAACGTCTCCCAGTGGACTTCCACGCTGCAGCATTACACTGGTATGTATGATGAATTCAAAAAGTGTTGGCTAGTTCCCAAAAATGGTTGCATTTTTTTTAATTTTCCCCACTGTTGGCAACAATTGAAAGATTACTTGATGAAAATTTCTAAACCATTCCAACGGTTTGTATATTTGACGGCGTAACTGTACAGGCATTTAATCAATTATTATTAATAATAGTTATTAGTAATAGCAGTATTAGCCTAGTGACTTCAGCGTGCGACTCTCATCCCTGAGATCGTACGTTCTAACCCCGCCTGAGCACCAATGGCCAAAAAGTCGACGGCGTGTGTCAGGCACTGGAGACTGATCACCTTGCCTATTAGATTTAAAAATGATCATGAAACAGATTCAGGAATCTGAGGCTCAAACCTAAAGAGGTTGTAGCGCCACAAATATTTTTTAAATATTTAAATTGAGTCAGCTTCTTAACTATATATGTAAAAAATGTTTGTCAAGTTTCTTTGCTGAGTGACGCGTTATAATTCCTCAGGTTACTCCCTCTCTGAGATTCTTCCGATCGCTCTCCTCCAAAACGCAGTTCTGCACAAGAAGCCAAAGTCCGCGATCAGCACGGTACGGAACAAGTACTCGCACTCGATATTCTTCGAAGTGGCCAAGTTGCCCTTAGTTGACGATGCTCTTTTGACCAGCTGAGAAGGAAAACCTCGCATTATACAAGCGGGTGGGTATTTTTAAGGGTTGTCAGGTCGCTTTCAGGTCAGATATTAGTTAGGTCGAAGCCAACATGTTGATCAAAAGTCATAATTTGGAACCAGTGCTACTTTTTTAGACTGTCTTTTGGTCAATTCTTCTTTCTTTCTTTAAGAAGCGCCTTACTTATAAACGTCTCAATTTTTTTAGCACTTTGCAATAACAAAATCTACGGCTCAACGATTAGGCAAATTTAAGTTTTAAGTAAGGAGCTTTGATTATGTTTAATTCCAGTACATTAGTTTTCCCTAGTTTGACAACCCTCCGGTAACTTATAAAATGTTGTAACTGCAATAAATTTGTTAAACGGTTTTCTGAGGTACGAGGCATTAGGGCGACGTATACGCGAGTTAGACAAATTAAAATATCGCCTATCGGCCCGTGAACGAGACGCTTAATTTATCGTCAATCGTATAAAGCTAAAACGTGTCTCATTTGAGAAGCTGAATTTGATTGACTTTTAAATATTTGGATTAGATTAATAAAAGACTAACGTGCGACGTTTTTATTTCCGACATTGTACTTATTTGTTTTTTCAACAAATTCTGTGCTTTTAATTTATTAGTGTATTCAGGCCTTCGGCGGCCTCTTGGCTGATTTTGAGGCCGATTTTACGCTTCACAAACAGATTTATGTAAAATTTGTTATACTTATGTAAGTAACGACAGGGATGTGTGCCAGTTGCATTTATTTTAAGACTGATGACGTGGTTAGCCTCTAAGCCAACATTTGAAACTAAAATATTTAAGTCTTTTAATAACATTGAATTTAGATTTAAATAAATGGGAATGATTTAATTATCACAGATTTTGTTTTAATTTTTAAGATGGTTAATAATCGCATTGGATTCGTAAGAAAATAGAGTTAAATCTTAAATATTTTAGTGTCGTGTAATAGTGCTACAAACTTATCTGAACCGATTGCATATCGAGAGCTATGGGTAATATAAGTGAGGGCACTACGAGCGCTTGTGCCATATTAAAGTATGGCTCCATTACCACCGTTAAGCTTGAGATCTTGAAACCAAGTTTCTTCGGCTATGATCTCCGTGTTTTTGTTTGAAAATAAAAATAACCAAAATCGCGAAACACAGTGTACGCCCGTTTGAACGCTTCGAGATCGTCTTCCTATAGTCAATTATAGGTAATCGGTTTAGTTGGAATATTTAGTGTTAATTGTATTGTAATACGCGGAATACGAGTTTTATTTATTAGTTTTTTTCGGTTCAATTGTGAGACCATGTTTTATTTTAAATTGATATCGACGGATATACGGAATGAGAATCGGCAATTTTTATGAAATGAATATCTTTTGGATGGTATTGTACATATGCTGACGTTTGAACCGATCTTCGACGAATGAACTCAACTTGCCACCGAGAGCAATTGATTTTTATAAAGGTTATGTATTGTAATTAGCAGAGTTTGCTAATATTATTATAATGAATGGATTTTGTAATGTTTTAATTATAATTTACATAGTAATTATTGTGAGTTTTGCAGCGGTGTCGTGTTTTGTAATTTATCACATTTTAAAGAGTACAAAATATTGGAATGTTATAATGTTGTTCATTAATGGTAAGTTTTAGACTAGCTCGTTTTAAAACTGTTTTCATATCATTTGTCATTATACAAGTTAATTTTAATGTAAACTGTAAAATGTAAATAAAAAGTGATTTTGGTTTGATTTACCATTTTATTTAACATCCTTGTGTGTAGTAAGGCTATTGTCTGAAGTGCTCTCAAACTTAATTGAAAAATTACAAAACTTAAGACAAGTTTGATTTACGTCAATAACAAGAAGAAATATCACCATACCTACTTGAAATAGATTGGATAGTTGTAAAGACATGTTTTACTTGCAATTTCAATTAAAATTTCACGAAGCTGATAGCGAAAAATAATTAGGTAAAATTTGTTTATATTCGGTTTAATACATCAGTGGGTATGTACGCAAATACGTAAAAAAAAATTTGTTTAGTTTTCAAGTGGGCTTTTAAAAAATAACGATAATTGAAATTCCGATTTTTTTTAATATTACGCTTCGCAACTCATATAGATCTTTCTTTTCACTTTTTAATTCAGCAGTCAGTCCAGGAAAAGCGTCCTGGTAAAATTGTTGCACTGGGAATCGAACCTCCAAGGCCAACTAGCCATTCTACACTACCTTATAGGAATAAAAAAATAAAATAATTGTATTTGATAATGTGATTTAATCACTTCAATGAGATGATATACCATAGTCGCAATGACTGTACATACAAAAATTACAAAATATACCTACATAGGTAAAGTGGGATTAAGGTTTGATATGAAACAAACTCTGGGAAAATTGCGTTTTAATTTAGCATTAAATGTTTTGTGCATTTGAAACTTTTATAATCAGCTCTTTTGATACATTATATTGCAAATAATCTAATCAACTAACAACAGGGCAGAGACAATAATTATGCATGAGTTCCAAAAATGCTCTACCTTTATAAAACGATGACCAGTTTTATCTTAGGAAACATATCGTCGGAAATCGAACCCAGGACCATAAAGTTTAATGTATTTACCAGCGCTTGAGCAGCTTAAGATAGTGTCAATTGATGCGTTATTTATCTTTACACATACAGAGGATCCGAGTTCGATTTGTGAATTCAGATTGTCACGCACAGGGCGGCCGTCTTAAAAGAACCAGCAGAAATTTGTCTTTTGCTTAATAGGCCGGCCGTAGGCTCGTGTGCCCCCCTATTAATAAAAAAAGAAATAATAATCGAATTGATGATAAAATTTTCCCAGAGTTTTAAATTGATACTTTCACTTACTACCTAATATTATACAGATAAAAAAATGCACGTTAACAGCTCATACTTCACGTTGAGGTATTTTCTCGTGACGAGAATTCTACTTATTACAAAAATAATTCAAATATATCACAATTATATTTTCTATTGAATATTGTTATAGAATTTGTGCTTTCGACATCGGCCATCTTTAGTTTCACGTTGCCACAAAGTATTTAGTTTTTTTTTAAATATAACAACATTCAACAGAATTTACCAATATGGTACAATCAAAACAATAATGTTCAGGCTAATTATGAACACAACAAACAAATATACAATGGGTTATGGCGCTAGTGTGGGAAATTAACTATGTTCATATAACAGTATTATATCAATGTTAATTTTGGTTTGTCAATATTCGAAATTCTTTATTGTGACTCTATCTACTGTTTGACTTATGAGTAAAAAACTAAATTACCATATAATATCCAAGTTTTTCACCATATAGAAAAAAACTACAGTGAAATTTGTCATAATAATTGTTGGCACTCGGTAATTTGTTAGAGAACATATCGCTTGCCACGGGGAAGAAAGACGTGTTTTCCTTGGGTGATATTCTTATAACTGTAAATTTTTCAGAACTTTTGCAATACATTTTATTACAAAAAACTACGAGGATGTCTTTATTCAACGGAAATAAGAGAATTTTAATATTTATTCCACGGAATAGAGTAGTAATAAATTATTACGTTTTAGACTTTTGTAATTTTAAACATTTACGCTAAATATGCAACAATGTTTAATAATGCTGATTAGGATATAGCTTTCATTTGATATATATATTGTATATGTTATGTAATTAGTATGCTAGTAATAATAGCATTACCTTCTTTTATTTTTCATGAAAAATAAAGATTTTGCTTTTACGACTTTGTTCGCAGGGGCAAACGAAATCTCATCTTTGTAAAATAAAAAACCACTCAAAATGAGAAATTGAAATAATACTGTTACATCATATTACATTCTTGTCTTGTATTGAAGATTCAGATATTTGACAAAAACATGGTAATTTTAATAACTACAATTTTAAATGCTTATGCACCAGTACATTAATTTTATTGTCTAATTTTCAATATTTTATATAGCGTTAAAATATAATTGGCGGCCACTGGTTAGTGTTTAATCCAGTTTTACTTACAAGACGCTATCACTCCTACACATAAACGTTTACGTATACGCGTATTCCAAACGTATACGCGTATACGAACCGCGTACGGGTTTGGTTTTTTTCGAAAGCTGCCCAATGTTTTCTATTACAAGCGCCATATTATAATGAAAGGCGGGATGACATGAGCGAATTGGCCCAAAAAAAACTTAAATAATGGCTATAATACTTAACACTACCGCTATGTACAAGCTTTATATATTTACAATAAAGTTTTTGATGCTTTGGCTATAAATGGGCACTCGCTTACATTCCTACTACGTTTTATTAGGAACTTAACGCCACGAGGGGTGAATTGATGCGATCTGGGTAAAAACCTTTTACCATTAAAACTGTTAATTAATTACACTGGGATAGTATTATATCTAATTTGGCTAGGAATCTCATGCAAGTCAACATTCCTGATCTGTGTAAAGTAGAGTTCACAATTTATCAGTATTTCCTTAATTTGTATCAAAATCTACAACCCTTACAACTTCAATTCACCATCAAATGCACCAGAACGTTCACAAACCATTTAGGCCTCCAAAATTTCTCCAAGGTCGATCTTCCAGTATTGCACTTGTCAGAGTCCTATCAAAATTTCTAAAGCTACAGTACCGACCCATCGGAATTTTATGGTTCTACCTTTCCATAGAGACCTTTCCAATAAAACCATACATTGTCCTATTAGGTATTAGCTAGGGCTCGCTTTATGATTTGTGTGCTCCGATTCACTCATTGGCTGCCCTCGGGGAGAGACCGGTCGAAAGGTGCACTCGGAGGAGTCTGAATCCGGTGTTCCTGAAAGATACAGAAAGAGGTTTAGGAAGCAATATTCAAATTAATTAAAGGATTCTAAACTAAAACAAACTGTTATTATTTTCTTCTGAAATTTTGATTCGCAGAATATGAGGTAACATAATATACACAAAAAAAATTATCTTAAATTTTCTCACATAAATGTAATGTTAAAAAAAACAAAAAGAAACAAAAGAAAGATGACCCTCTTACCCATATTTCACCTGGAAAATAATTAAAAAAAAGCTGCTGCAGCAAGGTCAAGTCTTTGGATCCAATATATAAAGATAAATTTTTGTCATTCTGCTTGTCAGATGATATTAGGACAAAAACAAAAATGCAAATATTTTTTTTTATTTTATTACATCTATGTGTGAAAATTAAAATTATTATTTTGTGTTTAATGATACCGCCCGCCCATGGACACTCACACTGCCAGAAGGCTCACAAGTGCTTTGCCGCTTTAAAGCTAGCAACAAAATCGTAATACACAGAATAATAAATAGAATATTTAAATATTTTTACCGGGAGTAGAAGGCGTTAACCGGTCAGTGCACATTCGTTTCGACAGCGACTGTTCCCCGTCGTCGCAGCGCCGTTTGCCAATGAGTGCATTGGGCCGGATGGGGCTGAAACTCGACGCTCTGATGGGGTTCGGGGATAAACTGCGGCGGGTAGTGTATTTCCGTGGCGGCGATGGGGATACCACTGTGGAAAACCTAGAACAAAGATTGTTTCCATTATAGAAAAATCTATATATTAAGGATTTAGTCGACTTAGCATAATTTACATATATAGCTAAATCATGGCTGGAAAGATATACTCAGTGCAGCTTCTTAAAGATATACAAAACAAAAGCTATTTGATTGATATAATATATAGATATATCATTACAGGCATTTAGTTTTACTAACAAGGCCGACGTTTAACTTTTATTACAAATGGACATTATAAAAACTTGGCCACATAGTAGAAAAGAATAAATAGAATTTCCTTTTGAAGATTTCCGTGAAATGTGAAATAGCTTTTCAGGATATATATTATCTGTTTAAAAATAGAGACCTGCTTTCAAAGTATATGACATTTTTAATTATACTTAGTAATTAACATAGTATGTTTGATTGTTATTTTAAAAAGACTTTTTAACAAGTCTTTTGCTGCAATATAATTATTATTTGAACCACAAATCTTTATATTTTCAACTGACTTCAAAAAGGATGTTATAAGCTTGACCTGTTGTCTGTATGTGAAATGTTATCCATATTTCAGTATGATGATTTACATGTATGTTTGTTCACTTGTTTCTGAGAAACTAAAAATAAACTCCACCATAGTAAACTCGATTTACATATTATGTATATATCAATAGATATTTAGTTGAGTGGAATTAAGTCGGTTGAATTTTAGTAAAACCACTTTTATATATTGTATACTTTGACTAAAACTTTAGCAACCACACATAAATAATACTGCATTTAAAATTCTTACCTAGGCACGCGTGTAGGTGAGTTAGCTGGTCCGCCCACAAGAGTAAGATCTTCATATGACTGTCCCATTTGCATTGCACTGTGCACTTCACGCTCGTGCGCAACTTCACGCTGATTGCTGACATCAGCGCATTCTTCAGCACGCAGTTGATTCACTCGGGGTGTTAATCGCCGTGCACACGAACCCTGAAATATCTAACAATGAAGTTAATTGTTAATTCATAACAAAGACTATTTAAAGAAATAGTTCACATTAACTATCGTAATCTACAGAGGTCTTACTATGTATCTTGACATGACTTTGAGGTGCCAAGAACTAACCCAGACACAGCGCACGCTTATAATAACTCTTAGCTACACTCTCAAATACCTGCTCTCAATTTCAAAAGGTTACGATAAAAGAAAGAACCAAGTCAAATTTAATATAAGTTTTTACTTTAATTTTAATGAAACACATGATATGCAACATATTGTCCGCAAAACACTCTCATATCTGCTTTGTTGCACTTACTTGCATTCTTTTAATTTAATGATGTCTTCAATTATATTATTCCACCATTAATTTATGTAGATTATTAGATAGTCTAGGTACTCACTGGTATATTAATAGCCGCTGAAAGTGGGCTGCAACTGATGCTGTTGCTACGCGTCCGAGGGAGGCTGTTATTGGAGAACATTCCAAAAAATGATGTACTCCTGAAAGAATAAAAATCTTTATTAATACTGTAATACAAAATGAAGGATAAAATTTATATGTGATTTAAGGGAAGATATAGGATTCTGTCAATTAAATGAAATTGAATAATAATATCTGCACTGGTTGCTTACTGCACACATATTTTAGAATAGATACTACAAACTACAATTGCCTTGCAACATACCATTCAACAATTCATCATATTAATGCTATATTTTTGTTTTAATAAAGTAATTAATTATCCTTTATTATCATAATTATTCTTATTACCTTGTCAGCTGGAAGTCTTGAAACTACTGATTATGTAATATGGCTATTTCTTATGATTATTTACAAAGTAAAAACTAAGGGTTAAAATGCATTATTCTTAGATTAAAAGAAAATAAAGATATACTTACACACACATACACTACTGAATTTAATAACTATTAGTAAAAGTATTTAAAACCAAGTTGTAAGTTAGTTTTAGTGACAACATTTTTATTAAAATACTAAACTTCAATTATCAAAACATTCAACAGAACAAAATCACAGCTATATGGCATAAATATCTGTAATTTAAACAACATCTTTATTGTTTGTAAACTGTCTTCAGTAGAGATAATGTGTTTTAATAACAATAGTTAACAAATTCATGAGTTGTAATCAAAAGATGTTTTAGTTTTTTTACATCTTCAACTGCTGTGTGTGGGTATAAAAAAAATTACTGTTGTTACATATTACAGAAATCTGAATTTCAAATTAGATTTTATATCAGATTAATTGAAATCATGTAATAATTTTCAAATATAATTACCAAAAGTGTTTTCTTATTAGTGTTTGTGTTAGTTATGTGTTGTCATTTAAAAAAAGTTATAATAAAGTTCCATTGATTAAAATACAACAAACATATTTACCAAGTTCAAGGGTTTAAATACTCTAGAGAATTTGTGAAAACTTATGAAAAGTTTTATCAATTTAATGACCCATGCCAATGATTGCCTTATCAACATATCACAAACAATTTCATTTTTATCAAACTTAATTTTGCATACTATATACATGAATATATAATGCATGGAACATGCAGCGACTAATTGCAAGGCTAAATACGTACATGTCACCCATAAGCTCGAATAGCAGGTGTCAAAAATAGGCAAGTAGCTTAGTGACTGATTCCGACGTGGGAGGCATATTTCTATTACATTACCTGGGTGCAGTACTGGTCGTAGGTGAAGTTGCTGTCGTTGATGCAGCCTCATTGATCAAAGGTGCACTACTACACCTCTTCAATATGTTAGGAGTATCCACATCCATTATCTATCAGCCAACATTAATTTACTGACGTATTGTTGTAGACATGGATTGCCGACTCAATTACCACTCTACTATTTATGTAACACTGTAAGTGCACTTAAGTATAAACTAAGAAACTACATACTCTAATGTTACTACGAAATACATGTTAATTCTCATACGTATATCAAAAGATATTACAAAATAAAATTATTACATACGCGATCTCAGAAAGCTTACAAGAGGCACGGTGTTGAGCTGTCAAACCGCCACAGTATTATAAAAAGAGTATATAAACATTAAACGCTAACATAGTCTAACGTAGTACAGATGCGAAGAAATATATAATATAAAGAACAAAATATTACCTATTAATACTAATTAAACCAGTAATAATCGATAAATTTGTATTTTGAACCATAAAAAACTTAACAGTATGCTGTATATAAACTATGTTAAAAATATATAATATATATTATTTTAACTTAATCATGATTCAGAGATTAGAGACAAAATTTAATCCCTGTGAAAGTAATAAATATAACCATATATTAATTATGTTATATATGTAGTTTAGTTAAAAGCTTAATTTAACTGAAAAAAAAATGTGTGCGTGTACTAGGTGTACACACGTAAGAAGTGAAACTTCTTTATGACCTTATTTTTCGAAAAATTATCTACTAAAGTTTAACAAAAGGCTTTTATTATCATAGACATGAATACAAATACAATTATTTCATTTTACCTTATTACTACTAAGATTTTTCAGAATTTCATTAATTGTAATATAATTATTACTATCATTATTATCGTTATTTTGCTACAAAATTTCTCCCATACGTCGATAAAAAATTCATTCTAACGCCGATAAAGAAGTTTGACTTCAAAAAGCAACATGGCGCGTAACGGAAAAATGTGACGCGTAACGAAAAAATGTTACACTAAATTTTTTCCAACCCCGATAAAGAAGTTTCACTTTTTTTTTTTATGTAATAGGAGGCAAACGGGCAGGAGGCTCACCTGATGTTAAGTGATACCGCCGCCCATGGACACTCACAATGCCAGAAGGCTCGCAAGTGCGTTGCCGGCCTTTCAGGAATTGGTACGCTCTTTTCTTGAAGGTCCCTAAGTCGAATTGGTTCGGAAATACTTCTGTGGGCAGCTGGTTCCACATAGTGGTGGTGCGCGGCAAAAACTGCCTTAAAAAACGCTCTGTTGTGGAACGACGGACGTCGAGGTGATACGGATGGTATTTTGTATTTTGCCTTGACGTCCGATGATGAAACTCAGCTGCAGGTATTAGACCGAACAACTCCTCTGAACACTCTCCATGGTAAATGCGGTAGAAGATGCAGAGAGATCCCACATCTCTACGCAACGCCAAGGGATCAAGCCGTACTGAAAGTGACTGGTCGTCGACGATTCGAACCGCTCTTCGTTGAATACGGTCAAGTGGAAGGAGCTGGTACTGGGGAGCTCCCGCCCAGAGGTGAGAGCAGTACTCCATATGAGGCCGAATTTGCGCTTTATATAGTTGCAAGCGGTGGCCCGGAGTGAAGTACCGTCTCGCCTTGCTGAGCACACCAAGCTTTTTGGAGGCTAATTTAGCCTTTCCTTCCAGATGACCGCGAAACTGAACGTTATTCGATATGTCAACGCCCAGTATTCCGATCATTTCAACGACACACCGTCACTTCAAAAAAAGTTATATTTTGTCCTATTTTTGTTCATTACATAATTAAAATTTGTTGGTATCTATCTGATAACTTCTGGGACGATGCTTTCAATCTTTTTGGTTATTTATTTATTAAGTAATCCTACAGCTAACAAAAATGATTTATACAAAAACATTAATTACATTAACTAAGTGTGTGTAATTTGTAATTTGGCTGTGTAGTGTGATGGTGTAAAATTGATGGTAAGTACGTGAAGGTGTGTATGTGGGTATGACTCATGATGCAGGTGATTTTGCGCTATGGATATTCTTAATACTCCTTTTAACCATATTCCGCGATAGCATAAAAAAATCAAGGCTTAAAAATTGGTCGTTGTATGTCTGGGCTGCGCGATGCAAAACTGAGTTTTTGAATAGTGATTGTTGATGTGAGGAACAAGAAACAAAGCACTATTTACTAGTCTGGTAGGCGGGAACAAGGAAAGGCAACTTTTCTAGAAAGGAGCTGCAATTAATTTTAAAATGTTCACACGCGTCTTTATAGGTTTTATAGGAGATAAATTTTATAAAGTCGTTTTAGATCTTTTAATTTTTTTCTTTGTGTACTGTGTAACTAGGTGACCACACCGAGAAACCATGTTCAAGAACACTTCTTACAGATATGATATACGTATATAGTATAGCATATAATTATAGTATAACACTATCATACAGTTGACATCATGGAAATGTTGTAGTTATGATTTTATATTATCTTTGTAAGTAAGTAATAATTAAGTAGTTGTAAATATATAAATAGTATTTGTGTAAGGAAGTACATATATATAATATATGATATGTATTAAGAGACAAAAAAATATTCTTTGTCACATTCGAAATAAAAATATGAATTTATACCGAGAGATATAATAAATGAATTTTAACAAAATTTTACTAGAACTTTTTCTCTTCTCATAGTTCTACTGCCGCACTAGCCTATGGATGTGAAAAATAATCGATTATTAAAAAAATCGATTGTTTTACGCGATTTTTATATTTAAAATAATCGATTATTTTTACTATTGAAAATCAATCATAGTCGATTTTTCATCTGCCACCTCCCGACAATATGTCTGGTCTTTTATAACCTGGACGTCGAACTATTAGGGATATTCGATGTACATCGATGCTTACAATGCGATACATTGAATCCGATTCTTTGAAGATGTATTGATATACTCGATGAATTGATGTGTTTGGTACAACATCGAAAGGATGATAAAATAAAAAAATATATTTATTAAGGAACATAAGATAAATGTATTACTTTTTCCACGTCATTAAATAAGAATTTATAGGCATCCCTACTCATCGGCAAAGATGACAGAGGATGTAGGCCGAGAGAAAAAGCCAGCGTAAAAAACTCGCAAATTGATTAGATGTAGCCTGTCTAGCACTAGTCCCAGGCCCTTTTATCAACTAGATAATCGTTGACTTTTTAGTAAGTCTTACATGAATTACACAGCTTTTCTTTAATACATTTCTTACATTTATTGAAAGGCAGAGATAAAAGAGCCTCTGGGATTTTATTAAAGAAGAGTATCCCTTTTCCCAAAGAAATATAAAATCAGTTAATTTTACAAAAACTCAAGTTTGAATGGAACACTATAACTTAAAAGTAAAATAAATTTATTCAGCAGCACAAGATTACATACAATTAAAAAGACAACAAAAATACTGTAATGTGCTACTGAAAAGGTATACACTCAGCATTTATCAAATTTCACCTAAAATCTATCAAAACGAGATTAAGTTAATTTCCATTTTGATTATTCTTAAACGTTAATTTGTGTTTATAAGCTATTGTTTATTTTTAATTAAAAAAAACATGAAAACTAATATATTTAGGGTGTTTCTTTAGAAATTAATTCAAAAATTAGTAAAAAATCAATTAATAAAATAATCGATTATTTTTTTTAAGAAAAACCGATTACATATTTATTAATCGATTTTTTATGCAGAATGAAAGAATGTCACATCCTTACACTATTAACTATATACTAGGCATTATAATGGGGGCCTCATAGCCTAGCGGTCTTATTAAGTGGCAGCTAGGTGAGGGGTACCGGGTTCGATTCCCGGTTCGAGGGCAAGTTTTAATTTAATTTAAATTTGTTCTCGGCCTTTGGGAGGGTTGTGCGGTACCGGGCGAGTGCCTAAACCGTACATGGAGGATATGATCGAATTTCTAAGGCAAAAAGCACGAATGATAAAAATCTCATACTTGACGCTGGCTAATGCACAAGCCGTGCCAGAGCCATAAAAAAAAAGGCATTATAATTATATAATAATATGTTTTTTTTTTTTTTTAATTTTATGACCTGGTAACAAAGTATAATAATATGCACGCATTTCCGGGCACAAATGAATTAGAGCACACGTCTGTGGCCCTAAATAAGTGCGTGACATTCACTAATGACATTTATAATTTGTTGATGAGATGGATGCTGTACCTTTAAGTAATCTGTGATTTTTATCGAATGCATTATTATCTAATATACCCTATGGCCTATGCCGAAAAGCGACCGAGAACTTGGCCTAAAGGTCTAGATACCAGGCCATAAACTCCAAAAAAAAAAGCGACCGAGAACAGTCAAATGTAAACAATCAGCAAAAATATTTGTGATAGTAGATAATATCTTATTTTGTCGCCATTAAAAATAAAGTGAAGTGAAGTGAAGTGAAAATATCTTATTCTTACTTTGATTTTAGCCACATGCGTAATTACATTATATTAGATAAAATTCCCCATGTATTTACGAAGAAGGTAGAAAATATACTAAGGGTATTTTCCATCTGTGAATAATACATATATTGGTTTAATTGTTTGAGTTTTTTTGTTATATATTTTCAGTTCTGTGCTAAAGTATCTACTAGCATCATGTCTTGGAGGTGTTTTGTACAGTGAATGGTTTGTCTACAAGATCCAGCCCCTTTTTTGGAAAAACTTGCAGTGTGAATCAGAGCAATCATGCACCAAAATATTATTTATCGCAGATCCACAAATACAGGGAGAGTTAGCTGTACCACCCCCACTTAGCTTTCTTTTCAACTGGGATAGTGATAGGTACTTAATCATTTATAAATATAGATATTTTTAAAACTTTTGTAATACAATTGGCATTGGTAGGATCCAATAAAAAAATTCCAGGTTAATAACTAACAACTACCACAGCAACTACTAATAGTCTCACTTCTTTTATTATATAAATTGTAGTCTTAATTTTTTTGCATACAATGTTATTTCAGATATTTAAAGTCTACATTTTCAATTGTCGAAAATTATTTTCGTCCTGATATCCTTGTTTACCTTGGAGATCTAATGGATGAAGGGAGTATTTCAACAAGGGCCCAGTTCCATGGCTATGTTAAAAGATTATCAGAAATCTTTGATTCACGTTACCCTGTTGTGGTAATGAACATTTTAGTATTACATTTTTCATGTAGAATGAATTTTTTATCTATGTACACAAATCTCTAAAATTGATGTTACAGCAAGTCTGGATACCAGGAGACAATGATATTGGAGGTGAAAATGAGCCAATAAAACATGATAAAATTGAAGAATTTAGAACAGTGTATTCACAACCAAATGTCATAGTATTTAAAAACATTTCATTTTACAAAGTTAGCACAATCTTATACTCTGTACCACAGCCTCTTGAGAATGATTTAAACTTTAAAATTGCTATCTCCCACTATCCAGTAATTGAAAGAACAGCATATGCTAAACAGGTATGTGAAATCTGTTTTAGGGGCATGACTTTTAATTAATTTAAGTTAATCATTAGTAAGGTAAATGGAAACCAACTTTCCATGATGTACTATTTTCAAATCTTACATTATGTATGAGTTACTTACATTGACTATGACAATAATTAATCTAAATTACAGGTTATCAATTCTATACACCCTGACATATTTTTTTGTGCTCATGAGCATAAATCAAAATATGTAAAATTTAAAAAAGATTATGCATCAAAGGAGACACATTTACTTAGTTACAATGATCCAGTTTTCTCTAAATCCTTTGATGTGGATTGGCTTTATGAAATCTATGTACCTACATGCTCATACAGAATGGGAACAAGCAAGATTGGATTTGGTGCTGCTGTAGTTGGTGAGTTGAGATTATGGTCCTAGATGATACTTACTATATAAAGTATATTTGAGAATAGCAATTTGATGGAATTCTTTGGTAACTAGATTTTCATGAGATGATTAAAACGGATAAATAATAATTTCAGAAACAGTAACTTTGTGCTATATTTTGTTTGCTATTAAAATATTTCTTAATCTTATCTTTTAAAGTGTGTTTTTTATTTCCAGAAAAGGATAACCAGCAACTAAAGTACACTGTCTTCTGGTCTCCTGCTAGATTTCCCTATTTATTTTTTTATTTATTAATGCTTGTCATTCTCATTGCATATACCTTATTATACTGTTTTATAAGAATATTATCAAAGTTCTCCAATATAGTAAAAACAACAACTGAAGATAAGCAGTTTTTACTACAGCGCACTTAGTTATCCATAAGACTGATATGACAGCCTATTTTTATTTATTTCTTAGATATTATCCACATTTCAATAACAGGGTATTCATTTAATGTCATGTTTTAAAACTTGATTTCAGGACCAATTTATATAAAGGTCAAAATATTTGTCTTAATTGATTAGGAAGCTAGCTTATTTAAAATTTTATTTACCAGAAGAGTGATTATTTGCACCACAACGAGCCAGTGAAACTGTTTTCTATTTTTACATTGCTTTTATTCTTATATAAGATGTTTCTGATTAATAATGTTAAATGAAACATGGTTAATTAAAGTGTTTTAAATTTTAATGTCCAATTTATTCAATAAAACTGTAACAAATATTGTAGATACCATATAAATATTTAATATAACAAAAGTGCTGCCAGCTGACAACAATAATGTTTGAAACATTAAATTTACTAGCCCTGTGGATATATTACATATAAGAAAGTAAATTAAACCATTGTCATTTATAGCTGACACAATAAGTGGGGACTGAAAAACTTTTTTATTTTCTAGACATATTTCAAAAAATAACAAAAGGGATAGAATGACTAACAATACACATATTAAAAATAGAATGTAACCTGCATTAGCTAAGGTTCTTGATGTTGGTCTGAATAAATTAACAAAATATGCTAGAAAAACTGAGGCTATGGTGTAGCTGACCAATTTTTTTAAAGGGCTCTTATTTTCTTTGAGTAACAAGCGTTTTATATGAACTGCAAATAAATATAAACAGACATAACCCAGGTTAGATGAAATACCTTCACGATTAGCATCTATAAGTGTTAAACGTAGGGAACCATTGAATACCCATTCTTCCAAGCTGTTATACAATAAAATTTCATGCATAAAAATTGTAATAATACTCAAAAACAAAGGTTTATTTGATGCTAGAAGGAACATGGTTGAGATAAGTTTACAAAAGGCTAGAGTAAAAAAGAAGTTCCAGTGAACACCATACTCTGTCACATGCTCATGGTAATTCATTTGTTTTATTGAGACAAACCTCCCAATACCAAGTATTAAAAGTATTGAAATAAATTTGAAGTTATTTTTACCAATTTTTAATAAATTATCATTTTGAAAATCTCTATGTACCAGGCCACTCATTAAAACAAATAAACCAACACCTGTGTCCATCAAACTATAGCCATACATTTCAGTTTTTGCCAAATAGCGCGGGAAATGTTTGAAATCGACTGCTAATATAGCTACAGCAGTTATTAAATATGTTAACCCCCTCAAAGATGTTATAGTATGTAATCTTTTTCTAGATATTCTATTAGAATCATTTAAAATTTCTAACATTTTAGGAATGTTTAAGTTTACAACATTGTAAAGTAACACTATCATTATGATAATGTTAAGATGATAAATATATTCTGCCAGCAGAGTATGTGCTAAAATTAAAGGAAGAACTATTACAATATATTCATATAGATATTGCAAAGGCAACAGTTTCTTTTCTTGAATTGCACACAATAAAGTACACTGAACTGTAAAGAAAATGCAAAAGAACGTATGGACTGCACTAGAACCATTATTATTTTTCATTTGCGATTCATGGTATAGTTTATACTCGGTAGAATTCATTTTCACTAACTTCTTCACATATTAAACATTTAAGGGATATTATGGCCAATTATTACCGCCACTACTAACGCGTTACGCGATTCGATACGATAACAGATTGACAGTTGTCATAAAATGTTATTTGATAAGTCGATAGCAAACACCAATGAAAATACATTTCCTTCATGGTTGATAGATCATTCAGCATAGGACATACAGACTAATTGCAGAACACAGACTACATACAGAACACATTATATCAATATTAAGGATTTTTTATCAAGTAAAACTCATATTATTTTTTAATAAACTTTTATTTCTTAGCTCTAGCAGACTAGCTTACATCTAATTTGTAATTTACAAAATATTATTACAAAAATACTTTATTGTACAGTGTCATAAATAAGTACGTAAACTATTAAATTATACTTAAAATAAGTATTTAAAAGTTTTAAATTATATCTTGAGCACCAAATAATATTTTGATAATAATTTAAACTTTTCCCAAATGCTCATGAAACGGTTACTTCCGATTTTAAAAATCAATCCCTAATTTTATATATTACTTAAGAATAGTGATTTTAAATTAAAATTGACCGTTTTAGGTTGGCTAATTTAGCATTTGGAAATAATTGAACAATTTTATTATACAAGAAATATAGTTTACTGTTCAAAGTCATAAGGACGTTGGGGACGTCTTTGGACTAAAGGTATATTGACTTCTTCAGCAGATCTGAAGACCTGGGGCTGGAATTGCTGTCTCTGATGTGGTCTTTCTTGGATTTGTGCAGCTTGCTGTCTATTAGGGTCTTGTTCCTGTAATTGTAATTAATGTAATTTTTAAGTTTTATCTTCAACATTTTTGCGCCTAATAAATATTTATAGCAACCGTAAAGCTGTATTATGTAGTTTACTATTTAATTTATATTCAGAAACCTGAAGTACAATGCATTACAATAGTTGCTTATTTGAGTATTCATAACAAATTAACAAAGCTTTATGAGACAAAAATGCTTAAATTTAAATATTATAGTTATAGAATCTCACCTCTTCGTCATCCTCCCTTTCATATCTGTCATCATTATAGACCTCGGAAGGGTAGTACCTCTCGGAGTAACGCAGAGGAGAGTTAGGTTTCCTTTGGACTTCCTCTTCGTTGATAGGCTTGTAAAGGTATTCATTGACAAAGTGGTACTTGGACGATCTTTGACAGATATTGTCGTGGTTTGGAGGCATGCAAATTAGGTGAACCTGTAAGATAGATTTTGTGGAGTTTATCATATTTTTAATTATATATTATACTAAAATTAAATTAGAGTTACATACTTGATGGAAAGTGAATCCATCTGGGCAAATCCAAGAGTGTTTAACATTATCCTGGCAGTAGTGGAACACTTCACAATTCAGCTCCTCATCTGCATAGTATCCTGACTTCCGAGTGCCACAGTCAAACTTTGACTGCTGTAAGAGAGTTGAAAGGCGGTCTGGCACTTCCTTTTCTTCTAATTCTTCCTCTTCTTCCAGAGATTGTTGGAACTTAGCTGGACGTTGTTCCTGAGGCTGAGAGACGGATGTTGAAATTTGAAGATATAGATTTATATAATTTTTTATATAGTCTGATGTGAACCATTTCGGTGTTAAATATTAAGTAAAAAATTAATTTAAAGTTTTTAGTAAGAACTTTTGTAACATTAAAATATCTATGGCACAAAAAATGATTAACAGCGGACGCGACGAAAATATATTATTAATATGTTTTTGTTATCTAGCTTGGCGAAAATCTCATATGATAAGGCAATTAATAACAAACTCGAGAACAAGCAATGAAGCGACGTACAATAAAAATTAATTAATTAAAAATGCTTATAAAACGTTAGTATACAATTCTGGTGTTCAAAAGTATTCATTGCCTTAAAATATAATAAATGATATATAGTATACATATGGCATTTTAATTGGTAAACTTTTCAACGTTAAAATTTACACGTGGCGCTTTAATTACCTTCCTGTGAGGTGTCCTAATAGGTTGTCGTTGCTCTTCAATGTAGACTTGTTGCTGAGGTCTGGTGGGAACTATGTACTCCTGCTGCTCTTGGGCACGCTGGTAGCCCGCAAGCTCAGCAAGAGATGGCGTTGGTCGAAAACCACTAGGCAGCGTGTTCGGGTAGGCCACGGGTGTGTTATATGCTCTCGGCCTTACATTTCGGGACTCCTAGATATGGAAAGAAACTGGATAAGAACATGATTCATATCAAATTTTAATACTTCAGATTCGAGCCTTCAAACCCATACGTTTTATTTATTTATTTATTAAGGAAACTAAACAGATACATCTCTATACAATAAAAATAAAATAAAAGTAAAACATAAAATAAACACATTGGACATATCCAAACTTGATAAGAAATATAATACAAAGTAAAACAAGACAAAACATGACAGCAACAAAAATTTTAAATTAGGAGAGCGACAAACAAACTATTAGCTATAAAAAAACAAAAAACAAGGAAGAAACAAGGCTTTAGACATTAACTGTTTTAACTTATTCTTAAATTAAGCAGTAGAGGAGTGCGAAAAAGGGTCAATGTTAGTGGCAGAATGTTGGTTCCGGGAGTCTGAAGGTAAAAGTTCTGTGCGAGCGCAGAGATCAGGAACATTAAATATTATGTTCGTGAAGATGGGAACAAGTTATTTCATGTACGCATATTTTTCTAATGATGACACAATCTGTCAATAGTACTCAAAGAAAGTAATTTATATTTTTTTAAAAGTTCCCTACCACCATTATTCATACGATAATTTAGAATACGTTAAAATTTCTTTTGTACAGCCTCCAGTTGTCCGACAAATATAGAGTAATGGGGATTCCAGATTGGCAGGCGTACTCCAACTGTGACTGCACAAGCGAATTATAGAGATGAATATGTAAAGGTCTGGTGACGCACGTTATGAAATCTAATATACAGTAGGCTTTATTAATAATTAAGCCTATGTGCTTATCTATGGTTAATTTGGAGTTAAGATGATTTTGATTAAGTTTGTCATGATTTAGGAATCAAAATAATCATTATTTATATTTATTGTGTTGTTTTATTAAAAAGGACAGGAAACTATTTGTCTCGGAAGAGTAGAGTCAAAAATAACTTTTCCAACCTTTCCTAAGATATAAATACAAAATTGAAAGGATTGTTGAACTAAACCTTCATTGTATTATTTGATTGCGTTTAATTTATGACTCACTTTACCGGGTGACAAATGTTTTACATAACTTCAGTTAACAATAGGCCTTAGACCTGTTGAAACTCAGACTTTAAACTTACGAAATGTTCTTATTTGATGAAGCCCACGTCTTGTTTAGGAATCATTGCCATGCATTTGTAATTAATCATTACGCGTAGGAAGGTTTGTTTTTATGTTACCAGTTGTATTTATTTTATATTTGTTTATGGTCAATTAAATAACGATCATCGTACAGCTTGATTTCGATGTTTTCTGTTTTGTATAAACTATGGTTAGTTTAAACAATAATGAGTGAATATTTTTTAACAAGCGACGTTTTCTTAGATTGTAGGTTAAGTATGACCAAGTAATTATTAAAATATACCTAATAATCGAGCGATCGAGGCAACCACTGTGAGAAAACAAAATCAGTGGCGCTACAACCTCTAGGTCTTGGCGACAGATATCTGTATCTGTTTCATGACCATTTGTTAATCTAATCGACAAGTAGGTGATCAGCCTCCAGTGCCTGACACACGCCGTCGACTTTTTGGGTCTAAGACATGTCGGTTTCCTCACGATGTTTTCCTTCACCGTTCGAGCAAATGAATGCGCACATAGAAAGGAAGTCCATTGGTGCACAGCCGGGGATCGAACCTATGACCTCAGGTATGAGATTCGCACGCTGAAGCCACTATGCCGACACAGCTCAAAACTACATAAGACATAATTATTTAGACAAAACTAATGTAACAAATTAGAGAAATTAAAACATATATATTATAATAAAACATATATAAATTATAATTCTAATACACATTAACCAATGTGAATGGTATTTTCCGATTCCGTAAAACTAGTTTGTGTTGACTTTCCTTATGTGTATGTATATGTCCCAACACTGTGTCTGGTTTTTTGCATATACAAGAAAACTGTACATTCCTAGAATGTAGAGATTCAGTAGGATAGGTCAGGTAGTATTTTCCCACGCCAGTATTGACAAACGGACTTGTTTATTACGAATGTTAATTTACATAGCCTGTCTATTTAAATACCTAATGTAATATAGTAAAATAAAACCTGTATAAAGGCAAAGGAATTATGCGTGTGTTGGAAAAGAAATTTCAGACACATTCGGCAAAAGCAGCTTATCTTTGTTACTGACCGTTTATGGAGATAATACCCAAGTGTGTGAGTAAATGCATTTTTATGTAGGGGAAGATCATTACCCTTCGTACGCGGGGCACATTCATACAGTCAAAATAAAACTTGAACGAAACAAAGTACAGTCTTGCTTTTGTATGTGTGCATGAGTCGAGGTACCAACTATACATCAACGAAGTTTCGTGAAATTCGCACCGATGAGAGTGAAGTTACAAGTATGGACGTGTTTTCGCGCTCGGTAAGTAATTTTTTGATCAATGTTTTTGTCTCTTGTTACCGTAGATAAAGTAAGTTTTCGTGTAGAGTATTCTATCTGTAACTAGCAAAATATACTTAAGATATGTCTCCAATACTTAATTTATGACGTTTTCCTATTAATAATTAAATAAGTTATATTTTGTCGTTTTTCAGTTAGTGGGGTACTTTCGGACAGCACTAGATGGGGCACATTTGAACGAATTGTATTACTAAATTTGTATGAAAATTTGTCGACGCGAACTGTCATTTTCATACAAATTAAGTTTTCGACTTTCTACATACACTACTGTTAAGGCATCTTGATTAAACCCTCTGGTAGCTAGGCAAGATTTTATTAGTGTGCTATCGTCGATGAAATATATGTTTATATACCTATTTTTTATTATCTTTATTAAGGTTGATTTTGATACCTGTGAACCAGATGCTGTGAATAATTTACCAATCCATCTAATAGTAGTTCAGTTTTGACACCAGAGGCATTTCGACCCTATCCGCATGTTGTAAGAAGTAATAAAACAAATAAAATGACGACGACGGCCAGGAAAATCACGAATTTATACTGCCACACCCGAAAATAAGTGCTAATCCACACCAAAGAGTAAAAATGTGATTCTTAATTTAAGATACCTAACTAATTAAATTTTGTTTTACATAAGAAAAGCTTTGTTATTTTTGTTCACTATAAGAAAATTATTTTATTTTTGTTTAATAGAAGTTAAATCTTTATTTTTGTGTTTAATTTCATTGCTAATAAATGAATTTTTAACTAACCCGCAGCGTAAGAAGGTACCCCCAACACTGTACGAAGGTGCCCCGTTGATGGGGCAGATTCGTACGTATTCCGGATTTAGTTTATATCATAATTATGGCTGAAGCATCGGATGAAATCATTTGTCATTTTTTATATGAATCTCAGATAGTTAGACTATAAATTTAAGCTATCAGGTTATTGATTCATGGAAAAAGAAAAAATAAAAAAAATAAAATGTGAAAACCGTACGAAGGGTCCCCACCTTCCCCTATACGACGTGATTGGAATATTACCAGAGAAGGCACTGGACAGCTGAACGCGCTGTTCCGAAATATGAGGGTATTCCCAACGTTTAGTAAAATTTCGCGGAGTAGTTGGACTGACGACATCACGACGGTTGGATTCTAGTAGATACACAGGCTAGTGCAGAGCGTAATAAGGAAAATGGAAAAGGTACGTATGACTGAAATTAATCCAATATTATATATGGTTAAAAAATATTTTCAGGAAATATTGACCTATCCTATGATTAGGTTATGTTAGAAATTGCTTGAAGTTTTTGGGGTCCGGAAACAGTATAAGTATAGCTTTAAATTAATCAATAAAGCTTTTTATACATTTAACGAATATTTAAATGATGAATGAAATGATCCTAATCCTTGGGATTGATTTGCTCCAATTCAAACAATTTGTATGACTCAAAACAGCGATTACAAAGAGTGGCGGAAAGTTACTTGCCAGTTCTTCTTGCCCGAACTGGTAGTAAATGTAAATTTACAATTAATTTAACTTATTTTCCAACGTTCATAAGTGTACTTGTTTACCTATATGAATAAAGTTATTTTGAGTTTGAGTTTTAAAAATATTTTTTTCACAAATTAAAGAAATAATAGTAGTCCAGTCAGTCAAGACAATTAATTCATTATAATTCCAAAAGTTTTCAAATTTTGATGTAAGGTCGGGAGTGGTATTAAAACAAACTATAAAATTTTGCAACCTGATCTGCGGTCCGGAACATTGTTAAAAATGCAATAAATGATAATTTGCTTAGTTCTTGAGACCAAAATTCCAAAAGTTCTGCAAAGTTGGAGTGGTGTTAAATATATTATTTTACATCACGTGTCAAATTTGCAACCAATTTAAGTGTACGGAACATTATTTAATTAATGTTGTTCTTTATTAAACTGAAGGAAAACGTTCCAAAAGTTCTGCAAATTTGACAGATATATCGAAAATAAAATAAATAACAAAAAATGTTCCGTACACTTAGGTTGGTTGCAAATTTTATACGTGATATGAAATATTATATCGAAAACTTCCCCAAGTTTGCAGAACTTTTGGAATTTTTTTCACGACCATACAGCAACAAAAATTAATTTAATTGCAATTTTAACAATGTTCCGGACTGCGGACAAGGTTGCAAAATGAGATTTATTGTCGTCCCAATGTACCATTCACTTGACCGAAGTTTGAAAACTTTTGGAATTATTATCAAATTTTCGATTTCGAATGTCTATAATGACTGGTGTATAGGCCTTGGAAGCACTTCTAATCTATACGCGTGGTAAACCCCTAAACGTCCTAGCATTATATATAATTATTCGAAAGGAACAATTTACTAAAGTGAACGTTTACTTTCATTCGCTTTCGTGTGACAACTTGCATTAATAGCTTAGTAGTCGTAAAAAAATAAACAAAATTCGACACTTTCACTTTAGATATCGTGAGTGCAATTTCTTTTTTATGACATTGTAAAAAAGGCAAAGTTGAAATGTTCGATAGGTCCAGCATAAATGTTTTTTTTATGTAATAGGAGGAATGCGTTGCCGGCCTTTTAAGAATTGGTAGGCTCTTCGTGAAGGACCCTAGGTCGAATTGGTTTGGAAATACTTTAATGGGCAGCAAAAACTGCCTTAAGAAACGGTCAGTTGTGGAACGACGGATGTCGAACTGATACGGATGGTATTTTGTAGTCGAACCTTCTTGAAACATTGTTCATTCAGGATATGAGACCTATTTCAGGTTGTTTGTGATAATCTTAAACCTTTGCTGCTCCTTTATTATTTTAATAAATGATATTTGCGTAGCCTGAGATACTGGTCATTATATCTTTTACGTTAATAATAGTCAATAATATTGTAAATATATTAATAGCTACAGTTGACTTTAATACCGTTGTGTATCTTAAGTAATTTACGTGTCTTTTCCTCCTAAGCTATTGATTTATATTTTGTTATTAGTTCTGCCAATCTTGTCCAACTATGGCGCAATTTATAGAATTGTTTTGGTTCTCTACACAAAAAGTTATTCATATAATCGCAACGCAGCAAACGCAACCACATATTATATATTTCCTTATTAATTTGTTTACCTCGCGATCAAATTGTAATTCTTCATCGTCTTCTTCAACTCCCGCATCAGGAACATTGTCTTCTTCTTCTGATGCGCATGCGACGCCGATAAGTATTAATCCAAATAAAATACTCCACCTGAAACAATATAATTCCATTGTTAATAATATTCAGAATAGCAGTGTCGTTTTATTCAGGGATGATTTAGCGTGCGACTCTCATCCCTGAGGTCATAGGTTCGAACCCCGGCTGTGCGATGAAGGAAAATATCACAAGGAAACTGGCACAGGAGGTTGATCACTTAGATGCCTAATATAAAAAAAAAAACAACAAATAAATTATCATGAAACAGATACGAGGACAAGGCCATGAATTAAATATATTCAAGATAACACTAATATATTCGATTATCCGACTCCTATTACTCTGTTTTCCTTATTCTGTTACTTAAGAGATCTATTTAAATGTATTTCTAGAATGTGATTCAAAGTGAGTTGACAGTGTAAACTGTGCTTAAAACTTTGGTCTTCAAGAAAAAAAAAATTGCAATTCATCCACTTCGCACACGCGCTACGCGAAAATTAGTATGACTTAATGACTATTTTTTGGATATTATTGTAGATCAATAATAATAATCGAGATATTAATAATATTATTATTATTTATAATAGATAATTTCCGACGCATTCAACCGTTTGATTGGATTTACGTCAAACTTGTAAGTTTCTCCGACAAGACAATACTTACTGCATCATTAGATTACATTCATTCAGTGAAAATATTTATCAGTAAAATGAGTTTTCATAATACAAATGTAGGTCAGAGTCTATAGCTATGTACATAATTCGCTTGCATCGCGGAACAATGTAGCAAAGCATTACAACGACTGCTTTATGTTTTCTCATTTTTAACTTCCTTGGGTGATATAACTATTTTTTTCAGAATTTTCGCAAAACATGTTACTTACTGATTTTGAAATAGATCGCAACAACTAAGTTTTAGTTTAGATTGAAATTCTACCAAATTATCATAAGAAGTTAATGAGACTGTTTAAAAACGAATAAAGAGATGTAATAATTATATTTCTGTGTCATCCGAAATTATGTTAAAACAGTGAAAACAATCCTAAACGCTTTTGCTCTTCAGTCTAATTAGATGAATTTCTGTAATATACATTTAGTTGTTTTTTTAATTATTTACACTGAATACATAATAACAACGTTTAAATGGTCGAATAGGAAAAAAATAAGCTTTCATTTGATATGTATAATTGTATATGTATGTAATGTAATATCCTAACAATAATAGCATTACCTAATTTTATTTTTCCTGAACAAAATAGATTTTGCTTGTACAACTTTGGTCCCAGGGAAAGCGAATATGTCTAGTGATGTAATCGTACCCTGTGAGATAATTTATTAATAACACTACATCTGGACAGGTTTGTTTTAGAAGGACTACAGAATATTGTAATTATTATTAATTCCATTTACCGCGTTTAGACAGATTTTATTTTAAATTTATTTATAAACAGAAAATGGCACAAATTATTAACTATTACGGGGAAATTTGTAGCACGACAAATAGCAAAGTTGCGTGAGGAAATACGCAACAACGTAACAACAAGAAATACCAAGATCCAAGCGCCAAGTCCAGTGGCTGGCCATTAAAGAAGCTGGATTCGAATTCATAGATACCGGACCTAGATCCTAGTGACAACCTAGTTCCGGCGTTAAGGAACATTTGAGAAATATTTTGTTAATCTTGAAAATATAAGTTCTCCATATCGTAAATTTATTTTCGGTGCACCTACTCGATATATAATGTGTAATTGCTAAGGTGTGGTCTTATTATCACTACTGATGCTTTATTACCTATCATGTAAGTGTTATATAATTATGACCCAAATCTTGTCAGATGTCGATATAAAACCAGTACAATAATGTCATAAATTCTGTTATGCGACTTTAAATTTACAACATATTTTTTAATATACGTAAGTTTAAAAAAAGTATAAATCTGTTACAGACTGTTTACTTTTTGGATCAAATTTTGATATATTCATTAGTGTAAAAGAGTTCGTCTACTGTTTTATTGCACAAAGGGAGATGTTAGTTAATTAAAACCAATTGAAGTTATACGGAGAAATATCGAAGTCTAACAAAAGTCGAAGCTGGAACGAAAGTTATTATCTAACAAGTCTAATATCTCGAAGATATTAAAGGAAGTGAAAGTTGCATAATATTTTGGTATTCACTTGTATCGTTTACTCACTTGCATTACGAGTTTATGTGCAGTAAAATACATAGATTCGGTTCGTGAGAATGTTTTTGTATGTTTATCAGCTGTCGCACCTTAAATAAAATTCTATAATATTTACGTGTTTTATTTATATTTAATACCAACGCATTGCATGGCGAGTTAATGATCTTATGGCGGTACGAATATTAAAACACTATGATGGTTAAGATCCCTTTATAAATTAAACTTTCTAGTAAGTTTTTAAAGTATTTCTAAATATATTGCAATATTATCTCACTGAGGTAAATGGAGTGCAACGGTGTTGGTGGTCAATCTACAATCATATTTACACACCTTTACAATTATGAAATTTTTTCGATTACGTTTAATTACATAAATTGTAAGTGTCACTTATTATTTGGGACAGCTAAACTATTTGTAAAATGCTTATAATAGTTTAAATTGCTATTAATGGACCTAAAGTGCTACTTACTAATGAATTAATACATTAAAGTATCGACAATTCACGTACTACGTATTAGCGGCGCTTACGATTAAATTGCTTTAATATTATTAAAACTAAAACGTAGATTTATTATATGCCATTTAGGGTCTGTTTCACAATGTATAGATAAAGTACCAAATAGCTATGCAACACATAAATTATTTGGAAGATAACTTGTGCTATTTGACACTTCATCACATTAACTTATGATGGACTTAATGTGACTAATAGCGCTATTATATCTGACAGTCGTGAAACGCAACAATAGTGTTTAACCTATCAATAAGTAATAAATAGCTAATTTGGAACGTATGTAGAACTTATCTGTACATTGTGAAACATACCCTTAAAGTGCTATATACTTATAGATTTCATCAGTCATTTAAAAATCTGGCGAAGACCAAAGACAACAAAAATTGAACCTTACCTATTTTCTAAAATTTTAGCGACAAATATTTATACCAAACGAATCACAAATATTTTTAAAGAATCCTTATGCTCTAGTTAAATGATGAAACAACAAATGGGATCTGATTGTGTGTGAAACTAATTTGTTAAACTCATATTACACGTCAAGTTGTAATTATAGGTTTTGAAGTCCAGTGAGACTAATGAATAATGATCTTCAGTCTTGAATAGGTACAAAGATAAGGATGTACAAGTATTTATATTGTACTCTTCAAGTTTATCATTATTAACGAGCTTCTGTAGTACAGATTCACATTAAAGCAGGTTAAGACATATAGTGATATACATTATATATTTAGAGAAACAAGATTTTTATACGAATACTCAGCATTTTCGGTGAGCGAAGCCGTGGGTAACGAAACTGTACGGACACCATTTCCTCTCTATAACATAATATAATATTCTAAACATTATATCATTACTCATATCTTTTATATTTAATACACTTTTCTGACAATACTTTATAAATTTAAATGCACTGTTCGATCATTGTATTGAATGCTTAAATATAAACTTAGAAACTAATGTCTGCAATAAGTAATTATCGTATATAATACAAATGAATTTTGCAAGTGGATGCAATAGGACACTAGGAAATATAAGCAGTATTGATTTACCATAGAGTATCGCGGTCTATTTAAATTTATGTACTTACAGCAAATTATAATATTACAGCGCCACATACTTTTCTTGGCTGGTAAGAGGGACGCATGAAATAATTTGAAGTCATCCAGGCTTACTTAATAATTTATTGAAATGTCTTAATAAACTATGTACAAAATACAGTTCTAGGCTTAACTACATGTGACACAAACTTAGGAACAACTGATATGATAGGTTTTTACCTGTATTATTAATATTATAATATTTGTTCGCAATATTTGTAGCAATCAGAACCGTTCGATAATTAAAATTTTGCCATTGTAATTAGGCAAGGAAAAAAAACAATAAATATATTTTAGTTGGATTTTTATTAGATGTTGGTAGATACTAAAAATATTTATTGTACGCACTATGAAACTGACAGTGTAATGACAATAATTATTATTAATTAATTATATTTTCTTTATTATTGGGTACTATACTTTAGATTCGTCTCTTAGTCTCCCTAAACCTGTCACAAACATATCCAGTTCTGGTGCAATATATATCGGAATACGTATAAACGACACAAACCATATGTGTACCAATTGAATTGTGAATGTGGCCTTAGAATGCCTCCGTGATTTAATTGCAAACGTATAGGAGCATATCATATAATCAGCAGCTGTAGTGAATTATGTTGACGCGAGAATATCAAGATTTCACTTTCATTACGTAATTCTCTCCCGGTCACTGTGTGAGTTTAATGTTTTTTAATATCTGTCTTCAGTTTTATTGTATTATTTGAAAAAGGGGCCATTTTTCAGTAACAAGAGGCAAACGGGCTCACCTGGTGTTAAGTGCTACCGCCGCCCATGGACACATTGCCGTCCTCTTAAGAATTGGTACGCTCTTTTCTTGAAGGACTCAGTCACATTGGTTCGGAAATACTTCAGTGGGCAGCTGGTTCCACATAGTGAATACCCGGCATAAACTGCCTTAAGAAACAATCAGTTGTGGAACGACGGACGTCGAGGTGATACGGATGGTGATTTTTGCATTGAAGTTTTTAGAGTTTTCATTATACGAGTATACATATTTGAAAAAGATTCGTATTAAATTTAGAAAATCCGTTTTTTATTTCATTGAATCGATATTTTAACTAGTATGCTAATAAATATCACAAATAAACATTTCTACTGCCCATAGATCCAAGAAATATAGATAGCATAAAAAATTCACGGATTCGTTACACACGTTAAAGAAACAATCAATAACACTCATTTAAAGCTTTTCATTACGCAATTGAAATGCGGCTAAGTAGCACGTGTTGAGACAGGTTATATGAGAGCGATGGGCGTGTCTTGATATGGCGCAGGAGTGCCCTTAGGACATATAAGTTGACTTGGAACTTAAAAAAATACGAAAAGTGACTTATAAAATAAATAAATAGAGCTACAATCTTTTTGGGTCTGGTTCTCAGATTTCTGTATATGTTTCATTATCATTTGACTCGTATTCATATCAAAATTATAAGGATTTAATATGTTTTTCTTTAGTGACTGTTTTTTTTTTTAATTTGGCAATCTTATAGGCAAGTAGGTGTTCAGGCTCCTGTGTCTGACCCACGCCGACGTTTTGTAAGGCAAGCCGGTTTTCTTACGATTTATGTCACCGTTCGAGCGAATGTTAAATGCTCATATAGACAGAAAGTCCACAGTGGTGCACAGCCGGTGATCGAACCTACGACCTCAGGAATGAGAGGCGCACGCTCGCTGAAGTCACTAGGCCAACACTGGTTTTATAATAAAAAATGACTAGTAATAAACATATGTCAGTGATACATCTAATTAGTTCTGCTTGCACTATTTAATTAAAGTTGAAATGCTGATATTGAAACCCCAGCTAATTCCCTTTTCTCCTCTTATTTGTCCCTGAATCTGGGGATGGGGCGAACACTTGCCATGATTTCGGACGACTCTCCGTGGTCAATATTAGAAGCTACACAAGTAGGTACGTTTATCTTGTAGCGCCAGTGTAATCAAGAGAACTTTTTATAGTATAGAAAAGTTAAAACACTAATAATAAACAGATATATTAACGCATATATTATCATTCCCTTCTAAGAATGTTTATGGTGAATTGTTAATTCAATTTCGATTTAAAAAAGATTTGCTAGCTACAGATTTAAGTTGGCGCCTTGTAGATAGTACCGGTGACCCCATAGCTGGTACGTTCCTCGCTCAACGAAAAGGTAAGTATCGCAATACAGTCACAGAGACCAAACTTTGTAAATTTGTTTTAATTTATTTTTATTATTACTTTGTAGGTTAAGAAAATTATAAATACTTGATTGTTATGATTACTAATAATAATTATGATTTTAGTATCGGTCGATATATATAAGCGTTTTCACTGTATGAATAAACCTCAAGGGATTTAAATAGCACTTGATTACTATCATTCGTACGTGAATAACAAAAGAAAGTGCGTGCATATACGCACGCTTGCCCGAGAAATTGTCCTTGCCAGTTAATACGGAGCGTAATTCAACAATCTTCGATTCATTTTATTAATCTAAGTTGTATTTGAAGTCTCGTGTGAGTTTGTTATAACGATACGATTAAAAATAACGGCAGACAGTTTCTTGTCAGTTCTTATCGGCTGGTCTTGATTTGTGAACTTAATTTTTTTTTTAATATTTTGACGATTATAAGTGAACATAGTTACCAATATTTTCTTAATACTTTACTGAAAGTAAGACATCATGGAACATTATGATCTAGCCTAACTTAAGACTAATAAGTAATTTAAGTCTAACCTAATTTACTAAAAAGGATATTTAACATAAGAAAGTATCTAATAACACTACTTAAGTACACTCTCTTTTAAGGGAAAGACACTCTGTTTAGCACTAATTCAAATTTTGTCCATTTAAATTTTCTCACAAGGCCCGTGGTGTCAAGAAGTTATAGTTACCAATATAAAAAAAATGGTGCGTGTACTTATGTACGCGCGTTTAAAGAAGTTATACTTCTTTGGCTTTCTTTATTTTTTTTACATATTAAATAATTACCTAATAATCAATATTAAGCGTTAATAATTTAACAATATTTAATATTTAGTATATTATTAAATTTTTAATTAATGTAAATAATAATAATTATTATATTATATTATTAATTCAATTTAATAACTAGATATGTTTCATAACCTTTTAACTAAGTATAAATACGTCTTTGTGAAAAATCATTGCTAAATTTCTTTAAAAAAATAATAAACACTGCTTTATTTGTTTAAAAGGTACTTACTACAAGTAGATTGTCTTATTCCCATCTTGCTCGCGCACGCTTGCCGCCCATACTGAATTTTGTGTCACGGTGCGCGCGCATCGTAAAATTTCACTGTCATAAATTTTTCATAACGCGCCTAAAGAAGTATAACTTCAATAAATATCTTTTGATTTATTGTTTCGCCGGGAAACGAACACACTTTGTGTGTGTATCTATAACGATGTCAATGATTTAGGTGTAAATTCAATCTTACTTCGTAAATTCTATAAAAATAAATAAATCAGTGGCGCTACAACATCTTTAGGTCTTGGCCTCAGATTTCTGAATCTTTTTCATGATCATTTTTAAATCTTATAGGGAAGTCGGTGATCAGCCTTCAGTTCCTGACACACGCCGTCGACTTTTTGGGTCTAAGACATGTCGGTTTCACGATTTTTTCCTTCACCGTTCGAGCAAATGTTAAATGCGCACATAGAAAGAAAGTCCATTGGTGCGCAGCCGATGATCGAACCTACGACCCCAGGTATGAGAGTCGCACGCTGCGCTGCTGACTCTAAAATCCTGGCTGCCTAATTTCTAGGGCTATTGACATATTCATCTTAAGGGAGTTCTAATGCCATTTTATAACTATTGAGACAGTCTCTGTGTTTGCTATTAAATTTACCCATAGAAAGAGTGTTGTAATCCACTGAATACTTTGTACCATACAGGTGACAATCAATTAGTTAGGGTGAGGTAACATCGTGACACTTATAGGTCCGGTTTGACCTGCACTAATCATTTAGCGATTTGGTACGGTTGGATTGACCTTCTAAACACTTTTCGAACAATGAAAGGAATGTACCCATTGGTAGATATAACCTTAACTTATATATATGTTGTTGGCCTAGTGGCTCTAGCGTGCGACTCTCACCCATCGTAGGTTAGATCCCCGGCATAAATGGACTTTATGTATATGTGCGCATTTAACATTCGCTCGGACGGTGAAGGAAAACATCGCGAGGAAACCGGCTTGCCTTAGTGTGTCAGGCACAGGAGGCTGATCGACTACTTGCCTGATGACAAATGTTTATGTAACAGATACAGTAATCTGAGGCCTAAAAGAGTACACGTAGCATATGCGTACCGTACCCTTCTGTTTCTTAAAATCAATATGTTATCTCTGGTTCATAATTGAGCACTCAATAAATAAATTAAATAAAGGCGATTATTTTATTACACTGAAATTTGAGATGGCGTGTTTCCAAATTATCAGACTCACGCGAATGTCACATTGTCTAGGTTATATGATGCAATTTCTTATGTATTGTGTTTCTGACACGTGAAGGTTGTATAAGTTATCTTGTATTAATAAAATGTTGACCATTCTAACTGTCAAAATATCACGATAACTGTATGCCGTTATTGTCTTTGGTTTACGGACATTACTCGAATTTATTTATTTCAATCGAGAAAAGTATTTCAACTCTCCCTGACTACGATTACAGAAAATCATTCGAAACGTCGAGTAAATAATGTATTTATATCCAATTAATATTTTGTGACATTCCGTGGTTGGATGATAGATTACCAAAAAATTTAACTTTAATTTTAAGACCACAATGGTAACACATTTTAGACGATTTGCGTATGGCTGTTTTTGACGGACTATGAACTTTATAACATCCTTGACGACGCCAACATCGTCCAATTCATAACATGCTAGGTGGTTTAGACAAGTGTACCGTGTGTAATTGCGGACGACAGAACCCAGAATCCTTACTGTACTCGCAATCTGAGTGCAAGAGCAAAACCCAATAGGCCAAGGCGGCATTGGTGGGATAGAATTGTCAATGACCTCGAAACAATAGATGTTGGACGCGAGCACTAAATAGATTGCGATGTCGAAATATACTTGAGGAGGCTACCCACAAGGGGCTGTATATTGATGATGATGATGATTGCGTATGCTATGAGCCATCCTCAAAAAGAGTTAACGGTTATGTTAAGTTTATGCATGTAAGTTATGTCTATTTATAATCGTTCGAAATACGATACACAACATATATTTTCATACCGTAGTATTTTAGCCAAATCCTAATGAGAGGAGTATTTTTTTGTATATAAATGTCCACGCTCTGCCATTAATTGGTTTTTAATGATAAGGAAACGAATTGGTCCATTCTATAATCTGCAATTATCAGGATATAAGGTAGGTATGTATTTAAAAAAACACTCAACATTTTACGCATAGTAGCTATATGTTAAATAATCTTTTATGGACTTATATCGATAAATGTGTTGATTTAAATTTGGCTGTACTAATTTATAAAACAAACTCAAACTATTAAATAAATTTTTTTTTAACAAATTTAGATAGTTTGGTCGATGTAACAGTGTACCTGTAATCCCGGCAGCATTTCCTCGCTGTGTTGCGATACAAGTATTCGTTGAGCGGAGAAAGCACCAGCTCTGGGGTCACCTGTACTATCAACCGTACTACCAGGCGTCAAAGTAAATCTTTAATGCAGCACATGTGCATTGTGCAACACCTATTTCAAATAAAATATTTTAACTAGATGCGTTCCTAAGATTTATTTGTACCGGAACGAATGGAATTAATCGCTTTCTGATTTCCGAAAACAGCGAAACGAAAGCTAAATATAATAACAAACGCCTAATTCGTTTATGTAACGGAAATATTTACGTAATGTAACATCTTGTTTTAAATGAGTTATAGTACTTGCATCCGCCATAAAAACTAATTGAAGATTTATGTTAATTACTGTCACTAACTATATAATTGGATAATTACACGCGAATAAACTTTTAATTAAATTTAACAAAAATAAATTACATTTATAGTCAAAAAACGCTTTACAATGGCGTAAAATTGACAAATCTAATTATATTTATAGAGGTCCATGGGATCAAACTTAACAAAATCCCTTCCAAGTTTCAACCCGTTTTCACTAATTAATATAATAATTATTTGCCGGTTCCGACTTTACTAATTAATTGAATACCCAATTAGTTAAAGACTGATTTAGAGTAGCATAAAGATTTTAGCACCCGTATGTATGTTTATTGTTTTATCTAAAATTACTATAAACTTTTAAACGACTCTGATATTAGTATTTTACTCCCTTATTTATAAAAAAAAACTAATTGCACTGTTAACTAATGTCTCTATTTATGACAGCGTAAACACATTTTGGCTGTTCGGGGAATTTGTTGCGTTTCCCCTAGGGAGTCGGTATGGAATAAGTTTAAGGAAATAAATATTATGACACTATCTGGTCAATATATTCGTGAAGCCTTGTTGTATAAAAAAATATAAACGATTTTAAAACAAATGGTGACTTTCACCAGTATAATACTCGAAACAGAACAAATCTAAGCGTACGACCAAGGCTTCAGAAGATAAACCACTCCTTATATGGAAATTGTATTCGTTTTACAACAAGCTCCCAAGCGAAATTAGAGAATTATCACGGAATAAATTCAAAACTCTCTCGTTAAACGTAAATTAATCATTAAAGCTCTTTATAAATTGAACGAATATTTAAAGGATCCTAATCCTTGGGATTGATTAGCTCAAGTTCAAACAATTTGTATGACTCAAAACTTAGCGATTAAAAAGAATTACGGAGTTTCTTGCCAACTTCTTGAACGCTCTACGCCCTTGACTTGCGAACTGGTAGTAAGTGTAAATTTAGAATCAATTGAACATCTTTTCTGTTGACCTGTACTTGGTTACCTATATGAATAAAGTTGTTTTGAGTTTTAGTTGATAAATATTGTTCATTACTTCAAAAGAATATTCATTAACGTGTCAATTATGTTATTTGTGAACCGGACGATATTTTCATATTCCACGCAAAACACGAAAATTCCGACAAGCCGGCGACATTGCTCGACTTTCCTGTCGGCGTGCATTATCTAATTTTAATAACTATTACGCGTACGAACGTAATAATGATTAATTTAACGATACACGCAACGGTAAGGAAATCATTGACGATTAGCTGAAGAATGCTGATCGCGTGACAAACCGTTTCCTTCCAACGTGTTTCAAGGATGTGCGGTTTAATGTCACTTTCACTGAAGTAACAGCACTGAACTAACATTTTCAAACATCTTGAATAGAAACTCCAAAATGAATCTATAATTTAAGAATCAGACTATTTTTTTAGAATTAACTTGATTACAGGTTTTGATATCTCATCTTATTAATGGCGCGGTTGTATATAAATCTATCATCTATCTATCTATATATATCTATAAATCTATCATCTATCTATCTATGTATATCTATATATCTATCATCTATCTATCTATGTATAACGCTAATTTAACGGGAAAGTAGTTTCTATCAAATATTTTGTCCATATCCATAATCCATAAGTTGTGTTTAATGAGATAACACTACTAAAATCTTTCAACAAACGGTATTTTTACAATGTCAGGAACACTAACTTTTTACCGATCGAATTAAACAGTAAAATTTTTGATTAGATAGTGCCATAGTATTTATTTAAAAGTCCTAAAACAACTTGTCTGCTTAAAAAGTACAAGAGAATATGGTTTACAAACTTTACACACATACACAATATTAATTATGTATGTATATTAGAACATAAAACTTTGAAACAATTAAGGACAAAAATCTCTCGAAACAGTAAAAACTGAAAAGAAACTTTAAAGAGCGTAATACACAAAATTTCCGTAAGTAGGAAGATTGTAAAATATATTAATATTGAATGACATGCTAAATACTTCATCTCCATTATCTTCTAGAAGAAACATTCAGACACTAAAAGTGCGTTTTCTTGTGTACATTGCGTTGTGTAATCGACCCACCTGCGGTCGCGCGTGTGAACTATCATACCATTATGTATTCAGCTAAATGAACCATTATACTAAAATAATGAGGCTTTCATACGTAGACCTAGTACTAAATAAGTGGAGAAAAGGCTATATCAATAGCTGCATGATCAACAAGAATTGGATTGCACTCTCACAATTTAAGTTAACATTATTTTCATAGCAAAGTGTGCTTATTTATCAAGAAAAAATGTTCTTACTAATTTGCTTCGTTTCATCTCAGCAGAAATAAAATTCGAAAACGAATGATAAGTGTGGTATTAAGTTAAAATAATTCTTGTATTTAGTTACTTTTAAATTACTATTACACAAAAAACTGTTGCTAAACAATTAATTATACAGTTGATCTCTGGTAATTGTTATTTTAAACTAAAATTTGAATTTTAATTACCTACATTTACTTAAATTATAATAATTTAACCAGCTTACTTTTAACGTTACCTGAAACACTATTTATATAATAAAGCAACATTATTTACAAATAATATTAAAATGTTCATATTTCTTTGTAAGCAACCTTAAATTACAGCTTAACTGTCAAAACTTGACACAATTCGTATGCCGAAATGTCAAAACCGTTTGTCATGCAAATACATCTTATAACACCTGTATAACAAAAAGACAATTACAAGTAGCAAGCAGATGTAAATGAACACACGCTATGAATTTATTATCTTACATAACATGACTTACTTTTTCATGTTATTCGGGGCATTTTTCTTCATTACGATTTGTAAAGGTTTCATTGCATATGATAAACCTGTATTTGAGAGACGAATTTTTTATATTTTGACATTTAAAACTTTCTCTTTGAGTAACTCCTTTAACCATCGGTTTTATTGAATATGTTAAAGACAACGTGAAGCATAATGATAAATTATAATAATTATATGTAGTATTGAAATGGAAACCACTACGTATATATCAAAGGAATAGGCTTATTTAAACAATAATACCTTTAAATTCCTATCTCATAAATGAAGTGAATTTAAAATTAGTAGGTACTGTTTTTGTAAACATTATATATTTTGCGGCGTTTAGTTAAAACCTTTACTTAGTTATTAATATGTAATAAAAAATATTCCAACGAGATTGCATTGTATTTTCATCATAATATTTTAATTGTTTCCTAAATTATAGATATAAAATTATAGCTATCTGAGAAATAAATATCTATTGCAGTAGTTGAGTTCAAGACATTATAATTTCTTTCTCGGCAAGGTGCTTGAACTACGTATTATTATTACGTTTCTTGCTCGCATAATTGCCATAATACTATGGGAGCATAGATTAAGTGGTTTAATAAATGCGACTCTAGAAAGTGATTGATTTGCCGTAGTTGAAATCAAAAGTCCGATGACATGCAAAATGTTTAGAAATTCACCTCGGGCATTCGGTTTTTATGTACATATTTTAAATGTGCAGTATTTGCAGAGCAATGGTTCATAGAAAGTAACTACCGTTTTGTTAGATTTAATCAAAAGGTAGTTAATTACTCAAACAGCTATACATAGTAAGTTGGAATAGTATCCAAAAAATACATTGCTATAAGCATAACATTTTGAGTAAAACAAAAATTACCACAAAAATAATTTCATAATAATTCTAATGACTAATTACATAAAAAAGTTTACATACCTCATTTTCATTTTTAATGCAGAGTATCCAAATTAATGACACTTGTCAAAAAGCGCGCGAAACTGGACGTAATGGCGCGATAGGACTGCGCGGTGGCCGGGCTTTCTCCCGCTTTATAACTTGTACGCCCGCCGGGGGAACTAAGAAAAGCAACCATTTGGCAATGTTACGCGAATCGAACGAATTCGATAAAAGTTAATTTAAGTTATAGATAAAATTAATTTATTTCGGATGTCATCATTGTGACTTAAAACTCTCTACAGTCTGTGGATTTAATAGGCTTTCCTTTTGATTGAGAATGAGTAATCGAAAAGCTTGTAATTATTAATAATAAATAGTCGTAACGTAGTCATAACATGAATTAATTGCTTCACCATATTTAAATGTAACTTATTAAAAAATCATTATGTACCTACATTGTACAGCTTATCGTTATTTTAGTGATTAAGCATTTTTTCTACGGAAAAAATTTTAATTTATAATAAAATTTCGATGAATTAGTAAAGAAATCTAATCCAATGATTCCAATTGAATGTGTACTTATTACTATGAAAGAATATTATAAATAGCGAGCGACACAGTACGAGTATATATACATTATACACTGCAAAAAACGGACAGAATACCGTTCTATGTCGAAGAGGCGTTATATCTTCCCATGGAAAAAGTACCTCTACAAATAGTTTTTATAAGATTTTAAATCACATATTCCACAAAAGGATTTTGTGCTCAAAGCTTAAACAAAATCAAAATATCACCGTTATAATAAGAAATAATTAATGATATTTTTGCAGCGCACCACCACCACCACATTATGAAACCAGCTATCATTCCAGGTAGGTATTTCCAACTGTTCCGACTTAAGGGCCTTAAAGGTCGGCAACGCACTTAAAATCCTCCTGGTTTTGCGAGTGCCCATGGGCACCGGTAAATACTTAAAGTGCTCGTTTGCCTCTAGTGCCTTAAAAAAATGCTTCTTAATTTTCCATACTCAAATCAAGGCTGTTATACGGACGAGAAGAACTGGAAATTTCCGTCACCTACTTATATTCAAACTTTGTAGGGAGCAATGAGCCAAATCATAAAAATATCTATAGAGTACCATATATGTTGGTTCTGTCCTATAGCATATAATATATGTAGTTGGACCGTTCTCGTGTTCGTTTTCTTTCGGTCATTGCACCGCAGCTAAAGGTTTATTTTTTCTTTATTAATATCATGTCTTGACTTGATCGATCGGAGATACATTGATATTTACGACCGTGAATAAATTTGGTATACTGTGATATGGAGACAAATACATAAATTTGTTTATTTGTATGAAGCTGTATTGATTTCTGGTAACGAGCTGGTATCTCGCTTGCTTGATTGCATCCTCTCTCGCACTTGACAGTACACTTTATCTAAATATCTTGTATATTGTGTTAATAAAGTTTTTCTTTCTTTTCTTTCTTTCTAGTTTCGAATCTTTATCGGGGCAGGTACAATAATATGGAATTAAATATAAGACTAGCCTTCTATAATACCCCCAACTGAGCGTTTTTTAAGGCATTTTCCGCGCGAACCAGCTGCCCACTGAAGTATTTTCGAACCAATTCGACTTAGGGTCCTTTAGGGCTATGTGGGTATCTATGGGCGGCGGTATCACTTAACATCAGGTGAACCTCCTACCCCTTTTTCCCCTTTTCTATAAAAAAAATAATAATTATACGCCAGTATGTAAGTATTCGCATTCAATTATGGTACCCATAGTTGTACGCAAAAAAGTTCTGGCCTACGCTCTGACTGGGAATCCAACCACGGTCGCGTCCGGACATCACGGTCGCTTTTTTTATAACATAGCGCAGCAAACGATCCTACGGGACGTCTAAAAAGGAAAGTTTTTTTTTAAACAGTTGGAGGTCGTCTCCCAGGAAAGCCCCCACCGGTAGTCGATGCCACAGTTCGAGAGTTGGCAAAAGAAAATATTTTGTGAACAAGGTACAAGGTTGTCGAAGGTACGCGATACCTTACAGTGATTAAATAAAAGAAACGTACGCAAATATATAATTATCGGAATTGTATAGGATGTTATTAAAAAATGTGTTATATGTTGTATGTTATAGGTGTCCAATCATGTTTTGTTTATTCGTTTGGAGATTTTATTACGGAAGCAATAGTAATTAAGTTATGAAAACAAAGTTTCTAAAAATCTGCCAGGAAATTGTAATTATGTTATTACTATTCTGGCTTCTTATAGATATTATGTCATTATTTACTATAGAAGTGCAAAGAACGGAACAGTTTAGATTAGATATTTAAAATTGGAAATTGAAAAGAGCGTGCGTCTCTCAATACTAAAGATGTGCTTTTAATTACGGCTGTGGACCTGGAGTTCTATATGTATATTTAACACATACAGAGAACATGTGCATGAGGAAACTGATATGACTTAGAAATTGACGGCGCATCTACTTGCCTATTAATAATTAATGATCAAGACATACAATTACAGAAATCTGAGGCCAAGATCAAGCTGTAGCGCCACTGGTTTTTTTATATTAAATTATTATTATTTATGGAAAACATAAAAATTAAAAGGGATGCAACAAGTGGCCTTATCGGTAACAAGTGATCACTTCCAGGCAACCCTAGTAAGACAAAAAACTAAAAACATAAATATGATGGGTAAATTTATAAGGGCAGATGCTTCTACGTATCTGCGTAACCAGCTCTATGAGCTAGGAAATTCTGCCAATAAGGAAGTACGAAATTATTAAAATGTGTTTTGGATTAGCAGTAATATAAAATATACTGTATATACAGCTTACAGCTGCCCGGCTATTGAGGTATTATTTTTCATAGGGACCCAAGTAACATATGTATATACATTTAGCTTTTATACTATAACAAAAGTATGTTCATTCATGTTCTTTATAGCTGACATCCATTACAATGTAATAACAATTATTTAAGTTACATAAAAAACACTTAATTCTAATAGATAAATAAAACTTAATCTGATACGTCACTTGACCCGCTTTAGGTAGTCAGCGTGTCCTGTGACACGTAGGCCTCTTCCAGCTGTTTCCATTCTTTTTTGATATTAGCTCTTCTTGTCCAAGTTGTGCCTCCTATTATCTTTATGTCGTCTGCCCATCTCTTGCTCGGTCTTCCTCTTTTCCTTTTTCCATCACGTGGTTGCCATTCTGTAATTATTTTTGTCCATTTCAACCTGCTATATCTCGTCACAAAAGTATAATTATAATTTATAAAAGTGTAGGGGCGTCTTGCAGGGGGAAGGAAGTAGCAATTGCCATAAGTGTTCGGCAATGGACGATGAGATTTCTTAAGTTATCCCTAATAAAATATAAAAAATGATCTTTATATTTTAACAATTTTAAGGTACTATTTCACTTCACACTCGTGTTATGTGTTACATAAATACGCCTAAAGTTTATAGTACCTCAAACAGTAGGTTTTGACTAAAAGTTAATCTACTAAACGATATGCCGTCGTGTCGCATAGGACACTTACATTAAGCGGACTGTTTCATACTTTTATTTTAGTTAAAATGATAATAGTTATCTGCCGAGAATCGAAATATACTCTACTTTTACTACGATATACGATACTATAAATGTTTCAATTTTTTTAATGAGCCAAACAAGTATAATTGTATACTTGGCTTGTGCTAGACATTTTCGTGACCGAAGCACAGATCTTTAGAAACTATAATAATTTGTGATGAAAATAATTGACTTTTAAGTGTTTGATTTAAATATTGTTTGAACTTTGAAGTAGTAGTAAGTTTATGCATGTAGAGTAAGATTTAGACTTTAGATTCAGAGTCGTCTCAATAATATATTTCTTAGTAACATATATTCCTTAGTCCTCAATAAGGCTGCGTGGTTCCGTAAATAAAGTAACTCAAATAAGAATTGCTTTCATATTTTAACAGGCGTTTATTTTTCTGAAAACTATTTGATGTCAAAACAAGATTCAAAAACAAGAAAATAACAAATATTTAAACGGAGTTTTTCGATTTATACGTTGACTCATCCCTTAATTTTTCAATATTATACAAACAGCTGCAACATGGGCAAAAATAGAGGCGGAAAAATCTTGCAATTTTTGATTTTGTGTCCAAATCAGTACAATTATTATTCTTTAAGAAATTATTCCCCTCGATTTGACTGCATGATGTCATTAGAACTGTACTTTGATAGGAATAACTAGGTGATTTATATTCTTTTTTTACTTCTGATCCTTCCCAGGAAGACAACGGAAAAAGCATTTCTTCATGGATACTGTGTTTCGAATGCTGTGGCGACTGCAACATCAATGTTGCTAAGTTAACCATTGAAGAACTATTTGTTTGGTGAAGGCCGTCACCAGGAATCGAGGTATTGTTGTTAATATTATTATCCAAACGCATCTTCATTCGCAAAACTGTTATGTCTGAATCACTCGGCCAAGATACAACATCGGGCAAAAGTGTTCGGCATGACTTTATTTTCTTTTGCAGTTTTTTAGAACGCTGCAGTTCACATTTAGATCGAGACAGACCACTGTCTAAACTTTTAGCAATGTTAGCCGAAAGTGTACTCTCCGTATCGGATGGAAGAAGAAATGAAACCTGGCGGGTGTTTATATTTCCAGAGGCTTTTTGTATTTCTATTACATCTTCAATTTCTCTTATTTTAGTTTTATCCGAAATTATTTGCAAATCCATTTTAATTATTTCCAAATGTTCATAGTTTTATTATTTTTTGTTTATAATTTATCGCGTTGGCTTATTTTTAGGACATTACCATAGATTATTGTCAAAATATATCAGTTGAAAATCAAACCATATGAAGATGCAATTAATAATATTAATCTATAATGTTTTATTGTTTTTGAATAAATAAATGTTTATATCATATTGTCTTTAAAATAACAAACAGCAGCTTATCTGTGGTGATCAAAACTCAACTGACAGTTCATATTGACACTAGTTAGTTGTTCATGACAAATCTGGATTAAAAATAAAAAATATAGACGAAAATGTCAGCGGAATATTTTAGGAGAAAGGATGGTGTAATGTTTTCACTTGAATAATTAGTTATTTCCACAATGGATTCTTATGATTCTGATCCAGATAGTGGCGATAAATGTAATTTGAACGGTGATTGTTCCCCTTTATCGGATAAGTTACCAAACGACTTAAACCACACCAAAAATATTGATGACATAGCTACGCCTTCCGAACTTAATTTCGATCAGGGTATGTAGTGATATTTTAAATAGTTTTAAGACTAGGGCGCATTTTGAGCTAAAGCCCTTGTAGTTTAAAATAAATGCATTAAATTTGTCGCTTTATTCCATAAAGTAAAATTGGGTGAAAGGTGATATCTATGTGCATATTTGTTTCAGAGTTTGCATTTGAGGACCCTGAAATAAAGGAGAAGAAGAAAGAAATAGAGGCATGTTTAGAAAATCCAGATGTTATTAATGTTAATCAATGGGAGACCTTTGCAAAGACGAAAGCAGGATTAATATCTGGTTTGTTGATTAACATTTATAGTCACTAATTGCCATAAATGATAATATTTTATATAACTATTTATCTGTTTTTCAGATGAGTATAGAAGAAAAATTTGGCCGTTACTAGTTGGTGTCACACAGGACGAGTTAACTGAACCACCTTCATTAGATGAGCTCTCTACACATCCTGAATATAATCAGGTATTATTGATAACTAACACATAACACACAAGTTTTTAACAGATTAAAAATTTATTAAGCCAATAGTATGTTTTGGTGTTAAGCTGTGCTGAAATATAAATAATTATATCCCGTAAAATTTTAGAGAAAAAGATTAATTATATTGTTTAATGAAGGCTAAATTTAAATATAGATTGATGATCATAAAATTAAGCACATGTGCTTAATTTTATTGTATCAGATATCAAGAAATTTTTATTTGATATGTTTTAAAAGTTAGAAGAAACTTTTATTATAATTTTAGAAAGCTGAGGCCAATATTACTTAGGCACTATATTCTAGAAATTAAGTTAGCCTGAATCATTAGCAGAACTTATTTTTAAAGTAAATTTCAATGTAGCTAACATGCATAGTCAAAGTTAACTTTAAAAAAAAATATCTTCATGATCTATATTACTTGCAAAATCCCTAATTACGGAGGAGTTTAATGAATCAAACTTACTTTTAAAGTTTACAATTAGACATTACATTATTCATTGTTACAGGTTGTACTAGATGTAAATAGGTCATTGAAAAGATTTCCACCGGGCATTCCATATGAACAAAGAGTTGCCTTGCAGGACCAACTTACTGTACTCATTTTAAGGGTTATTATAAAGCACCCACATTTGAAATATTATCAGGTAATATTAACTAATTCACCTTCAAAATACTGCTTGTAATTGTCACAATTAAAAGATTGTTTATTGTATGTACCTTATAAAAAATCAACCAAGCAAATTTTGCTGTTTTTTTTAATGTGGATGAGACATAAGGCTCCTCAACCTTTTGTGTTCAAGTTTTTATAGTTATATATGCAATATTAGAAAACAAAGTGTGTGCCCTTTATGTTATATATATATTTTTGGCAAAATTACACTAGCTGTGTGTGTAACAAGACAGCAAAAGCAATTTCTATCTTTACACTAATATTTTGAGTATTGTTTAAACTTGACATACAATTTTTTGTCTACTAAAATGTATAGGTAATAGATTTTTTAGGTAGAAATAAATAATAATAAGGCCACTATTGATTAACAAGTGTTTGGAGTTAAACAGAAAAAGTTATCACAACAAGTGCTATTGTTCTTTAATGTACTTGCAGTTATGAGTTCACGGCATTGATAACAATTGTGTTTATGTTGTACTACCTCAAGACTACTTTTACTGTTTCCTTAATGTCAGTTTCGTGCTGTATTCAATTTATTAGGATTTTTTTGAAAGATTTGTATTAAAAAAGTACTGAAACAATAACAAATAGATTTTACAATTAGAATACTTCATTTTCATTACATATATATTAATATATTGATACGGAAAAGTAAAAACTAAAACTAAACTAGTAAAAATAAAGTAAAAACTGAAGGTTTAGACTATTTCAATATATTTTATACAAATTTTCTTAGATATGGTTGATACAATGATATGTTTAGATTATTGAACTTATAAAAAAATTTGTCATACACAAAAAGAAAAAAATTATTTCAAAATTTTAACATACAGTTAAAATTTTGTTGTTATGATGAAGTGATTAGATTCTGTGTTGTATTATAGTTCTTCAATGGGCCACGCACACTTATGCAGTCCAAGACGTAACTGCTGTGTCATGATATGTAGTTACCTTCATCATACAAACAAAGAGAAAAAACACTAGGCTTATACGAGTTTATTATTGCCTTAATTTTGTTTGTATGGTCATGATGACAAATCTAAACCTTTTCATTCATTTTAAATTGAAAGCATTCAATTGAATTTCCAGGGCTACCACGATGTAGCAATAACACTTCTTCTAGTGTGTGGTGACAGAGCGTCATTTCCCTTGCTATGTCGGCTGTCTTATGGCCCAAAGGCTCCTCTGGCTCCATTCATGCAACTAACGATGCAACCCACCCAGCATTTACTCAATTATATGCTCCCTATCGTAAGGCGAGCTGATGATAGACTGGCTGAATGCTTGGACAAGTAAGTTAACTTTAAACATATTAAAATAATCTATTTTTGAATTTATTAGTTATTATATAATATTTTAAAAGAATGTTGAAAAGTTTGAACACCCTTATCATATAATCTGGCTACATCACATACTACAACCAAGTACATGCAAAAACCATAAAATATGTATGTGTGTATAGCAACATATAGTTTTATGTCGCTGCAATACACGAAGGCAGTTTAAATACCAATAATATTGTTATGGTGTATGATATAGAACAATAACCTACTTATCAAGAAAATAACTGAAAAATGAAAAACTTAGACTTTAATATTTTGAATTTAATTAATGGTATTATAAAACAGGTAAAAATATTTGTTTGGAATATATATGACAAAACTATTGAACCCATTTGATAATGCTTTTGTTTAAAAAAATCAATATTGTAATTGAATAAACAAAAAACTCCTGACACAGCTATTGTTACTTAAAGTGACCCAAAATCTTACACATTTAGGTTTATAATGAAAAACACAATTTTACAATTTGTTATGTATTTTTCATTTGAAATAATTCCTAATAGCGATATCAAATAACAATTCCTAATAACGACCCCGACTGCAATACTGAGTTTTCGAAATTGGGTAAAAATTTAATGAAGTCACAAAGTAGCCTGGGACATTACCTTTGTAAGAAGAAATATATTTTCTGTTTCAGGTCCGGTGTAGGTACAATGTTTGCGCTACCCTGGTACCTTACGTGGTTCGGTCACAGCCTTAACCGATATAGCGATGTAGTAAGGCTATATGACTACTTCCTGTGTGCACCGCCCCTATTTCCAGTTTACGTCACGGCAGCGATAGTCTTACATCGAGCTCCGCAAGTGTTCTCTTGTGATGCAGATATGGCGATGATGCACTGTCTTCTGTCTAGGGTATGTGACATTTGACAATTTACTAAGCCATTATTATTTTTAATACCAGACTAATTATCTTATTGTATAGAGATATATAACTTATATATTGAAGAGGCTCGAAAACAGCAGTACTGATTTGAAAAAAAAATTTCAGTCTTAGAAAAGTTGAAACCCGATGTGAAAAAGACCAAAAAAATGAATCGTCATTTAGCGGGTTTAGTGGGGCCTCATGTGAGTGAAGTTAGTACTTTAAGAAAAAATCGGTGTATAAATATATATATATACTAGCTGACCGGGCAAACGTCTTTTTGCCATGTATATCATTTATAATAAAAAAATAGGGGTTGATCGTAGAGGAGTGAAAGTTAGGGGTTGTATGTATTTTTTAATGCTGTATCATAAAAAAATAGAAATTAAAAATTTTGTCTAAAAAATAAAAAAAAATTGAGGGGTGGACCACCCTTATTATTTAGGGGTGTGAAAAATAGATGTTAGCCGATTCTCAGACCTACCCAATATGCTTACCAAATTTCAGAGGAATCGGTCAAGCCGTTTCGGAGGAGTATGCAGACTAACATTGTGACACGAGAATTTTATATATAAGATATATATATATTATTTATAAGTACACTGTAAGCGGTATAACTACTACACACAAGTACAATATTGATACAATTATGATGCCACTGCAACACTTTAGCTTAAATTATATGACATATTCCAGTTACCAGATGACTTACCATTTGAAGACATCCTGGTGGTAGCTCAGAAGTTGTATGAGAAAAATGATCCAAGTGATTTGGAATCTGAAGTTGCCGCTCTTGAGAGGAGAGAGTAAGTTTTAATACATGTAAATTGTATATATTTATAAAACCAGTGGACATACGAGGGGAGGTCCAAAAGTTCGTGGAATGAAAGGGTTTTAGTAAAAATGAAACAGTAAATTTATTTTTCCTTTTCAATATAATCACCCTTAAGCTGAATACATTTATTAGATCTATGAATTAATTTTTCTAAACCATCGTAAAAATATTTTTTATCTTTTCCCTCAAAATGAGCCAAAATTGCCTCCTTTACCTCATTGTCGTCGGAAAATTTCCTTCCCCTTAAGTCTTTTTTTAAATTGGGGAACAAATAAAAATCACTTGGGGCCAGATCTGGACTATAGGGTGGGTGGACTAGTGATTCGAAGCCATGCGTGTGTAGAGCAGCCATTGCAACTTTGCTCTTGTGAACCGGCGCGTTGTCTTGCAAGAGCAACACACCCTTGGTCAATTTTCCCTGACGTTTTTCTTTGATGGCATCCTTTAATTTTTCTAGTATTGTTGCGTAGTATTCTCCGATTACGGTCCTGTCCTTTTCTTTATAATCAATCAGTATTATCCCCTCACAATCCCAAAAAACAGTAGCCATCAACTTTCCAGCCGACTCCGACACTTTCCGACCAATTTCTTTGGCGGTGGTGTCCCCTTTTTTATGCCATTGCATGGACTCTTGTTTGGACTCAGGCTCGAAGTGATGAACCCATGTTTCATCGCCGGTAACAATTCGCTCCAAAATCGATCCAGGATCGTCGCTACACAACTCCAAAAAATGTTTTGACGCTTCGACGCGCTGCTGTTTTTGAAGCGGCGTGAGCATTCTCGGTACCCATCTTGCACTGACTTTTGTCATACCCAGGTGGTCATGTAGGATTCGCAAAATTGTGGTATCTGATACTCCAACTAATGCAGATAACTGTTTTTTCTTCAAACGGGTGTCCTCCAGTACAATTTTTTCCACTTTTTCGACGATGTCTGATGTGGTGGCCTCAACTGGCCTTCCTGAGCGGGGGTCGTCTTCAATCGACTCCCGACCATGTTTAAAAAGACCATGCCATTTGTAAATCATTGATTTACTAGGGCACTGTTCCCCGTAAACAGTTTCCATTTCATTCAAAATGGTCTGAGCGTTCTTTCCTTGCTTGGTAAGGAATTTAATGACAGCACGGTGTTCAATTTTCTCCATAATTTCAGATTTCTTCCGGATTGACGTGTTTAGCAGGCGAGTGTTTGTAAACGAATAACGCAATAGGGCTGAAACTCCATTTATATACTAATTATGAGTCCCCAATTAGTATGACACTAAGCGAGCGCCCCTATCCCCACTCCATCCCCTCCATTCCACGAACTTTTGGACCTGCCCTCGTACAACCTTTAAGGCCTATTATATTCGTGATAATTATTTTTATTTATAGATAAGTAGAGGCCGTCGACTTTTGGAGTCTAAGGCACGTCGGTTTCCTCACGATGTTTTCCTTCGCTGTATGAGCGAGTGTCAATAGATATATTAAAATGAATATTTTTAATACTGTTACGTGATAGTAGCTAAAATATGTTGAAGTTTGCCATCAAAACTATGCGTTTGTCATGTCTTTATCATTCCCAGAGAGGAGCAGCGAAAAGTCGATGACGAGCGCATGCGTCGGCGTAGAGCGGGTCGTGTGGTGCCGTCTCCCTCTCTCCCGTATCGCCTCGCGAGATACCTCCCCGCGCCCCTCCGCCGCACCCCGCGACGCACGCTCTTGGCCCTCACGGCGGCCATCTTGGCGGTCTACGTTTACTACAAACCGGAATTGTTCAGGTAGCGGCACGCATATCAGTTTGTCCTTTTCGCACTGTGAACTAAAAATAGAGATGGATACTTTATTTTGTCCTTTAAGTGAAATTTTGAATATTGTTTACACTTGGGTGGGTGGGTAATGTTAAACTTTGTTAGATTGTGTTAATGTTTTAAGGAAATATAAATGTATTATTTTTCTAATACTTTCTTGCACAAAACATTATTAATCGTTTGGATTTTTAAGTGCTATATTGTTCCTATAAATCTTATGTTTTAATTTGTTTGTGATCGTATTCATTCCTTAAACTTAAGCGCTTTATCATCTCACGGTGCTTCACGTTGCTTGGACAAACTGATATTGATCCTTTGTGGATCGTATTGTATTAGTGTAAGGAAATTTAGGGGTGTATTAAAACCTATTTATTCGAGTAGTGTTTAAATATTGTATAGTACTGTGGTACCGTTTTGCACTTTTGTAGGCAAGTAGAGTGTCTGTACATTACATAGATAGCATTTTAAATGTCAAGTGTCAAAATATTGATAAACAACAGACAAATGTCAATTGTCAAATAATAGATACAGTGCTGGTAAAAAGTATTATACATTTAAATTGTTAAGTGGCATGTTAATTATGCGAGTTTAGTGTTTATCGAAGTGGTTATAAAATATACAAGCGAGCAACATGAACAATGATTTTGGGGAATTGTATTTAAATTGATAAAAAAATTCGTCATATATTTTGCATGTGAAATGAAATAATGGAAGTCAAAGTAAACCAGAAGACCTTACTTATCGAAGGATACAGTTTTACACATGTAGCTTTGTCTCAATCTGTCATTTTATACACAACAGTTGTTTGAATTGGACAGCAATTTGACATCAACACAAGTCTAAAGATTTTAAAAATGGCCAAAAGATTATCAAAGTCGCATTAAATAGAAAAACTGGCTTTCAAAGTAAATGAACTGTGTTTTTCTCTTCTTTTAATATAGTATAAATTTACAAAGCTTTTTGTGTCTTCCATGCAATTATTACTTTGATGACCGCCATTTTAAGATCAGGTGATTGTATCAGTTTAATTCTAAGTCTCCTTTCATAACAGCGTAAATACCATTTGTCAGAGACGGAAATTTACAGTGTAATTAGATTGATTTATTTTTAATAATGAAGGGATTGGTTTTTTTCAAAAATATCAAGATTCCCCAAATGTTGTACAACTCATTAAATTATTTATTGGATTTAAAAAATTAATCATCACTAATGTGTTAAAATGTGATATTATTTAAATATTTTCGTTACATTTAAGCTGTCATGCGATAAAGCGATTCTCATTGTGTAAATATAATTTTAATCCATTAAGTTTTAATATGTTAATGTTCTAGAGTCTTTGGGTAATGTAGAATTTACAAAACGGTGTAGAATTAAAAAAATTGTAATCGAAACTGTTATTGTAAAGGTTGCATTATAATGTATATTGACGGTTGTGTTTTACTTTCTTTCGTCGCTAAAACTGGGAATACCATAACTCCTTAATGCATTAAAGACATTTCATAAGTGTCTATTACTAATAATATTGTCTTTGATTGACGTAACCTTTACACATTTAAAGAAAAAACTGTTTTTAACGGATTAAAGTTATGTATTATTTATAAATTTACAGTTATTTAACATGATTTTTTTAAATTTAAATGTCTATTACTATTTAGACATAAGTGTCAAATACTATTTAGACATTTCATAAGTGTCAAATACTATCTAGACCAGTGCTTCCAAACTTGTTTGTACCAAGCCCTACCTTAGCCTTTCTAAGATTCTTATGACCCAAACACATAATTTTTAATATAAAAAAATAAGAAACTTAAATGATAGGTTTTAGGAAGAAATCACTAGGAAATTGTTAACGAAACCGAAAGCAAATTTTCAAAACATAATGAAAAACCGAAATTCATATTCCAAATAATTTTTATGAACTGTGGGGCGTGAGCTCCATGTTGGGAAACACTGTTAAGTGTCAAATACTATTTAGTCATTTCATATGAGCCAATACTATCTAGACATTATTGTAAACAATCTTGCTTTATGAGCCCTGGTTTTCAGCGCGAAGGTTCTAGGTTCGAAGACGGGAAACAATATTTAGATTAAACAGCTAATGAACTAAATATGGCTGCGTTAATAAAATTCACAGTTTATGATGTCATTTTATTACAGGTATCGTGATAAATCCAAAATCCACTTTTTATCATATTTGGATACTACTTTGACTAAATATTACGGCTACATTAAAAAAAATCCATGTGTTTTAAATTTCAAATTAGTCAGTCGGTAAAGTGACGGATTCGATAGGTACGCTCATAGTTATTATTTTTATTTTGTTTCAAAACAAACCCTTTTGTTTTTATGCCAATTGTCATAATAACAGAATATGAATTAGAAAAGTTATGACAAAAACTAACATGGTTATATTATTTTGAAATGGCTGCAGTGTAAAGTTTCCTATTTGTCAGATCCGTCACTATTCTACGACTATGACGATATCTTAACTAATACTTTTATAAGTAGCGGAACCTAAAAACACTTTCAAGGCCCTCAATTCAAATGTTAGTACATTTTCAAGTTTAAAACGTCTGAGGTCCAACAAACAACAGTGCTCAATGGACTGGAAAGACAGCATTTACATCACAGCCGAAAGAACTTAGATTAATATTACACGTAGTAGAGATTCATTTAATATTATTCCTTAGAGAGTATTTTTAAGAGAGCTTATTGGTGTGTTGTGAACATTCATCAAATTATTTCGAACTTTCACCATACACTGCAATTGTTTTTCTATTCTAAGTACATTTTTAATATACAGTTATATTGGAACAAAAAGTTATTATTAATTATTAACGAAACTTCAGTTTACTTAGCATTTCGTTTTGATGAGAAATTGGCATTATTTTGCTCTTCTACGATTTCATAAAATTAATACCCAAGAAAAAGAATTGCACGAAAATGTGGCGCCATGGTAACTATAAAATGAGTATTGACAGTTTTTATATTTATTATTATTTAAGAACAAACAAACAACCATATTAAATATTCTTAATATGATTGGAATATATTCTGATCTCAATTCGCTAAGTTGTCATGGATAAAAACAAAATATAATTCGATGTTTACAATGCGTAAAGTACATGAATAATGACGGTACTTGTAGTACCTATGACTGAGGCAATATTAAATCTTATAACTAAATACAATATTCTAATAAAATCTTCTATTCACTTATAAAATGAGGACTAATTTCAATATGCTAAACGAATTAACTATGCACCATTACCTTAAATACTTTACCGGTGATTATTTATCTATTTTAATCATTCTTCATTACCGTAGTGATATAGTCCAGTACTCGTGGGTCGTGGAGTATCTTCAGATGTTCCGCTTGTTTTAAGGGCACGGATTTTATTGGCTTGTTCTTGTTGAGCGTTGTGAAGCCACGCCGTTTCGCCCAGTGCTCGCAAGCGCTAAGAGATCGTAGATTGACGGTGCCATCGCCGTCTCCCATTATGAGAGTTGGGTAGCCATCCAGCCACGTGCCCGGCTTGTATTCGAGTCTGTAAATTGTTATTAATGTTTAAAAAAATGTGTGCGTGTACTAGGTGTACACACGTAAGAAGTGAAAACTCTTTATGACCTTATTTTTCGAAAAATGATCTACTATATGCAACTTTACAGAAATTGGTTAAATAAAGTTAAATTAGATTAAGTTTAACAAAAGGCTTTTATTATTATTGACATGAAAACAAATAATACAATTATTTAATTTTACCTTATTACTACGAAGATTATTACAGAATTTGTAATTGTAATAGAATTATTACTATCATTGTTATCGTTATATTTTTGTTATTAATATAAATTTCATACATTTCATGAATGCACTACAGGGTTTTTGACATAAATAATAATGATTCTGCAATATTTATTAAATATAACGTGAAAAAAATTATCCAGTATAAATAACAGTACGTAACGGTAAGCCTGAAGTTAGTTTTCAGAGGTAGGCAAACTTCACAAACAACAAATCTTGCAACTAATCAATAAATTGGATCCGATGAATAAATCGCCGGATAAGAAAAAGATGGCGCGTAACGGAAAAATGTGACGCGTACGTGAACGTAATTTTTTTTCCAACGTCGATAAAGAAGATTCACTTCAATAAAAAGTATAATTATTATTGGTAAGTAGTAGTACTTAGTGTCTGTGTACAAATGTATTTTTAAGCAATTAACACTAAGTTAAACGAAAAACGAATGTTAAAATGAATTTATTTTAATAAACATACTTTTCAACTGTAGAGATGTTGTACCCATAGACGCAGTGTACTTCGACTCCTGGCGCTGAGAAATCTTGAGTGAATTGTTGCGTGTCTTTGCGCATCTCCCACGCATTTGGAAGGTCCATGTCACTAAGATGTAGAATGATTTATTAACAAACAAACAAAGCAATATAATATTAAACATGTAAGCATACATAGATTGGCGGAGCAAAATTAATGATTTCAATGTGAAATTTTAAGAAAATAGCGTAAATTTTAGGTAGCACAAGGATGTTTCTGACGGACTATATCCGTTAAGAAACATGGATCGAAATCAAAGGTCAAGGTTCAATAAAGTCATTAAAAGATAATATAATATACATTTATTTATAAGCTATAATAAATTATTAATAATATTATAGTCTATATTATATAGTAGTTAAGACACTTACGTGAACAGCTTTTGTAAATCGTTGATAGTATAGTTGAACTTATCAGTCTGTACTAGAACTTCAGTAGGCTTCCAGAAGTAAGGCGAAGGCAGCAGCCACGCGAGTGAGGGACAGGTGATCTGCTCCGTACGCATTGTACTTTCGCGTAGCATGAGAGAACCCAGGTCGTCCCCTAAAGTGAATATCATTCTAAGAGACTTCCAATAGTTTAATTTCCTCATTTATATACAGAAAGATCTATCTAAAAATCTATTCCAAACTGAAAGGTAACTTTAATTGTATTCATTTAAGTTATTCATTTATGGAGTAGGATATTAGAATTAATTATTTAAATTTAATTTTCCTTGCAATTAAAGTTTAAAAAAAATTATTACTTGTCTTACTATATTGTGATTATCTCAACAACATCAAGTAAAATTATGATTATTTAAAATATATTACAGAAAAAGTTTATCTTATCATAATAATCCAGTGTTAATTTCGTATAATATATGAGATATACAATCATGACCAACTAACCCAAATATACTATCGGAAGAAATTAACTTTTTTGATAATGATACTTAAGAAATATTTCAAGGACTTCTTTATTACTATCTATGCTATCGTTACATGAACATAATTCAATGTCATATTGCCTAAAAGTGGTTAAGCAGTGTAAGCTTGAAAACAATAAACTCACTTAACAAGGAAAACCAAGTCAACAAAAGTTTGTGTAGGTACTACAGAAGGATATTGACTCTGCATGTTTTTAAAAGTATGATTAAGAACCTTTTGCTTGTGTCAAGTCATTGTTTACACATTTTGTTTTCCTTAAACTGCAATGAATGAAATGACTACGGGGAAAACTGGAATTTACATGTGCATTTATCTAAAGAAAAAGTATATTGCATTTAAAGTAGAATTTTGTTATCAAAGACACATAGTATAATATTTATTTACAATCACTAAACCTATTTAAGCCAAATCATGATCTTAAGCTTAGTCAACTAGTATAAAAGGATTATCGTAATACAAATACACTTTAAGCAACTTCAATAAAAAAACTGATTAATAAATAAACTAAGTGACTATTTTATTATCTTTAAGATGTGACTATTTTATTATCTTTAAGACATTCTTTATTTTTAATATTGGAAGACTCTGAATTACATATGTTTCTGAAAACTGATTTACTTATACCTTACTGACTTCTTTAATTTAATAACACAAAACATATAATACAGAAAACCTTGTTTCCATTGAGACAAGTATATTCAGGAGAGACCTATTTATCTACAACAAAGATTTGGGTATTTATTTGTTGCATATAGAAAAATAGTATGTAGAATCCTTAATATTTGATTTTACTGTACTTATGGTAGTAATTTAGTCCTTAGTCTAAACTCACCAATAGCAAACACCTTCAATGCTTTCATAGCTCCAGCCCAGGGTGTGGACAAAGACAGCAATCTCCTTATATACTGATCCTTCCATGCCTGTGACTGCAGTCTCAGGAAATGTAGAGCCATTGACCCACCCATACTATGTACCAGCAGAGTCACTTGCGACTTATTATTCATGTTATATGTTTCTTCAACAAGTGATTTTAATTTGACAAAAAATTCCCCATTCTCATCTAGAAAAAATAGTAATTTTAATTAAAAATCTTATCTGACATAATCCTATATATATCCCCAGTGTCTATCATGTATCAGTATCTCATGAATCCATGCTTTTTTAAATTAGCTAAACATAAAATTAAATACTTACTTGGTGCCCTCCTAAAATCGTAAGGTGCACCACGAAGTGATTGGTTTCTTATATATCCTATTTTGACTAGAGCATCACCTATGCTATTAAAATAAGCACCCTCAGAATCATGGGACGGGTCCAACCACTCCACAGGCTCAGGGTATCCCCATCCCGGCACCCTTATGTCTACACCAGGTGGATTTTTTGTGGTCCTTGTTACATTATCATAATCTAATCTAGTATTATCCACCCAACAATCAATCACAAATGGCACCAAAAGTTCTAAATTTAGCCAAATATTGAAATAATCATTGGATGTTTTTGCACATATATAATGGACAACCTCAGATTTATTCAATACAGCTTCCAGTTGACTTCCACCATCTCCTGGTACTGAAATAAATAAATAAAAATATCAGCAAAGATGTTAGTAAATTGTAATTTAATAACTGCATAACATTGTCGCTTTCTAGAACATTGTATTATGATAGTAAAATGTAACTTACTTAAAATAACTGGAGATAATCCCAAAGAATTTCTTGCAAATAAACAAAACACAGTTAAAGCAAATACAACTAATTTAGTGCCCCGCATTGTCTTCAAGAATAACGAGAAAATCAAGAGTACTTTTCAAGAATGTATCCAAGTCAAATTATGTTTTCTTCGCCCAGTTTACGCAATTTATATAACTCGACCGCGTCGAACCGACGGCCGGGCACAACCGAAGAATAACACACAAACAAGTAGCGAAACAATCAGCGATGTTTGTTTACAACAACATGTATATTGTTTTTGATTGTCTAGATATGCAATTATTAAATGGTACATGCGAGGATGACTTATAGTATAATCATCAGTACGTAAGCAAGGTATTTCATAAATATTTGTAATTTAAAAACTATTTACGTTACGTAAAAATTACTTTTCATTTTATGATTACGAAACACAAATGACGACTATATCTCAGTGTCGCAGAGTTTCGCAATTAGCATTATTAAAATTTAAAATCTTCTAAGTAACATAGAACTTGATAGTACTGCTAACTGTTTACTGTGCTAATCAGTGTTCACAACCTGAAGCCAGGCAGTTATCGTACCAGGGCCGTAATATTATCGTATATGTGATCCTTATACGATAAATTATCGTACAGTCAGGAAAATGGCTAAAAATACTTTAAAAAATCAAATGAAACGTGAAAATAAAATGTTGCAAACGATTTATAGTTTAAATCTTGTAAACTTGTGTTTTTCAAATTGAAAAATATAATAATAATTCAATCTCTTCCGTCAAAGAGGAACAAAAATACGCAATATTTTCTCGTTCATTTTACATCGCATATTATTTTTATCACTTAAAATTCGTTAGGTATTAAAATGTTATCGAAGACTTTCAAATCTGCGTCACCATACAAATCGTGAATTTTTTGGCTGTGCATTTTGATGCGTTTTTGTGTTTGTACATAAACGCTTTGTTCATCTGCTGTAGTTGCCTTGTGACAGCATAAGTTCCTAATAGAAAAATAAGCCAATAGATGGCACTGACACTAAAAACTGTAATTGTTATTGGGCTATCTGTGTAATCATCAAATTTTTTATCAGACTGGAAATTATCGTACAATCTGCGTACGATAGTCATGTACCATCGTACATCGTACATAGTTATGAAATTATCGCAAATGTACGATAATTATCGTACGGTTGTAAACCCTGGTGCTAATTGCTATCAGTTTGTCGCCTGACATTGACGTTACTGTCTTCAATCTTCATGTTTTCATATTAGATTAGAAACATACCGGAATCATATAATACTTAGATTATACGTTAATAAATTATACGTAATATTTACAAAAATATTTAATTTTTTTGCCAAATGTTGTAATAATTATAATGATAAATGTTTGAACTCTGACAAAATACAACCTTTCAGAACGATCGGTTCACCGCGCAGCCGCAATCATTTAAAATCATGCAAGTGCAGAATAGTCTTTAGGAAAACCTTTATTAATATTAAATTTATCATAGTTTTAATTTAGATTTAGTTAGTAAAATAAATAAAATGATAAGTAAAGCTATTATAAAGGGATCAAAAAGAAGCGTTATTCGCTATTGTGTTAGGAATTGAATAGGAATGTTTCAGCAGGTATGAGTGCAGTGAAAAAATCAATACTTAGTGAAGCTATTAATGCATTCTGGTGCATCTTTGGTTGCAGGGTCGAGTTATAATTGTTTGGTTATCTTGGCTTATTGGAGGGATCTGCGGCGTGGTTATTCTGTTAATTATTATTTGTTATTGCCGCCTAATGCCGCGACATCAGAAATCATTTGGTAAATACTAATATTCATAATACTGAACAATTATAAATTACGTAGCCAATTGAATGTGTTATTTTGAATTTCAGATGAACAGTATTTAAAAGAAAACTATACAATAAAGGAAGGACACAGCTATACATGCCATGAAAGTTATAGAGTTAAACACACAGAGGTAATTATTTTTTTCTCAACGACATTTAGTTGAACAGTGCTATTGTAATGTAACATCAGAATGATTCGATAGCACAAGATTTTTATCCAAAACTTATACGTTTTAAATTTAAAAACTAGATATGAATGGTTTGAGTTCCTGATTTAATATTTACCTAAGCATCTATCTAAGATAGATAAAGAACATGAGATACTTATGGTTCTCAATGTTTTTATTGAACCATAGACTCATGTAGACAGATTTTTATAAATTCCACATGGCACTGGGAATAAATAATGCGAAATGAAAACCAATATTCCTTAATGTTATGATCATGCTTCTCAGACGGTGAGATGTTTACAAGTATGTTTTGTAAGGTTCAAGTCCAGAGGCACACACGGCCAGCAAGCTATGCGGGTGACCCGGAATGTCGTGCGTCGCGTGCGCAGCCGCACTGCTACGTAAATCGGGTTCCAGAACCACAAAGAGATCAACAACAATATGCTTCGAGTGGAAGTAAATTTCTTTTTTATTCTAGACTGCACTATGACTTTATAGGCTGCTAATATAGCATGAGCATAACAAGGTCAAACAATTTACATCAACTCACCAATTTACACAAACCTACGGGATCGCTCTGTATCATACAATATGGTTGTTTTATTCTATTATCCCCCAAAGTTAGTCGAGTAATCCACTACGGATTTTTAGATAAAACATCAAAAATATTCACAAAACAGTTAATATTTTATTTATTAGTTTTATTGAAGACGGCTGTTTAAGATTTCACCATGTTCTACTTAGTTTGTTTACGCAAATTGCAGAACATGGTAAAATTAACATATTTTATAAATACATAATTAAGCCTTAGTAATTTCATTCAATTTGAAATGAGATTTTACAAAATGTTGCCCATTTTATTTATCGTCAATATTTTTAGTGCTAGATGAGATAGAGGGCGCGGCAAGCATAGACGCGCTAAAGACGCGATCGTTGCCCGCCTTTCTGAGACCAAAACAACGACCACTATCAACTGAAGATGATTTACATCAATTATATGCCAAGGTATTTCTTTTCATAGTATTTTTTGTAAATTATTTTAATCCATACTTTATAAAAACAAAGCTTTTACAAGTAATACATCTTATAAAAACACAATATATCTCAAAAATAATACAATTAGATTGCGATTGCCAAATCAATCTATTTATTTAAAACATTTATTTTTTAAATATTGATATAGTCACTATAAGATGGTGGTTAGCTAATTACCTAACTCAACTGATGATTAAATAATTTGGTCTGGATCTCACAACATTTTACGGTAGATGAACTGAGTTGTGAGACTTGGTCTTAAATGGCATAATACTTTTTAACGGATTTAAATGCGAATTTATATTTATACGTTATTTAGCCAACTTAACTAATCTCATTGACCGTTATTCGACACGTCAAGTAAATAGTGCAATAAATTCGTATATAAATCAGATTACCAAAGACAGTGAGCATTTTGCCATACCGAAGGGGCTTTAGTAATTAATAAAGACTCTACGCGCAGGTGAATCTGAGCAAAAAATACAAAAATCGCATGCGAAGTGAGCACGCGGCCATCATAGCACTCAGCAAGTCTCACAGTCAGTTTTTGGACGCAGATGCCGTCATTGTTTACGACCAGAGGACTGCGCTTTAGATCTTAACACAGCTGACCGACTTCAAAAATTTATTCATGACAGTTATAACAAAATGTTGCTTAATGTGATAAATATAGTAAATAATGTTCTTTAGTGCTGACTGATGTGTGATAACCCTTACCCACAAAAAAATAAAAGAACACTAAGTGCACTAATGTGTCTAAATGCTGATTTGGTCGTTCTTCCAAACTTCCATGCGTCATTAAAAATGGTTTAAAAAACGCTTGACTGCCAATTTATTCTTTTAAACGCTGGCAACACCAATTTCAGCCAGTGATAGATGTTAGCATCAGAGCATAAGATCCGTATCGTGTCTTGTATTTCATTGGTTCAATCAATAAAATTTCCTTTTTGAAGTCAGGTCAAAGTTAATCTATATATGTACAACGCTGCAATATGTTTTTTATACGCAACATATTATGATGCAATTTTGCAGTATTTACGCTGTGTGGTTATTGATAATTATTTGCAATTAAGGTAATGAAAGGCGTTTTAATTTTATTTTAAATTGTGTTATATAGATTGACATAAATGTAAAAAGCTCCATTTATTTACATATGTTATTAAATGGGTCCACGTGAATTCGTCTTTCATATAATTGGCTCAAGATTTACCTTCTAAGTATTATTGTTATATAAATTCTAGAATATTTTTGTACAGAGTTGAACACTCTCAGTAAATTCGTATTATACGCATACGAAATGGTCATTTGAATTGCACATCGTTTCTATATAACTTCTGTTTGTAACATCAACAGAACCACACAAACCCGTACAGGATTTCTCAGTTGAGCTCTTGTTTGTCATAAATCTCAATAAACAAGAAACATTTCTTGGTGGTAAACACATTTTTTAAATTCATTGCGGTAAAGTAATATAGAAATTTCAGACAAGGCCCAAAAAAAATATTATCTATTGATTAACGCTCAAATCTCACTTTGATTTTGTCGTTAAGTTAATGTATAAGCATATTCCTTAACGAAAGTGGTTTAAATTCACTGCTCAAAAATGGTTTGAAAAATTTTGAGTGTCTTTTGTCTTATAATCTTCAATGTCTACCTACCCTACATATCGATACGATAGTTATAAGATTTTGTCATTATGTAAATTTACATCAAAACATATACTTAATCATAACATAATATCTTGAAATATCTAATAGTCTTTGTCACAATATTTGTAATAAATATATTTCCTCTCTGAGGTATTCCACATCCTATTCAACATAAACGGTCTTTTAAAAAGTGAACTAATGTTTATAGGTATTGGTTACCATGGTTACCCTTATTCTAATATGTAAATAACATCGTAACCATGGTAACGTAGTAATGGCCGGAAATGTTTGCAACAATTTGCAATGGGAAAATAGTTTTTAGATGAATGTTGCTTTGTGATATTTTGTATAATATAGTAAACTAACTGTTCTTCTGTGATCTTTGATCATGGTTAGTATTAGTGTTTCACAATAGACTGCTAGCCATCCTAGGCATTAGTACATGATGAAAGAGTTGGCCTTAAATCTATTAGGCCTTGAACTTCGCACGTGTAGGTACATACCATGCCTTGGTTACGAGGGCCATGTAAAAAAGAGAAGTATTGCGTGATGTGATTACAAAAAGATGGTCAGGGTAAGCAAAGTTCAACGGTCTATAGATTAGCCTGTGCTTAATTTAATGCCCAAAATAAAATTTGTAGAAATTGTTATTATATGTAGCATTTTATACGCAACTTTTGTATAAAACGAATTTTATGTAGAGTAAGCGTACTTATTAATAAAAAAATGTTTTTTGATTATATAAAGGATATATGTTTTTTTTATTTAAATACATATATAAAATTGTTTTATGTACTGTTTAATATGCGAAATTTTTAACGTTTAGCTAGCAAAATTGTTTAATAAATATATAATTGTTTTAATAACTATTTTATTCGACATATGACAATACTTTTTGTCCTATAACTAATTATTTTGCTCTTCCATTTATACAAGTATGGAATATATTTAGTATGCATTTATGTATTATTTTGGAAATAAATGATTTTGGGCAAACAATTTCTTTCTTCCATTGTTACTTCCTTTTGAACTTTGGACATCCAAACCTGGTATTAGTAGAACGATCGCTGCGTAATGTGGTCCAAGAAATAATAATAAAAAAAAATGGTTGTCTTTAAAGTCGGTTTACGGACGATAGTTTAACTGATTGCATACTTAAGTCTTCGAGTGGAAGAGAGCTAGATGCGGCGCATGTGTACAATGAGCGTATCGGGACAATGAGTCATGCTTTTTTGTCGTGCGGCCGGTGTTCATCGATTTATTACACGTTGTTACGTCAAGAAAAGCCCGTTTAATTTCCAATATTTACAAAAGTAAAATATACAGATTAGATTTGTTATATATATATTTTATTCTTGTTATTCTTATATCCTAGCTAATAGCTATACGTAACGTTAGCAGGAAGGAGAAAGACAAAGCCATGGAAAGAGATTTTGGAGGAAGCTGGAGGAGACCTTTTCCCGTGAAGGGGGGTTCCGATCAATGGTACTGAAGAAAGCTTGCATATTGCATGCTTGAGTGGGTTGTAAAACTATACTACTGAATAAAATATCTCTTAAGTATAAAACCTTTATCATAAAATCGAAACCATACAATTGAAGCACATTCAATTATGATTAAAAATATTTTATAAACTTAATGGCTTCTATAATAACTTCATATTTGATTCTAACCACGACTGGTTAGATATAGAAATAAATAAATACCACACTTTATAAATAAAACTAAAATATGTACCTTAAAATAAAAACTACGTAAATCTAATTATAGTTAATTGTGTTTAAACAACCTTATGTCACCATGGCAACGACATTTTTCAATGGTAGCCATAGAACACAACAACATAACACGATGCGTCTACAATCTATGGTTCATTTATAATATAACGGTATGAGGGAACGAAGCTTTAAGTGCTTCAGTTTAAGCCATAAAATATTATTTGTATTTAGTCAAATGTATCTTAATTAATAAAAGCATCTGTCATGTTTCGCTCCAACGTAATAATAACTTATTGAAAAATAAGTATTGTCGATTCCTTTGAATATAATTTACCATCAATTTCAAGTCTTTTGTAAAGTTGTATATTCATGAACTTTATTACATTTTAAAACAATTAAAAAAATCAGTGCCGCTATAACCTGTTTAAGTCTGGGCCTCAGATTTCTGTGCCTGTTTCATGATCATTTGTCAGTCAAATAGGCAAGTAGGTGATCAGCCTCCTGTGCCTGACACACGCAGGTTTCCTCACGATGTTTTCCTTCACCGTTCGAGCGAATGTTAGATGGGCACATATACAGAAAGTCCATTAGTGCACAGCCAGAGATCGAACCTACGACTTTAGAGAAGTGAGCCATGTGGTGAAGCTACTAGGCCAACACTGTTCTTTTCGAAAGAATACCTATATTACATATATTAAGAAGAAAAATTGTATGTATATGTAACAAATTCGTAAAAACTTTACCCATTAGCCCTCCATACATATTTTATTACAAAATACGTGAAAAGTGAATTACTCCAATGTCCTAAAGCTGGCCAGTGTTGGATAAGTCTTGAGTCGTAAAAGCTCCAACTCTGTTTGTAGGAGAACCACAGTTGTGTGATTCGCTTGAACTTCACGAATCAACTTACTGCGCATTACAAGTGTTTCCATACTGAAAATTGAATACAATTGCAAACACCGCCAATTAATATTTTTTATTGATTCCTTTCGTGAATATTTGAACCTTTTTATATTTAATATATTCCATCTTTGGCTATAGCCAAAGAAAGATATATCTTTAGTAAAATATTTTTTTGTTATAATATATAATTTATGTTTGCTGTTTACGAAATAAATATATTTTAATAAACAATATTACAATAGAAATTAAAAATAATTACAGGTGCAATACTTTTGAAGCAAACTTCTAAAAAATTATTGGAAGAAAACTATATACATATATATATTTTCCGGTTAAAATTTGAAATTGTTCCAAATGCAATCAATCAAACGCTCAGTAGTCATACAAATTATTTGAACTGGAGTAAATCAATCCCAAGAATTGTATAGAGAGGATTAGATTTATTCCTGACATGTATGAGCCTTATTTTTTGCCGTATGAGCACGTGAGCCATCAGTTCTTAATGGTGGCAATGATGGGCGACAGAAGTTCGATTCTATAGCTTTGGCAAGGGACCAGGATGAGACAGGAAAATACAAAAAAATATTGTCGCATTGGATTAAAGAATTCAAACGTAAAAAAGATGTACCGTTTCTTAAAGGTGCGTCGTATCCGTATAGGCTCCAATGGGTCTTCGTGTAGTCTCTTCTCGGACACCTTCACATTGAGGCTGACTATCAGCTTCTCCAGGTCTTTGGACTGGCCTACCAAATCGTTTATTTTCACCTGAAATATTTAATAAAGCTTTAATACCAGATTGTCAAGGGAAAAAACTATTTTGTGAATGGGTTTTTAAATTATCATTTCCGTGATTATATTATTTCCTATTAGATTTTATTTCTGGATAATAATCCAGCCAATAACAAGCCAAAATGGTTCTTCGCCGCAGATTGCATTTTTGATCGTTTTTATCTCATAGAGAAGTCATGATCGGCCTAATTCACCGTCCGAGCATTTCACACCGACACTGCTTGCTTTTTTTGAACATCAGTACCAAAACCTTACATTAAACTTTCTTCATAAATCCTGAATACCATTCTGAAGAACAAAGATGGCCTTTGAATTATGACATTTTATAGTTAATTTAGCTAACTTTTTCAAAGTTTAAAAGCTGCACTTCTATTTTACAAAACATGAACAGACCTCCAACTCCTCAACCCTGCGAATTTGTTCCGTCAACACTTTGTTGACGGACACCTTCGAAGCCTCCATCTCCTTCTCCATTCGCACGTAGTCTTGCTCATCTGTGTACCCAAGCTCTTTGTTTTTCAGATATAGCTGGAGCTCTTTCGGGACCTATAAATAATCATCAGATAGAACGAAACTCCATTGGCACATAGCCAGGGTTAGAACCTACGACCTCAGAGATTGAGAGTCGCAAACTGAAGCCAACAGTTCCCCTGCCCTTTGGCCCCCTGCTCTATAAAATAAATACCTTAAGCCTTTGATAAGAATACAGCTCCTGCTCCATGTGCCGAAGTTTCATCTTCATCTGCGCGTGTTCCCACTCTTTAGCCAGGATGCCTTTACGGAACTCCATCTGCTTACGCATCATATTCAGCTTCCAATCGCCTACTTTCTATTATGAAATAGATTAAATCGGTTAATATATTATCACAAAATTTTATTTATTTTTTGAATGGAAGGAAGAAGAAATAGGAACTTATTTTTTTTCTCTATAAACCTCCAAAGGAGATGATAAACCAATTTATTATAGCAATAAAATATTTCAAAAATATCTAGTACGTTGTATATAATAATAAACTCGGCCTAGGAAATATTTTGAATCAGTTGCTAATAGTGTTTTTTCTAAATTCCGAGTAATTATATTTAAAAAATCCTGACTATTGCGAAGTTGTAACTAAACTGTCTCTGTTTATCGCAGCGCAATCACAATTCGACAGAATAATAAAACTTTAAAACTAATAACCACTTTTAAAAATAAATCAGTGGCGCCACAACCTTTTTAGGTCTGGGTATGATTGTTTATAAATCTAATAGGCAAGTTGGTGATCAGCCTTATGTACTTAACAAACGCCGTCAACTTTTTGGGTCTAAGGCAATGTAGCTTCCTCACGATGTTTTCCTTCACAGTTCGAGTGAATACTAAATGCCCACATAGAAATAATCTGCATTGGTGCAAGTCAGGGATCGAATCTAGGACCTCAGATACCTAAATTAAAATATGTAAAATCCAGAATATATACCAATATAAGATTGTTGATTTGCTCAATATCCTGTCGCAGTAAGAGTGTGGCATCATCGTAATCCTGCATGTGACCTGTGGTGGTGATCTCCACTTGTCCTGCTGGTAATACCAGCTGCAAAGAACAACATTGTTTTAGACAGAGTTATCACACACATACAACGAACACTAATTAATATGGTTAAAATGAGAATTAAGAATATCCATAGCGCAAAATCACCTGCATCATGAGCAATGAGCATGCCCCACATACACACCTTCACGTATTTACCCTCACTTTAACACCATCATACAACACTGCCGAATTAGGTATAACTAAGAATTTAATAACTTTTATAAATTTTTCCTTTCGTAAATATTTGAACCATTTGTATATATTATGTATAAATCTTTGGCTATATCTTCAGTATTTATTTTTGTTGTATATAATTTATTTTCACTGTAGGAATTCGAAATAACTTAATTTAAACTTTTTACCTCAACAAGTTATTATACTTCGACAGTAATCTTAATAATTAATATGGAAAAATTAAAAGTGTGAATAAATGAAATGCCACGCCCGTTCTCTTTCCGTACAGATAAGCTGACCTAAGAAGTTCTATAATATAGAAGCATTTATATAGATAAAATTCGTTATATTCCAACATTTAAGGTCTAACATTTCCACGTAATTAAATAATATATTTTAAAGAATATAATACATAATTAAAATATTACAGTTAACAACGAAACTTAAGACGTTTGTAATTTGTTTTGATTTATGCATTTTTACCATACAGCATACTGGACAAATTCCCTATAGAGACATATTCGGAGATTTTTTCATACAACAGGGCACAGACTGGAGGCTGTTAAGTAATACGTGGACCCATGGACACTCTCAATACCAGACTCGAGAGTGCCTTGCCGGCCTTTTAAAAATTGGTACGCTCTTTTCTTGAAGGATTCTTAGTCGAAATGGTACTGAAAAACATCAGTGGGCAGCTGGTTCCACATAGAAATGGTTCTGAAAAACTGCCTTAAATAACGCTCAGTTGTGAAATGACGGACGTCGAGGTGATGCGGGTGGAATATGCCTCGACATCCGATGATGAAACTTTAAGAAAAGACCATACTACTTCTTAAGATGTTGGTGATACACACAATTTAAAATGAGTGTAAGAGAATCATTAGATATGTTTACTGATTTTTTGACTGAGTCAACTGATTTATACAGTTTTTTTACATTCATCTAACCTGTAAAGTCCTATTCTTAGCGGTAAATTCCACTTCATCTCGGTGCTGCCGTATCATTTCGTTGGTCTGGGCGAGGTGATGTCTCCGGGCCTGTATGGAGGATCGCCAAATACTTCCGGCACTCTCGACGTAGGACATTTCTTGAGCCACTGCTCGCATCTGACAGACAATATGCGAGAATATATAAATTTCAATTTTAAAAAATTTAAATGTTTTTATTGTACAACTAAAGAAATTAAAATTGTATTTTGACCTTCGTCCGAGATTAGATACATCTAGGGATACACCAAATTTAATTTGATTTACAATAATGTTATATAGACAAAGATACCTTTTAAGAAAAGTTGATCAAATCAGAAAATTTTCGAAAAATTTTAGTTTAGTAGACAGTGTAATTATAAACACTCTTATTACGTCGCAAACATTTAAACAAATAACAATTAGTTGAAGTGATAAAAGGTATTCCATGGTATACTGATAACAGATGGATCGCTAAATCCGAGTGCTGGTCCCATCCAGAAAAAGGAAACGCGGGAAGACCACAAAAGCCATCAGCTAACGACATAGTTAATGGGGTTTCTGGGGAGAAATGGATGGAAGCAAAGAACAGATCCAAATGGAAAGTTCAGGAAGGCCTTACTCGGATATAGCAGAACACGAAATATCGGAAACAATAACTAATAAAATAAAAAATAAAAAACTAACACCAATTTCGTATCTAATTCTTTAACAGTATGGAATTAAAGTGACTTTAAAAAATAAAAAAGGTTTAAAGTAATTCTGCAATAGGAGTTTCTCTCCGACAACCTAGTATATAATACAATTATTTTTAAATATATAACATATTTTATTGATAAATAGCTATTGCTGAGGTTAAAATTTATAAGATAAACATAGATAAAGCATGGAAAGCTTACCCTAATTTCATTCTCGATTTTAACTCTTCGCAATTTGCAGGTAGTGCCCCAGAGAGCTTCATCCATGACAGGCGGCATGTTACTGATTTGATCGAGTAGTTCCACGCTAAACGAAATATAGGAGTATTATTATAAATAATTTCCCAGTAAGCAGTAGTAGCAGAGTCTTGACGATGTCTAAGTATTTGGGCATAAGTGATCTCTGTCGGTGGCTTTTTGTTCTAAAAAAATTTTAAAAAGCGGGAAGGATTTGTCTTTATTCAGCAGAAGTAACAATTTCTTTTTTCTTTGAAACATTAAGTTGTAGTTTGTTTAATAAATAAGTAAATAAATAAAAAAAAATGTTTAATTTCAGTTTTTTTTGTCTATTAATGTACTTAATATGTTTTATGTTTCGTAATCTGTTTTGGTTTTGTATATTGTCTAAGTGTTTTCTTTTATATGAGTAGTTGTGAGATTAATTATAAATAAATAAAAAAATAACTCCTAGGCTAAATGGTATATTTACTTACAGATTGACCTAAACACTCTGAAGTTCATACGAATTGTTGCTCAACCCAAAAATACGCCATGCCCGCTATATGTATTACATACCCTTTGAAAAAGTCGACGCAATCAGCGTGCAGTAACGGCGGCCTCACGCCGGTCAAGACAGCGTTCGCTAGGTCGTACAGCACGACGGGGATCATAGTTGCACGTTGATGCCATTTTGGACGCTTCCTGATTTAATTTTAATATAAATCCCGACAGGTTTATGCTATTTGTATAGTATAGTCATTGTTGGGTTTTTTGTACAACGTAAATCCGTTTGAGATATACTACGAACACAGAAATTAGGTTGTGAGTATTCTGCCCTGCGATTCTGTAACTCACTTTTCGAACTTACACAGCGGATTCGCATCGGCGGTCGCTTTCAAATCAGTCGTGAAGCAGTCATGCGAAAACCACTGTGTGAGGTCGAAAAGTGAGTTACAGAATCGCAGGGCTGATGAGGTCAAATTAAAATAAGAGGCTTTTAATATTAACCTTGCAAATGTTGATTCAAAATAATATCTTTGAACACTACTCATATTGATGCATGGCCCACCGGGTGGCAATTTGATTGTAAAGGGCGGCAAAGCGAAAATAGACCCGACGTTTTTCATTGTATGTTTTGCTAATTAACTTACAGTGTTTCGTTAACAATTTTCTAGTAATTCCTTCCTAAACCTTTAATTTAAGGTTTAAGTCAACATTTCAATTTTTAATATTGATAATTTTGTAGTAAATATTACATAGCATGGCACGAAAAAGTTTGAGACACGTTTTAAGACCCAAAAATCGGCTGATCCTCTACCGATTAAGAAAAAATTATCACGAAATGCGTAAGCAGAAATCTTTAGCTAAGATCTAGAATTTATAATAAAATACTTTCATATCAATAAACTTAAAACGAAATGCACTATTTTAAGTGATAAACAGTCTTATCTTGGAATGAACGTTTTTTTTATTAGTTTTTCTTACTTGAAGTATTTATAACACTGGTCGACGATAATGGGAGACAAATCAGCGAAATGGTTCTTGAAAGTTTTGTCCAAATGACGGTCCTTCTGTGATAAATTGTCATATGTGTTCTGACACTCTTCGCTCTGCTCCTGAATGAGCTGCAACTCTTGCTGTAAATTGTCTACGTCAAATTCTGTTTTACTTATGTCGTTTCTGTAAAGATATTGAAGGTTACATTACAGTTTTTCTTAATTTTCAGTGTACACACCACATTTTCCCCTTAGACCCGACAGTTTAATACAGATAATCTTAATTACGTTACGTAATATAAATCACGCCGTCTCGACAAATATTTTAAAACATCATCGTACAAAACGATTGGGAAAATTAAATATCCAAAGCTAACAAGAAGAAGAAAGGAAGAAGAGAGGACTAGCGACAAAAGGTGCTTTTTAGCGAAAAATGCGCAAACTTCTTTTTTCTTGGGGTTAACTTGGACTAGATTAAGTCAACCCCGATCGTAGGCTCCACGTAGCAGAGTTTCGACTGCAAACACAAGATTATTCCGACACTGATTGATTATGGCCCGAGAAATACCTGCGCGGTACAAAGACTATCCCCAGTGCTCATGTCCACATATCAATGAATGTTCCGAAGTTGCAATATTGAAATGTAAAAGAAACAGGGTCGGGGATAGAACACAGCCACGTTCACGGGATTAAGGTCAGAACTCCGTCAATGATGATCCGATAAGCGAAAAGCTTCACGCTGGAAATCCAATTGCATTTCTCGGAGAGACCACCGGCTGAGAGCGAAAGAACTTTCCGTGCCTATAGTCTCGTTACGTTAGTAAAATAACTATCCACTAGACCTAAAAACTACTGGTGGTGGTGGTGGTGGGTGCGAAATGGATGATTAAACTACTTGTGATAACTGAAGTGAAATGCGATTAATTTATTATACAAACACATGGTGCAGTGATTTCCTACTAGTATTTTATCACCTCATATCTTCTAGTTTTTCAGCCATTTCAACTCGGTCAAGATTCACTCGACGCAATCTCATCAAATTGAGATTCTCTTGACCAATTACAGAATCGACTTTTAACTTCGTTAACCACATTTCTTTCACCTAAAAGTATTTTTAATTAAGCTTTTTGAAGTCTAATTTTGTCAAAAATTTGCACGATTGTCTTGATTTATTGACTAGGCCCAGCGTCAAGTCCAAAGCGTCATTGACTTACTGAATTCTTAGTAGATATATACTTAGTATGTAATGATATAGTCTGGTACTATCCCAAACTTTTGTGCCTTTAAAATTAAAAAATAAAAACCAGTGGCACTACAACCTATTTAGGTTTGAGCCTCGGATTTCTGTATCTGTTTCATGATTATTTGTCAATCAAATAGGCAAGGAGGTGATCAACCTCTTGTGCCTGACACACGCCGTCGACTTTTTGGCAAGGCAAGCGGGTTTCCTCACGATGTTTTCTTTCACTGTTCGAGCGAATGTTAAATGCGCACATTGAAAGAAAGTCCATTAGTGCACAGCCGGAGATCGAACCTACGACCTCAGGGATGAGAGTCGCACGCAGAAGCCACAGGCCAACACTGCTCTATATCATGCCATTAACTACGTACCTTCTGGTTAAACTTTATGACACCCTCGTTCAAAACCTGTGACAATTTAGCGTACTCTGCATGCAACATCTTCCTGTATTTATCTCGCTCATCGTTCCTAAAAGCAACCTTCGCTTCATAATCGAAAACGAGACGTAGGTCGTCTTCGTTGAAATGTTCTGGGTCTTTTTCTAGCTGTAAATATTAGCTGGATTTATCTTTACTGATATTATTAAGAGGAAAACACAAAAATAGACATCACGAATTAACTCAAATACGACAGAATCCATTTTAGAAATTTTACCATTAGAATACTATATTATCCTTGAGTAATTTTAAAGGTCGCTTAATTCATATAAATTAAAAATCTGAGCAATTTATTTTTCTTTCCTAATTGTGAGCTCATGAGAGATTCTTCTTCTTCAATCACGGTCTTCATTTCTGAAGGTCGTGCTGTGGCGCCGCACAATGTCCTCCACTCTTTCCTGTCTTCGGTAAGCCTCTGCACCTGGGTGACGATAAGCCCCGTAAGGACCTTTACTTGATCGGTCAAGCGAGGAGGGGACCGGCCTCGAGGTCTGGTGCCCTCCATTTTGCCAGTCACGACGACTTTTTCTAGACTTTCTGGATATCTGCGTGTTGTAATCGTCTTAGTATGGACACGTTTATTTCCTTACCTGTCTAGGAAGTTCTTAGTATACGCCTCCAACACCACATTTGCAGAGCATGAGAGATTTTAGGACATAATTATACACACACACACAGAGACATACGAAATAAAAAAAGATTGATGTCATCATCATAGATGTTTCTCATGCCTTCATTTTTATCTTGATATAAACTACATATAATTAACTTACTAACTGTTGAAGCATTTACTGTATAAATGTTTAATGTATGAAATGAAGCTGTAACATTTGGAGAAAATTTATGTACAGTTATTTATTATCTGCCCCCGCGAACTTCGTTTCGCCTTAATATAATTTTACTTAGCCTACCTTTTTAGTACATACAAACAAACATTTGGATCATTTTGCTATGCTTCCCCATAGAGACCGTTCACTTTTCCGGAATATCCTTTTTTCTGGTTTTTAGTCTCAAGAATTAAAAAAAAACTCAAATTGATCCCGCCGTCACGCGTCGTTTACGCTTAGCAACATATTTTTCAATTCATTTTATTTATATATAGACCCACAAATTTAAACGATTGATTAACTATATTTTAGTATAGCTAACAAAAAGAAACAAATCAGAAAACCCTCACCATACACTGCGGCATCGGTATGGGCTTCTTTATCTCTTCGTGCCACAACTTCTCCAATACTCCATCCATCATCTCGATGAGGGCTCTTTCGCGGAAGTCATCCTTCGGTCCAGGGTCTGGAGGCGGAATCACTATCTGGCTTGGACTGATGTAAGGTTCGATGCTACACTGTAATAAATAATATACTTTAGTACTCAGAACTTCAATCAATTTCTAATTCTAAATTTGCTTACACATTTATCTGATATAGATTTTAGTATTTAACTTTTTTTAAGTATATTATTATATGTTAGTCACCAATAACCTCATGGTTCGCAGAAAAATTGTAATCAATAGTAAAAAATTGTATAAATAAATTTATTTATTTGAGTCATCACATTTAATCACTAACAAGTGAACGAATGGTTCTTTGAACGAAAGGTAAGGAAAGCGAGCCATATTTGGCATGTCTGTTGTACTGGTATCAGACTTGGGCGTTGAGAGAACAACTGGTAAATAGAATTAATTTAGTTATGGGTATATCAGAATTAACGGGGAATGGAAATGAACGGGAATTATGGGGATATAACCGTATATCAGAATATCATCAAGATGTATAGTTTTTAGGCGAATCAGAAACGTACCTCTTCAGGATCCACCTTGATCAACTTCAGCGGCAGTTCCTCCTGCTTCCACTCTGGGTCTGTTATTTTCATGTTCAGGTGATGGAAGCTACCGCGAAGATCAGATAATTTGTTCAACTCTAAGATAAAACATTAGTAATTAATGACAATAATCTTGAAGAGTGCCTGCACTAAAGAATTATATACAATAAATGCATTCCACTATCAAAAAGCAAATATGATATATAGATATATATTTACCATCTATTATAAATCGAAGTCTGGCATTTCTCTCTTCTACAAGACCAACTTCTCTTCTTTTCTGGCTCATCAAATCATCGAATTGTTTGTTGAACCACAAACGCATATTTTGGACATTTAACTGAAAAATCAAGGAAAAATAATATATATAAAAAGCTAACTTTATACGTTATAAGTCAATAAAGAAACTACAATAACGTTGATTTTTCTGGTGCAGAGTCCGACCCTTGGCTTCAATAGTATTTTTGTTAATAAAAGCAACGCTTTATTTACACACGAAATTCCTTATCTCCCGTATTTCTCGTATTCTTAAGAGAGATAAGTCTCTTCTCCGATTCTTCTTACTTCACAAAGCTAGCTATAGCTTCATATAATTATTGTAGTCTGTTGTCCGACATTAACGTTCTAACGTTGCAACGTGAGTCTTATTGTAGTTTCTATTTTGATATAGGGATGGATTTCTATTTCTATGGGCGAGTGGTGGTCGTGCAACCCCACGGAGACCGGTGGGATTGGGGTTGTCAACAATTATTTAACATATAATCAGCGATATCGTTAGCCAAACCTTGACGATGTGCTGCAACCAGTTCATCTGGAGAAAGCTGAAGGCTACAGTTTGCGGAATCATGAATGCCGGTATATCCACAAACCGGTGCACGTTGGACCCTGACAGGACATGCGGCTGGCCTTCCAACGACTCCTCGGCTTCCAGTACGTCTGTTACCATCTGACTTTCGAGGCTTTTGTGGCCTGATTTCATTGATAACACTGATTCCGGGCCAGGTCTGGAAGGTAATTGTGTAAAAATATGTGTCACTGTAAAGTTATAACATCTATTAGATTCCAAACAAAATAACTGAAAGGCCGGCATCGCACTCACAAGACTTCTGACAATTTGGGTGGCTGTCTAGAAGGTAATTGTTTTTTTTTTGGGTAGTTAATTATAAAAACTTTGAGATTACAAACAAAATAACTGAAAGGCCGGGAACGCACACGCATGTCATCGGGCATTTTGAAATATTATATTCTGTGTGAAAACCACACACTTTGCATAAATATATATAAAATAAATAAATCAGCCTTAGGCCTCAAATTTCTGTATTTGCAAGATCATTTTTCAATTTAATAAACAAGTAGGTGATCAGCCTCATGTGCCTAACTCACAACGTCGACTTGGGTCTAAGGCGAGCCAGTTTCCTCACGATGTCTACCTTTACCGTTCGAGCGAATGTTAAATGCGCACATAGAAAAGTCCATCGGTGCATAGCCGGAAATCGAATCGACCTCAGGGTTTAGAGTCGCACGCTGAAGCTACTAGGCCAACACTGCTAACTAGAATTTTCATAAATACTAAAGCTATTTCAAAGGGAAATAGAAGTAATACGACAGAACATTAGACCCAAATATTCAAATTTAAAAAAAAAAACCTCTTACGGTACAGGCAGTTCCTCGACGCTGATCTTATCAACTGGTTCCTCCCAGGGTCGGAACAGGTCATGGTCGTTTTCCATCTCCACACTTCGGAGCGCCTCAATCTGCTGTAATTCCGGCCACTTGTCCCGTTGTGTTGGTAGCACTGCGTAATTTTCTACCTAAAATTTCCAAAAAGTTTCAGTAAACTAGAGGACCAAACATAACAGGTGTCGTGATGCCGAGCTGTGGTTGGCTGTCAACTAACGATACTGTCGTTCACTTACCTGATAATGGCTGAAGATAGCATAAAGTTTAACTCGCGGTGTGAGCATGGTGTCCCAACAGGTGGTCTTGATCCAGGCCGTCACCTTGTCTTGGGCTCGCATACGGGCTTCCGTTTCTAATTTAATTTTCTCTCTATCTTTCTCAGCCTAGAATTTCCAATAAACTATAATTTAGTTGAACTATTTTTACTTAATATCACGTACTTCCCACTTCCTTTCACATTTTTTACGGAGTTTCAAAGCTCAGTTGGAAGGTCCGTAACCCACAATAAAAAAAATTTTTAACATGGCAAGAGGTTTAAGCTTATGTTAAGTGATACCGCCGCCCATAGACACTCACAGTGCTAGAGTGTTCGCATGTTTTCTTGAAGGACTCTAACCCTCGAGTGCCCTTTAAAACCATCTAAACAATTTAAATAAACAGTGAGAACCACCCAATCTTGGTTTAATTGACAACAAATACCTGTTTGTTTCGTTCTTTCTTATGTTCAATATGTAGATTGAACTCAGAAAGAGAAAGTTGGTGTAACGGTATCTCCGCGATGTTCTCTTCTAGAAGAGCAACCACACGAGATTGAACAGATTCAAAAGATTTCACGACCTCTTCGCGCTGTTTCTTGTAATCCATTGCTTCCTCTCTCACTTTCTTATCTTCTTGCAGATCAAGATAGTTTTCTAGAAAATAAGAAAAATCGTAGTAAGATGGTATTAGAAGATGCCGTCTTAAGAGGATGTAAGTGAACATCTATGGTAATCAAAAACAAAATCTATGTTATTTGAAACAGGTATCAATAGGACTGTATGCGATATGTTGATAGATAGAGAAAAAGTGGAACAAGCTGTTACTCCGGACGGAAGTATTACGATGATATAGAAAAACGAGTGAATACTTGGAATAGAGTAAACAGAGCGTTGCATTCCTCTTTGTGTAGCTAAGAAACCTCAAGCGAGGCTCGACTGGCCGAGCATAGGGGAGTGCTTATCCCGACGTTATCATACGTAGTGAATGTGGTGTGGTGTGGCAGAGAAAGAATGAAAGTAGAATAAATGCCGTAGTAGAGAGCGTGAAGAAGTATGTGTGGTGTAAACATTGCGTGATAGGATAAGTAAAAGTGAGATACTTGATCAGTGTGGGTTAAAACATAAGGATAGGAATAGAATGCTTAGGTGGTTTCGCCATGTAGAACGGATGAATGAGAAGTAGGTATACAAGGCAATCGTGGATCGTGAAATCGGGTTGGGTAGGCCTTGTCATACATACCTGGACCAAATCCAGGAGGTACTAGAGAAAGGAGAGGTTTAAAGTACCCATAACCATACATGGTGAATGTCGTGAATGTGGATGAAGCGAGAGAAGTATGTCAGGGCCGTAGCAAGAGGAGATCCGTGGTCTATGCCTACCCCTTCGGGAAATAGGCGAAATAGTATAAATAAATAAAGTAGAATGCAGAAGGATCATCTGATGTTAAGTGATACCGCCGCCCATGGACACTCTCAATGCCAAAGGGCTCGCGAGTGCGTTGCTGGCCTTTTAAGAATTGGTACGCTCTTTTCGTGAAGGACTCTAAGTCGAATTAGTTCGGAAATACTTCAGTGGTTCCACGTAGTACTGGTGCGCGGCAGAAACTGCCTTAAAACGCTCAGTTCTGTAAAGACGTCCGATGATGAATCTCAGCTGCAGGTATTAATCCGAACAACTCTCTAAACAGCTGTTAGAAGGTTTTTACAAATTGTTTTAATTCTTAAACCATATACCTATCCTTATCTAACACGACAAACATCAACTTACTATCTCTTTCATTAATAATGGTGATCGTATTAAGACTCTCTTCAAACAAATCCATTTGCGGTGGTTCATGATGTACTTCAACCTGCAATTCCTGTTTAAGACCATGAAGGTGATGTACCACCATTGTCTTATTTCCGCCAAGGTGAGCTATATATGTCGCATTTGCATCTATTATTGCTTGCTTTATACCAGATTCGTATCGGTGTGTAACAGCCAGCTTAAGTTCTATAATAAAAAAATGATATGAAATGTCTTCTGTGGCGGTAAACCTAAGTGATAAAAAAATAACTGTTTCGATCAGAAACATCGAGAGAGCATCTTTCCTACGAAAAGGATATTTGAAATAGAAGTAACCAAATATGACTCTTTGGAGGATGTTTCGCGTGCCACATACTTTTCTTGGCCGGCGGCTGAAAATGGTACTACCGTCCCCATTTAAAATCTCAGACTGACATTGTTAGTTAGCTGTAATTTCTTGGTGCGTACAATAAATAATTTTATTATCTACCAACATCGTTCAATTCTAAGTAGTGTTATTTTGACGTTTACTAGAGGTGAGACTGATTTGTCAATACGCGTTGACACGCGACATCAAACGTCATGTCTACTTGACCAATCACAAACGGACACAAAGTTTTGTATTCCGTCTTTTGTTTTACATTCTCTCAACACTGGAAATTGAATATAATAATGTAGGTGAGATTAAAAGATTTTAGATATTTTGGCATGATAATTATACACATACGGAGCAGTGTTGGCCTACTGGCATTAGCGTGCGACTATCATCCCTGAGGCCATAGGTTCGATCCCAGGCTGGGCATCAATGGAGTTTCTTTCTATGTGCGGATTTAATGTTTGCTCCAACGGTGAAGAAAAACATCGCAAGGAAACCGGCTTGCCTTAGACCCAAAAAGTCGACGGCGTGTGTCAGGAGGCTGATAAGTCTCTTGCCTGTTAGATTGACAAATGGTTGTAGCGTTTTACAATAATAAATATTAACACACCATACTCTTGTGGTCCGTGTGACTGCCTCATAATCACAGCCCCATCGTATCCAAAAGTAAGGAACACTCCGGGACTGTAGAAAGCGTCAAAGTGTTTCAACTCATGACCCGTTTCTAAATTCGGCCCCATTTTCACTGATACCGTTACTCCTTTCTGTCAATTAAGAGAAGAAACCTAGAATCTCTAAAAATGCCCTTATCACCCTATTCTTAAAGTACCCAACGAATTTTCAAGTTCGAAGTTAAAGTTAAAAAAGTTAACGAAGGATCAAGAGGAAGGTTTATCCACACGTACCTAGTGATACAAATCCATCGTCATTTTAATAAAAGTGTCTTACTCTTCTAACTCTACTTCTCGCTTTGTTTTAAGTAACACTTAACCTAAGTTATTTTGACTTTAATAACTTTATTCATATAGGTAAACTAGTACACACTTATGAACGTCAGAAAAGATTATGATCAGTTATATTGATTCCAATTAAAAAAACATTTAAAATTTCATTTACTACCAGTTCACGGTCATAGAGCGGGCAAAAAGAACTGGAAAGAAAGTTTTCGCCACTCTTTTTAATCGCTAAGTTTTGAATCGTACAAATTGTTTGAGCTGGAGCAAATCAAACCCAAGGATTAGGATCATTCAAATATTCGACAAATTTATATAGGGTTTATTGTACGCACATACACATACATTCACGCAAACTTAAGGTGTTACACGACTTTTGTTGACTCCATTTTCTTAATTGTAATCTAGTTACAACACAAGGGCGGATGTGGGAACTGGCGTTAGATCAATTTTGTTACAACCATATTCATGAATAAAGTTTTGTTGTTAGACTAACTACTCACATCACCAGCCAACTTCAGTACATGAGCCTGGGTGGTGAGATGCGGTACGGCCACGGCCATATCTTTTCCGCTGAGGGGCAGCAGCCTCGCGTATGGTCCGGCCATTTTGCCAGCAAACTTATTGTCCTTCCCAGAATCCGCATTTATACAAATTATACGTTCACCTAAAAGCCATCATTGTTTCACCATGCAAGAATACAATGCAAGCAATGTATGACTAGGTTACTGAGACTTGCCACGATTTGTATGTACTTTAAAGATACTTTCCTATACATTGTATTTAAAACATTTTTTAAATACTATGTATGGGATAGTGTCAATAAGGTTGACGTGTCCACCAAGTCACACAATCTTTTTTTATAGTATAGTGGGCAAACGGGCAGGAGGCTCATCTGATGTTAAGTGATACCGCCGCCCATAGAGACACATGAAGGCTCGCAAGTGAAATACCGGAAAAATTTAAGAATTGGTACTCTCTTTTCTTAAAGGACCCGAAGTTTAAATGGTTGAGAATACATTGTGGGTAGCTGGTTCCACTTAACGTTGGTGCGCGGCAAAAACTGCCTCAAAATTGATTGTTAAATGAGACGTAATAAATATATTTAGTTGAGGTTAGAGTTATTGAAAAAGTATTTAACAAACTCAATGGCGCCGTGCCTAGATATAAATTTAATTTCAGTTCTGGTTTAATGCCGTTTATATTACCCATACCTGCCTTGGCTTCCCCTTCTTCAAAAATCTCCATGATAAAAAAATGTGTGCATGGACGGCGGCAAGCACTTGACTTGAGTAAGTGATACTGCACGTTCATCTCTGTCCCATAACAAACATAAATAACAGCTTACCAATTGGATATTTATCTGAGAACAGAACAAGGCTGAACACACGCATCGCGTCTCCGACTTTCATGAGAAAGCAATCCGCCAGGCCTCGCCCAAGCTCCGTGTACCTAACTAGGGTTAGCTTGTAATCCTCGGAGAACTGGAAAATAATATGGAAATAACAGGGGCAACGTTGTTTCATCTCTACCCATTTTAATAAGTATTCTATATGCAATCTTAGATTTGCTGTGAGCGGTAGTTAGCGTGGCGAAATTTTTAATATTTAATTAATAATAAGTAATAATAAATCGTTTATTTGCAAAGAAAGTGGTACGTTCATTCATTGATCATATAAAAATCGCACAATCAATAGCCATATAAAAATACGAATGCAATTGTCATATAAATTATCATGTCATAATAATAAGAACAGTTAATAAATTATAATTGTTGCCAAAACTTTTTGGGTCTGGGCCTTTTTCATGATCATTTGTCAATCTTATAGGCAATTAGGTGATTAGCCTTCTGTGTCTACACGCCGTCGATTTTTTGTGTCTAAGATAAGCCGGTTTTCTCACGATCTTTTCCTTAACCTTTAAAAAGTTTAATGCGCACATAGAAAGTCCATTCGGTCGGGGATCGAACCTCAGGAATGAGAGTCGCATGCTAAAGCCACTAGGCCAACACTGCTCATATCCAAATGTACAGCAAAATAAAATTATAACACACCTGATAAATAAAAATATGTCCCGCAGACATGGCCGCCGCGACCAATTCCCTTCCCGTGGGGGAAAACACAACACGAGAAACAATCTGATGAGTCAAACACACACTACCCACTTTCACTAGTTCGGAACGGAACACGTATAGTGCCATTCCGTAGTTATGGCCCACTTCACCGAATATTATCAAAAGTGGGTCGGTGGGACTCGCTTCGAATGATATGTCTGCGCCTTCCACATATTTCATTAGTACCTAACATTAATTTTTGATTATTAAATATATAGTTCGGATTAAGTGGAGATTATGCTAAATGAATCGGTGAACTTTGTATGACCTAAATATTTCTGTAAAATGTGGTCAAACTACTAAGGTAGTACAAAATTTGTTCTACGTTATTTAAATGCATTATAGTTTTACACTCAATCAATTAAAGCCTTTTGATAAATTATATTCTTTGTTTATTTTTGCGGTGTCTATACATATATAAAGATTAATATTTTTTGTTTCATATTTTTATTTTATGAATTATACATGTTCACCTTCCCTAAACGTTCACAGCTATTTTAAGCTCAAAATTAGCAAAATCGGTCCAGTAATTCTCGAGTTTTACGAGACAAGCGAACAGTAATTCATTTTTACATATTTCATAAACATAATATGTAAAAATAGATGTAAACGTTTTAATATCTCAAATTCGATGAATAAATTACATTAAAAATTACCTTAAATGTATCTACTAAATTCAATGTACATCCACTAACACATGTTTTCTTAACTCTATATAAATATGTGTGACAAAAATAACGCAGTTAAAAAAAACCAGAGAAAAATAAAAAGTTGTAAATCTTAAACTTTTTAATACAAAGATTTGTTCGTCAAATATGACACTAATTTATTAAGACTTAAAAACCTTCTAAAGCTACAGAGGGACTCTTATGTGAATTGAAAAAAATATTGTAAAATTATCTAATATCACTATTTTAGCTAAAAATAATTAAATTTAGAAAACTTACCAATTTAGCTGTCATAACTTCATAGATACAGAGGACTCCACAATCGTTCATTGTAACGATATGAGTAAAATCTGGTGCCAAAAGTTGAATTTTTGTTATATTCCTGAAAATAAAATTATTATTTTTGTTTTTGGATATTTATTAATATTTCAAAGATGAAGCTGATATTTTAAGAAATTCCTTTTTGCATAATTACAAGTAGATAATCAAAACTACTTTCCATATGAACTGTTTTGGACTTGCTACGTTTTGTTATCGAATATATCTTATTGTTTATAAATAAATTATAGAGAATACTTTATTAATCAAACCTTAAAGTCAAATATCTAACTAAGGAATAATGATTAATGTTTTGATAATTGATTGAATTCAAGAATGTTTTACCCAGTTATCATAACTTTTTGAGAAAAATGCAGTTTTTTTTTGAAAATCAATACAATAATTAATCCTCAAAGCAAACCTTTGCTTATAAGTGAACAGCTTCAGATCAATCTTGTCCTCCCCTTCCCCCACAACTTTATACACGAACCCCCTCTCAGTCCAGATAACAGCGGAGTCTGAGAAGGCATTTGATACCAAACGAAGTACCTCATCCTCTATTTTTTGATGCCACACTACCCGCCATTCACCATCAGGCTTTTTAAGGTACTGTAAAAGTAATATTAATTACAACAAATTATTGTGCAACAGCTAGTACAAAGTAAAGGCCAGCAACGGAATATAGAATAAAAATAGTAATATGTACAAGATACGGGGATACCTATTATGAAAAAAGGTCGGCTACGCATTTGCAAGTCCTCTGGCATTGAGTCTCCATGGGCTGCGTCTCTACGTTGTGTTATATGCAGCTGATTTCGATTGCCACCCCCTTAAAAATCAAATTGCCCCCTCCTAACGTGGGGCGTGGGCCCCACGTTGCGAAACACTGATTTAGAGTCTATCATAATGTACAAAACTGGTTCACGTAATACCCAAGATTTTACTTTACCTTGACTTTGCTATGTCTAGAAAGACAGACTCAAAAAGAATTGACAAAAATATCTTTCTGTATCAAAACAAATACAAAAATTACCCTAAGATTTTTATCAGGCCCATAAATAAGTATGCCGTGACCAAAGGAGCACATACACGGTTTCCTTATGCCTTTGAGTTCCTCGCTCCATTCTAAACTGGTCACCATGCCTATACCATCGGAGAGCAGCTGGAAATTTCAAATTAATCAATTTATTATTATTATTATATACGTTTATTCAGTTTAGGGCATGCTTATGAATGTCAAAAACGTTTACAAAATTCACGAAAGAGCAATACTAGGCCATCCGTTTATTATGAAATATGTTTTTTAATAAAAATATTAGGGCCTTACATATGACATTGGCGTTTTGTATGGGAGGAACAAGAAGTAGATTTTTTAAAAATATTATATATTTAACTAGCTGATCCGGCAAACGTCGTTTTGCCATGTATATCATTCATAATAAAAAATAGGGGTTGGTCGTAGAGGGGTGAAAATTAGGGGTTGTATGTATTTTTTAATGCTGTATCATAAAAAAATGAATAAAGAAAAATTTATCTAAAAATTAAAAAAAAAATTAGGGGTGGACTACCCTTAACATTTAGGGGGATGAAAAATAGATGTTGTCCAATTCTCAGACATACCCAATATGTACACAAAATTTCATGAGAATCGGTCAAGCCGTTTCGGAGGAGTATGGCAACGAAAACTGTGACACGAGAATTGTATATATTAGATTAATCAAACTATGTACCATTGCTATGTACATAGTTTGTATGTTGCTTGTTTATTGTTTGCGATACCAAGAGCCAGAACCAGTTCCCGTTAACAAAGACGTTCCATACTGCACGCACTTACATTCTCGTGGGAACAACACGCAAACACAATATAGTCGAAATAATTAACATCACCGCATACACGAATTCAAGTACGACCAGTCACCACAAGTAGCACCCGTTCACGAGTATGACGCATGGCCAGCCATCAGTTCGCAGAGTGAGTTCGCAGCAGCGACATTGTGTATCTTATGTATTTAATATTATATATTTTATTATTATTAGGTTTTTTGACATTATCTGTATAATGTATGTATTGTACATAAATAAAAATTTAAAGATTTGAATATATTTACTTACACTATAAAGATTCGATTTAGCATCCACAGCATACAACTGCCCCTCACTGCTCCAACAAACAGCAACCAGTGCTGGATCAGACACCTCCCATCCACTACATTCAGGCTTGGTCCTCTTCATCACCATACAACGCTTGTAACATTGCGCCACTTCCCATACGTGCAGGCCTTCGCCCCAGCATTCACAGACCAGCATATGAGTACGGCTTGCCCTGTGAGACGCATATCATGAAGTATAAACAATAAGGGATACCCGATCCCAATATATACGATATAACGCATACCCTCCCGCGGCACGACTACCTGGTGGAAGGTTATGTTGGACTCGCTGCTATGCATACCCACTAAAACCCCTCAGCGCCACCAGCAATCAAGAAAAGAAATCGGGAGTATTGGGTCCTATTTACAGCGATAGATTATTACATTGACAATTTCAGACGATGCATTTTTTTGCCTTTTATGATTTATCGACCCCGTGTCTACACAGTACCTACCAAGGCACGTAGCGAATGAATTAAGTCTAAACCAGATTTCCAGACAGGGGCGGAATTTTATTGTTAAGGATCCCCCCTTTTTCTCTGATTCGAAAATATATTACAATTATTTGGAAATTAAATTTCAGTTTTTTATTATATATTATGGAAATTCATCCTAACACCTGTCATTTAAGTTTCTTTAGTGAACAATTAAATTTATTAATATTAAAAATTATGTATGTTACATAGGGGGGTGGAATAATAATTATAGGTCGGCTAAGGCACAAACAGGTTGCCCGACAACTCAGCCCTGAAAATGTGGGAGCTTGTAGTTTATTGTTTATCAGAATGCCAAATCATATAATGACTGCTTCACGACTGATTTGAGAGCGACCGCCGATGCGAAAACCGCTGTGTGAGTTCGAAAAGTGAGTTACAGAATCGCAGGGCAGTTCATAATGCGTCGGCCGTCGACTACAGTTTTAAATTTTCCTAACTATAAAAAAAATATTCTTGGCTGCAAATAAACTTACATATAAATCTGCTGTCGTCTTACAACACCCGTAGGGACTGATATAAGCTTTTGGTGGGTCCTCCAACTCCAGACAGTCATGACGTAGTTGGGAAAGCCACTGAACGCAGCTATTAAATCACACTCCATCATACAAAGACCTTTGTACCGCTTTACATCAGGATCTGATATTATAAAAAAGTAATCTCCATAAATTAGTTCAAACTGGTCAAAGCTATGCGCATGTATAAATTATAGGTTTACCTGCAAGTTCAGCCAGTATGTGAAAGCTTGGGTACTGTAAAACAAAAATGCGAGGATTTTTTGCTTTCTCTGCAAATGCAAATACATGAGATCTGTGACCTGAAATATTTTCACAGGATCATGTAAACAAATGATTTTCACGAAACTATGCATAAATAATATTATTGTTAAATGTCTATAAACGCAATTTCTAATAATTAATAACTAATACTACTTAAGTGAAACGTGGGAAAATGAAAAATGGATGAAGGCAGCTAAAAACAGATCCAAATAGAAAGTTCAAGGGAGACACCTTTACTCAAAAAATACCCCACGTAGAGGAACACCAAGCGACAGAAATAACAATAACTAACATTTACCATTGTATTGTAATTTGTAAAAAAACTAACAACAGTATTAAATTAAAGCGGCTTTTTTTAGTATTAAAAAAAAGTTTATAACTTCTGTGCTGGACTCCATATTTAATAGCAAGGTCGGAAGGTATCTAGAGGGCCAGCAGCTGATTAGCGATTATCAGTACGGCTTTCGTCGTGGTCGTTCAGCTGGTGACCTTCATTTATACAATACACATAGGCAGAGGCAATTGAGTCCAAGGGGAAGCGCTAGCGGTTAGTTTGTATAGCAAAAACCTTCAATCGGGTGAGGCATTAAGCGCTTTTCTCGAAGCTTGCAGCTTATCGGCTTTCCGAGAAAATATGCGGGCGTCGATGTAGAATACGAAATTTCTCCCGAACCAGCTGCCCGCTGAAGTATTTACGAACCAATTCGACTTAGGGTCCTTCAAGAAAAGAGCGTACCAATTCTTAAAAGGCTGGCAAGCATTTTGGTATTGAGAGTGTCCATGGGCGGCAGTATCACTTAATATTAGGTGAGCCTCCTGCCGATTGCCTGTTTCATAAAAAAACTTTTTACAATTATTATTTTTTTACGATAAGTCATATTAACAGTCAGCCAAACAGCGATATACTACGGCAAGACATGAGAATTTTTTTATTTATATTACCTGCAATAACATCAACACCATCACCATGTTCGGTATTATTAGCAACATACACAAACTCAGAGCTAGTTTTCATATTAAGAAATATTATATACACATCATGGGCAACGGCGAACACCTCATGTCCAATGAATGTCATAAAATCTAAACGTTGGGGTATCGCCCATCTAGAAGTTTAAAAAAGCACGAATTTTATTATTTTTATGATAACATGAGCTATAATATATATATGATCAGCTGTAATAGCTTAATATAAACAATATTACCTTGGCTTTGGATTTATGTCCAGGTTTTCGTTATCTTCTACCACGTCTGAACTAGCCTCTACCATGGCTGAAGTTCTAACTTAATCTTAAAACAAAGTGTTTAGTCTATTTTGTTATAGCAACTAATGGTATACGTATAAACTGCGTGTGTTTTGAATTTGAAATTAGTTTAAGGCAGTTTTACCAATAAACAACGGCAGCGTTATATTTATTGAAAACAACAAAAACATTGTTATTGCTGTTACCTAGCAATACTAATTCTACTAAAGTCAAATATTAAAACTTATTGATAACATAGCAATATACATCAATATTTTTTTTTTGAAAAATGAAAATTAGCTTATTTTTTAAATTTTAAAACGGGAAACCCGAGTTCTCCATAATTTTAAATTTCAAATTACGCACCATCTTTTGACAATTGACGTTGATTTATTATATTATCTCTGTGAATAAAAAACAGATGTTTGACTTTGACAGTAGTATAAATAAAATAGTACGCTGCTCTGTGCGATGGTCGATGGGGGCGATGAAAATAAAATCGAATGAAAATTTGGAACATGAAAATTGTTTGTAAATAGGATTCCAAAAGAAATGTTTATACAAAACCATTGTGTCTTCACAACTAATATTCCATGTTTTATAATGTAATGGATACTTGAATACGCTATACAAAATGTAAGTTGGTATAATTGCGTTATATTATGAGTGTTTATCAATTTTGTGTGACACACAAAGGGATTGTTATTGTAATGATAATATTTGTAGGGAGAATTACACCGGGTCCTTGGATCCGGTGGCTGAGAGATGGAACTCCTCAACAATAGACTTCGCGGAGATAACCATGGACAGGAACTTCGCCCTGTTGCTCGTCTCATTAATATCGGGAATGCTTTGGGTAGTTTACATAACTTACTACAATAGCCGTGTATTGGGCTACGTACTGACGAGACTTGTGAATAGGTTTTACTTTCAAGATGAAAATTTCAAAATTGGTAAGTAATAGTTCCAATTACGTATCTAACTAAACAAGTTTATACTAAATTAGAGTGTAGATTTATATTGAACATATTTACATTTGCACATTGATAACTTGGATACAAATATAAATCTGAAAGTTGAAAATGGCACCAGTAAATGAAAATTACTGATAAGTCTAATATAAGGTGAAGAAAGTTATGAATATGAAACCTTGGAATATGTCTTTAATTGGTAGAAGATAAATGCAAGTTTGTTTAAAGAGAATATAAAACTTTAATACAATTGAGATATTAAACTTAGAAAGACCTAGTTTTTTTGTCTTATCTATGAACATAATATTATTTGTTTGAAGTAATACATCTGTTATGTTTCTACTACTATAATAGTAGTAATTATAGTTGTAGATCAGTTATATGTTATAAAGTTATAAAAGCAAGCTCCATAAAATAGCAAGGAGCACTTTAAATTTGAAGCTATCTGAAAAGTCCAATAAACTAGTCACATATCATAATGTTTGTGACTTATTTTTGGTTTTTATGAGAAAATAAATATCATGGGTGAAATATATACTAAACATACCTCTTTGGGAGATAATTAGATTGCATAACATAGATTGAACCTAATCTCTTGCTATTTACATTATATAGGAATCCTTCTAAGTTTCAGTTTAATATAATTTCAATTAAAATAATGCCTACTTTTTGTGATAGACTTAGATACCATAGTAATCTTCTACCGCTTTAAAAATTCTTAATTCCCAAAATGTATATCAGTATTTATTCTAACTGATGTTTTAGATACACGCTTCTTATGCCAATACAATACCACAGCTAAAAAATTACTATGATCTTAAACTTATTTTAATTAGATTTATTATGCTTTAACTTTAAAATTTAGAATAGTTAATTTATATACAATCCAAGAATTCAATACAAATTGAATTCTTGTATTAAAGTTCATGACACCAGCTGCTTTGTATTGCTTGAAAGTAAAATATGTTTTGTATTGTAGGTTCTTTCACCCTGAATGCTCTGTCTGGAAAGATTATGTTTCGGGATATTGTCTATATCAACTATGATTACACTGTGCGGGTTCAAGACGGTTACTTAATTTTTAGATGGTGGAGGTCATATGTACCAAAAGATGTTTCTGAAGGTAAATTTTAAAATTTGAATTGTTGACAGTTTAAGTAAGTTCGAATTCAATTTATGGCTGTAACAAGGTCGGTTAGGCAAAACTGTAAGTGTTTTTATTAAGAATGCTTGGAAGTTTGAACACATGACAGTAAAAAAATCCTGTAGACAAATGCAAACGTTAATGAAAAACTTTTTTAATTAAAAAATTAAATTCAAATTTTTCAGATCTCTCTCATTCTGACACCCGCCTCTCTATCATGTTGAATGGCTTTGAATTACATGTTTATAATAGATGTGATCTCTACCACGAGTTGGAAAAGATATTTGGTCTAGATCCTCTTATTAAACAGCCACACGATAATGACTCCACTGACCAAGATAAAGCCATGAATGATGCTAATGAAAAAAGACGTCGGGCTCAGGAAGCAGTGAGGTCTGAAGCAGCAATGGCCAGAACTTGGCGCGATCTCATCCCAGTTATAAAAATAGATATCTGTACTGGTAGAGTTGTCTTTGGCAATCGCTTAGTACCGACAACATTATCTATAGGCGTAGAAGAAGCACACTTAATGTATAGTACGAAGCCCCCGGCGTCGAGCTTAGATCACCTTATGCATTTTGTCAAAGCGAAGGCCGAAAATTGTAAAGTAATTCTTGCTCCAAGTCCAAACTACACATCAATGGTTGATGAACCTCCTCGATACATGGGCGAAGGTTTCGTCGTTATGAGCTCAAACTACATCGAAGTATATTTCTATATGGACGAGCCCGGTTTAGTTCCTGAAGAACCAGTATTATTACAATTAGCGAACGGTGATATTGTGGAGTCAGCACCTCCAATATGGGGCGTTGATATCAAATGCGGTAAAGGTACCGACTTTAGTTACGGTCCGTGGGCCGATAGACAACGAGACAATTTGTTCAAATTTTTCTTTCCACCTAATTATAAAAATTTAGAGGTCACTCCACAACCAAAGCCAGGGGATAGAAGACAGATGCAGTCTTTCGATATACGTTTATCTACACTTAACGAAGCGACCATTGATATTCTGTTTACGAAAAATAAAGAAACGAACGCCGTACATATCAACATAGGTGCTGGTTCATATCTTGAAGTAACGTTGCCTTGGATAGTGCTTCAAGATGGATTCACAACGAAAATAACGGGTCAACTCCTACATCTGGAAGCGACAACGAGTTTGCAGTATAGAAGTTTAGCTGAAAGTGAAACTTTGGAGTACACTGTAAAATGTCACTATCCGCTCGTTTGGAATCATCATCAATGCTGGCAACTGTCTTTGACCGGTTGCAAAGCCACTGCCCATTTTGTTTACACACATATAGATTTCTTCCAAGACCTGACAAATGATTGGGCGAGCAAGGCACGGCCGGATATTCTGCATTTTGTACCATATACATGGAAAATATCACTTCTGCTTAAAGAGTGCGAAGTGGTCACTGTCAGTAACCAACATAATTGGATCGACTGCAGTTCTACTAACCAAGAAAACAATCACGTCGCGTTTTGTGGTGATCTTTTAGATGTGTCATTCGATCTTCCGTTTGTGGATTTCCTTCCTGATGTTATCCCGTTGAAAATATGGGTGCAAGGGGAAGCAGTCGATATGAGCTTATACTTACCTGAAGTTAACACATCAAGATTACTTCTATTATCAATTGACAAGAATATGAAGTTAGTCCCAAGTCGGTTGAGAGCATCAAAATGGCGAAGGAAATGCGTCAAATCTCAAGGTTGGGTGGACTGTTGGTCGGTCCCAATTGTAGCCTTGAGCGTGCGTTACAACTACCATCCAATACCACCGCTGGGTCCAGAGCCCCAGGCGGACATAACGACACCAGAAAAAGAAGAGATCCTACTATCTCCCATGAGAATTCCCAGAATACGTAAGCAGCCGCAATTGAATTGGGCTATGGATGGTACTAATTTCGATAGAACGACCCTTGCCCCTGATAAAGTCAGTGTTGAATTAGAAGTTGGTCCCTCAGTTCTTCTGGCGTATGGGACGATTATAACGAGTTTCATGAACTTATTGGAAAACATATTCGGCGAAGATCAGACCTTCACGGACATGCAAAAAGCACCCACTACTGGCACTTACTACTGGGCAAGCGATAATTCTACGAAGTTAAATGATAGAAGCAGTGTTAACCAACACTCTGAAATTTCTATGGATGATTCTACCGATTCAAGCAAAGGCCCGTTCGATCCAAGAAAGTGCAGACCATTGGATGTCTCAGTGTCCATAATAATTCACGATATTCAGGCACATCTTGTAAAAAATTGCAGCGAAAATGAACCTACCTGTCCTGTAGTACTCATAGAAAGATTCGGTTTTGAAATGGACAAGAAGTTTAGAGAAACAAAGCTTCAACTTCTATTAAGTCCGTCGATTTTAATATCAGCGAATAATCTGTCACGGCCCAATGTAAACGGCAGTACGAATTCAAGTGCGCTACAACAAGGCCACCTGATGTTATCATCGTTTCAGCTGAGGGGAAACGGATTCTTCAGTGATACTAATCGCGGTGTAGAAGACGAGACCGTTGAGTATGCCTGGATGATGGAACTACAGCTAGGACAACTGACCGGTCGAATGACATTACCGCAATTGTATCAAGTGGTTTCTTCATTAGAGACGTTCTTACTACTCATTTGTGACAATGAAAATGAATTAATACCACCAAATTCCGTTAAGCAGTGTCATCACGGACTCAACAACGTTCTTTGCCCCGAAACCGATATTCCGTTGAGATACAGATGCCCGACTCCAAACGAAATTAAATACAGAATGATACGAGTCGCGGTAGACCTTGTCGATTTGTATATTGCCGATTCAAATACAACTCTACAATCGTGGATTTCCCCGATTCGTTTGTCATTCTGCAATTTACATGGCTCAGGATGTGGGACAGGTATAACGGGCCTGCTTCCCAATATCAAACTCGCTCTCTACACACAAACAAACATGCAAACAAACACCCATCATAATTCAAACGGTAGTAACAATAGTCAAAGTAAATTACCCGAAAGTGAGAATTGGGTGGGCGTCGGCTCGATGGCTCTGGGTCCCGTGCTGATAGAGGCCGCATCATCATTACCACAAAGTCCTAAAAACGTTCACTTGGTCCAACAGAAGTTCTTGAAAATGCACGACGAAAAATTTAAGCGATTGTGGTTCCTTTGGCCCAACGATGGAAAAGGCTCGCAATGCGGCTGCAATGGTGGATGTGCATTTTTTGGATCGAATAGAAACGGAACGAACTTCTTCAAACCCAGTCCTGCAGATATCAACGATGGTGTCAATATAGCGATGTTCAATGTGATAGAATCTATTCCCGGTGAATACGGCTACGGACAGAGCCTCTTAAATCCCGGTCAGTTGGTATTCCATACACCGCCTTATAACAGTTTAAACGTATGCTTACAACCAACAAACGTTTCGGTGCTGGTACCTTCGCCACTCCCACAAATTACCAACAAATCACCTCAAACAGCAGAACGTCGAAGTTTAACGCGAAGATTTTCGTACACTAGCGTCAATAAAGGAAGCAATAACGTTTTAGTATCAAGCACAAAAAGCGATGTTCCATATGCTCGTCTGGTGGACTCGTCAGCGCCATTAGGCAGTTCAAAAATTGATAGTGACTCTAAATTAAACAAAGCGGTACTCACTGTACCTCAGCTGGAGAGCAGTGTATCAGACTCTAAGTTGGCGTTAAGCTGTGTAGTAAAAGATAGCCCTAACATTGCAAGTAAACGACATCATATTCAAGGCGACGAGCACTTTACGGTACCAAAAGTGCCTCCAAGAAATGTGGCCGTATCGGAATCTCACTACTCACTCAACTCTCAACATCATCCCGATGAGCCTCCGCCTCTTCAGGTTCAAAGAGCTATGTCGATCACAAGTGAGAACCATTCTGAAGCATTCTTCTCTGCAGATGAAGACATGTTCCCAAGTCGCTCGTCCAGCTTAAAGCATTCATTCGGTAGTCGACACAGTAACCCACGAGACAAACATTCATACGCAATTAACGATGTTCCGACGGATAAATGGACTGGATCAATTCCTAGATCGGAGATGAGAGATGGTCCTGATAACATCAGTACTGTAAGTGGAGTTCAACCGGATTCCGAAAGCGGATCCGTATCATCGACGTCATTTATTTCGGCGATTTCATCCCAAGAAGATATGACTTTAGTGAACCTCCACATGCAAACTAATAAGCCGATAGTTGATTCTCCTTTGCTGATGTCAAGTTATATGAACAACTTGCCTCAATATAAATGTGTCAATTGGTCGTCTTGCTCGTTACCGTGTGGCAATGATCTCTTCACCTTACCCCTTTTTAAGAGAGCTGAAGATGGTTCACTGGTATATGTCGGCCAAAAATATTTGCCCAATTTCGAAACTGTAGGGAAAGTGAACATTTTAAAACTGATATCAAAGAGCAATCAAAGCAACCAGAACCTGCATGGCCCATACGCTAATTTACCGCCTCATTTCAATTCGCAAATAAAGACCCATCCCTACCCACTGTCATGGTGGGACTTGCAGCAGAACACACAAGATAACCAAGAAAGTAACGATAAAAGCACACCGTTGACCCTAACCACGTCAAGTGACAGTAAAGATGGCTTATTTGTCCGACTTCGCGGCGAAATAGACGTCATGTTGACGCCGCTGGTGTTGGAAAGTACGCAGAAATTTGTCGAATCAATCACGCCAGTACTGGCCAACGTACATCCGATTACAGTTATCAATCACTTGAGGCTTTTGTGTATATCGTCAGTTGAATCTTCAAACGTCCTAAAGCAAAAGCAGCACGTCCTGAACTGGCTGCCGCAGATGCAAGCCCGCAACGAGTCGAGTATCATTATAGACAAAGACGATAAATGTAAGCTTGCCACGATACCTCAATCAAACGTATATGAAGAAACAATAAATACTCAAATCCAAGCAACGGTTACAGTACCAAAAGTCAACGTGATTTTCATTCAATCATCGGTAGTTGAAGATATGATTTCCTTTTCTGCTTTGGATAATATCCAGGATCTGACGTGCGTGTCGCTTTTTGGGGTTTCCATGGAGAATATTGTGGCTAAATATGTCAGTTCCAGAAAGACATTGGAGTCGATCCAACTGTACTACAGACCGACCTTACGGACGTTAGGTAGTAAGAAGTCTTTTGGTATCATGAAGGGTCCTAGGGCTTTAATATCTCAAGCGGCTGGACGCAAGAGAGGGCCGGAAAAGGGAGAGCCAGTTTTCATTGAAAGTTCTCAGCAGCAGTGTGAGGATACAAACATAACGCTCAATGTTGGTAAGTCTTCCTTTAATATTAATAATAATACTATTCATGACAGAAATATGATTGTAATGTTACATATAATCAACCAAAAGTCGTGTAAGAAATTAAGTATGTGTGAGTGTATTAATATGTGGATGTGTATGTGTGCGTATATTACACTCTGTGTTGGAGAGTTATAAGTGTGCGCTGTGTCTATGTTAGTTTTTGGAACTTAAGGGTCATGCCAGAATAAATAGTAAGCCTCTGCAGAATCATATTTATGCGTTTTGTAAGGTAAACACACTTTATTAAAATAGTAATGATAAAAAAATAGAATAAATCAGTGGCGCTACCTTTTTGGGTCAGTTAGCAAGTTGGTGATCGGCCTCCTGTGCCTGGCACACGCCGTTGACTTTTTGGATCTAAGGCAAACTGGTTTCCTCACGATGTTTTCCTTCATTATTCGAGCAAGTGTTAAATGCGCACATAGAAAGAAAGTCTATTGGTGCACAGTCTCACGCTGATGCCAACACGACTCATAGATTATTAAAGATTATTTGCCTCTTCACAATATTTACGTTTTACGGGTTGACATGCTGTAGGTATTAACCATATTTGTAAGAGGCTGGTGCCTATAGAAGTCCTGTGGTAAGTTTAATATGTTCTTCACTCTAAAAAAATCATATATTTCAGGTAAGGTACACGGACAGTTACGGCGTATTCGTAACGAATCGTCACAATTGAAAGACGCAACAATAACAGGGATTCCTTGTCAGCATTCTAAAGTTGCCTTTAAATTCGTGAGAATTGATAATTCTAGAGGATGCGATCCAAATGTAAGTATTTTTAGATATGTCAGAGAAATATGGACGTCGTCATTTGCGGGCTTAGCTAATAATTATCCTACAGTACATATTTAATTTAGATTGATTCCTTTAAACATTAAAAATAACAAGTTAGCAACGGGTTAAAGGCACCGATCTCACTTTTAATTGCAATCTAATCAACCACAAATCACATAGACCCAACTCGGTGCAACGTCTCTTCACCACAATGGTTCATTGGATACTTAATCAGAACTACTCTGCGTTCCTTGAACGCACTGTCCAAAGTCAAGATGGCGCCTCGACCTCACTTGAGGCATTTCCTCGGCTGTGATTGGTCGTAATAATATTCGTACTTTTATTCGTCAAGTAATGATTCTAAATTAGGAAACAATTAAATAATAACAAAACAAATTAAGAATCTAATTAAATTATGATTTTAAAAAGTAGAAGGAATCTCAATTATTAACCAAAGTAACAATAATAATCAACGGTCCATCGATAAGAAGATTTCCTAATAATCCAGGCATTCTCTTATTTATAACATATACACATTTCTCTCTAAATATGACTAACGCTCCATAAATACTGACTTTCTTTCCAGCTTCCGCAAAATGGACCTCCAGAAGGTCAGAAAGAGAATTCCATAGGTTACATTATGTTCGAGTGTGGATTGGAAGGCGTCTCGGTGAAGGTCTCCAATCATTCCGCTGCACACAAACCGAGCGAAGACAAAAAGCCGCGACCTGACAGCGAAAGTTGTAGAGAATCTGTGAAATCTTCAGAAGAGACAAAACCAGAAAAAGAAAAGTCAAAAGGGATTCGGACGTCGGGTTTCGAAGAGTTATTTAAAAAACGGGAGTCTAATTCGAAACCCAGCACCCCCAATTTGGGAACTACCCAACCTCCTCCAGTTCCACCTCCCCCTGAACCCACAACTCCAGGGCCTGAGGAGCCCTCGAATGACAGTTGTACGACAATTGTACCGGCCAAGGATAATGGGAATACGTCGTCGTGTGCCATTGACCTGAAAGTGGTTTGGTTTAATTTCGCCGCCCCGCCCAGGACTCCGATTACGAAGAAGATTGATTATACGAGGTAATACCATAATTAATCTTCTAGAAGCACGCGTAAACAACCAAAAGTCCGTATTATCTTAATCCTTTGAAGGAAATAAATATACGACTAAGTTGGTTGTTCAAATGTATAAGACAGTAGCGGATCCGACAGACGTCGTCTTGTACACACGTCTTACATACAAAAAAAAATATGTAAATTATTCTCGACTACACTTGTCCGCACAAACAATATCATCAAAATCTGTGCAGCCGTTTAGGATTTAATGCGCACATGCTTATAAGATTTATATATTTACCAGATGTTTTTTATTTGCTGTATACATAAATAACTTAGATTAGTGAATCTAAACCATCCAGGGCGCCAACCGAAAGCATACAAAAATTCATTCAAATCGGTCCAGCCGTTTATGAGTTCAGTGACGGTTGCAGCACATTATTTACCACGGAGAGTATGCAGACGAGTTATTCGGATTAATACCGGCGGCTTCGTTTCTTCATCAAACTTCGAGGCATAATAGGAAATTCCATCCGTATCACCTCGACGTCCGTTGTTCTACAACTGAGCGTTCTTTATGGCAGTGCACCACTAAGTGAAACCAGCTACCCACTGAAGTATTTTTGAACCAATTTCACTTAGGCTGCTGCCTCGAATTTCGCGGGCAGCGGGGCGGCAGCGGCTGCGGCGCGGGAGCGAGGCGGCCAACGCATACCTGTTCTCCAAACCAGCGTGCAGATCGCGCGGCACTATAGCGGTGTAGTGTTGTGTTCGTGGTTGTGTAGTCGAGATATTTGTTTTTATTCGCGAACGAAATGTCTAAAAAACGGCGACAACATCTTTTTGATTCAAATTTATTCCTAACGCTCGATTTATTGTGGGCAAAAATATGTTATATGCAAAAATATAGTTCCATATGGGTCTCCTTTCAAAGATTTCTGAAATAATTTGCTCTTGCACGTCCGAGGTCATTTTGATACGTCACAAAAAATATGTACAGCACTATACTACAATGCATACGCGCAACGCGGGCGGTCACCGCTTGACTGGATTGCGCCGCTCGTTACCCGCCCCCGCGCCGCTGCCACGCCGCTGTTTTCGAGAACCGGTCCATTTGATTGTACGCATAATATCCTGCCGCTCCCGCGCCGCGGCCGCCGCCGCCCCGCTGCCCGCAAAATTCGAGGCAGCAGCCTTAGGATCCTTCAAGAAAAGTGCCTTCTGACAATTTAAGTGTCCACGGGCCCATGCCCGCTATCACTTAACATCAGATTAGCCCCGTGTTACAAAAAAAAATTACGTAATTTGGGGATTCGAGTCCTTTTCAGCAATTGTGCCGCGAGTCCTTCGCCAATTTTTATTAATGTTTACTATGATACATGATACAAAATATCCAGATTGGACTGGAACCTGCTGAGCACAGCGTCTCCCGCTATCAACGCTTGGATGAATCCATGCAATCGTCTCGGCATTCGCGTCGTCAGTATGTACCGGGCACGCGCAAGACGTCTAGCAGCCACAGCCGCTAGTCTTATGGCTTCAGCTCTTGACCGTGCTCCTCATCATACTTTACCCAAGGTAACTCAAGAAGCACTTGACAAGACTTGACTATAAATAAATTGGATATTTTGTTTAAATTTGTGTTTTGCGACATTTAGCGGGTGTCAATGTAATACTTATTTTTTAAAGTTCACCACATCATATTTAATGCTATATCTAAAGTATATGTTACAAGCTATAAAAATATGACAATTAATTTAAAATATATGACAATTATACGTTAAAAAAAATTCAAAAAATTATTAGAAAAACAGCAGATTGGGTATTAGATATTAAACAATGCTTTTTTTTAAATTGATCAGCACACTACCGAATATCAAGCCCATGGACACTCACATTGCTAAATCATCTATAACTACTATTATAAAGATCAAAGTTTGTTTATCTCAGGACCGGTTCGAATAAAAAAAAATTTGCCTGAATCTCACAGATAATGTTCAATAAAAACCACGAATTTGATAAAAATATTCAGAGTCGCTATGGTCGTCACACGCCCATGGCGAAGCAATTGCGCGAAGAGCCATCCCTCCAATTGTGCGCCGTGTTGTTGAGATACGCCCTGCAGGCCGACGCAGCCGCCGTACAAGCCGACCTGGCCGAGAGGCATCTACCCTCGCTGTCTACATTACGACAGGTTTGTTGAATTAATTATGTTATTATTTTTAACTATTAATTGAACCCCCCCTGTAACGCGCCGTAACGTTTTTCTGTACCAGTACAGTACTGTACCCAAGTACAGTAAAACGTTTCGTGACCATCTAGTGACTCTTTATATGCTATGAGAATCCCGACTTACAAGTATATTATTATCTTTGCCAAAATTATTTCGAGTATATCGAATTGATTACCTTGGTATTTCTGATATAGTTGAAAATGTTAGTAAAATAACCAAATGTTAAGAAATTTAAAGCCAAGTTTTAACTAAATTTCAGGGAGTGATAGTACTTACTCGCCAATGGAAGAACATTCTCTACACACCCTTGCTTCTGGAGCACAGCTATAAGAGCAAAGTTATGAAGCCAGTTGCTGTGACGTTTGCTTTGCCGGACTTGATTGAGGTACAAATTTGCTTATATAAGAACGTACTGCAGTGGACTCTCGATATTTTTTGCTATGTTTATTGGCCCTCTAGGTAATTTGAAGTTGAAGGAATAGTATCTGCAACATGCAATCATTTGAAGTCCATCATCATCAAACAACACTTATTTAAAACAAATATCGCAAATTATATATATAGGTGTGGAATTTATTAAAGAAAATTCTAACATATTTCAATATTCTAGGACTCGGTAGAAGGTTGGCAAGAATACCAGTTCGACAACGAAGGGCTTGATGAGAACTGTCTGCTTCTCAATATGGAGGCAGACAAACTCACGTCTGCCTTACCGGGTATGTATTGGATTTTATACCTTATTGTTATTTATATAAAACTCATTTTGTTACTAATGACTGCATGAGGCAAACAAACTAATTCTAAAAATACTAAACTATATCGAACATTGTTTAATATGTCAATAAGGGTCTTACATTATCAAAAGATAGATTAGCTTGAAAATAAGCCAATCAGATGTAACTATAAAAGCTATTTTTGCCTGTCATTTGGGATCTTTTTATTGTTGATACAATTCTTGTCAATTCTAATTACAGAGAATGCAACTAAAATCTAAATGTATAGTGTAAATGACATAATTGATTTATCTAGATTTTTAGCAGTTTTGTCATACACGTTTGATAGAATGACTTTAAAATACAAATTAGTAATAATGTGTTGTGATTTGTGAAGCGTCGGTGCGTTCGGCATGTCGTCCGCACTCGTACCCGTCTACGCCGCCGTCTGGTGCGTACTGCGTATACGTATACGTATATTGTGAAGCTATAAACTATTCATTATTAATAATCGGTTTTTATTTTTATCATATAATTTTTTGATCACTGATAGTGTGGGTACTGTAAAATGTTTCCAAAATGGATTGACACTGGTATTTTACCCTTAGCACGAATAAAACGTACAATTGTTATCGAGTAGTGGAGATGAATTCGTATAGTTAAGTTTACTTTGATCATAGGAATTTGCCTGACGCAATATGCAGGAGACTAAATCTATAATAAATTAAATTGGCTGCTTAATATCTACCCGCTCACCGTTCACAATCTAAAAAAAGGCTGGCTTATGAACACACCTTACGCAGAGTTGAAGATCTCCTGATACCTAGCATGTAGTTACACATTACACTCACTCACTCACATGCACCCACACACTCACTCATGCACTCACGTGTTTTGTAAACAGTATAAAAAAAATTAATTGACAAAAAAGGGAACCCTGACACGGGTATTTACTTAAAAGAGTTCCCAAATCGTATACATGAATAAACACATTTTTTTATACCGGATATAAGAAGAATAAGTTGATTCTACGTTACATTGACGTATGAACGTATACGTACGTTATAAAGCTCACACAAGTTCATGATAAGGGTATATATGCCTTCCTGTATCAATCATTAACTTTGTAATTAACAAAATTTATCTTTATATTTTTTTTCTATAGCTTCACAAAATACAAATAAAATCTATGTTGTGGCTTATGGTTTGCGGATTTTATTGGTGTGATGTATCTTTTTTTGCTCTCATAATTTGTCTATTATCCATGTTATTAATTATCAAGGGTTGCTAAGCTAAGCATGTATTAACAATACTCTGCAAATGCTTTTATTGTAATTATTCAAAATTTCCTTCAATAATTATTCATTTTTTCATTAATTAAATAGTACTATACGGTGTTTTAGTATAGGTTTATTTGCATTTTAAGGAAAATCGCTTTTAGTATGTATTTTAAACACGGTAAAGATGTATGGAAAGGTTCTATATCTCATATGTGCATTAATAAAATATCTTAACTGAAAACAGCTACAATAGTTCTAGAACAAAACACGGTTCATCCAATTTTAAATCTTTATTTCAGTGATGCCAACTTGGGGATTAACCTCCCAAAATTAGAGAGATTCAAGATGTCCTAGGGATTATATGATGTACATTTATTGAGGGAGAATTTTGGGGGTACTTTTATACGAGAAATTGTTTTTTTTTTAAATAACATAACATTTATTACTAACGAAACACACACAGAAACATACAAAATAATAATAAAAAAATAAATAAGGTACATATTAAGTGTGTGGTAATAACTGGCCCTGAAGGAGAAACGAATGAATCTATACTAGACTACTAGAACCCTAAACTAAATATAAACTCCAAGCTTGGCTATAATTGAAATATCAAAAAAGCTATAATACTAATAATATGAATTGTATGTATTTTTGATCCATATTTGAATTTTCCTCTCAAAACGAGCGTACAACAAAAACTTTAAGATGTTTAAGAACAATTACTATATACTAAATTTATATTTAGGGGTAATTGAAGTTGTGCACTACATTTTGTAGGAGTTGGCATCACTGCTTTAATTATTTAAATTAATCAAAAGTACTTAATAAAGTCAAAATTAACTAACGCTTCTTCAGAGTACTGAAGTATGAAAATTCCTTAAGCCGCTAATAAACTTTTGCTAGAACATCGTATAAACAATAAAACAATTGTTTAATTAATTGACTATGTGTAGTGCGCGCGGCCCAAACGAGTCGTGCGAGCCTTGTGTTCCCGTCTCTGCCTTTCTCAACGCGCAAGACGCCGTTCCAGGACGACGCCATTGCTAGTGAGTCAGACTTTGTTGTCTTTGAATATACGTAGAATAAGCGGCACTCGTGCGATTTGAAGACAATCTAATTTCCTTGGCGTGTTCGGAATCACTTTGCCGCTCGCATCTATCATATTAAGTACTAGCTGATCCGGCAAACGCCGTTTTGCCATGTCATTATATCATTTATGGTTATTGTGCCTCACTCGACATATATAGGTATAGTGTGTCGCGGACTTTTAGATATTTATAAGATCTACAATTACTTAGAACATTTTATGGTTCTATCTTTAATAGTTTAGGCAGGCTACGCAAAATAAGTAACTTTTTTGGTTGATTTTTTACACCTTGTGTCCGAAAAACCCTTATATCTTACGGAACCCTATTTTGGTTCAAAATTAAATATAGCTTATATTACTCGTGGATAATGTAGCTTTCGAATGGTGAAAGAATTTTTAAAATCGGTCCAGTAGTTTATGAGCCTATTCATTACAATCAAACAAACAAAGTTTTCCTCTTTATAATATTAGTGTAAATTAGTTTTACTAAGGGTATATATTAGAATATTTAAAGACAAAGTATTAAACAGGGAAGGTTTTCATGATAGTACTTTATGAGTGACCGTCAGGTTGGTTGACCAAATTTGATATCGCAATCAAACTGTACGCCATATTTCTCTACCTATTTGCTACCTTCAGAGACGCATTTGCTACCTCTGCATTAGAATCTTTGAGTAAAAGGGTTTTTATATATATTTACTACCTATTTTTTACCTGAGCAAAGAAACTTACAATAAGTATTATTAATAAATATTATTAATCTACGTTTTCCCATCCGAACGACTTCTTTCATGCGTGGGTCTTCTGACTTCTGGGTGTTAGAGGTTTTGCTTTTTAGGTAATTTAGTGCACTTAATACGCATGTCTAAGGTGAAGGGGGATTGAAATTACTTAATTTTTTTTTTAAATTAACAAAACCATTCTACTGTAGACGAAATTAAACTGTTTTTGAAATATATTATGTGGCTGATTGTCTAGATTTTCTGTGTAAATTTGGTTCTTAAAGAAGCCACTATTAGTATTCCTACTATAAAAAAAACTTTAATAAACTTTTGCCCACATAAAGATACGTAGATATAGGTTTACAAGTGGTGTACAAGCCAGAACTAAAGCTAATACAATAACCATTTCGAGTTGATTTACAAATGTGTTCAAACATATAATTCTCTTGACTATTACAGATTATGGGACCTTAAAGGAAGATCTCCCAACAGTAGGCTCCAACCCGTCCTTGTACTCTCTGGGCAGTCAGGACCATATTGCAGCTGACCGCGCGAGAGAGGACCTCTACCAGTGGATGGCCAAACAGGAGCCTATTAAAGTCGTATGTATTAAAAACATTTTTGTTTAAGTGGAATTCATTGCGTGACACGTTTAAGAGTATAACTCTCTTTTTTGTCAAAATTCTGTACATTACTTAAATTAGTAAATGCATAAAGGCCGGTAACGCACTTGCGAGCCCTCTGGCTATATGAGTGTCTCAATGGGTGGCAGTATCAGGGCTTAAGGTAGACGAACTACCAAATTTAAAAAAGTTAATGTTTGTAAGTAAAAGATTAAATATTATATATAAATATTTCACGTATAATTAACCCATGTGAGACTAGTTTCATGTTTAGTTAAAGGTCGGCAACGCACTTGCGTGCCCTCTGGCAATGTGGGTGTCTACGGGCGGAATAACTTACATCAGATGAGCCTTCTGCCCGTTTGCCTCCTGTTATATAAAATGATGCGACGGTAACACCACATCTTAAAAGTTTCAATGCGTCTTACACGTGATTAAATGTCTCAATAGATCCCAACAATATCACAAAATGATTACGTATTTTTGAAGTTATACTTCCTTAGGCGCGTTATGAAAAATTGATGAGAGTGAAATTTTACGATGCGCGCGCACCGTGACACAAAATTAACAGAAGTTCTCCACGAAAGATGGACATAATTTAAAACAACATTCGAATAATAATAGAATTTATGTTACACTTAATGTAAGAGAATAAAAATAAATATTTATTTATTTAATTTTTCAAATGTAAACTGAACTGACTATAGTGACTCCTTTTCCAGTCTTTGATTATTTGATTGTAATTAATTATTTGCAATCAAAAACTATTTTTAATAATGCCAAAGAAGTATAACTTCTTACGCGCGTACATAAGTACACGCACCCTTTTTTTTTAAGTCAGTAATAAAAGTATTAATTAACAGGAACCAAAAAGTAAGAAACCAATGATACCACCGTCGAAGATGAACCCTCGCGTGGTGGCGCAATCCTTTCCGGCCTGCAGCTTGTATCCTCTTCAGGGATCTCTCATGTTGCTGGATGCTCACTTGGTGTTCCAGCCGTTCCTGGCTGCGCTTGGAGTTTCACCCCATCAGGTCGCACAAGGAAAGGGTGAGAATTACATTACTTTTTAGACAACAGTGAATTTAACATTTTATTTAACGTCAGATTAAAAAAAAAACAAAATCCTTATCATTGATTGATGGCTGGAAGTCTTCCACAAGACTCTCTTTCTTTTGCGAACCAGCGAACTGTGGAATCGACTCTCGGTCGGTATCTTCCCTGGGAGATACGACCTCCCAATTGTTTAAAGTATATTAGTATTAGTATTTAGTTGTATACTCCTCCCTCAAAGGCCGGCAACACACCCACTTAAATGGGCGTCCATGGGCTGCGATGACTGTATACTATAAAAAAACCAGTATTGAGCTTTTAATGAGGTAACGCAATAGTATAGCTATTCTCCACATTTAAATTCGTTGGTATTAATTTAAGGCGAGGCGAAAGAAGGCAGTGGAGATGGAAGTTCAGGTCTGGATGCCCTGGGATGCTCGGTGTCTTTAGCGGGATGGCTTGACGCCCTGCGAGTCCATATAGTAGTCAGCGAATTGGGAAGGCACAAGGGAAAAGGTGAGTTACGATAAAGTGATTTTAACTTTTTAAAATAATAATAATTTTTAAAGATTTACACAGATTTTCAGACGTTTTATTAACCTAAAATCTTCGTTGAAAGTTTTATAATTAACGGATCTTCTTAATAATAATAATATATTTATTGCAAGAATATGGTACAAAAATGTGTAAGATGGTACAATCGTAAGTTCGCATATTCTGCCTCACACAATGGCGCGCAAATTTGTCTTTAAAGGAATTTTACATTTTAAATTATGATATGTACGATACAATTATTCTTAAATTTTATAAAATTAAATTTATATCAACTAGTCTCACGCAAATAATCATTTATTGAATAGTAATTTTTTTCTAAAAGTAATACACCAAGTCGCTTTTTAAAGACTCTAGTCTAGATCTATTAATTCTTTTGGTAATTTTTTGTAAACCTTAATTGCCATACAAAAGGTGTTTTTCCTAAACAGTTCCCACACCTCACTTAACATCAGGTGGGATTGTGGCCAAACTTCTGTCAGAAGTTAAAACTTGAATATTAACGTTGTGCATTTTTGATACTTTGGAATGGTTAGGGAATAATTTTGCACGAATTGCTTTAATTATCAGAATAAAAGTACTACATTTATGTCGTAGAATACAATATTTAGTTATTGCGCTATCGTACACAAACGTGACAATTTATATTACATTAAATACGCCGCGCCAGCTGTCTACTCTCCATCCGTTGTCTGTCTGACCATATCGTTAATAGACGCTTTAGACGTTTAAAAATTAAAATTAAACAAGTTTCTGAAGAAAGAGACAAATGAATTAAAATCGTAACCATATAGCACGAAGGTTCATAATCCTTTAAAAAAACATCCGTCTTACGAATTTGTCCTGACGCGAGTTTAATTTTTTTTTACCATTCCAAAAACGTGTACAACGCCGCTAAAGAAGAGTTCACTTCAAAAAACCAACACATTTTTATCTGTGTCGTCTGTTCTGGTAGTGTGTCTGATAATTCTACTATACAGTAGATTTAATTAGCTATTCGTATTCCAGCGTCCCAGAACCAAGGAGACCAAGCATCGGAAAGTCCGGCGTTCCTCTGCGAGAAGATATCGGTGGATGTTCTAGTCAAGAAAGTGGCGGATGTCGCCGTGGAGGAGCTGGTCCAGAAACAGAACGTGGTCTACATTTCAAGAGGACAACTCAAGAAGCATATCAGTACTATGATCAACTGTAACTTGAGTATACGGTTCATATCGCAACAGGTGAGTTTTAAATTACTGCGTTTTCTTACCGCAAGGCAAACGGGCAGAACCCACACCTGATGTTAAGTGATACCGCTGCCCTTGGACACTCGCACTGCCTGAAGGCTCACAAGTGCGTTGCATTTTAAGAATTGGTACGCTCTTTTCTTGAAGGAACCTAAGTCGAATTGGTTCGGAAATACTTCAGTGGGCAGCTGAATCCACATTGTGGTGGTTTTATATTCTATAGTAAGAAAGTGCTTAACAATTAGGTAGGTAGGTTGTTATAACACATCAATAAAATATTTTTGTTTTTATCTCCAGGTCAACATGCCGTTACTCCGTCTTCTGCACCAAATTAGCAATATGTATCAAAACGTAAAAGACACTCACACAGAACTGCGCGCACGCACCGACCAACCCAGACCGCGCAAGCGGCCTTCCGGTGGGTATAAGCTTAATTGACATGATAGCTTAATCTCATTTCACTTGATGGTATCTGTCATCTACCATTTTCCTTTTCCAGAATACCGTGAGAACCTGGTGAGTGTGACGTCACTGGACAAAGATGTGTTTGTGGGTCTGGACCCTAAGTGGGAGCCCAACAGCTCTGACGTCACTTCTGAAAAGGGGTTGAGTCCCCCTCCTCGGCCGAGGCCGCAGTCCTTTGCCCAGAAGCTCAGGTCTACGGGGAAAAGTGTCAAGGGACGACTTGGTTAGTACATAGAAATAGGCCAAGTATTTTTTAGAATATGTCAATGGTTACAAATATTTTGGTAATGAACAGTATAAGGCAGTGTTTCCCAACGTGGGACAATGTCCCACAGGGGGGCAAATTTATTTTAAAAAGCTTAAATTCTTCTTTTTTTTTTTTTTTGGCTTTTCGAAAGTTTATTAAAATTATTTTGAAATTTAATTTCAGTTTTTCATTATGCTGTAATTTTTTTTTTAAATATTATGTATATTACATGGGACATAAGAATTTTAGAAAGGCTAAGGTGGGGCATGGCTCATTTTCATGGATTTTAACGATATCGTGTACATAGTATTGTCTTTGATTGACATAACCTTTACACATTTAAAGAAAAAACTTTTTAACCGGATTAAAGTTATGTATTATTATAAATTTACAATTATTTAACATAATTTTAAATTTATCCGACGTTTCGCGTGCTTTACAGCGTGCGTGGTCACGGTGACCATGCACGTGTACATTAACAAAATAAGTAACTCTTATTGGATCAAATTTGACGGGCGTCCGAATTTGAAAGATGAGTTTGGATATGGGGAAAGATAAGAATAAAATATGACGGTTTTACATAAAAATAAAACCGATATTATGTGCCGAGAAGGAAAACATACAGCATTGTATAATGAAGAAGCAATGTATACTTAGCCATGAAGTGCGATACATACCGAGTGAAGTAGTTCCGCTTAGATAGAATAGATGGCGCTGTAATCGCCTCAACTTCATACTTATCTTAACCAGCTAGGACGTTGTCATTTCCACAGTCATAGAGTCTTCACCAGGAAGAGCTTCCTACAATGCTGTATGTTTTCCTTCTCGGCACATAATATCGGTTTTATTTTTATGTAAAACCGTCATATTGATGTGCCTCCGGAAAACATACAGCATTGTATAATGAAGACGTGTTTGTTATCTGCTGGTGGATGTATAAAGTACAGTATAAAACACAACGCTATGATGATTATGAAGAATTAAAGGCTTTAGCTAAAGCCGTTATTGTTTATATAAGTATTTTATTTACTTGCTAATATTCTTAATCAAAGCATAAGTATTTAGCAATAATTATTATTCTTAGTTACCGTATAAATATAACTATATTGATTGAGATGTACAATTAACATAATAATATAAACTTCCTATCATCACAACAAGGTATTTCTATAATTACGATGGTGCAAATGTATTAAAGAAAGAGTGATGAGTTTTCTCTACGAGAGTCTTATCTCGCGGCAGTAATGATTAAAGAATGTATGTACTCGTATTTGAAGATTTCCAATTACCCCGTGTAATAAAAAATTTCATCTAGTGGTTGAATTTCGACCCAATTATTTTGCTGTTGATGGATATAAAAATATTGTTTAAATTTTTTACTTGAGATCTTCTTGTACCTATTACTCAAAGCTATTTTTTTTTTTTAAAGACAGTTCACACCAATTGACCTAGTCCCATGCTAAACTGGTGAAGCTTGTGTTATGGGTACTAGGCAACAGATATACATACATATTATAGAAAGATAGACATATAATTACGTATTTAAACACCCAAGACCCAAGCACAACACCAAATGCTCATCACATCAATGTTTGTCCCAGCCGGGAATCGAACCTGGGACCCATGGATTCGCAGTCAGGGGTACTAACCACTAGACCAATGAGTTGTCAGGACTAACTGAAGTCGCACTAAAGTGATAGGGCACATGTTTTATCGTGGTGTTCAGAAAGTTTCCATGTTGACTGGCGTCTTGAGTGTCTGTCTTAGATTCGAATACCGGTGTTAAATAAATGTTACCACCATCATCCACGAATTGCTCGTCAGTAATTTCTAATAAAGTGAACGCTGCGGCCCAATACTAAATGCAATACTGTGGCTGTTCTGCGAGCCGTATCGAATAAAGTGTCCCTAGGAGGGTTGGAAGAAAGCCAGTATAGTACTATTCGCGGGTCCCACGTGACGGATGATTTCACGACTTTTGGTTTAGCTACTCCTAATACCCTGAGGGTGTGTTTAGTATTAAAATTTGAAAATGTTTGTTGTTCTACATGGGGACCGCAAAAAGTTAAAATTGCCGATTTGCGAACAAGGATGGTTGATAGGATAAATTTCTGTTTTGGCTTTCTGTACTGATTAAGTGTTTGTTTTGTAATATTATGTATGTTAGCTGTAAGATTACTTATAATTAAATAAATAAATTTTCTTTTAGAAAAAGTGATATTAAATTCTTTGCAATATCGGCTGTTTGAGAGGATTTTGGGTTCACTTGAGAGTTGTCACACCATGACAGCCCTCTTTTGATTGCGGTTAAATAAGTGGACAGGTGGAGTGACCAACTCTTCAAAAGTAGATCTTTTTCCAGTGTGGACCAGTCTTTTATTTGGGCACCCCACCCCCAATTTCCCAAACTTTTAGGGCCAATGCTTGTATCTGTGGAGGAGACAGTGCAATTGTCGTATTTAAGAGTGTCTGCGATAGGTGTTGAATTTCGTGGGGGTGATCTAGAGACCTGGATTTCAGGTCCTGCAGCCAGAAACCTCGCGGCCAATCTGAAGCAACTATCAGATAGGTTCCCGTCGCCCGGTTTAGGTGTGCTAAAACTCAGGGTAACAGACTTGGAGGGGGAAACACCCATGCTAGAGGAAGAAGGTGCCACTACGCAGCCTTTCCCTTTATAATCTGATCGCTATGATCACCCTGGTAGGTAATGTACCAACAGAGTTATGTTGAATTTGTCCGTCAGGTGCAATAGTTTGAAGGTTAGTGTAAGTAACCCTATCGATTTCGTTCCACCTTCTGTATGAATGTATGCAATCAGAGTTTCATTTGTCCGATTGTATTAACACGTGTGTGTTTTGTAATATTTTTACATTTATTTTTATTGCGGCTATCACTGCATATATGTCCTTTTTGTTGCAGTGCCACGTTTTCTGTTGGTATGACCATTTTCCTGACAAGGTTCCCGTCAAGGGGATGTGGGCCCCCCAACCCCAATCCGAGGTGTCCGTCGCTAGCAAGTGGGTTGCAGGTTCTTTGTGTATAGGCGTCGTCTGATGAGTAGCTCCGAGCCACCACATCAGTTCCTGCCCTACAATCTGAGGCAGCAGTTGACCTCGACGGGGTCGGATCTTGTTGAATTGTCGCAGAAAGATTTGTACCTGGCGACCGTGAAGCCTCCCACGGGGCACGACAAAGTTTGCGAAGTTTACTTGCCCTAGCAAAGTTTTGTAACTCGCGAATACAACGCATAACTATGGTTTTTGCGCTATATTTGTACCTTGGGTAGCGACATCACATTGACCATAGTATTCCAGCGAATTCCAAGGTATTCTAAATTTTGGGTTGGTACCAATACAGATTTTTGGTAATTGATTTTCCAACAACCTAGGTGTTCCAAGTGTCTCACGGCCTCCGCGGCCTGAGAATCTAACTTGGAAGGTGTTCCAAGTGTCTCCCGGCCTCCGCGGCCTGAGAATCTAACTTGGAAGGTTTTCCAAGTGTCTCCCGGCCTCCGCGGCCTGATAATTTAACTTGGAGAGTGTTCCAAGTGTCTCACGACCTCCGCGGCCTGAGATTTAACTTGGAGTGGTCTTGGTTGACCAGAAGGTAGTCGTCTAGGAAGACTAGCACTTGACATCCCTTCGCACGTAAGGTCTCCGCGACCCAACATGATACTGCAGAGAAAAGGTGTGGTACTGACGCTAGCCCAAAAGGAAGGCAAGTCATATTTTCGTATAACAGCTCTTTTTAGCTGAGCCTTAAGAAAGGTCGGTGTAATCTCGCTGCCGGTACATGAAAATAGGCTTGTGATAAATCTATTTATCATCCAGTCCCCTGGTTGAAGAAAGTCTGGGACTAAGCCGTGGGAGATCAACCGAAAATGTTTTGTCTTCACGAATCGGTTTAGTTCTCGCAAATCTACAATAGGACGGATCGTGCCGTCGCTTTTCCTGCGAAGAACCATTATGGATATAAAACTGAGGGTTTTGTTAAGAACTGTTTGTAGGATACCTTGCCTGATTCAGGAGTTCTTTGATTATCTGCGATATCGCAGGTGACGGTTCGGTTGCGTATTCATTTACTATTCGATTTGTTGGCATTAACAAAGGCGGTTTCTTGTACAGAGGTATGCGAAATCCTTGAATTGTGTTGGATAGTAATTTTTTTTCCGTCATTGTTAGACAACGGGTAGTTTGATTTTAGTGTTAAACGTTCGCATCTTTTCTTGTTTTATGTAGGTATTACAAAAATATTTTTTTCCATTTTGTGCCTGGACTGGCTGACGATTCTTTGTATCTAGGTTTAAAAAGCTCTCTTACTCTTGAAGGTTGCGGCGGAGATAACCAGAATTGCGGCCCACCAAGGGATTGTATGAGGGACGCGAGCTTATTTTTGTCAAATAAAAATTCCTCGCTATAGGAGGTATATTACTAAGCGCAGTTTGAATACTTTTGTCCCAAATCTCACTTATTAATTTTTTACGCGTAGTTTCTATACATTCCGCTCGTTTTCCGCATACAATTTGTAGGGTTTGTTCATGCAATTTGTGAGAAGGTGATTCATTACCAAAAATATAGGATATTTTTGTGAAAAGATATGTGGGTTTGACATAAGACAACGTATTTCGTCTTTAATTTTAAGGCTACAAAAGCCTGGAGACGTCAGTATGTCTATCAGGGATTTTTTGTGTTACCACGTGGGAGTATTAAAATGTTGGGAGTTTTATAAGCTCAATATATTATTATATTTTTATAATTTTTATATATTTATTTTGTAATCTTTTTCCTGGTCGACGGATTAATAAAAAATCGCTATAGTAGTTGGTCGGGCGGTGGGTACCTTCGTCATTGGACGCACTGGCGTTGACATTTGGTACATATTGTTGATGCATTGTAAAATTTGTGAGGAAACTCACCTGATTATATAACGCGTCGATCGTGGGATCGACCGTTACCTGTGCTACTGGTTTCCTTTTCTTTTGTGGCGGTCCCTCGCGCTCCGAGTCGCTATCAGACGCGCTGCTGGTGCACGTGGAGTCCTCTTTGTCTTGTTCGTGACCTTGCTCGACACTTTTTTAGACTACCTGCCTGATCGGCCCCGGCGCCGGCCTTATCGGCATCGTGAGTCTATTACGCACTTGTAATGTATAAATAATACGTTTTGCTAATAATTAACACTAAGAAAGACTATAAGGTTTTAAGTCGTTATTGAGTCGTTTCGGTTTCGACCGCACGCGGCGAAAGTACACAACGCTATGTCTGTGGAAATGACAACGTCCTAGCTGGTTAAGATAAGTATGAAGTTGAGGCGATTACAGCGCCATCTATTCTATCTAAGCGGAACTACTTCACTCGGTATGTATCGCACTTCATGGCTAAGTATACATTGCTTCTTCATTATACAATGCTGTATGTTTTCCGGAGGCACATCAATGTATGATTTTTGACGTGTGTCTAATGGAGATATGGTGACCTCTGATAGAACCAGGAAACCATAAAATCATTTTCCGTTAAACTGCTTCATTGAAAGTCATAAAAAAGAATTATGTATTTGTACGGTTTCTGGATATCGGGGTGCATTGAGTGGGTTAATATATTATGTTATGCGAAATAATTTATGCTAAATGTAATGTAAATGTTGAAGAGAGTGTCAGCTTCTGTCTATACTCTCTGGGCGTAACTCTGACGATTAAGGAAATCGCTACGCTTATAAAACTAAAGAAGCCTGAGTGAGCATAATGTATACATTTTGCTCACTCAGGCTTCTTTAGTTATAGCCTTGACTCGTACAATATATATATATATGTAGCTAGTTTTCGTATATTTTTTGAAATTCCTTTCCTACAATCGACTCCTTTTTTAAAGTTTTTAGTACCGATCAATTCTGTTTCAGGCTACAGTTCCCTAAACGAAGGCGCCCATACTCCCATGTACAATGCCGAGGTGGCACCAGATGAGGCTCCCCCCACTCCCACGATCCCGGAACCCACCAGCGTCAACTTAGCACCGCGCTGTTGGCGCACCCTGTATCAGCTGCTGGAGTTGTACGCCAACATGCCGGATGCTGATACCATAACGCACAGGTAAACGAATGTTCCTATGTGTGCAGTGTTGTGCCTGTGTGCATTTGCCAAACCGCAGTATTTAGGCAATAGGAATTCCTTAAGAAGTTTTAAAAAAAGATTTGATCAATGGAAATTCTTAGTTCTTTTAAGCAAATTATAAATTGTGTCCTTCAGACCCTTGAGGACGTAGGTTCGAACCCCGGTTGTGCACCAATGGACTTTCTACGTGCGCATTTAACATTCGCTCGAACGGTGAATGAAAACATCGCGAGGAAAACGGCTTGTCTTAGATACAAAAGTAGACCGCCTAGTTGCCTGTTAGATTGACAAATGATCATGAAATAGATACAGAAATCTGAGGCCCAGACCTTAAGAGGTTGTGTAGTGCCACTAATTTATTAATTTTAATTGTCCACCCTCGTAAGAAATTACCTAATAAATTGTTCGAATACATAACTTCATTGTTCGTTCAATATACGTTGATTATACTGAATTAGGGCTAGTTAAGTAATTGCAAATGCTGGTATTAATTGCAGGTTCTCAGTATCAACGGAGTTGCCAGAGGCCTATCGAGTCAAAGGCACGGGTCGTCCCAGCTCACGGGAACAGAACAACAGCAACTTCTCTTCCTCTGCAACGGGTTCTGGCATCGTCGTGATGGGGGCTGCTAGGTACGATTATTATTCAAGGCTTAAACTTTTCTTAGCAAATATAAAGAAGTAAATAATAAATTGGAAACGCCATCCTACGTATACTCTCGTACGTACGTATACGTATGCGTACATCAGTAAACTCAAGCTGAAACAACGAAATCTAATATATAAAATTCTCGTGTTCGTTCAAAGACTCATTCGAAACGGCTCGACCGATTCTTATTAATTTTTTCATGCATATTCAGTCAGTCTGATAGTTGGCCACTATTTTTTTAACCCCTAAGTGATGAGGGGTGTCCACGCCAATTTAATTTTTATTTTTTAGACAAAATTTTTTGTTTTTATTTTTTATGATACATCAAAAAAACACACCTATACAACCCTTAATTTTGATTTACCTCCTTATTTTTTATTTCTCAGTTAAGAATTTATAACTTGATATAGAGAAAAATCGGAGAAAAACCTAAAAAGTTTTCATTCCGGAAAACCGAACAGTCTCAAGTACAATAGCAAAATGTACTAAAAAGGTAGGCTAAGCATTAAAAAGAAACGAAGTTAGAGGGGGATGCTAGTAACTAAATAACATTTACATAATTTATTTTAGAATACATCGTACGCGTCTCCTAGCATCGCTTTCCGGTCTGAAGCTGGAAGCGGAAATTACGTCACTGCAAGGCTCGCTTTCCGCGTCCCGAGCTCGTCAATGGGCCCTCGGCGGTAACTTGGGAAGGACGGCCATTGTTCTACTCGAAGGTGTCGCTCCTAATCATCAGTAAGTTGATTATATAAAATACAAATAAGCTTATAACCCATTAGTGTTGTGTTTGACTCATGTCAAAATATCTGAATTCGCGAATAACTCTCTTATACACAAATGATTCTTAAATCACCAAACATTTATTATAAGTTTTTTTAAATGAAAACTTCTTTAGCATCGTTGTGATTTGAAAGTCGATAAAACGATAAAGCGACGGTAAAAAGAGACAGACACATAAATTCATAGTACGGGAATATTCAGCACTAAGTCTCGATTCAGAATTTTAATCTTATGCGGTTGATAAAATAACCACCATTTTTTAAATAAATTAATTCATTTAATGTTTTAACTATTACAAAAATGTATCAAAAGTTAAGCATATAGACATCAAACAATGAGCCTCAAAGTGCACTACGCACGCACTACCTAGGTTACCTGCGTGCACGCACACAAACGTGCGAAACACGTAACACTTGTTTTTGTGGTTACGTGTGATATCGATAAAGTTTGAATAATCGTAAATATTAAATTTAATTATGAGAGCTTTAAGATAATAAATATTATGTGGAATTAATAAATAATATGTACGTAATATGCTACGATCTTTTAATTTAAATTATCTAAAGTAGGTCTTTATTTAAGGTAACCCTTTTTTTAATTTCAACAGGACAGTGGTACGCGTGAGTGTAGGCAAATCTCAGGCGTTGTATTCGTGGGAGGGAGGACGCCTCGGAGCCACGGCCCTTGGCTCTATTGGCGGAGTGCGAATCGATTTGCCGCAACATCCCGTTGCCTTACACGGGGTCATGACGAGATCTAGTCGGCAGCTGTCGTCTACATTACAGGTAATATTGCAGGATCATGGTGGAAGTCAGTTAGTGCTAAAATAAAAGGGTTTCCAGAGACATTTTACACTAAATACATACCAACAATGTTTAAATTGTCGAATAGGAAAAAAAATAGCTTTCATGTGATATTTATATTTGTACATGAAATGCTTAATAAAATGCTCACTGTATGCACAAAGAAAGAAAAATTATGTACTTTTTATAAATTTTTAGCGTAGGTTTACATCATAACAATATTTCTAACATTCCCACATATTATGCATTTTAGGAGCTAGGCGTAACTCGTACTTCGTCCCGCATGTCCCGCGGGGGAGCCGGGCCAGGAGGGGCAGATGGTTCTGAAGAAGAGGGCAGCCCCCCGGCCGCTCCACCACCACCCCGAGTTCCTCCAGCAGCCGAAACGCCCCTGCTGCAGCCGCTGCATCTGCAGTTCTCGGTAGTGCTGCAGGTAGGTGAAACTAATGTTTAGCAATTTTACGTAATAAAAATATTTATTTTAGGTATAAACAACTTATAAGAACTTTTAGATTTACTCTCAAATACGTGCGCACACACACACATTTACACATACTTAATGTCTTATAACAATTTAACACCTTGTAACACTAAACCTAATTTTTTTTAACTGTTATTGTTATCTAGTTACCCACAACACAGGGACTCCCTAGTGTGGGGACTAGCCATAGATGAATTTTGTCACAACCCTTTTGTCATCTAAATCAATCATAAATATCTAATAAATAATAAAGTTTTTTTATTATTTATTTAAAAACTAGGCGTTAGTTACTTAAGCACTATAATTATTTAACCATTTCGATTGCAAGATCTTATATAAAATATGATTTAACACGCAGAGTGATTATATATGTATTATGTCCAAAATATAAAGTTTGAAAATATAGACAATACAGCTCTTTAGTAAAGAGACCCATTTTTAATGGTTTAAATATTTATGAATTTCTTTCCAGAGTCTGAGTATAACAGCGGCTCTCTTACCATCTCTTCAAGCACAGTACAAGATGGAGCGCGTCCACAGTTCGGGAGTAACAGCTGGGAAGGCGCACTTTACTGTGGAACTACCACACCATTCGCTCAGCTTTGTAACTAAGCTCCAGGTGAGTTGAATGCTGTATAGAGCAAGATAGTTTATGGGAATTAAAGAAAAATAAAAGTAAGGAAGAGAGCTCTCAAACTCCAGGTTTAATCGATCACAATACGGTTTACGGTAGGTACGCTAAATTTTAAAACCAAATCACTGCCCACCACAACCAATAACGAAAGTAATATTATTAATATACTGTGACTTCGAATTGGAAACTTTCTCTTAAATTCCTGAAGAAGCTTCAACATCTTGATAATGTTCTTACGATTAAAATATTTATTTCTTATTAAGAACATTACAGCATTCACTTGCATTAGTAAATATTAATACTATAATCTATTACGCTTATTAATTGTACGTAACAATAGTAAAAAAGTACAACGTAAACAAGAATCAAAAGACTCATTAGATAAAAAAACAGCAATTACAATTTAACAGTTACACAACACAAAAAACAAAACACGATAAAAAAATATAAAGAAACAACAACAATGAATATTAAATACAAGTAATTTAACACGTCATAACACAAATCTATAATTTATTGTCAGTCATGTGCAAACTGACACACACAGACAGTTAAGATAAACTGTTATCGTCGCAGACAGTCTATTTAATTGTTTGACATGACATTCAATTTCTGTACATTGCTTGTGCTCCAGCTTTTATCACAATGTTATATGTATTTACATTGAATTTGTTATTCGTCATCATAATTTGTATTCTGGATCGAAGGACCAAAATTGAAATAAATTTCAGGTGACGGAAGCAAATATCCCAGCTGCAGCATCAGTGGCGCTTCCGGCGGTGTCGTGCCGTGCACGCGTACTCGACTGCGCACCCAACGACGCACCCGGAGCGGATCAAGCTCAATGTGAATATTCATTGAATTTACATTCAACGCGATTAGTAAATTACGAAATTGGTGGTTATTACTTAATATTTGAACACAATCAGTGCGCACGTCCGGCGCAGGCGCTGATCAGAGAGCAACTCCACTCAACTCAAGTACTCCACGATCTTTTTTACGCACTACTGACAAATTGACATTTTACAACCTGTATGATATTGCGTGGTGTTGCCATTCCAATAAAACAAATGACTTTGTGTTCTTTTATACCATAATCTCTGACATACATATTTAAAATTATATATCTGATGTTGTAGCTGGCGAGGAAGGCGCCGTCCTGATGGCGGGGCGATACTTGGCAGCGACGGCCGACATCGGCCTCTTTGAGCACACCCTGTCCACTGACCTTTTGAACCATCTGGTCTTCGTGCAGAAAGTTTTTATGAAGGTAAAATTTTGAGATTTCTGAACATATTAAGAAACTGACATAAATCTGGGTGAATTTTGAAAAAAATTTTTGAAGCGAGTTTCTAAGTTTTTTCGGTTTTAGCGAAATTATTTTAATCATCGTCAGGAATCATACACAGTAACAAAGCATTAAAACTTAACAATCAAATTAAAGATGACCAGATTGAATAAAGTTTGAATAAAATTTTTATGTTTTTGATTAATTAAATTTTAATAAAAAAATTTAATAACCTTGCAATATATAATTCTATTAACAGGAAGTGAACGAAGTAGTACAAAAAGTGTACGGGGGTGAAAAGCCAGTTCCACTTTGGAACGAGGAAGAAGCTTCATCGTCAGCACTCAGCAGAATCCTGTTCTCTTTGCTGATTAGGATTAAAGTAAGTTGTAATTTAAAGATCTTAATCTGGTATTGGTATGAATTCTATAATAACTAAATTAAAAAAAAAATACAGGTGTATACATGTATTTTCCTTTAGTTCAGTAATCTTGTATAAAATTTGTAATGATAAAATTTCAGCGTATCCAACTGACTGCGACCACGCCCAGCAACAGCGCTGTGCGTCTGGAAACGGGAGCAGTGGAACTGGAACTATCGAACCGAGTCCAAAATGTCACACAACCTGCGCAGTCGCATGGACTGCGGCTCTTTGCGAGGGCACAGGTAATATAACACAGCGTATACCTTTATGTTGTAGTGATAGAGCAATGTTTGTTAGGACAAATGAGATGCTTTTTGAAATATAGTCGTGCATGTTATTAAAGAAGCTATATCTATACTCTGATTTTTAATTCCGTTGAATTCTGACAGCTAAAATTTTTTGTCATGTCAGGAGTGCAAACCGTTTTGGTTGGGCACATTTTCCAATTTCAATACGAGTGAGTTTATACATACATTTTATTGGATAATGAATGTATCCATTTTATTAAGTGTGGTGGTCCACATTAAAAGTGGTTTACGGCGAGTCATTATTACGTCCCTTTTTTAACAGTAAAAAAACGCAAAAGTAAAAATAACATTTTATTTTTTTATAAAAGTTTACTAAACCTGGAAAAAGTAGTCAGTGATGCCAGGTGAAGAATAAAATAAAGTAATTAAAATTATTTCGATATATTGTTCGTGATATTGAAATACTTGTTATTTTTGTATTAGGTCACTTGACTAAGTAAATATTTAGATTTACCTTTTTGTAGATAGAACATAAAAAATACGTCGCATTTTCGTTTCATTGCCTTCAAATGGGTCAAATTTGTCGGTAGAGAAATTTTTTAGTCGCAACACTTATGAAATGTCAGAATTCTAGGGAATTAAAAATCAAAGTATAAGGTCAATCCAATCAACTCGAACAATTTAACTGCGCCCTTATTCACTATTTTAACTATGTCCTATTTCGTCTCTTTCTGTCATATTGTATTTTCGCTGTGATGAAAAGAGACATAAATAGTTAAGTTAATTTAGTTTTTTCACTAAGGAAGATTTGACAGTAGAGCAGAATACTAATATAAGAATGTTTAATACGTTTCAGGTGGACATAAATTTGAGTTTGGGTCAACTGATACGCAACGCAATGTTCGAGGAGGCCGAAGCTGAGTTCCAGCAGTACGCTTTCTTCAACACGAGAATATGTGAGTTATTCAATATTCTGAATAATAAATTCCCCGTTTCTAATGGCCTTTTAATTTAAAAACCAGACAGAAAACATTTTCTAAACTTTTTCCGTATTTCAATAGCATTCGTTTTACAGAATCTTTAAATGAAACGTTGTACAGTACCCGGCCATTTATAATTCGCATCGTGCTTTAGAAAGAGATACTCGTACTTCGTTTAGCGCCGTCTCTGTCTCCTAATAGATACTGGATTGTTAGTGTTTCGTGTGCCAGAGAAATGGCCAGGTACTGTACGTACGATTAGAATGACAACTACGCAGTTGTTAAATTTATTTATTCTTAATCAAAGAGAGAGAGAGAGAGAGACACTTATATTACAAGATGCAATACTTTTAAAACTTCTACATAAATCTTCAATGATTATGTAACACCCCCCCCTCGAGAGGGGAGTGTTCGGAGCCTTCGGGTGGTGTGCTGGCTCGCGCCCTGCTAATACAGGGCGGTACGAATACATTTAGCCCATTCATTTTATATTTCTATGGCATCGTTTTGCTAACGCGTTTGACACGTGCACAACGCCATATGTTAATCATATTTTTAAATGAATGAAAATACATAATGTCCGTAGTTTCATAGTAAGATTCAACCCGAATGTAAAAAAGGTTTTGGATTCTGACGTTCGCGCTCGTTTCTAAAATTCACTCTTAGGACGCATCTTAAATGACAAGCAAATTTTGAAAATTGTCACTAAGCCGTTCAAGTATTACGTAAGCAGATTTACTGCAATTTATCCTCCCCCCATCTCCTCTTGTCAGCAAAAGTAAGCAAAGCTCTCAAAAATAATAGTACATAAACGTATTAATTTTTTGTACGAATCCTCGAAAATGCATTTAGTTGCATAGACATTGGGGTACTATATGAACGGCAATGCAAAACTATAAAAAGTAATATCAAAATATTTATAGCTATGCGCAACGCATTTCAAGAAGAAATAGTCTGTGGAGAAGACAAAGAAGTGGTATTGATTCGGCTCAAACGGCCACTCGTGTACATTCAGCCTATAGCCGTGGATCGGGCCATACTTGTGTGGCTGAATTATAAGAATGCATACGAATATTGGAACGAGAAACGCATGACATTGAATAAAGAAGTGCTGACTGCCACACAACAGGTCTTCGAGAAGGTAAGAAATGTTTTAAAGTTTTTTATTCACGTATTAATTTATTGCAGATTTAATCCAATGAAAACTTTACACATAGATCAAAAGTGACTGCGCAAACAATATGCGGGTTCTCAAATTATGCCTTATGCTTTGAAGAGGACCCAAATGCTGCTGTGGAACAGTCTGCTCCTCAGCATAATGCTCAGCCAGGGCCAATCACAACCACATCACGCATTACACACTTAAAACGTACCTTGTTCTTTAAAAGAAAAGCAATTGTTATCTCTCATTAAAAAAGTAAAAAATACTTTTTTTTATTATTGTTACGTTGTGTTTCTGTGTGTGAGTTAGTAATAAACGTTATGTCTATGTGTAAATGCAACTGACATTGTACAAAAATGGCAAAATCCTTATCTTGGAATGTAAAACTATTGGAATTGGTAGTCTCTGAATCATAGCTATCGCGCACGCGACTTAGGGTCCTTTAAGAAAAGAGCGTACCGATTATTTAAAGGCCGGCAACGGACTCGCGAGCCCTCACATTGTGAGCGTCCATAGGTGGCGGTATCCCTTAACATCAGATGAGACTTATGCCCGTTTGCCCCAAGTTCTATAAAAAAAGACGGTGCGAGAGCCAATCGCGTGACAGCCATTTTCCAACACAGGATTTTTGCTTCAGGTGGTTTTAGATGGACGAACTTCTCTTTTTACATATAGGTCCGGTCACGTGCGATGCGAACGCTACAAAGGATATGTGCAAAACAAGAAAAATACATCTCTAACGCTTATTCATAAATACGTCTTCTGTCTCTTTTCATTACACCATAAACCCCAATTAATAGAAAGAGACTCCAGCTTATGTTATTATTGTATTGTATTTCTAGGTACAATTAACATCGCAGATCGGTACTCCACACTTGAGCACACTCTTCTTACAATTGAACGTGGATGACATCGGCATATGTCTGCCTCTTAACCAACCTCCAGTGGTGAGTATATTCTTTTTTCAGATGGTTCTTCTGCTAAACTGCTTATTATTGTTTAAAACAGCGATTGTGTAACCAACTTCCGCATATACTGAAAAATTTAACGTATTAGCTCAAATAAAGCGCACTTTTCTCTTTCGTACAGAGAAATATTTTCACGTCCTATATTGCACGGAGAATGGATAATTGTAATCGTAAGTGATTCCACAATTTTAGAAATGTCATTATTCCCAGTCTAAATGGTGCGGATGGGGTTGGGGCTGGGGAGCGAGTGAAGGCGGCGTGGGTGGAATGGGGGGTGATGGAGAAAGGGGGGCCGTGGTAGTCACCCTCGAGAGCACGAGTATTTCTGCAGTCAGCTCTGGAGCGTTGGTCAGTAAGGGCCGATTTGTGGGGCTTTGCCTGCGCTTCGCGAGGGACTTTGAAGCGTCGCTCGATGACTGGAAACCGGAGCCCCAAGAGGCCTGTGTCAACGTTTGCTGCGTTTCCGAAGGCACCTACGAAGTGTGCAGTCGGACGGCGGCGGCGAGACACAATGGTAACTTCACTTGTAATGTAAAAATGTTTTTGTGGTGGCTCAAAATGAGTTTTAGTAATAACTTACGAATTGTTTCAGAAAATGCCAAGTGGTTCCTGAACGTGTCTTGGCAAATGGAAGGAGTGGATATTCATCTGGACACAAACGTTGGCAAACAGTTGTCTGCATTGGGACACACTCTGACTATGCTAACTGGTTAGTCTATACTAATAAATATTATTATTTGCAGTATGTGTGTGTGTAGATCTAAACTAGTAAATTATTTATCCTATATGATGCCCCAATTCCCGGGAAAGATTCCCTGGATTTTCATATGTCTCTGTAATCAATATTTTCTTTGTGAAACTTTTTATTTGCAGTATATCGTCATTTTTGTTTTAATAACCCATCAAATCTAATATTTATCTTGAACTTAACTTCACAGGTTTTGAAGAGGAAGATCCCTTAAAAATGGACTACGAGAGTGATTTAGACGAGGAAGCTGACAACAGTAAAGATTCCCAAGTGAGTTAAAGTCTAGAGTGATTACGGTTTATTAACCAAAAACACTCGTGTAGCTGATATTATGTTTCTTTGGTCATCCTCTTGTCCTAGTGTGGACTTGGAGTCAGTTTCCGCACTTATACGCACTTTTGGTCCGTTCCTCTTGTATTACCATTTTATGCACTATGTCTCTCTCTTCAGTCGGCAGCTCATGTCTGAGCATCATGGTCAGCAATAAAACATCTAGAGTGGATAATCTATTTCCACCAGTTTCTGTCCAGATTTTTTTATGTAATAGGAGGCATCTGATGTTAAGTGATACCGCCGCCCGTAAACACTTAAATTGTCAGGAGGCTTGCAAGTGTGTTGCCGGCCTTTTAAGAAATGGAACGTTCTTATCTTGAAAGGCCCTAAGTCGAATTGGTTCGGAAATAAAGGACGATGAGTTTTTCCCTTGATCAATCCACCTGGTTGGTAAACGGCCACGTGATCTATTGTCTTCTGTCCAACCAACCAACCACGATCAGTTTCTCCAAGTTGTCATCGCCTCTGCGCATGCGTATGGCTAAAATAAAACATACTCTGAACTTAGACACGTCTATTGGCCCTTTTTTAATTGATAACCTGCCAAATATAAACATGTCGCCTTCAGGAAAGCATAGTCCTCCGGCGCAAGTACACAGACCATCTGCCCGCGTTCGTGTTCGACACTTCGATAGACGCGAAGAAGCGTTCGAAGTTAATCGAGAAGGAAATGACGGAACAGGCGAAGATCATAAGCGATTTACGGGCTTTGGGGGCCAGTCATAGTACTGTGGAGTACGAATTGAGGAGACTACAGGACTTGGAGGCTTTGGTGTTCAAGGACTTTAGAAGGTTTGTTTTAATAAATTTAAACGCGTGGCACTCGGGGACTGTCGCGATATTGCTATTGCATAGCATTTTTTATCAACTTATGCAATTATAATTATTCAGTTATTTTTTATGTATGCATTAATTTTTTTTCTTTGGTATTAATTCAATTTACCACACTACCAGACTCCGACTAACACGCCTATATAGTCTATCTCACTCTAACGCGTACCGGATGGACCGGCCGCGCTTACGCTACGTCACCGATCTCATCAGAGATATGTGAATACGCAGTATGCGTTCTGTCCCACTCTATCGCACCTGCGCTACGTCACCGATCACGCCAGACTGATGTGAGACGCAGTATGCGTTCTGTCTTGCTCTAACGCGTAATGGCCGCACCTATATGAAGTCATCGTGTGTTAGAGTTATTTTCGTTACGGAATTTCTTGTTTCGGTCGCTGCGCTCAAAGCCCGCGACAACATCTATGCGATAGCTTGAAAGTTAGTTTTTATATAAATATTATAGTGTTATAAGAATGATAGAAAGTCTTGCTTCACCCGAGTGTTCTCCAAGAACTGGGGTTTTTGTACGATATCTTTGTATGTTGGCAGAGTGAGTTCACAGTAGCGATATTGTGTATATTATGTATTTCATTCGTTATAGTTTAATATATTTTTTTCTCGATATTTCTGTAAATAATAAATAATTAATTATATTTAAAACATATTACAAATATTTGACTTCCTTTACTAGTTTTGCGTAACGAATCAAGTGTTTTATTTACCATCCAGGGATATGTTGCAAAAACTTCGACGGCAGAGTGTGAGAGCCAGTTCCATAACGAAAGGAAAACTAGGGCTCGGCTCGAGTCGTCCCCCATCTTTGCCGCCGCTACCACCTTTACCGTCATTACCACCTGATGCTGAAAGGTAACTAGTTTTTGATAATTATTCTGTTGCATTCCTCTCTTGGCTTCGATTTTTCTTTCATGTACTTCTATTTTTGTGTAAGTCAAAATCTGTATTTTTTAAAATGAAAACATCTAAATTTTTAAAGATCTATACGACTTTTATTAGAGATTAGAGGATCATAATTTCTCTTTTTCAGTATTGGTGAACCAGCTTCCGCCGGTTTAGTGATGCCTTCCAGCACAGTTGGCAATCTTGCAGCGATGGGCAGTCTGGGCATGAGTAGTTTAGCCAGTGTGGGCAGCTTGGGCAGCGTGGGGGATTCCGGAGAGACCTTGTTATTGGTAGAAGATGACACGCGCCTTGCTGATATCATTGAAGGTGCTTCTTGGAGTTCCATGGACAGCGAAACATTGACAGGTAAAATATGTTTAACAGAAGATTTGTTTCCGCTGATGGAATGACTTAGGGAGTCACTATTTTCTTCTTTTACTCATATATTAGTTTATGTAAATAAAATAAATCAGCGGTGCTACAACCTCTTTAGGTCTTGGCCTCAGATTTCTCAATCTGTTTCATGATCATTTTTAAATCTAATAGGCAAGTAGATGATCAGCCTCCTGTGCCTGACACACGCCGTCGACTTTTTGGGTCTAATGTTTTCCTTCACCGTTCGAGCGAATGTTAAATGCGCACATAGAAAGAAACTCCATTGGTGCACAGCCAGGGATCGAACCTACGACCTCAGATATGAGAGTCGCACACTGAAGCCATTAGGCCAACACTGCTCTTAGTTTATGTACATAGGTCGTAAAAACCGATAATCGTAACAGCCGATGACGTTGTTATCAAGAACCTAATACAATAGAGTTCAGCCGGGACCTTTGAGTTTGGTCAATATAACCGGTATTTTGTTCTAAACGATGTCGTCGTAAACGGTTTTGACTTTATATTGAGAGACTTTATCATGCACATATTAACAAATATGATTCTGTTTTGACAGGTCCATCCCGTTGTGGCTCTCTTCGCGGTACTTCTGGTGGAAGGGCGGTCTCATTCGGACAACACAGACAGACTTGGCCTGACCGTTTGGATTTGCCGCCAAGGAAGAATACAGATACGAGGTAAAATGTTGGTAAAGGCAGAAAGCATGACCCATCCAACACGTGGGCCGAATTAAACAAATTAAGAAAAGATTCTTAATGGCATTATGTTGTGTTCCGAAGAGTATTTTAGTTTCAGCTGCTTTGTATAAATCTGTGACGATATACATCAGTATTTTTACGGTCTGTAGTTGCCGGGTTTTCGTTGAATAATTTTATATGATTTTATTTATTAATGTTTACCACATCATATATAATGCTATATCCGCAGTATATGTTACGAGCTATCTGTTCCAATATACATGACAGTTATGGTTAACGTTAATGTTACAAAAATAAAAATATATTACACTTTCAATTTTAGATTTTACTAACAAATAACCAAGGCAGTAATCAAGGTTTTTTTTTAATTGATCAGTCCACTACCCAATATCAAGCTCTGGATAAGTGTTTATTCTGATATATTTGAAAAGAATGAGAGGTGCCTGAACTCCTAGGTTGGTTTTTGCAGATTTAATCTGGAAAATTCTGTTGATTAAATTTTAGCATGTATTAATTAGCATTTAATCGCGCAGTACGACATCTGAAGGCGCGACTCAGTCGGAGAGCAAGCCCAGTAAGACGAAAACAGCTGAACCCAACATAGACTTTGAACTGGACGTCAAAGTGCATATCAACAGTGGAAAGTGTGTGCTCCACACCAAAGAGCCCACTAAGGAGGACGATCTTAAGAGGTATCGATCTTTCTCACACCCAAGGGAGCTTTCAAGTATTACGTCACGCAATGTTTGGAGATTATTGACCGTATTTTCTGTACCCAAGTATAGTAAAACCTTTCGTGACCACCTTGTGACACTTTATACCTAAAAGTATATAGTAGAAATAATATTAACAATAACGCCTAATTTAATCCCCGCCCCGCATCATAACTTTTTACAAAAGACCCCCCCCCCCCCCATTTTCGTGACATAATACTTGAACGCTCCCCAAATCACACACACATAATTTCATAGATTGAAAATCTATTATAAATATAATAGATTTTCAACAGCTTTTCACACCGTAAACATTTTTATTATCTATTGCCATAATATTAATAAAATAAAATTTTTATTGACATATGACATGACACTATCTTCTATATTTGGGAATATGTTAGTGGTAGGTCACGCGTGGGTCGATCGGCGTCCGGTGGAATGGCAGCAGGCACGAGTGCCGGGTCAGGCCTGGAAGTGGGAGGCACCAGCAATCCCTCAACGGGAGTTCCGGGATCTCCCAATGCAAGAAGGAAACCACGATTACCACCCCCACCGGATGTGACAGTCTTCAGAGTGCCTGGGTTGCAGCTGAAGGTAGCTATTGTGTGGTTTACTGACAATTATTTTCTGCTTTTGACGCATACTTATTTTTAGCTAAAATTCTTTTAAATTAAATCCAATGTATAAAATTCTCGTGTCACAATGTTCGTTCCCATACTCCTCCGAAACGCTTCTACAGATTCTTATTTTTTATGCATATTTAGTAAGTCGGAGAATCGGCTACTATCTATCTTTCAAACCCCTAAGTGATAAGGGGTGTCCACCCCAAAGATTTTTTTAAATTTTTTCGACAAAATTTTTAGTTTTTATTTTTTTATGATACAGTGTACAAAAATACATACAACCCCTAATTTTCACCCCTCTACGATCAACCCCTATTTATATTACGTATATAGTTATTTTTATTGAACTAAAAAAATGTTTCATAAAAATAATATACATGGCAAAACAACGTTTGCCGGGTCAGCTAGTAATATATATAAATTGCGTTTTAGGTGCATTATGAATCCAAAACCCTACCAGAGGAATCGGCGTCACCACAATCAATACCAAATATGCCTCCACCGAACGTAGTGGGAGCTCGCAAAATGGGAACAAAGAAAGCAGCTCTGTTCGCCTGGATCACTTTGCAAAGTATTCCCGAAGAGACCATCATCAGCCCTCATATATTGGAGTTCCTTGAACAGACTTTGGAGCCGATACCCACGAAGGCCTCGTTTTCTATGCCGACACCAGGTATTATTATAATATTTTCTAATATTATAATTGTTTTATTTAACCCTTTTTATGGACTTATACAGAGGAATTTTATTTCTTAAATAAACCTTAAAGAGTTAATATAAACAACTGTTCCACCTGCGCTCTATCATTGCTTGTATGGATCGTATCTCCATTCCCAAGGGCCGGCTAAGCTTTAGTTTGATTTGCATAACAAAGAAGAAAATTGCAAGAAAATAGGTAACAGGTAATAGGAGACTATTGTTAGCATTTGTAATATTTATTTAATTAAATTCTAAACATTTTCTTGCTACAAGTGCGCATGTGCAATAGTTACTCATTTGACTCGATCGGTTGTTTACGAATTGTTTACGAATTGACTCGAACAACTTCCCGAAGTAGGATGGTCGAGTAGGAGTGGGGAATAGACGATATGAGGTTGTAACACATGCGCATGGGCAATTTTCCTTTGTTCAAGTTTGAAGTTATACAGTTTACGTAAAATCAGTGAAGTGAATTATAGTGAATCAAATCATGTGTTTAATTTCCTACCCTAAGATATAGATCAACTAGCCCTTACACTATTTACTTTTAGTCATACTTTCCTTCATCTGTGGAATTAATGTTTTGTTTAATTATTATGATGGAGTAAAAACAGTGCTTCTAATATAGTATAATACGCGAAATAGAACTAATTCGCGTAATAGAAATAGAGTGTACGACCAACTCCAGCTCCAGAAGATCCTCTCCTCAAACTCCCAAGGGAAATTAGAGAATTATCACTAAATATTAAATATAAATTTACAATTAATTTAACTTCTTTTTTGACGTTTATAAGTGTACTTGTTTACCTATATGAACAAAGATATTTTGAGTTTGAGTTTGAATACACATAGTTTTTGATTTATAACAATACTACAGCTAAAATTCTTAATGGGTAGCATAAATATACAAAATTACAGAAGCAGAAAGCCGATCAACGGGCTCCAACGGAGAGGCAGGTGGTTCGTACGGTCAGTACGTATACGCTTCGTTCCCGGTGGACGTGATCGTTCACTTTCATACGCGACCTGCTGCTTTCCGGTTCAGCTGCCTTCCCGCCTCTCGAGTCGAGTGTTTGCTGCAGTTGCCCAGTCTGCAGATTGTCTTCAGCTCCAAGAGGGCCAGTGATGAGTGAGTAAACCTTTTAAACAAACTTTTTAAGGCATGTAAAAGCAAATTGATTACTTTATCTGTATATGTACCGCTGTTGCGATTCGAACCACGATTTCTGGAAAGCCGAGAGAGAGAGAGATACTGCCTAGCTAAGGACAAAATTTATATCTCTTTTTATACCATTATCGATAAACGCCCTCGTAAGCCACAAATAGATATTGAATTGTTCCTATCACTTTCTTGTCAACTTGATAAAATATAAGAGCGAAAAACGTTTTTTTACCTAATACTCCTGTGTTTGAAGTTTGACGTTTGAATATATTTTTAATAATTCTAATTAACCTACCGGTTTTAAATTATCTTTTACCAAAAAAAAAGTTAGGTTCGGTTAGGTTCTATTAGCGCCCATGTGTTGAATTCCTTGGCGAACCCCGAGGGCCCATATCAAGGGCGTGTGGAGGGCTGGGGAGTTTTAAGTGGATAGGGTCTCGCTACCCGTCTGAATAGCAGAGAGCTTTGAGTAGACCCCCACAGTCCCCGCTTCAAGCTCAAAGCCCATGGCGCAGGCCTGCATACACGCATTTTCATCTCATTAAAAAAAGGGTACTATTAGGGAGTTAGCTATTTCTTGTGACTTCTTTGTTACTAGGTACTGAGGAAAAATCATAGTATTGATTTATTATGAGATATTGAGCACGGCACGTAACTTGGCCAGATTTTGCTTGGTGAAGGAAGTTTGTGCAAGCATTTTTAGGAAACTAATGCATTGGCTAACTGAATTGCAGGATTTCTGTATTAAAATATAATATTTTTATTGCTTTTGGTTAATTTAAACCTGTTTTCTTGACCAAAATTTCCAGAGAAATGGCTGAAGCAGCAATAGCAATGGGCGGTCTCAGTGTAACGGGTTGTTTGGCTGACTTCTCGGTCTACATTTTCCATCCATACGGCGGCAAGAAATCCAGCCTCAAGGAAGCCCAGTGGTCGCCCTTAGCTGACACGGAACGGAAGGACTCCCTCAGCATCAACGTGGAGTTTGTCAAGTTCCACCTCTCCAGATTCCGAAAGCTAGATTTTCAGACGGATCAAGACCAATCGAAGGCCACAGTTAGGTTTTCAAGTAAGTTCAGCTAATATTTATTCATTAAATGAAGCCAGGGCTCCACAATTTGTCTGATAAAATTTATTTGAAAACGGTAGATTCTCAACTAATGTTTTAGATTTTGAGAAAGAATTTATTTCAAAGGCCGGCAACGCATCCACTAAAATTCTTGTCTATGAGCTGGGATGACTAACCTTTTTGGAAGACCCTATCCTATAAAAAAGTACCATGAAGAGCGTACCAACTCTTAAAAAGCCCGAGCCACTTAAAGCTCTGGCATTAAGTGTCCATGGGTGGCGTCCCGCTTGTATATATATATGAATTGTACCGTTTATTAAAAATACACAATTCATATATTTTGTATACAAAAAGATCCGACTAATCTACGTACGTGCTGTAATCGCGTTCGTAAAAACATTTTATTAATAAACTAATTAATTTTAACAGCGATCGTGGACGTGGGCTCGGCGTCTTTCAAGTACGACATGCGTCGTTTGGGCGAGATCCTGGCTTTCCCTCGGGCCTGGTACCGCCGCTCTATCGTCCGGAGACTCTTCCTGGGCGATGTCAGTCTCGACGTAGACCAGCCGTGAGTTTCTTTTTAATATTACTTTTTTTTATTTATTTCTTTTATGGCCTGCACGGTTAAATATATTACTTTACATATTGTTTGCGCTAAATTGGTGTCAGTCAAAGATGATGACAATCGTCGATTTTGACTTTGACACACAAACCGGAATTGATATACGTTGTTGGATTTGAGAAACTTGAATATGAGATATGGATTTAGTGTCGTTATTTATGTAATTATGGAAACTAATTAACTTTAGGGATGCGCATATTAATATTTATTAGATTTAGAGTTATTAAGAGAACTAAGAAGAAGGTTCTCTATTATTATACAAAGTATCAAATTTGCAGCAATTTTTGCATACATAGATTCTACTGTTAAATACGACAGCAAATACTTTGTTGATATACGTCAATATCGATCTCAGGTCCACAAGCAACAATTCGCCAGTGTCACCGGTTTTACCGCAACGCGAAAAGGCCAAACTAGAAACGCAACGATCCAAAGGTAAAAGACATATTCTAATTTTATGGTAAATATTTACTCGAATATAAAAAAAATATGATCCTTATAAAATTTCAGAGAGCAAACAATGGGGCGCGGCGTGGGAAACTCTTGTTCTGTTCGCTGTTAACTTCACACGGCTCAACGTTCATATGAACATGGGCAACGTTATGGGGAATGTCAGGTGAATTTTACTTCTCTAATCATACAAATATAGGTACTAGATTTTATGATTTTTGTATTAGATATATTATATTATTAGATAACACAAAAGATTAGAACGTGTAGGTACTTTAGACTTTTAAAATCTACTGAGGTTAGGTTAGTAACAAGTCCGTTCCGCACGAAGTCTCGAAAAAAAAAGTGAGTCAACGCCGGTGTTGCCACGCTTTATATAGGTTTCTGCTACAAAATGGCGTTAGTCCGCTAACAATATTATAACCTCTTTTCGGGCATGACAGTATTTTCTTAATTTTTCGTAGATTGTTCTTTTGTTCCACTTTTGCGTGTCCGTTTGCCAGGTGGCAAAGGCCTCCTCCAATCTTCTCCATTCTGGCCTTTCTTTGGCCACTCTACCCCATGTTGTTCCCGCTACTTGTCCAATGTCGTCGTCCCACCTTTTTTGTGGTCTACCTCTCTTTCTCTTTCCATCTTGTATTAGATATTGTTTTTATATGATACTAAGGTAACTGTTAATTAAAACATAAAATTTTCTTTTTTCTCTTTCTTCTTACTTTTCTTTCCTATGTAACTTCTTTGGTACTCTTAACAGAGCCATAAGCTATCTCTTTCACTGAGTTTCTCATCGGTTCTGTGTATTTTGACGTTCATAAGTGTGAGTTGAAACAGTTCGAATGACAATATACAATTCCTTAGTAAAATCACATTTATTATATTTGATAGAAGTATGGGATGGCGCTTTAACCAACAAACTATACATTGACACAAAATTAATGAACATTAAGCAGCTGTATACACAACATGCATTTTAGTTTTAAAAAATACACGAGCATTAAATTTAACTTAAATCCCACCGAATACGGTAGAAAAATATACCTATTTCGCAGCGACTTACATCCTCCTGTGAAATACGGGATGGTAGCAGTGGACCCGTTTCGAATACGTTTGGGAATTTTTTGATAGATGGACTAATTCAGTAACAGCGTACGATGGTGGCGTGATATATTTTACTTCTTATGTATTCATTTGTTTTTTCTCATGACGTATGTTTTTACTGTGAATAAACAAATAGCAATTATTTATATAATATAAAAATCTAGACAATCTCTTATTTTCCAGCTGGCAGTCCCGTTCCTTGGGTGCATCCGGTCGTCTGAGTATCGGGAGTACGCACCATCGCCACATGGTAGTTCGTGTATCTCTGGCTGGCTCCGCCCTCGACGCTAGAGGAGGAATTGTGGGCGGGGCTATAAGTTTGGCAGCGCTGCATGCTCATGGTAAATATAATTTAAAAGTTTTTTTTTTATTATGGATGCTTTTTTGCAACATATGCTTTAAAATACGCCAATATGGAGATGTATAAAAACTATTGTGTATAACGCATTTTGTCAACTAGAAATATTCTTGTGTTGAAACATCTTTTAAAGTTGACTCATATTTTTTTGAGAAATAACTTACAATAACGAATATATTATATATTCTGCAACATATTTAACATTTTATTCTGAACATTTATCTCGTATATATATATATATATATATTTGAAGCTATTATTTACTATATATACCGGTTTTGTTTAAAACATTACCAGTGGATAATATAAGAACTTACACGATGGAGGAATATTGGGGGCTTCTAAGTGTCACCCATATATAAACATATGTGTTCCCAGTGCACGTGGAAGAAGAGCCGGGAAGCAATCCTGCGCACGTATGCGGCGTGCGATTGGCCGCGTTGGAGCTCCGGCTGGAGTACATGGGGACACCGGTACTTCTCGCACGTCTTTCCCGGCCGAGGGCTGCCTTTAGAGACCAATGGCTGGCCCATAGACATCGACCAGCTGCCAGGTACTTCTTAGAATAATGATGTGTACGCATGAGCGTAGGCACACAACGGGCGCGTACGTATAGACGTAATACAAATATTAATTAAAATTACATTTTCCATGTGAAAGAACTTTTGATTTCGTAATGTAGATCATAATAATTATTTTGTTAATTTTGAAAAATAATAGTTTTGTTTGTCTAGATAGTCATAAAAGAAATTAAATAAAAATTAGAACACAATTTTAGGATCTACAATTAAGAAGCTTTTTTTTTTCTTTTAAATATAAACAAACATTTTATAATTTACTGTTTGTTTCTATTGAATTATTAACTAAAATTACTTTAAAATAAATATTAAAAATGTGTTTAATATTTATTTTCCCATTTCTTTCATAACAAACTTAATACAATTTCAGTTTTTTTTTTTTTTTCAATTAAAATTTTGATGATTTTTTAAAACTATTGTGTGCATGAGTGAGTGTAATGTGTAACTACATGTTTGGTCTCTAACCTTATAGGAATTATGAGAATCGACATCGACATCATTGTAAGTTATAAATAAAATTTGACTTGCTATGCCAAAATAATTCTCATTCTTAAGTTAGTAACGTGATTTCCAGTCGTCCAGCCAGCATCCTCACTCACTGCACCTTGAGTTGGCACCAACTCCAGATCCTGATGAGTCGCAGCACGACGCCGGATCTGCTGAAGATGCAGCTCAAGTTGGAGGAGTTCTTCACACAGCAATTCAAGTCCAGCAAACGAGTGTTCAGCTCTTTGCATCCTAGCTACGGCACCATGAGACGAGACAGGAAAGAACGTGAGTGGTTTCTTCTAGTTTTTTTAAACTATTACCAAAATTATTATTATTTTATTATTATTAATTTGTCTAATATGGAATACTGGGCGTTCACGGAAACGCTTAATTAGCATCTAAGAAGCTTGGTGTGCTCAGCAAGGCGAGACGGTACTTCAATCCGGGCCAACTCTTGCAACTGTATAAAGCGCTAATCCTGCCCCAAATTGAATACTGTTCTCACCTCTGGGCAAGCCCACAATACCAGCTCCTACTCCTCCTCCTATTTAACGAAGAGCGGATCGAATCGTCGTTCACCAGTCACTTTCTAAGTGGCTTGATCCTTTGGCGTTGCGTAGAGATCTCTCTGCATCTTCTACCGCATTTATCGCGGAGAGTGTTTAGAGAAGTTGTTCAGATTAATTAATACCAGCAGCTGAGTTTCATCATTGGACGTCGAGGCAGATTTCACCCGTATCACCACCACAACTGAGCGTTTTTGGCATAAACCACCACTATGTAGAACCAGCAATCCACTTAAGTATTTCCGAACCAATTCGACTTATGGTCCCTGAAAAAAGCGTAAAAAAGGGTCAGCTGCCAACGTACTCGCAAGCCTTCTGGTCCATGGGCGGCGGGGTATCACGTGATGTTGTCCGTCTGCCAGTTTGCCCCATGTTATATAAAAAAGACTGACTGTATAAAATTTAGCAAAGTTAAAATTAAAACGTGGATCTTTCTATATTTAAATTGTAGAAATTCACGAAGGTATTTACCATCAGATTTTCAGCAACTGGACATATTTATTATTAACACAAAAATATTGTGTATTACACACACGAGTCATGTAATGGATCTAATAAAATATTGAACCAAAGATCCTTTCAATATTTTTGAAGTGTGTTGTTAAATAGTACTTTATAAAATTTCTTTTTTGCAGCGACGACAAGTGCCGGCGAGGGTGCTGCCCCGCAGCAAGAGCTGAGGCATCACAGGCATTGGCAGAAGGTCTTCACCTACGTGACTGGTCTGCCGCTCAACGAAACCTCGTCATCTGGACAGGGTATGTTCATATCATTCGTGCTAAAATTTATTTATCCAAAACAGTTTTCGCTTTGATATATTACGGAGAATTGACATTTTTCTTAAATTATACTTTTTTAAATCATGCCTCCTGCTGATAGAAACAAATCTTTATTTTTAATTTATGTTATTATTATAAATTACTTAAGATATCATGTGGAACATGGTGTAATGGTTTCAGTTCCTTACAAACATTGTGTAAAACTAAAAAAATGGCGATTAAAAAGATTGGCGGAGAGTTTCTTGCCAGTTCTTCTCTTCCGTTCTACGCCCTTGATTTGAGAACTGGCAGTAAATGTAAAATTAGAAGCATTATTTCTTTACTAACGAGTCATAAGTGTTCATTATGTTACCTATAATATGATTAAATGATTTTTTACTTTTACTTTTTACATCGATAGTATTTAAATATTACCTATTTTCGTTGTTTCTATCTCCATTATAAATGTTGTGTAGCAGTCCTATTTGTAATTAATGCGTTGCCACAAAACGTTCGCAGGCTGCGTGATCGGAGGCAGTATCGAATTGGTGGGTTCAAACATATCGTTGGCGTGTTTCCATGGCAACAGCCTGAAAGCGAAGTCCTGGGCGCTCTTCAGTCTAAAGGACGTGTGCATCACATTCGCCACCGAAGCCCAACATCTTTCAAACGAAATCGGTAAGTTCTGTACAAAGTTTCATCGAAATTGGCTCAGCAGTTTCTGAGATATGAATTCTGTTAAATTTTATTAGGTGAACTCGAAGTCCAAGCAGTCCAGACCCTGACGGCGAGCCTGGGCGGTGCCAGCCCCGCGGTGAGCGGCGGACACCAGTCCCTGGCCACGGTGTGCCGCATGTCCCGAACTGTGCTGTTCCCGCCGCAGTTCAAGACGCTGAAGGAGTGGTTCCAATACGCCTTCGCTGATAGTGAAATCGATGGTGAGGGAAAGGTTTATTGTGGAATTTTATAGGAAAATAATGGTAACCATGGTAACAAAAACTTAACCACGTTTAATAATAAAACTATTTGAGTTTCTATAAAAAATTCAAAGGTCATATTTAGGCTAGGGATTAACTTTATAGAATAAGGAAAAATGAGCAGTGGCGTTCGCTAGTGTGTTGCCGGCCTTTTAAGAATTGTCACGTTTTTTGTACGGATTTAGAGGGGTTAGAATACGGGCATCATAATTTTCTGAAATAATTAAAATACACTTTAAAGCCTTTTTTGTATTGACAGTTTATTATATATTTTTATTTACATGTAACATGACTTTTTCCATGAAATTGGAAACTTAAAATCGGCCTTTTATAAGTTCAAACGAAGATTAAAAAAAAATACCAAAAAGTTCTCGAATGACGAGTTTCTATATAACATTTCTCAAAATATTAAACCCCACAGCAATAGAGCTGTTCCCGTCGCTGGAGCGCGAGGGCGGAATCGTGACGTGCGGGACGGGCAGCACGGGCAGCTCGGGGAGTACGAACAACGGCGCGGGCAAGTTGGGCCACGTGAGGGAGGTGATCTTCGCCCTGCCCGCGTTGCAACTGCATCTGCGGACCAGCCATCGGCAGCCGCAAGAAGTGCCTACTGAGAATGGTATGCATTTTGTTTTCAATGGTTTTATTTCTCTCAATTAATCTATAATAAAAAAACTCCGGGAGTGCCGGCAGAAGTGAAAACTTGAATATTATCAGTATTATGTAGTACACATTTATGTCGTAGAATACAATATTTATTTATTGCGCTATCGTACACAAACATGACAATTTATATTACATTAAATACGCCGCGCCAGCTGTCTACTCTCCATCCGTCTTACGAATTTTCGATCAGGTCACGTGTCCTGACGCGAGTTTAACATTTTTTTACCCATTCCAAAAAAAGTGTACAACGCCGCTAAAGAAGTTTTCACTTCAAAAATCGAATAGCCTATACTAATATTATAAAAATGTTTTTTTTTCTATATTTATTTTCAATATATTTAAAAAACTATGTCTAATTGTGCGGAGCCGTTTGGACGTTTAGAGCAGTGTTGATATCTTCGGCTTCAACGTGCGATTTATCCCTGAGTTCGTCGGTTCAAACCCTGGCTGTTCGCCAATTGACTTTCTATGTGATCATTTTACTCTCCGTAGGGTAAATGAAACATGAGTCTAAAAAACGTGCTTTAACAATTAAACAGAATAACATGTTTTGTTAGAAAAAAATTAACTCGGGGGAAAATGCTTATAGATATTTTTTTCGTTGTTTATTTAAAATTAATTTTAATTTCAGACCCAAAGCCGATAGTGGAGTGCAACTTCATAACAGAGTTCGAGGATCACATCTTCGTGTCGGTGGATGCTGAAGCCTTCCTCTTCTTGCACGACCTCATTTCTTCTTATATCAAGGAAAAGGATCGCGTGGTAAGTTGCTTCAATAATTTCTTATTAACTTTGCCTTGATTTATTTATATCGAGACCTCGGTTTTAAGTTGCGCAAACTGTTATTTTTGTATATTTATATTGCTCACTAATTTTGACGAGCTTGCGACTCTCATCCCTGAGGTCGTAGGTTCGATCCTCGGCTGTGCAACAAAAAAGTTTTCTTTCATTTCGCATTTGAAACCGACTTGCCTTAGACCCAAAAAGGCGACGGCGTGTGGCACAAGAGGCTGATCACCTACTTGGCCTATTAGTTGACAAATGAAACACAAACACAGATACAGAAATCTGAGACCCAGACCTAAAAGATTGTAGCGCCACTGATTTTTTTTAATAGTAATAATGGGTTTGTATAAATAATTAAATACTAAGTAAATTTTGTGTAATAAAAAAATGGTTATATGTAAAGTCGGTTTACGGAGGATAGTTTAACGTGACAACGACATAACAAAACATTGATTGCATACTGCGGCGCAAGCGTGGTCGTAACGGGACAATGAGCGTAACTGGACAATAGATATTTCTTTTTCGTGCGTATAACCGGCGTTCATCGATTTATTAGACGTTGTCACGTCAAAAATCTGTCGTTCATAACATGAAGTGAATATATAATTATAAAATATTTAACACAACATTATTATTATGTAAAGATGCCGGGAGGCCGCGTGTCCCATAGCGACTCGACTCTAGTAATTCCACCACTGGACTATCGGGACTACCACTGCCTCACTTGGCATCTGGAACCCACCGTCAGGTAATGTATAAATAATCATAAATCTTTTAATATCAATGTGTTGTCTTGTTCAAAGTAATTTTAAAAAATATTTATGTATTGTACAATATACACCTTCAGATTATAACACAAATTACCAGCAAATAGATATATATTTAATGTAACAAGAAATGCTTAAAGAAAAACGCTTTTACCGGATTAAAGTTATGTATTACTATAAATTTACAATTATTTGACATAATTTTAAATTTATCCATCATAATGTAAAGCACGCGAAACGTCGGATAAATTTAAAATTATGTCAAATAATTGTAAATTTATAATAATACATAACTTTAATCCAGGAAAAGCGTTTTTCTTTAAATGTGTAAAGGTTATGTTAATCAAAGACAATACTAAGAAATGCTTAAAAAATATTTTTAAAATTTTTTTCTATTAATAATATTAATATGCAAACTGGTATCTTTATAAGACTAATGGCTTTATTATTCATATTTTATATTGGATATATTATAATAATCAATGCATCTTACAATTTATTATATATAAGCAAGTGCGTTGCCGGCCTTTCAAGAATTGGTACGCTCTTTTCTAGGATCTAACATTTTGAATCATCTTAATCTTATCGCTAAGTGCGTTAAAGTAAAAGTTTATAATTTTTGGGAATAATAATTTGCACTACCGCTCAATGTCTTTGAGATTTAAATATTTTATAAGTTTCGACTTGTCTTCTGACTACCAAAATGACTTTGGGACATATATACTTATATTATGTTAAACCCAGAACGTCTGTTTCATTGGAATTGTTTTAAGTTATATGTATTTAGAAGCAATTATTGTATAGTAAAGCATGATATTCTAAATTAGTATCACCGTACAGCAGAACTAAGGAGATTTATGAATTATCGAAACTAAGATAAATTAACCACTTCAGATTACTATCGTGGGCGGGCAAATCTATCGAGCCCTACGGAGTGGATTACATCCTTCAAAAACTTGGCTTCAGCCATGCCCGGTCTACGATACCCAAATGGTTGCAGCGGGGTGCGTTAGACCCATTGGACAAACTTCTTTCTTTACTTCTACTAAGATTGTTAGGGCAGCTGAAATAAAGAGACATATTAGGATATGAAACAAACATAGAAATGTGTCTTATATATTCAAACTATTATCAGTGTGACCATTTCTTTAAATGTCAATCTAAAATGTTATTTTAAATTTCATAATATATTGTTTTTAGAATGTTTTAAATTTATGATTGAAATTATTTTAAATCTTGACATCACGTGACCAAAATAGGGCAATCATTGGTATTGGTGTATTACACCAGTCATTATAGACATTCGAAATCGAAAATTTGATAATAATTCCAAAAGTTTTCAAACTTCGGTCATGTGAATGGAACATTGGGACGACAATAAATCTCATTTTGCAACCTTGTCCGCAGTCCGCAACATTGTTAAAATTGCAATTAAATTAATTTTATGTCTGTATGGTCGTGAAAAAAATTCCAAAAGTTCTGCAAACTTGGGGAAGTTTTCGATATAATATTTCATATCACGTATAAAATTTGCAACCAACCTAAGTGTACGGAACATTTTTTGTTATTTATTTTATTTTCGATATATCTGTCAAATTTGCAGAACTTTTGGAACGTTTTCCTTCAGTTTAATAAAGAACAACATTAATTAAATAATGTTCCGTACACTTAAATTGGTTGCAAATTTGACACGTGATCTAAAATAATATATTTAACACCACTCCAACTTTGCAGAACTTTTGGAATCTTTGTCTCAAGAACTAAGCAAATTATCATTTATTGCATTTTTAACAATGTTCCGGACCGCAGATCAGGTTGCAAAATTTTATAGTTTGTTTTAATACCACTCCCGACCTTACATCAAAATTTGAAAACTTTTGGAATTATTATGAATTAATTGTCTATAATGACTGGCCTATATGTTCTTTTTTTAATGAATTGTGAAATTAGGCAATTAAAACTTTAAATGACATTGAAATTTAAGTTTAAATCTATTAGATAAATTTTATCTATGACCGAAAGTTATACGAAAAATGTTATCTGTGGTTAAATAATTATATTTTTTTTATTTTGGCTATGAATGCATGTTGGTCGGACCCATAGTGAATCTAGACTGAAGTTATACATATATACTCGGGTCATTATTATTACTAGATTAAATTAAATAAAAAATATAATTTAAATTTTTAAGGGGTTATTTTTGTTCTTATAAGATTTCAAAAGTCAAATTATTTATTTCAACTAGGCCTATTAACAAGGCACTCTTGAAAGTCAAAATTACAAGTTAAAAATTTACTAGTTGCCCCTTCCTAATGGTGTGAGCAAGAAACTCCATACTTACTCTTTTAAAATAGTTTTTACAATATTTTGTAAACAATTATTTGATATAAATATTTTTTTTAATTTTTCTTACTAAAGTGGAAAAATATAGCTTGCTGGCCCTAAGGTAGCTATAAACACAGCTAATTAAGTATCCCGATCATATAAATAGATATTACACAAAATTTGGTGAGGTTGTCATAGTAGCTACTTAAAATAACCCCGCAAGGAGAGATAAACTTATAACGAAAATTTCACTAGTAAATTGCTATTATTAAAAAAAGCTATTAACTTTATAACTATTGTACTAGCGAAATGTATAACTATTATTTATTAGTAGGCGTTGAAGTTATTTTGTGATAAAAATAATTTAAGTACTACAATGTTATTTCAATTGGGAAACCGGTTTATTCATTCCAATTACTTTAATGTTTCAATGTAGGTATAGTAAATAGAAAAGTTTTCGAAATTTAAACATGGAATATTTTTTACATATATTTTTTACAAGTCCTTCGGTCAGGATATATAATACAGTATACCATATATAACTCGATTTCCATCTTCATATAACAGTTTTTGAATTGTTAACAAAAATAGTTTTACCAGAATACTGTTACGTGATTTCAACTGTATATTTTAGCAATGTTACCAGTAACATTTTTTACATCACTCAATATTGGAATTGCGAAAACTTTTCTACAATGTTCTCTGGCGTCTTATTTCATATTAGTTTTTATTTGGAAAGGAATATTGGTGTAATAGAAGTTATTTCGAAAAAAAACTACAATTAAATATTTTTTTTAAACATGGCAAGAGTTGGTGTGAAGAAAACATTTTATATTAATTTATGACATTTCAAAAAAATTATTTTATACGATTTTTAATTAAGGAATGTAGCATTATTGATGTTTTTAAGTTGTATTATTTTGTATAGAAATCGAATTATGGTTTGAAATGCTTCTCGTATACTGAATATATTTTATTACGGAACATTATTTGTACATAATGAATGTGATATAATAAATAATAAATAAAGTTTTATGTGTTTGACTCCACGTGACCTTTTTCCTAAAGTTGGTAATTACTATAATGAAATTTATTGTAAGACATCCAGACGAAAATTAAATCTTGGTGAAAATCATAGATTGAATGAATTTCATATTGAACAAAAAAGTCTATGTAACTGAGCTAGAATATTGGGGCAGTTCAAATGGCCAGGACTTGAAAACGTTGATGGGGGCTATGGATTGTGACACATTAAAATTGAGGCCTACAATAACAAAAAATCATATATTTTCTACTAATGTCCAGGTAATCAGGGTGTCTATGTCAAATTCAATACATTTTAGACAGGATTCTACTTAACGCTATGTCTCGACTTTTCGACGATATTTCAAATGTACGTCAAGATATTTTACACACATTACTGCTGTGTTACAAGTCTGTCAACAAAGGTATAATAAATAATTAGACACAATCGCAAAATAAACATAATTTATTTCAATAACACAATCAAGCGTTTACATAAGCTTGATAATAAATTGATCTTAGCGTGAGATCCATATTTACAAAATTTATGGCATAATATAATACATTAAAATTAGTTATTACCTAATGAATAGAGCGATTTTACATATAGTTCCTAAAAATTCAAATTTTAAAAGACGACATTTAATAATTCATTTGTATGAATTCGGACCAAAAGGTTAAATTGCTGTTAATTATATTTTTTATGTAATAGGAGACAAACCGCCTATGAACAATCACAAGGCTCGCAAGTGCGTTGAAGGTTTTTGATTTTTTTTTTTACAATTGCTACGCTTTTTTCTTGAAAGACCCTAAGTCCATAAAATGCTACCTTAACCTAGGGCCACTCTCAATAACTAAAAACCGAGTCTTATAAGACTTTCTAACATTTTGAATCACATTTCTAATTAAAGTATTATAATTATTGAGATTGGCTAATATCACTTTTTGTACGTGTTAAAAGGATTTATCAAAGTATAAGTAATCCTGCTATAACGCGGTAGACCGTGTTGTAGGAGTATTCTGGTAAAACAGTTTTTTGATAATTTGGAAATAGGAACACGAATTTAATAGTTATTTATTTTAATTTTGTTACACAATTGAAACAGGTGCAAAGGTACGCAAAAATAATCATGAACCTGACAAATCAATATAAATTTCACACTACAGAAATATAACTTGAGAAATCTTCGCGTTATACAAACACGTTATAGGGGGGGCTCCTGTAGCTAAATTATTTTAGAAATGCAACTTTTTGGCTTTATTTTAAAACATTCCATTTACACATTTACATATTTAATTTCTATTTTTTAAAACAAAATTGTGCTTTAAACAAAAAAGGGTCCAAAATATTCCAATTTGAAGCAATTACGACGGCCTTATTAAAAACTTAATCAAGTTTTTATCACGTTTATTTATTTTCAAACGCCACGAGAGCGATAAGGACAAAACAATGGCTTCCGCATTGAACGAGGTCAATGAATTTTTTAATCGAACAAATAAAGTTCAAGCGAAGATTTCAAGGTCCCAGAGTATTTACCCTCACCAACCTTTATACATTTTAGAAAATCTTGTTATGACCGTTTACAATATGACAGAATTATTTTTATATTTAAATTTCAAAACAGTTCTTGTATAAAAAGTTAAATATAAAATGTAGTTTTGCTATTTGGTTTAAATTGGTTATTTAAAAATCAAACTTTGAAATAACCTTTAAATCCAATGCTGTATCTAAAATACCATAACCATTGGTGTATATATAAATCGTTTTTTTATAAAACATCAATAACTTTAGAAATAGCATTAAACCGATATTTCTTATTGATCTCTTCTTCTTTCAAAAAACTTTTTTAAATTTTAGTCCTTTGAGCCGGATTAATAATAAAGAAAATGTCAAATACCCTTGTTTATTTGTGGTTAATTAAATGCTATTACAACAAACCAATCCCGTATAATATCAATTACTTCAAGAGATAAATATAAGATATTTTGATGAATTAAGATTAAATTGAAAGATAGTTTTAGAGTGTAAATACCATATCACCGGTGCTTTAAGTGGGCGTAAACTGACATTTTAATATTTGTGAATATAGCACCTGGCCTTAGTTTTAGCACAAAGACATTGAAATGACCCTAAACAATGAAATACACTGGCAATTTGTCCATGGTTCGTTCGATTTAAGCACATACGAATACTTAGCGCCGGCGCATACATTTTAGTGAATAGTGAAGTTCTGTGTAAAATCATATTCAACAGTTGGGATTACAGTTTGTACAAATTTGAGGAAGATAATGAGATAGGAATGTACTCCAAGTTCACCGCCACTTTCTGTCACCGTTTCTATTATCTTCTTCATTACTTCTGCGTGTCTGAAATGTTAGACATTATAATCTGTAGCAAATGTACACGCTATCTTTGGTCACTAGATTAATTCAATGCATGGAATGAAATTGCCACCAAAAATACTAATTGAAAATAATTTATTTAAGGAAAATTTTCAGAAAATGACAATTCCCAATATTTGACGTTCCGTAACAGTCAAATGGGTTATTGGGCAAATTTCTGTATCTTTAATTGTTTTAATGCAAGTAGCACCGCATTGGCGCAAAGTTTGAACCTAAGACTTTATGAACTCGGAGGAGGAGGTTCTCTACCTTAGACCCAAAAAAACGACGGCGTGTGTCAGGCACCGAAGGCTGATCACCTTCTTAGCAGATCTCTCAGATCTCTTACTCGTAATTTTAATTCTTTTGTTAAAGTATGTTTTCTTTGGTTAAATGAAATTAATAAATGAGGAAATTTACCGGCAAGGATGGACAGACGCCATCGAAGGTCCCGAGAGATGAGGATGCGTTTCCATGGTAACTGTCTTCTTGGCGTGGTCTTGAGATACGTCCTCATACATTTGAGATACGCTTAACAATTTGCGCTCCTGAAAATATTATTTATGTAATGGAGTTTCACTGAATCTTGGGTATGTACGTTTGTGCGTACACCAAAAATTTAATTTTCACTAATAAAAAGCACATAGTTTATTTTTTAAGGAAGCCATGGGATGGGCTGTCGATCTTTCAGGGAATGGGTCACTCTTTTCTTGAAGGTCCCTAAGTGGGATCGGTTTGAAAATAAACACATTTTCAAATACTACAATTTTCTAGTGATACCCTTTATATGTGTGCTGCTTTCCTGTTATTATATTAAACGAAAATACTGATTTGTACACATGTGTTAAAAAATCAAAGAAAATACCTCATTATATCCAATGAGCCACAATCTTGGTGTCTGATAATATTTGTCGTACGTAATATGTAAGTCGTAGGTGCGCGTACGCACTATTTCGTCACCACTACCGGAAGGCGCTCGCTGCGATCCTTCTTCGGTGGGCTTTTTACTGCTTAGAGCTGTTGACTGAAAAAATAAATATTGTAATTGAATAAATACAATTAAAAGATTTTTTCAAATATACGATTCGTATAGTTCTGGTACACTTGAAACTTACTGGATCCACCTCATCCAGTAGACCTGATTCCTGAAATAATTCCATATCCTCTGCCTCACCATCCTCGCCATCATCATCGTCGTCATCAGGGTCTCCTGCTGCTTCATCACTGTCACCTGTCTCCGCTGCCTCTAAGGTCATTTCACACACCTAGAAGTTTATAAATTATAATTGAAACCATTAATTAATGTATGTTAACATAGTGTTTTAAAGCATCAGAACACGACTACATTTTAGATTAAGTTATTAATATATAAAAAAGTTATTAACAGAGATCAACTTTTTGAGAGCATTACTCAGATTGAGAAAAACAAGGGATCACAATTAGTTATTTTTGTGAAAATCCAGGGGAATATTGCAAATACCAACTTGGTGGTAGTAGATAGTATTAATTTAGCAATATAATGTCAAATCATAATACCAAATAGTTTTTGTCAACTTCATGTTGTAGTCAATAATAATAAAGAACTTTTTATTTGGAAATTTCATTATTATGTTGAGTATTCTAGGTGTCTTTTGAGCTATAATTTTAATATATGATTGCCAAAATCAACGATGAATCAATTTAAATTGAAATTATACCTTTTCTTCAATAGTAGGTGAGCCAGCAGAATCATAGTGGTGTGTGTCAACCCAGCCCCCATCCTCATCTTGCTCATCTTCTATTATCTTCTCATGGTCTTCACAATACTCTATCTATCAGCATTATAAAGATTTGTGTAAAGCTTTAAACACATATTTTTAACAAATTAATATTATTTTTCTAAGACTTAAGATTAGCCATTTCAATTAGTAGGTTATACTTATAAGCATATATCATAAATGATTCTAAATTCTTCCTACCTGTTTACATCTTCTATAGCAAGGCACATTTCTTGTGATAAGAAACTGTTTATCGGCTGGTAAATAAGGCTTAATTTTGCCTTCCTCACCCTTTGCCCATTGCCAAGTAGGACAGTGGTGCACAAGATGATCTCCAGCTGCTACAAACTCCTCAGGAGTTAGGACTCCAGTCTCTTGGAACTTTGATTCCTATTGGATAAGGTAATTTTTTAAATAAATCATTATATTTTAAAAAGTAATATGTAGTTGTATTATGTACATAATATAAGTACATGTATATATGTACATATTCTTATTATATTTGACTTAATTCCCACTATAGCACTGTTTAATAACACGTAAGAATACGTCGACCGGTTGGGATAAAGTACCTATGGCAATTTAATAATAGATGTAGTGAAATCCATTGTGATTATACTGCTCTGAACTTGACCTCTATCCGCCGCTTTGTGTTACTGTGTACGATAGGCGCACTAAATTAATAATATGAAAAAATAAATAAGTATAATATTACACGAACCTTCAGGACCGGAGTCAAATATCCTGCAACTCCCAGCGCTGTACCCTTCACAGTGTTTATTACACTCTGCATTATATTTATCTGCTTTTAAGTAAAACTTATTCTAGTTAATTGCAATAATATCCCGATTCTAGACAAAAGCCGGGGACAATTTTACATACCACTTCAAGCATCAACACTCGACGGCAAACGAAGACGAAATACGAATCATGATAGAGTATAAAATTAGTAATCACTAACATAGACTAGTAAGACCGATTGTACTTGACAGTTTACACGACAATGACCGTAGGGTAAGATTCGAAAACGAAACAGCGTGAATAATGATTTCCGTATGTTATAATCATAAGAATACAATACAATACATTATTGATGATATATGTTATAATATAACCACGACAGCGTTAAACCATGAAAATAGTAAGTAAGAGTACATAACAGCAATTACTTATTATTATTGACACTTGTACACTATCAATCTGTCAAACTGTCACTAGAGACAACGCCAATATCAGCTGTTTATCTAGCTGTTATAGCCAATAAAACTCCTTAAATCATTGCTGCGCACTGAACACTTTGAAATGTCAATTGTCAACATTATATCAATAATTTTACTGTTGAGTGGTTGTTGAATCATTATTTTGCATAGATTCTTGTCATTGCCCAAATTTAAAGTTATTATTATTTAATGTTTTATAGATATTAGGGTTGATTAAGATTTTGTGTAACTTCAAATTATCATAATGGATGACGTTTTAGATGAGGTGGTTTCATCGGAAGATTTGCAAGTAAGTGCGCTGTACGACAGATACGATTTCTTTATGTTTTGAAACTGGTGACTCATGCATTTTTATGCACTTTTCTAGAAGTTCGAGAAAGTTTACCACGAACAGTTGCACCAAGGCAGAGTTACGCATAAAGCACAGTTCGAATATGCGTGGTGTCTTGTAAGAAGCAAATATGCTGCAGATATAAGAAAGGTACCTATATGTTTCATCATATTTTAATGAGACTATTTATTTATTTATTTGACTAGTCATTGGTTTTAATACTTTCAGTAAATACTTATGACGTTTAAAATAACAAAATCGACTTAATAATTATATATAGGTATATATTTCTACAACAAAAATAGGCGAATGAAGTACAATTGATTTCTTAGATAGTAATTCATCATCTTTGCAATCTAAGCTTGATTGACAGTGTGATCAATATTATTAGACATATTTATTTATAGAAGTTTTGTTTCATTTTTATTGTCTTATGTTTGTGAATATTTAAAACAAAGTAAACCAAGAAGTATGAAGGAATAATCTTGATCTATCTGGATCTTGCTTTTATCTTAAGAATCTATTTACCCTGACACTGAGGAGTGATTAGTCTTGTACTGGAACCTCAGGGTCTAATATAATATTGTATGGAAATGACATTACCTTACACTAGTCACATTTCAAGATTTTTATACAAGTTCAATGTCTACAGAGAGTCACCTACTCTAAATAACTTTCAGCTACCTCAACGCTTATTTAATGTATTAATGTATTACAGGGTATTTTGCTTTTAAAAGACTTGTTCAATACACATGCAGAGGGCAAAAGGGACTACCTGTTCTACCTTGCTATTGGCAATGCTAGAATCAAGGAGTATAATAAGGCGTTGCATTATGTCAAAGCATTCCTGGATATTGAACCAGCTAATCAGCAAGTTCTAGTGTTAGAGGTAAGTTATTAATATAATTATTAAACAAAGAGAAGAAATACTAATAGTATTTCTTATTTATTTATTGTAAATTGTACAAATCATACTTGATGTTTACCTCCTTGTGGTCTGTCTCTGCCTGAACTCAAAAACAATCACAATCAATTCACTTTGGTAAACTAAACATCAATATGGAAACCAGAATCATTGTTAAACATCAAGTTTACCATTGATGACCATGTTACATTTTATTATTATTGTTATCATGTATATATAAACACACTAGCAGCTTAATCAGCTAATGCACGGGTAATTGGGGATTTGGAGAAAAGAGGTTGCACTAATAACACTTTTCGGAAGCCTATTCCAGTCGGCCAGTGGTCTTCAGTTTTAAAGAACTACCCGGCAAATGTGTTTTTTCCCTTACAATTAAAAGTTTCACAATTCCTGGCACATTATAGTGCCAGTGAAGATTTCATAGGTTTCAATGAGATTTCCTCTTAATCGCCTACTTCCTAAATAAGTAAGTTTTCAGACGCTCATTATAAGATTTGTTCCTAAGTGCTTTGACCATTTTCGTGGCCTTTCTTTGAATCCTTTTAAGTCCACCCAAGTCACACCCAAGTCTTTTTGCGTGCATGTCACCGTAAAATTGTAAAAACCGTTAGATTGTAATCTATCTCGCGAGATTGTAAACTGTCGAAAGATTGTGAACCTCAACGAACTGCTTACAAATTAACGTATTATTATTCGGAAGTTATATGAAATTGTTGGGAAGTAAAATTAATCTGTAATTGACCAAAGAAGTTTGAATGATAACTAAGTTAGTGTAGTAAAATCTACCGAATAATAATACGTTAAATTGTAAGCAGTACGCTGAGGTTCACAATATTTCGACAGTTTATAATCTCGCGAGATAGATTACAATCTAACGGTGTTTACAATTTTACGTTAACATGCATACTTGCATTAACTGCTGTTGACCTAGGCGATAATATTGTGCGGATATTTCTTCCCTATGTACAAAATTGTGCACTTATTACATTAAATGACAGCAACCAATGCTCGGCCCAATCATCTAAGCCCGTATTGCTTAATATTTGGAGAGTAGATTTCAAAAAAAAAAATGTTGAAGATTGAATGTGAAATCTGAAGCGAGTTACATTTTGGTAAAACAATCAGATAAATTATTTAATCAGTAATATTAATGGTTAATGTAATTAACGAAATGGCTATTATTGCTTGAAGTACCCATTGTTTTGATTTAAGTACAATGCCCTATTTTGTAATAAACAAATGTTTAAGATATGCAGTGAAAATTTTCCCTTTGACACAAGTTATTTATGATTGCATTATTAACTCATGCAAGGCTGTAGCAGTTTTAGTGAATGGTAGATTTTATAAGAAAACAATAATAATTTGCCCATTTATAATGCTTAATAAATATCAATTAATGAATGAAATGAATTTATTTTTTCTAAAGTACCTTTTCTCAGGGGTGCAAGTATAAATAAACCTAATGAAATGCTGGAAGTAAACAAGTAATTTTGTTTGATAATAAAACAATTTTTTACCGGATTGAAGTTATGTATTTACAATTATTTTTCATAATTTTAAATTTAACGTTTCGCGTGCTTTACAGCGTGCTTGGTCACGGTGACAACGCTGTAAATTGTCAAATTATTATCAAATAAATAAAATATTATCAAATGTGTGAAAGTTATGTCAATAAAAGACAACGCTAAGTAATGTGGTTTTCAAATTTAATGTTATAAATTTCAGCGTCAAATTAACAAACGTATGGAAAAGGAAGGTTTAATTGGCATTGCAGTGGCGGGAGGTGCAGTGTTGGCTATTGGCAGTCTGGTCGGCCTTGGTATAGCACTTGCTAGCAAGAAATAGCACTTGGCCTGTCTGTAAGTAACTCTATTATCATTTATTGACATAGTTATTAGCTTTAAATTTTTTGTCTCACCTATCTATATTAATATTATTAAGAGGAAACATTTGTGTGTTTGTAATGTTTTCACTGACTGACATAGGTAACATACAATTACAAAAAAATTGGGATCCCTAACAAAAATGCAATAATAATCGCGTGCGCTGTTGAATGTTTTACCCATGGGCTATTGCATGTAGGCCTATCCTACATTTATTTGTAGGTTCTACAAATAAATGTCTTCTCTAAAAATAAGAAGAAAGTTTTGCATTTTGAAGCTTTGTTTTTATTTTTAACAATTTATTAAATCAATTGATTAATACCTGTGGAGTATTTATAAATTTACTAATGTCGAACATTCTACGTAAATTATATTACGAATTTAATAGTAAATGTATTAGATATATACTCCTTGTAAAGTAAAATATGTATATTGATGAGATTATAAATGTAAGTATGTATCTAATAATCTGATTAAAAATTAAAAAAACTAAGTAAAATAAAACTTATGATACAACGACATCGGTATCGGTATTGCTAGTACCTTATAAAACCATATAGGGTAGAGACAGTTGGGTTCACATTGTTAATTATTCTGTATTAACAAGTAGGTGATCAGTCTTCTGAGTTCTGTGCTTCACTATTCACCGATTTTAGGGTCTATGCCCAAGATATAGAGTCCAGACTTCGACTGACAGAACCTACTATGTATTTGATATGGTCTTGGTTTCCAGACGTTGTTTTATTGCAGCATACAAGCAACTATAAATAAATAGAAAAAAAAGTGTGTGTACTTATGTACACGCGTTAGAAGTTATACTTCTTTGGCGTAGCGAGAAAATATTTCAATAATTGTATTCTACGTTTGTAGAAAAAACGAGATTAACATTAGAAAAAACTAAAATGTTGACTATAGCTAACTTCAGGGTGTCGGTTTTTTGTGACGGTGTGCGCGCGCATCGTCAAAATTTGCTATCATTATTTTTCCCTACCGCGCCAAATGAAGTATAACTTCAAAAATTACATTGCCCAAGTTTGAACACATGATGTGAGGTTTGAGTATACCACGCCACTTATAGTGCAATATTGCCTTGTTACAGAATGACCGCTTTTTGGGGCGTTCATTATCTTCTTACTAAAAAGGAGTTGAAAAAAGAGTAGAGGACTATCGCGACACCAAATTTAATTTATTTCACTAGTAATAGATAATTTTGTACAAATTGCAAGCTTGGTCTTTTGAATATATTTTCACTTTTGTATTAAGTGTATTATTTGTTTATATACTTGTAACTTATTTTTAGCTTTAGGCTTCAATTTGGTTAAGATGTATGTGATTCCATTTAATAAATAATATTTGTTTATGTCCTTTCTTTTATCTTCGCTTAAAATTCTACCTTTTTAAATTTATTAGAAACAAGATGCAAAGGCCTTACCCATTTTAGAATCCTGTACTAGATGCGGGCTGAGACATCAAACCACAAAACTATGGTGCGTTTCGTTTGCCTGCAATTGGTCAATCGGATACACGAATCGTATCGCGTGGCAGTGATTGGACTAATCACAATCTAACGAAACACGTTAACGTTTTTTCTACATTCTCACCTCCGCTTAAAGGAAATGGCATTAAAACAACCATATTCAAAACAATTATTTTTTATTTTCTTTATAATAATGTAGAGAAGCGGCATACATCTAGTACACTAACGTACATGGCATAAACATGGCGAACAAATAAACATAAATATTATCTTCTAAATCATTTGCTAATCTAAAAAAAACACAATTTTAATGAAGAGCATGAGACCTTTCGGCATTTTAACATTTGTTTGTGCTTTTATTATAAACTTAGTCGCAAGAAGACATGCATACATATTAAATAGTGCACAAACAATCATGTTCATAGAACATCGAGACACCTAAGAGAGAACTAATGAGGTAAGATAAAAAATGAACTTTCCAAGTTCCAAGGTAACTAAACATAATTTATACAATACTAGAGCATGACTTAGAGTCCTAATTATTAATAATATCTTCACTGGTATATATAGAATATGTTTTAACAACTTGAACGATTGGTATTATATTGATTTATTATGTCAATTGTCATTGTCCGAAAATTTTCCTGAATGATCACCTAAAAATAAAATTTCGTATGTAATAGCCTCATGCGTAATTTTCACATCAGTATAATACCAACGCGCTGAATATTTAATCTGTGGTATGCAAAACTGTGTTCAGAAAAATATATTCATCACATGGTAACTATTGCTTCTGTACCGTGCTTTAACAACTATGAACTGTTTGTGGTAAATATAATCTAAAAGTACTATAACATCGTGTTTAGCACACTTCTCTAAACAAAGTTTATGTACAGTCGAAATAATTACTCACTATGGCAACACTGATAACTGTCAACAAGGTTAATGTATAGGCAAACACAAACCGACTTATTTCTTAAATCTCACTAACACACTAACATAATTCAATTAACCCGTAGTACTTATTCTATTGGGGAATCGGATAAGCTACCACACTGTCTCTGGGCATTTGACATTGACAAGAAACTGACGTTTTAGTAAACATCCCTATTCTGCATACAATGAACTATTACAAATAAGTGCTAGTTGACTTATCTCCATAGTTCACGGAATTAGATTTATTAATTTATTGTCTATGTTAATGGCCATAGGTCAGTGTGGCAACTGTACAGATTCAAAAATCTTCCATATAAAAGGTTAAATGCTCCATCTATTGCTCTATGTTCTCTTTGAATAACGTGAATACTAAGCTTCGGGAAGTAAATATATTTGTGACTCGCTTACCAATATCCTTACACTAAATAACTATAACATTGTACTCTAAAAAATATGTATAATTATTGAAGGCTAATATGAGATTGTAATCACAGTATTTGTTAAGTAACCAGCCCACATCATTACTACAAAATAAACATTCTTGTACCTAGGTACGATCGGCCTAGACATCAATGTACATAAAACCACACTTTCCATTTACATTTATTAGAAGGCAACATCAAGGTATACTTTATTTATTGCTTTTGTTATTTCTCTATAATTTACATATCACCAAATAGTATATACAACGCATTACCCCATTTGTAAGTTATATGTGAATTTTAACCGTTCGAAAATTTGAAAAATTCAGTCTCAAGACAAAAAGATGTTAAAATTTAGAATTCGTCCGTAAAGAACTATATAAACATATATTTTCTTTCCGATTCGTAAGCGCTTACGAATATTATAGTATATTTTAAGCTCTGTTATTTGTTCGTATACAAAGATATCTGCTCAGTTATAAATATAAAATGTGCTCGAATACACGGTAATGCTCCTTGGGCAATACACTACTATTGTGACACAGTCTAAGTTCCTCTAGTGAGTGCATTCACTATTAAAATAAACATTACGACTCTACGAACGGCGCTAAACCGCCGAATGACTTGCATATATTTACCTACAATATACTCTATTTAGTATATATAAATGCAATCTGCAAAATGCATAAAACAACAGTTATATCTATAAATTGTATAAAATATTAAATAAAATCTATTGAAGTGAGGTAGATGGATGGAATTTCACAATTTGTGTGGATATATATTTTTAAATCGACGCCGAATTGGCGCATTTGAGGTAGCTGGATGGAATTACTATGTAAGTACCCTACGTGACGGGGTATTACACGAGTCACTACACTAGATTACAATACTACTAAAACAATCTCAATGGCGAGTCAAAACGGGTTACTAGTGACATGGCTTGGTCGGGTGAGATGTCTACGGTCAACCGTAACATTGTGCAAACCGAACTTACCAGTGATGGCACTAGACATTCCATGGGTCAACAATAAACGACAACATAACACTCAAGCACCGTTTCAAAAACCATTAACAATGTCAGTTTCGCACAATACGTTATTTCATGAGGCGGCGGCTTTGTTGTCCTCTTCGGAGAAGTCGTCTTCGTGCCCCAAGGTCTCTCGGTCTTCCGACATGTGTATCCTATTCCTGTCGTCATCATTGTAGCCTTTATAGTAGTCTTTGTTCAGGTCTTTCTCCAGATCCTGTCTGTCGGTTTCATCGCTCATGCTGTCGTTTCTTTGTCTCTCCTTTCCCAGGTCCAACGGCTGTTCAGAGTCGCGCATAATGTCAGGCTTGCCCATATTCTCTGTGTACTGCCTTTGCATTTGTTTGAGGAAGCGTTGATGCGCAAGAGTGGTTGGTGGCGGTGGGAGAGATCCCATTTGTGGCGACGGTTCGTCGTATGTTTTTCTTTCCATGTGCATTGCGTTCATTTGTGCAAGTTTCGCTGCGTTCATTCCTTCAAGTAAAATAAAATAGCTATAACGTTTTCGTATACATATATAATAATATATTTATATATTAGAATAAGCCACTCAGACTTGGTTCAAGATTCGTCCCAAATAATTTTTGTGAATGCCAAGACAATGGAAAAAAATCTTACCAAAAACATTTTCTCCGATGTACTGCAGGTAAGTGTCCAATAATGCTGAGCCGCCTCCGAAGCCAGGAGGATAGTCATCATGTTTCATACCCGTCATGCCATGTGGAAGGTTCTCAACAGCCTTTGCTGTCACTGCCCGGACCGCTGGCACTTTTGTTATTGTCGTATTTGTCAAGTTGTTTATATCTAAAAGAGGTTAAACACAATTCAAATCTCCATTATGATCTCCAGGTGATTCTTTATTAACAATTTTAAAAACCCCATAAATTACCGAGCGAAATGACTTCAAAATACTTACGTGGTGGTGAAACGGGAATACTGTCTTGGTATTTCGACTGGCTTAAATCATCATGGTCGTTGTCACCACAGATAGAGCTGCTCTCGGAAGCCGCAGATTTTGCGTCCAGCTTTATGTCAGACCTGCGAGGGCCTGTTGGAGACGCTCGAGCTCGAAGCTGTTCTGGCGATACCTTGACACCGGCTTTTGCTAGTAATCTAAAAAGTGTATTTAATTATACAGTGTTGCAATAAGAATTCATACTAAAGTATACAAAGCCAGTGAGTGAAGTTCTGAGGTTTACATATATTTTCTTAAGCAAGCAGTTATCCTTTTTTCAGCTTAACAAAATTGTATGCTACTTACTGGCTGGCGAGTTCTGGATCAAAACGCGTAGGCATTTGCAGCACGGGCAGGTCCTTTGTGGAGATACCTCGGTGTTGTCGCGACATGTGGGAATGGAGGGAATTGCGGGACTTGGCAACCGTACCGCAGAGCACGCATCTAGTTACAAAATTAATTATTGAATTTCTGTATTTAGTAGGGGTTATTTTAATTAAAATCTAAACAAAAGTACTTCTATGCTATTTAAAATCGACATAAGAGTTTTTAAGTCAAAGAAAAAGGCCTATTCTACTGGATTCCACAGTTGTCGTATAATGATTTTTTAATTCAAATTCAAAAATCATTTATATATAGGTAAAAAAATACACCTATGAACTTCAAAAAATAAATATATATGAAATGCTTCTAATTTTACATTTACTGCCAGTTCTCAAATCAAGGGCGTAGAATGGAAGAGAAGAACTCTCCGCCACTCTTTAATCGCCAAGTTTCTTGTTTTACACGTTTGCAAGGAGCTGCAATCATTACACCATGTTCCACATGACATCAAGGAATTAATAATAATACAATAAATTAAAAACAAAGATTTGTCCTCTATTAGCAGGCATGGTGAAATAAGAGCACTTACATTCTCGTGGCAATAACAGTAATATTAAAATTTGTTTAAATATTCACCTGTAGCCCGGACACACGGTGTGTTTGTCTTCAAGGTGAGTTCGCAACGTGTGCGCCGATCGGTAGATTTTACCGCACTTCGGGCACGGTCTAGGATCGGTAGCTCTTACGCGCAGCAAGTCCTGTGTTCGTCGACATCCACCTGAAAATATCAAGGTTTTAAATTGCGTTTTCGTAAACTATTCCACGTCCTCACTATCCTTACCTGTTGTCCTAAGCGAGTGTTAATTGAAAATACATAATCTACTTCGTAGGTTTATTGTTATGTTTCATATAAGCAGACAATTTCGTTGGGTAAAAATTAAATTACGTATATACGATATCACTAATACAATCGCAACTAGACTCGTTACTCACATTGAACATTTGGTTATGGGACTAAAATTGTACGCTTAAAATATTTATATTCCTTAAATACAATGCCTCACAGGCGTCAGGAACAATTTTATCTACTTCCTAAATTTCATCCGATTATTATATTCGGAACTATTTCATTCCTATCGCATATATTTTTTTAATGAACAACCTAGTCTTGTGGTTTTAACCAGTATGTATGGAACTTTATAAAATTAAGCAATAATGCCATTGTTTTGATATTGAACTGTTTTAGTTAGCTTAGAGTTTTTGTATATTTAGGGCGATTTCTCCATAAGGATTTTAACCCCAGTACTACCTTTAGGCCGTTTCTCCACTGCTCCGGTCCGGCAAACGTTAATTACCGATCCGATTTCGAAACTCACAACAGTACTTACGTACTTCTTCACTACTCCGGCATCCGGTGTTAATAAAATATTCAGAATTTAGAACGTTTTATTAATAAAATAAAGTATATGGGTTTTAGTTACTATAGCTAGGTGTTGCATGATAAATATACAAGTATCGATTATTGTCGGATCGGATATAGTGGAGAAGCGCAATCCGGTTTTCCGATATTTTTCTCATGACTCATTCCGGTACCCGATGCCGGACTGGAGCAGTGGAGAAAGTCCTAAATGTGACCGCCATATTCTATAGGAATCATCAGTCTTTATGCGAAATATAGCAGTTTAAAACCACAAAGACGTATTGTGTTCTCTCACTTTGGAATTGCGACTTCTATTGAAAAATATGTACTCTCTATAAACTATGTAGCTCTATATATTATATCAGAAAATATATGCGAACGGAAATATATACAAGATTCATAAATTTCGATTTCTACGTTGACTAGATATGTTTGATTGTGCTCGTCGCCTACAAGGCTCTAAACGGACTTTAAAAAATAAACCCTATTTTGTTGAACATATTCTTATCTATTGCTTTGAAAGGCATTCGATTTCTTTAATTCTATTTCGTATTGTCTTATCTATGGTCAAAATATAGAAGCTTGGTGTGCAACAATTTCTCGATTCTAAATATTGCAGGCACTTTTGTATTTGTATATTCTTGTAAAAAAAGTAGGCCAGAAAACGGTAAATGAAAAATGGATCTCGCTAAAGAAACTGTTGCACCGTATTCTAAAAACATCGTTTAACTTACACAAACCGATTAATACGTACAACCAGAATACCTTCATGAATTATATACATGAAAGGTTGTTTCCGAAAATTGTTTATAATTTAAAATACGATATATCTACTATATTAGGAACTTAAATATAAAGAAATACATGAAATTGAAGCAACAATGGAAGTTAGAGACACGTTTGGAAGGGAAAAGAATCTCTTAGTTGCTCTTCGTAAACTATCAATGGCACCAATCATCACAAGTCATAATGCGCTTTACAACTATCTCTCAGACGGCACTGAAGCAATCGTCCATTCAAATATCAAAGCCGAAATTTCATCGACATTTCCGATCTTATCCAGTGCGCGTCTAAGTTATACTTAAAAGTATCAGTCTATTCTACTACAAAAATAATTTCAGTCAATTTACTCTACAGTTTTATACAATGTTTACATACGAACAATTACTGCAAAATATGAAAATGCATTGTAGAGATCAATATTCGGGTTCCTCTGTAATAAAGCCCACTCCCACTCTCACAGCCTTCAGCTTTACGATAGCTAACATCTAAGTCTTTCGTCAGGAATCTCAGTTTGTCCAGCCGCAGCTCCACTTGAGCGTCTTCATTTTCTCCCATTGCCGTCTGTGCTTTATCCTCATGTGGTTGCGGACCGAGTTGGGGTGCGCGAAATACCGGGCGCAAGAGGCCACAGGGCACACCGGACTGTCCCGGGGATAGTGGGCCTCGAGGTGAAGTCGCGCGTATGCCAGGGAGTCCAATATCGCGAAGCACAGCGGACACTGCAGTCGTTCGCCCGGCAAACCCTTGTCGCCCTCAAAGAACTTTTGCGAGTCGCTCCCGCGCTCTTCCCTTTCCGCGTGAACGCTTATCGCCGGCTTTGCCAACACGCCGCGCGCGGCATCTGCAATGCCGACACTAATATTACTCAACGGTTGGCAAATCCGACGATAAACGAGCCTATCTTTGATACATGGTCTAAAAATATCGCAATAACGGAACGTCGGCGCCGGCTCGCGGGTCGACGAGCGGGGGAGCGAAGCGCCTTCTCTAAGAGTTCTGCCGCTGGCGAATGCCGTGCGCTTGCAGCTGGTGGTTGATGAGGTAATGCTTCGTTTTGCACCTCTTCCCGCAGTGCTGGCAAGGAAACCACTGGTCGCGGTCGGTCTGCGAGTGCACGTTCAGCATATGCTGGCGCAGGTTGGACGTGGAGGAGTAGACGCGGCCGCAGAGCGGACATTGCGGCCGGTAGCCCATCGCCGCCCCGCCCGCGAGAGCCGCCCCTGTAACACAGAGGCGGCGGTTAAAAACATTTACAGGCTATTGTGAGTGTATCGGTCTAGTTCGGCGGACGGGGCGGGATCGCGCCTCCTCTGTTTGACGCCATGTATAGAGTTCATGTGGATCTGCATGTATTGGCGCGTTTTGAAGCCCTTGCCGCAGACGGGACAGGCGTGCGCCAGTTCGCGTGCCGCGTGCACGTTCAGAATGTGCTGCTTGAGGTTGCTGTTGTTGCTGTAGAGCTTGCCGCACTCGGGGCAGGCGGGCTTGGCCGGCTCACCGTTAGCGTAGCCGCCGCCGAAGGCGTAGCGCTCGTCCTTGGCCGACTTGCCCTCCCCGCCGCCGGCCCACGTGGCTCCTGGGGCAGACGGAGCACGTTCAGTCGCTCGCCCTACTCACTACTCATTCTTAGGACTACCTCTAACGCTTAACTTCCATTGTCGCTATTGCGTATCGCTCATTATATGTAACGTATTTGTTATTTTATCGTTAATGCTATCGCATGACGCAGTAATTCATAATTAATGTGTTTTAACTGTTTAAGTGTAATGTTCTAGTTTGATCTAATTGCAGTTATATCTCCGCTCTAATTATCATTATCATTACTGCGTCATACCGAATATTAGTGGTAAAAGAGTCAACTCACCGAAGTTATCTGGTATGCCTGATGGACCAGGTAGACCGGGGAAACCTACACAAGAGAACAGTGTTACTTGTGGGAATCGTGGGTTAAATCTTACTGTGTTTGCTTATGTATTTAGCTTTCCCGCTTAGATCACGTGTTGCAATGGATATAAGCGTAGGTCTGATAAGGGCGCTATGTTGTATGTTAAAGGGTATATGATATTTTAATTTAAGAATTAAAGATTATACTCAAAAGGGATTTATCCGGCAAAATATAGATAAAGAGATTTTGTAAACTCTCGGTTGTTTCTTAATCGAATGAGCTTTGTAAAGTGTTTTAAAAACTATATAAAAAGAAAAACCTTCTCGGGAATACGACTAACACTACATTGTTTATACTCACTAGCTTTTACGATTCGATTTCTAGGAAAATTATATCTACTTACTGAAATATTCAGAATTATAGTTTTGCCGTACCGGGTAGATTAAGAAGTCCAGGAAAATTGTGTGGTAACGCTCCGTTGGTGTTTGCCATGGTAGCTGGGTCGTCGTAATCCACCGGTTCTTGTTTGGTCCTGTTGTCTCCTTCTGTGTCACTCGCGCCAGCATCTGATGATGACTCCTCACCATCTCCTGACTGAAACCACAATTACGTGTGATAATTGCAAAAGTAACAGTTGACTTCTTATTTTTTGGTACTCTGGTGGTATCGGGATAGCAGAGTTGTACAAAGCGTGCACTTAAGTCTGCGCACACACTGTATTAACAATATCCATAGCGGATATTGAGAGCAGTGTTGGTCAGGTGGCGCACGCTGAGACTCTAAGGCCGTAGGTTTGAATCCCGGTTGTGCACTAATGGGCTTTCGCTTGAACAATCAAGAAAAACATCGTGACGAAACCGGTTTGACTTAGATAATAAAACAGCGTGTGCCAAGTAAAGAAACTGATCTCCTGCTTGCCTATTAGGTTAATAAATGCTCTTGAAACAGATACAGAATTTTGAGGCCTAGAACTAAAAATATTCTAGCGTCACTGATTTTATATTGGAGATTAGGCACATGAACATACTAAAGAAATAAAATAAGGAATTACGGAAAATTTTACACGAATGTAACACGTATATATTTTATAATTATAGGATTCATCAAATATGGTTAGCTTACCAGATTATTGGAAACATTTGACAAGTGTGGGTTTTGTGCGTTTTCCAAAGCGTGGCTGAAGAGCGCCATCTCGTGTCCGTTAGTTGCAAGTCGCTCTGGGCTGCCCTGCGACGCTAACAGTTGTTCCGTCCTACACCGATAAATTGAAAACCTTTTAGTACGACCTTTGTGGAAATTTAACAATATTGTAAAAGAAAGCTTTGTTCACGTTATAATAATGTACTGTATGGTTTAAGATGAAATATTTTTGGAAGCGCGAAGACTGACTTTATTTAGCAGTAGTAACAGTTTCTTTAAAATATGAAGTTGTTTGTTTAATTTTAATTACATTTTTATCTACTAATGTACTTAATTGACTTATAATATCTGTTTCGTATATTTTGTTTACAATGTAATCTGTTTTCTTTTATATGTATATACATATGTGTAGCTGTAAGATTTTTTATGAATATTTTTTTTATTCATTTATCTAGACTTCGTTACCAAAATCATACATAAAAAACAGGTTACATAAGTTACTAGGCAATGGTTACAATTTTTTTTTTCATTAAATTTCAAGTTGTGAATCAACGACAAATCGGGTTTAACCTCTAAATAATTTAATAATAAGTATTCAAAAAATACTTGATATCTGTTTCAACATTTAAATTTCTTAATAATTTTCCTCAATTGCAGAGTCGCTGTATGTCCAAAATTGTAACTACGTATATAGTATATAATTACAATGTAATATGATTCCAATTTTGAATATTATATTATTTAGATTAGTATTATATTATGTGAAAAACTAGTATTTTTGTATCTATGTAACGAATAAACTTAAAAGCTTCTAGGTTGTTTTTAGAAATTATTTCACCTTTATCTCTAAGTAATACAGGTTATATATATTTAAAACATTTAGTAATGTCATCCTATAAGTCATAGATAAAATCAAAAACCGTAGATGGCCACAGACAATATAGCACATTTATGAATCAGAATCGAATAAAATCTTTAGTCGACGTCATTTTAAAGTCGATAAGGAAACTAATTTGAATTTCTAGGTCTACCCATATGGTCATTTGCAATTACTTTACCGTTTGATGTTGCTCTGAGCGTATTTTTGAATGTTAGTTTTCCACATTTGAATATAAATGATTGTGTAGCGGATATTATAGCTGTCATCGAAGATTAACTATTTATAATTGCTAGAAAGTGGGGCGACGGTTAATAAGCTCGGATTAAATGTAAAAAGAGAATTGATCGATTACACACGCGTAGGTGTTTTCTTAAATATAGAACGATTATTCTAATTTGTGGCGAAATTATACTTGTTTTCTTATTGATTATAATTCCGAAAATAGAACAAAATTAATAGTTAACGAGTGATATTTTGGATATAGAAATAACAAACGAAAGTATTTATCATTATTATATAGGATACTTTGATTAATATACTTTCTACTGGCAGATAGAGAGAGAGAATAAGAGTTACTTAAAAAAAGAAGAAAGAGTTCAAAACCACCTTTGACTGCCGCAACCATTGGGTTATGCTCATCACATTAGATGCTAAGCCTAAAAAGAGAGGTTAAACTATATTCACCTGGTCTTCATTTGCGCCTGGTATAAGTCTGATGATCTGGCCCTCTTAGGTGGTGGCGTGTTATTCGCTCCTTCGTCTGGTCGCCGGGACCGTCGGCCCTCTCTTTGTGTGTCACGGCCCTCCCTGGACCCCCCACTACCAGTTTCTGTCCACGATGATGCCGACTGCTGAAGGATAACCTTTATTAATAAAAACTTATGTATTTAATTGATACAATAACCATAACGCAGACTTTTCAGTTGCCCTATTATTACAACACACGAGGAAAAACTAGGAAAAGGAAAGTCTATGAAGGAAAACTGCAATGTAAAATTGTCAGATTTTGATGACTTAATATTCAAATTCTTAAAGTGGAATTGTAACATAGAGTCTCGTCATTGAGATGTTTGGTTGTTATTTATTCTATTCAGTCTTGAAGATTATTTATTTCGTACTAAGGACTTCTAGTTAAAAAAAAATGTGTGCGTGTACTAGGTGTACACACGTAAGAAGTGAAACTTCTTTATGACCACAACTTCTTTATGAATACAAATACAATTATTTCATTTTACCTTATTACTACTATGATTATTACAGAATTTCATTAATTGTAATAGAATTATTACTATCATTGTTATCGTTATTATATATATTTGTGATTAATGGCTTCGAATCTCTTCGGATCAACCGTGGTAGGGACAAGAAAAAGATGGCGCGTAACCAAAAAATGTGACGATTTGCTACAAAATTTCTCTCATACGTCGATAAAAAATTCATTCTAACTCCGATAAAGAAGTTTGACTTCAAAGAGCAACATGGCGCGTAACCGAAAAATGTGACGCGTAACGAAAAAATGTTACACTAAATTTTTTTCCAACCCCGATAAAGAAGTTTCACTTCAATAACTGTAATGGCTATTAAACGACCCAAGTGTTTTCAAAATAAATTTATTAAACCTGATATCGTCAATACAGATACATACAGATTTCATAACTCTAAATGAGAATTAAGTGAAGGGAAAAAAGTATAAAAGTCGTCAATTACTCACGGGTGAAGCCTTCTGTTCAAGTGTGGTGAGGGGTGCTGGTGGTGGTACATCTGTAAGACCTCGCACTTGGAGCAGTTGAGCTGCCCGCAGGAACTCTTTGAGTTGCTCTTGGCCGATGTGAACCTCACCCTGATACATGAACCTGAAGGAAAACTTATGTTAGAACTTAGTTGTTATTGATGCATAGGTCAATATTTAAAAAAAAAAAAATTTATAGAACAGGAGGCACACGGGCAGGAGGCTCACTTATGGTAAGTGATACCGCCGCCCATGGACACTCTCATGCCAGAGGGCTCGCGAGTGCGTTGCCGGCCTTTCAAGAATTGGTACGCTCTTTTCTTGAAGGAATCTAAGTCGAATTGATTCGGAAATACTTTAGTGGGCTAATATATATATATATACTGCCTTGAAAAACGCTCAGTTGTGGAACGGCGCACGTCGAGGTGATACGGGTGGAATTTCGTATTCTGCCTCAACGTCCGATGATGAAACTCAGCTGCAGGTATTAATCCGAACTCCTCTGAACACTATCCATGGTAAATGCGGTAGAAGATGTAGAGTGACCCCACATCTCTACGCAACGATCAAAACGCCCTAACTTGCGGCCTTCACGCCACTATATCCTCAGCTTGTCTCAGTGCATTAGGGATGTTGAGACCCATAATTGTCTTTATTTGGTCAGACCAACAGCTGGGCGTTCGACCCCAACTTCTTCCATCACTCCTCCCTACCAACTTCTCGAGACTATTCTGTTCTCTTCTGGCAATATAGCCAAAGTTGCTAAGCACCCGTTTGTAAATGATAGTCGACAGTCTCGTGGTGATCTTTAGTTGGTTGAAAATGGACTTATTGGCTCTTTTTGCAGACCATGGTATTCGCAACATTCGAACATCACATATCGAAATGCCTATATCTTTTTTTTGAAGTATATAAACTTGTGATATATTTTATTTTAAACATTTTCGGTAATTCAGAAATGTCTTATCATGCCTTAGAATTTAACTTAACTCCTTTCGAATTAAATAAATACCTGAGTAAGCTCTCCATATCTTTGTCGTGAACGTCTCTCAAGATAACGATGGGATGCTGACAAGGATTCGCTTTTAAAAGCCGTCGAAAGTAGGGACTGCACGCTGATAATACCACCTGGTGAAGAAGTGTTATTTAGGAAACATACACTTAATAATTGAACAGCTGGATTCGTCTCCAAATAATAGCTGTCTTTAGAGTGAGGAGCTGCCAGCAGCAGAACAGCAGTAAATCTACTTAACCTAAAGGAATATTTTGACTTAAACAAGGGTTGTCGTGATTTTAGTGCAGACAAACAGAAGATTTTTTTCATATATTCTACTTCAAAAATGAATATTATAATAAGAGACAAATTATCAATTGTCCTTACCTTATGTGCTGTAAACGTTGCGCCTGCGCATGCGAGTGTGACGTCAACGAAATCCTCTTCATCCCGAAGCCTCCTGAAGGAGGACACCATAGCCGAGTGGAAGTCGTTCCATCGCAATGAGTATTGCTGTTCACCGCCGGCCGCGGCGCCGCCTGGGTGCCACACTAGTGTTACAAGTGGGCAAAATAAATATGTATAGAAAGAAAAATAAAACTCTTAAATATATAGGGGCTATATATATATTGTGTCCGTAATCAATGTTTGAATATATCTTGATATAGATTAAGATAATATGGTGTATAGATACGTGATATGCATATATTCGTGACGTGAGTTAAAATAAATATTTAAATAAAAATCTAAAGGCATTATGTAGGCCCCCTTGTATCGCGTTTAAAAATGTTTGCTATAAATTTTCTTGTAGGCGCTACTGAACATACGCGTCAGTATAACTTTTTATGTCACTCCCAGATTAATAGAGCAAGAATCGTTTATTTGTATAAAGTTTTAAAAATACTTTAGAATTATTTTAAAATTGAACTTAAATCACAAATGGTATCGTTTAATACAATGAGTGTAAATTTGAATTGTAAACAGCCATTGCCGGCCAGCTGTACATTTATGCAGTATTCAAAATGCGAAATTTATAAAACTCGGGAATAAAACATTGACTTTAAAATTGAATTTCGGTGCGGGGATATTCTCTATTTTAGCCGGGGTTAAACAAAACTAGGTTTTGAGGCCAAAAAGCTATATAGAGCCGTGAATAAAACTAAGGTAAGCACTGGAGCTCAGTATATCCCTAATAGTAGATAAAAATGCTTTAGAAAATTTTATTCATGACGATTCATGTTTCAGAATATGGAGAAGAAAAAGGTTTTATCATTGGACAATGTCGTAGCGTTTTGACGAGTCAGTTTCGCTAAGTCTCGTATCTGAATCTCACCATAAGTTTGTTTCATATTGTCTGAGACACGTTTTATTCTAGATCCGAAAGTACATCGCGTGCATAATTGGCTATCGAGGTTACAAATCAAATACAATTTAATCTAATAAATAAAATCATTAACACTAATGTAATTTTAGTGAAAAAATACAACAAAGAAACGCGTACAAGGAAATCATCGTGAGGAAAACGCATTTCATAGAAGCAAAAGTCACAGATAAAGAATTATAGTCATCTATAATTATATAGATAACTATTAAGAAAAAATATCACCATAAATACAGATAATACATTTTTACATAATAATTAGAGACAAATTGAACAATTAGCGAGAGATGAAATAAAAAAATTGTATAAAATTTTATGTGCGTTCGTTCGTTTTGTATTAAAAAAATGATGAATGTCAAGGAAATAAACGAGACTTAATTCATTTTTATACTAAGCGCGCTGAAACTAGATGAACTGCTTTAAATTGGAAATGAATCTGAATGAAATGATATTAATCCGAACAACTCCTCTGAATACTCCATGGTAAATGCGGTAGAAGACCCCACATCTCTACGCTACGCCATTTAAAAATATAACGCATATAAAAAATCACAATTTAAAGGAGCAAATCGTTTACAACGATTTAGAGAGGTGCTATAGAAGAAAATTCGTTTTTTAATTAAATAATGACTTGGTTTATAAATAAATTTAACAAATTGTGTAAACTACGCAAAATTAAATGCGGATTTATTTTACCGTTGTTTACGATCTTTTAATTAATAATTGCTTTAGCGTTTAGAGACGACGTCATTACACAAATTCAATTAAAATTTGATAACACTGAACTATTCGAAGTTTTATTGATCACTGGACATTAAGTTTATTAATTCAATTTTTTTATATAAGACACGAGCCTACGGGACAGCCAAAATTTGTGCGTTGCCGGCCTTTGAACGCGGAGGGCACTTTTTTTTTAAACAATTCCAATGCGGAAAAGATGTGGAAGCAGAATTTGCCTCATTACATTTTAGTTAGTCTTACAAATTTTATGGATTGCCTAGAATAGATTGCTTAGCAGCAATAAGTCCTGTTGCATTATTGTTAAATTGTTAACTAATGGTTAGTAATAAATAACTAACTTGGTTAGGTATTGTTAGTAAGAAATAGTTAAAACGTTTCCACTGATCTTAAACTAACGATATAATATAATTTGTAAGCGAGTCACTAAACTTTCTAGTAATTAAGAACGGTTTTGCGTTTAAAATTATAATTTCATCCAGATCGAGACTGAAAGCTTTCGCCTCACCCCAAGTCCTGTAGGATCGGGGGTATGGGGGGCATTGGGTGGGGGTAATATCAACGAACTCATACGTACGTTGACGTACGCGATATATCTACATTGTTGGTAAACAACTGCGTAATGCGTGACGTGATTAATGAAATTAAAAGTACCTTTATATATAGAGACACAGGACTAGTGGTTTGATCGTGACTCCCTGAAATCATGTGTTGGCTGTGCCCCAATGGACTATTCTTTTATTGCGCAAATTCGTATGGTGAACACATGGGAAAGACGGCGGTAAATCTTAGGGTAAGAGAGACTTCCCACGACTTATGACTTGTGTTTGTCAATTCCAATATGTTTTTGCAATACGGAAATCAAAGCGCTATTCGACTTTGAATCAGGGTTAGACGAAGGTCTACGTGACAAATAAAAGCTCTTCACATATCTATGGATAGAAAATGAACAAAGAAATGCAATTTGTGGCCAAAATCCATGTAGCCCTCTTCTACGACTATTAAAAAGTAAAAAGTCTCACTAATTGAATGTAATTCTTTGAGAAATAAAGTATCTTGGGACCGAAAACTACACTAATATGTCTCGGGACGAATTTTGTTCATTCGTAAACTTGAGTATGTGCATATTAGCTTGATGCAATAGATGGCGCTGCACTTTTACCGATTAATTCGGTGCTCAGTCGGAATGATTTATAGTTTCTCTTTGAGAATTATATTCGCCGAAGCCATACATAATGATGCTTTAGTATAAATTGTTATAATATAATATTATGTAGTATGCATGCAATTTATTATTAGATAACTCTTGGTGTATATTACAGCTGTTTTCTCTACGAACCTGCTTAAACGACCGTTAAAAAAAAATTCATCAATATTTTTTTTTGTTTTACAAATACTTTTGCTATAGACAATCTACAATAAATAGCACAAGATAAAAATATTTTATAAGAATCTATACATTTATATAAATCATACAAATAATGGAAGCATTTAAATATTGCATTTTAGTGTATAATTGATAAGTGATTTTAGTTGCAAAAAGTTCATCTTTATTTCATAAATGATAAGACTTGCCTACAAGACGGATTAAATTTACCGAAAAACCTCTTTGAATTGTTGATTTTCGGACAAACGTATGTAAATTTCGATATATTTTCGTTCAATCTCAGTTATCATACAAAGATATACAGTTTTTCGATACATAATAGGTTGGGGAAAAAGTTTCTTCGCATTTTTTAAGAAAATTCAAAACATTTTTTAATATACTTTATTTACATTTAACTAAAGTATGTAGGTACCATTTTGTTCGATAACTTTTTGCCATTATTTAGGTAGGGACATGATCTCATTGCTATAGAAATTTTGGGGCTTCTGATCAAAATACCGCGATAATTGGTTTTGGGAGTCCTCTCGTGATGATAACCTGGCACTGCCTAAAGAATTCTGAAGAGACTGAAACAGGTGGAAATCTGAAGGTGCAAGGTCAGGATTATACGTCGGATGCATTATCACCTCCCAGCCAAGCTCTCTCAGTTTTTGCTGAGTGGCCAAAGATGTGTGAGGTCTAGCGTTATCATGCTGAAAAACCACACCCCTTCTGGTGATTAATTCCGGACGCTTTTTCTCAACTTCTTGCTTTAATCTCATCAGTTGTTAGCAGTAGAGTTCAGAATCGATGGCCCTGCCTGGTGGTAACAGCTCATAATGAATAATGCCCTTCCAATCCCACCACACACACAGCATCACCTTGTTGCGAGTTATCCCGGGTTTCGCCACAGTCTGTGAAGCCTGACCGGCCTTTGACCACGACCTTTTTCGCACGTTCTTGTCGTACGTGATCCACTTTTCATCATCAGTTATCAGCTTCTTCAAAAATGGTTCGGTTTCATTAAGTCGTAATAAAGAATCAAAAATGAGTACACAGGTCATTAGGTTTCTTACAGTGAGCTCGTGAGGTACCCAAGTATTGAGCTTTTTTGTGTACCCAGTTTTTTCAAATGCGCCAAAACTGTTTTGTGGTCAATTCCCCGTTCTTCAGCTACGTCGTAACTACTGATATGCCGATCTTGCTCCACTTTTTCAAAAATTGCATCCATTTTATCTGTCATAGGGCGACCAGAGCGACTTGGATCTTTGACATCTAAATTTCCGGATTGAAAACGCTTAAACCAAATTTGTGCTACTCTCACAGACACTGCATTAGGTCCATAAACATCGCAAAAAAATTTCGCGGCTTGTGTTGCATTTTGACCTTTTTTGTAGTAAAATTTTAAAATGTATCGAATTTCTTCATTCGATTCACTCAACTTGACGGTACGAAAAATAAATAAAAAACAGTCATTATCCTAATTTGATTTTGGAATTATCTACTTTAAAATCTCAACTTTCCTTGATAAAAAAACCAGCCAGATACATATAGTATAGCCAAAGATATTTTATTACAAGTTCATACATACTATAATGCGAAAAGACTTTTTCCCCAACCTAATATATCCACATCAAATTGTATCTGTATTTTTGTTAAGTGATTCCAAATTTTGAGCTCAATTTTTGTTGAAAAAATAAATTCATAATGAGAAATTGAATTTTTATAACGTAAATAAAATTCAAAGCATAATTTCTTTGCATTTAATAAGTACATACAATAATGAAAGGTTTTAGATGCATACCTAATAATAATTGTATCCATTTATCAAGTTTAATGTTCTTAGTAATCATTTATGTTGTAAAATAGCGTCGTATTCAAAATAATCACTAGAAAATTAATAGACAGGACGTAACGTTTATTTTAGTAAATACTTACCGGTTTCGGTCGCCATGGCCGGGTGTTCTGAAGGAGACACGGCTGAATCTGTCCGTGCCCGCGAATTAAACAAATCCACTCCTGCGCATTCCACGCGCGCGCCCAGCGTCGCCACTTTAATGCCTTTTTCTCACTTGTCTGACAAATAAATCTGCGCGTCACGGCCCACTTTTAAAGCTTCAGTTATTATCCTGCAAAATATTTCCTGTTAGAGTCGACTCTTAATTCGCACCGGGGCAAGCGACGGTATTACTAATTCCCTCGTTTAACACTGATAAATCGAAAAGGAGACGTAATGTTACAATAAATTTAATAATTAAAATAAAACTGTTCCGTTTAGCCTTTTATATAATTTGAGTAATTTAGATAATTGTTCAATTTAATCATTAAGGTGATCAAATAATAATTACATTGATCATTTGCGCGATCATGTGAGGTTAATGACGATGAACACAACACTACTCCGAGTAAAAACGTACTGGGGGTGAGATGGCGATCGGGGTGTTAATTTAGGGCCGGTGCAGCGATCGATGTCTGCCCTGCACCGCGACAATAAGGGAGGAGCAGATAGAAATCAATACGATGTCCATCATTGCTTGCACCCCCCGCCATTCCGCCTGCGCTTTGCACCCGGGAAATGCATTTTCCGCAATACCGTCGCTTCTAGCCGATGCGGTGATTTTTCGCGATTTATGCGTTACGTAAAATTGATGTGGTGTCGTACAATTTGTTTTTCGGGTGTCCGGTATTGAATGCACCGTTCGCCGGACGTGTTTGTATGTTCAATGTTGTACGCGCGTGCGGTTCGTGGCGCGTCACGCGGGCGACTGTCGCCCCGCCACTCGGCCGAGAATAAACAGGGGGGCAAGGGGGAAAGGGGGGGACGCGCGGGGGCGGTGCAGACTGCACGCCCACTCCGCCCCCTGCGCCGGACACTTGCACGGAAGCTCGTGGCGGCAGGCTGTCAGAGTGACCCCTTGCAAAAGCTCCGTGACGCGCATTTGACGAATGCATAGATCGATTTCGTAGCGAAAACACATGACGTATGGCGTCGATGACACGAAATGCAATGCGTATTGCGTAGTTCATTCGCGCCTTAGATTTATTACCAATTTTATTATACATACAATAGCACATAGTGCAATATATTTTAAAAATGAATAATGTTCAGTAATTCTAAATTGTAATTTAAGTACCCAATAAAGCTGAGATGAAATTCTTTAACAGCTGACGCGAGAGGTACCTACTAACGTTGCACTTATATTGTTTTTCTTAAATTAATAGGACAATTTAACATTAGTTATAAAATATAAACATAGTTTTTCTAAACTATACATTACTATACTCTTTGGATAATTTTTGCCCCTAAGTATGATTCCGTATGTCAAATCCAATAGGTGTTTGTTAGTACTTTTATACGCTATAATCGTACAAGTTTATTCTAAAAATAGTTTAAAATTATATTTATAATACACGTACGGACGTAATTAAATAATCAATATTAGAACGAATGTTTTGACGATTTTCATTACAGGGAAATTTATATATGTATAATAGCGAAATAATAACTGAGGCAACTACTTATATCTCGAGGTGAACACTAATGAGGTTAATGTATCTCTCTTTTATCCTTGCTTATAAAGGCATCGTAAACATATGAATCTAAGACACCATCTCGTCTTGCCATAGAAGACAAACTTGCCCATAATTCACGATGTTTTTAATTCATATTATGTGTTAACAAAGTTTTAAAAAGAAACATCAAATTTGACAACACAAGTTTGACAAAACTAACAAAAGGTCAAACAATTTGCGGTATCAAATTGTATATTTATACTTTAAAATTGAGTTTTAGTATCTCAAGGTTATATCCGAGCTACGGTTTTGGGGAATTGTTTGGAATGCGCTAGATTTGCGTACATTAGTTCTTGTTTTGCCCACTAGTGGCGCTACCTACCTTAATACTTTACAACAGTCAAATAGGCTCAAGTTTTACTTCTGTTTTAAATACAGAACTGGCCACAATATCACCTGATGTGGCTAATTGGAGGGCACATTCGGAAATGTCTTTTTGACCTCCGCTTAAATGAACCCATATTAAACTGTCTAGGGAGTATGAGAGGGGGCGAGGAGTTTCCTTTGCTGTTTTTAAATGAAACGACGAACCCAATCGTGCAGTGCGGCACCTGAGAATGTCAGCGTGCTTTTAGATGAGTTGTTTAAAAGGGAACCATGGAACTACACAATCTCTTCGAGCATGAGATTGTGTAGTTCCATGGAGCATTCTCAACGTAACTCATACCGAAATGATTAGATAGTTATCTAATTAATTTTAATGATTTATCGTTTGTCTAAGGCTTAGACATAGACATTACATTTAGGTATTACTAACAAAAACGCACACACATAAACACACAAAAAAAAATTGTTTCCTTCTCTCATTCGGTTAGTTAGTTTTTAGTGTGTAATGCGTGTGTGTTGTGGCTGTAATTGGCCCTGGCTCAGCTTTATGCTAAGGAGCGGAATCTTCCACAGCGCTGGTCATTCTTCCAGAGACCACAGCAGCTAGTTTGCGCCTCAGTGGCAAAGAAGGAAAAGGAATGTAAAAACTTAGTAGAAAAAAAAATAGTAAAAGTTACCAGTGTAGGTAATGAAGTCTTGTGTATATATAGTAAAATTAATAATGTAAATTAAATTAAATTAAAAGTCAAAAATAAGAATAATTGTTTTGGGCGGATTAAAAACTAGATTGAAGGGTTTCAAAAGCGATACTTAAGACATCAAAATGCTAATTATAACAACATTTATAGTTATAATTAAATGTATTCGTTTAAAGCATGTTTTTAAGTATGTCAGAATAACACATTCGTCATAATTTAGATAGTCTATGTCGTATTTTTGCATATTATCATAAATCGTATTGCATAACTGAATTTATTATTTCTATTTATTTAAGAAATGATAATGGGTTTTCGCTTTTATTGATGATTTAATTTAATATAGCTACTTTTAATATTTATTGCTTTTGCTTTTCTCTTACTAAGGTTGCATGGAAGAGATCGCTAGTTAGTTATTTGTTTTTATTTTAATGAAACGTAGTATTAATAAATAAATAATTGAATACAGGATAATATTTGATCTTTAGAAACAAACTCGGATCCTATTAATGTTTAATGTACTTATTTCGTTTTTCCCTCAAAGGTCGGTAACGCACCAACTAAAAATGGTTGTCCATGGGCAGCAATGACTGCCCTTTTTGAGAGTCCTATTACATAAAAAAAATGTATGAGGTATATAATTTTTTTTTAAATATAGACGTCTTTAAAATCAACGCTACAACCTTTTAACTTCTGGGCTTAAAATGTATATTTCTTTCGTGATCATTCCTTCTCATAGGCAAGTAGGTGTACAACCTTCTGTGTCTGACATGCCGTCAACTTTTTGGGTCTAAGGCAAGTCCTGACCACGCTGTTATTCTGTTCAGTGATAGATGCGTATATTAAAAGTCCATTGATGCACGGGGATCGAACCTACTGCCGCTGAAACCACGGATCTCATTTGACAACAATTTTTTTTATATATTGAAATATATATTTTTTCAACTCTTTTCCTATGCATTTGTCGCGCGCTATTGCTGAGACTGAGCTGAGACAGACCACAAACACTGTCAAATGTTTACTTGTTGGATTATTATAATCTGTGAAAGAAAAAATAGTAAAGAGCCAGAACATTCCCTTATATCAAACCGACCGGACACTTGAGTGTAACAAAATAGCGAGGCATCCGATCATTCGTCAAGGGGGGGCGTAAATCTGGGGGCGCGAGAAGTGGGGGGTTGGGGGGGTGCTTGCGTAACCGGAAGTGCGGATTAGGAATCAATAGTGGTGTAATGATAGTTGTATTGTAATGGACGTAATGCGCTGTTACTTGCGCGGCTGTGGCTATTTTTGTTTGCGAAAAACAAACTGTATTAAAACTGTAGAAACAAATATCCCTTTTACACGCCTTTAATGGTTGTGTTTACAGATCGTGTCGGATTTACAATGAAACTGTAATGAAAGATTATAAAGGATATTTTTCGCAACTCCATAGAGACCAATAGCCGAGTCGTTTTAGAAACCTTGCTTCAAATATTTGCTATTATTACTTTCAATATTTCTAATTAATTATGTATTTGCACTGTTTGCGGATGCTTGGCGGACCTATGCGACTTCTTCAATACAAAGAGTCCCTCGTGTGTGCTGAGATATTGCGGGCTACTCGATTGTGAGGAAGTTGCAAGGATCTGTTCCGGCGCCTTCTATAGTTCTCATGTCGTTTTCACACGTGCATATACTTTCTATAACATATTTTCATAAGTTTCATTCATTTTAACACGTGTAATGTTTGAGAGCAAAAATAAAAACAAAATCAGTCTTATTTCATTCTTTTTGTAACATCTCTTTCGTATTGTCCAATTACTATTTTTTCGAATAGAGTTAACCTTATATCGAGATTTTTGGAACGAAGTTCCTTATCGCGCGTTGTGAAAGGGGGCTAGACGGAAAAAATTCTTACGAAAAGTTGTCACGACACTTTTTTTGCTATTTGCTATTGTAATACATCGGTTCTCGTCCGATCACCGAAGTTAAGCAACGTCGGGCGAGGTCAGTACTTGGATGGGTGACCGCCTGGGAACACCTCGTGATGTTGGTTTTTTTTTTTGTCGTAAGATTGGTATCGAGAAAATCAATCATACTGTTATGACACCAATTAACATATAAATTAATCGAAAGGAATTTCGTTCCATCCGGGTGTCCCTTGACACCTCTAAAGTTTTTAAACAGTTTTAAGTGTAGTGTTATAGAAAGTGAATGTTGAAAACATAAGGAAAGTAAGAGAACTGCTGGCCTAGTGGCTTCAGCGTGCGACTCTCACCACTAAGGTCGTAGGTTCACGGCTGTGCACCAATGGACTTTGTCCGCATTTAACACTTGTATCTACGTTCGAGCATCGGAAACCGGAATTTCAATTCAATATATGGAATAAAAATTATCTAAATGTCTTTGCGATGACCGCTTATCATAGTTATTGTTTAGCTACGAAGGTCTATTTTCAATGAAACCTTATTCCTAATAAACGTTAGTTTGTCTCTACTTAGTGCTGCTAAAGGTCACAAATCCCCGTGACCCCTGACGCACCCTCATTACCCTCGTGGTCTTGACGTGCCCTTCACACCTAACAAATTAGATTTTCTGTTTATTGACTTTTGCATTCATAATATATCAATACAAATAATGTATTGCTAGAAAAGAGTACTGTATGTCTTGAACGACTATCGTGAATTTCAAACCTCAACCTCCATTCAAGGTTCAAAAATGAATTGGCTGTTGACTAGCTCTCTTGTTGTGCGGATGGGGCAAGATAGTCCTGGAATGGAGGCCGAGATCCAGTCGGTGATGCTTTGGACGGCCTCCCACTTGGTGGACACTGGTCAGATGACCAGGTAGATGTTGGATGCCGGGGAACCAGCCGTATTGGAAATTTAGGGGAGAGTCCAGCACTGAACGTCAAAAGGCTGAAACGAACGAGCATTCTTGTTTACTGCACTACCACAAAAACATAAACTAACAACCTTCAAAAAGCCTTCTTAAAAAAATATATATTGTGAATATATATTTTTTTATACGTACTAAATTATATATATACTTATATATAGTATAGGTACTAACTTATACTATGTCAGACACTATCCAATTATAGATATATTTCCACCCCTGTTTTAGTCATGCACATCAATAATATTTGCACCGCACTTACCCCCCGTGAGGGTGACGCGGGGGGCAATTGTGGGAATCAAATGCCGAACAATGGAAGGCTTCCGTGAAGGTTCTATCGTGAAATAGATCGTATATATCTTACTTTTCAACTGCCTATATTCTACCTTTTATAACATTAGTATAGACTTAAACTGAATGTAAAAATGCTAAGGACTAGAAATAAGGGGCAGGCGTTCAAAGCGTTTGATTCGTGGTGTTGTTGAAATGAAAATATTACCTAGTTTGTTGCAATATCTCAGGATCTCCATACTTTCCAGTAAGGTCCTGCTTACTCGCTGAACAGAAATTTGCTACACTGATGAAGAGGTAATCGCCGAAACTGAAGCCTATTGAGGCGAAAGACAAATTGTACTATAACATTTTTATAGTAGTAGTAGTATAGAAAAATTGTATAACTGCTAAAATAAATCTAATATATATATATACAATTCTCGTGTCGCGGTGTTTGTGGTTATCCTCCAAAACGGCTTGACCGATTTTGATGAAATTTTTTGTGCTTATCCGGTATCTATGAGAATCGGCCAACATCTATTTTTCATCCCCCTAAATGTTATGGGTAGTCCACCCCTAAATTTTTTATATAATTTTTTAGACAAAATTTTTAATTTCTATTTTTTTAAGATACAACATACAAAAATACATACAATCCTCAATTTTCACCCTTCTACGATCAACCCCTTTTTTATTATAGTAGATAGTGAACTAAAAAAATGTTTCCTAGAAATAATATACATGGCAAAACGACGTTTGCCGGGTCAGCTTGTAATATATAGGTACAATTCTCGTGTCGCGGTGTTTGTGGTTAAACGAGGAGTTTAGCTCGACCGATTCTCATGAAATTTTGTGTGCATATTGGGTATGTCTGAGAATCGGACAACATCTATTTTTCATCCCCCTATATGCTAAGGGTAGTCCACCCCTAAATATATATTTTTATTTTTAGATATTTTTTTCTGTTTTTATGATAGAGCAATCAAAAATACATACAATCCCTAACTTTCACCCCGCTACGATCAACCCCTATTTTTTATTATAAATGATATACATGGCAAAACGACGTTTGCCCGGTCAGCTAGTAATATATATTGTTGTATAGCTCTCGATATATAGAACAATCAAATCAAAATCAAAAAGTTTTTTCTTTTTGCCTACGTTATTTTTTAGCCGATCTAAATTCTAATTGATAATTTTTTTCTGTGAATTTAATTAAACATTGCTTCGTAACGGAGCTGCAAAAACATAAAATTGTTTCAATAGTATTTTGAGTTTACGAACAACTTTTGTTGACAATTATAATTATAAATACGAAACTATAACCAATATTATATTTGAACTGTGGAAACTTCGGATATCTGTGGGATATTTTTATGTTCTCAATTAATTGTTTTGTTTACCCGAGATGGCGCCAACAACACTTTATAAATGTATTACTTAAGTTCTATATATCTGTTGTACGTACATAAGGGAAGTGTGAATTAGATTATAGGGTTAGAGATAAGGGTTCTTAGACCAGATCCAATGCTAATCACAAACTATCAAAGCCGAAGCAAGAGTTTTAGGATTGTGTTAAATAAAGGTCTGTGTTGTTGGACGTAAAAACTATTAAAGTAAAAATACGTTGTAACGTCTTTCGTGTATATATCATCATGATGCATTCATTACATTTCTGGACGTAGACCTTCTCCAGTTTGCTCCAGTACGCCCTGCACTGACTTATCTATATCCGCTGGGAGCCAACCTCCTTGACGATTTCGACAATCCGCCTAGTCGGTGGATCGCCGCGTGGTCTTTTGTTTTGCCGAGGTCACCATTTAGGGAGCAGGGTCCATCGGTTCTTGTCCATGCGCGCTATGTGGCCTGTGGCCCACCGCCGTTAAATAAAGGTCTGTGCTTTTCGGTCGGACAACCGTTAAAGTAAAATTACGTTGTAACATGATCATGAACACATTAAAAAGAGTGGCGGAGAGTTTATTTCCAGTTCTTCTCACCATTCTACGCCCTTGATTTGGGAACTGGCAATAAATGTAAAATTAGAAGCATTCAATGAATATTTATTTTTTGACGTTCATAAGTGTACATTGTGTTACCTATATGAATACATGATTTTTTACTTTTACTCTATCTAATATCTAGAATATAAACAATAAACTACAAGCTCCCTCCTTATCAGAATGCCACATCGTAAAATGACTGCTTTACGACTGATTTGAGCGCGATCGCCGCTGCGAAAACCGCTGTGAGAGTTCGAAAAGTGAGTTACAGAATCGCAAGGCAGGTCGCTAGTAATTTATGTAACTGTTTTTACACACAATTTGCGGGATTCAATACATATTCGTAAACATAGGCTTCATTCTAAAGTATTAATAAATTAATTCATTTAATTAATATAAAGTGGTATGTTGTGTCAGTGTCATTAGTGTAGTAATGCGTATTGCGTACCCCTTCTGGCACTAAATATAGCCCTGGGCGGGTCAGATATTCATAGTGGCGGGGTGGATCTACCCCCGTAATGTCCTAAAATCCCTTTGATTTTTTGTTGACATCTCCCCCTGGAATAGGCTGTTAAGTGGCAAGGGGGAGCTCAAATAATTGAGGGACACGGAAATTTTTCGAAGCAACTGAACTTAAAGCTTGTGTAAGTAAACAAATAAAAGTTACTGAGGAACTTCTAAAAGCCTTTATTGATGTTTTATTTAAATCTATTCATAAAATTTAGTGGGATTATTTTAAAAGCCTATAAACATAAATGTATAAAGCCCCGTTTTTTAGAAGAGAGTGTTCAGAGGAGTTGTTCGGATGACCTGCAGCTGAATTTCATCACCTCGATGTCCGTCGTTCTACTACTTAGAGTTTTTAAGGCAAATTTTGCCACGCACCATATGTGGAAGCAGCTGCCCACTGAAGTATTTCGAAACCAAGTTGACTTAGGGTCTTTCAAGAAGATAGTACCAACTGTTAAAATGCCGGCAACGCATTCGCGAGTCCTCTGGCATGCCCGTTTGTCCCCAGTTTTATAAAAAAAAAGATGTGCGTATACACCATTATTATAGAAATACTTCATAACAATAGTAAATAAATATAATAAAAAGAGAAAGAGAAGAGAAAAGAGGACTTCGTCCGAGAGGGGGTCAAGTCAGTGGAACAATTGATTACATTGAAAAGGAAAAGATTTGGAGCGACTTCCGACCTTCAGTAATTGAAGAGGCATCGCAGGAATAACGTTAATAAATTAAACTGGATTAACTGTCTCTTTAATGTCTGCCTGGAAGAGATTGCTTAGTTGTCATAAGTTCGTAACACAATGAGATTACAAAAATTTCCTTGCAATCCTAGAGTTACTAGAACTAAAAATCTTCTATACGTACCTACGGCTCGCTTATCTTCTTCTTAGAATGGTCCAGCGTTTCTAAGTTTCTATTTTGTTAGTTATTATTATTATTATTTAAAAAAATATTTTGTTGTGTCTTGTTTAATTCTTTCCCTTGCTAGCATGCTTATGTTCTAATATAATTGATATGTACAATTTGTGATGACATATTTTCTTGTAGAATATTATGCATACACGTTATTTTAAAACTTATAAATAAATAAAATACCTTTTACCGGATTAAAGTTATATATTATTATAAATCTACAATTATTTAACATAATTTTTTAATCCGGTAAAAGGTTTTTTCTTTAAATGTGTAAAGGTTATGTCAATCAAAGACAATCTTCTACTATATAAAAATAAGTCGGGTTTTCCTTCCTGACGCTATAACTCTAGAACGCACGAACCGATTTTCACGGTTTTGCATTCGTTGGAAAGGTCTCAGACTCCCTGAGGTTTATAGCAAAGAAAATTCAGGAAAAATTTCAACAAAAAAGCGGGATCACCAAACGAAATGTTACATAAAACGAAGCCATCTGGTGGCGAAACGGAGTTCGCCGAGTTTGCTAGTACTAAATAAAATAAACACTCATTATTATTTTTTATTGGATTATCTTGTTGTATTATCTGTACATATTTAGTTAAATATATAGATTTCTCATTTCCTTATTTCAGTACTCGTAAGTTTCAAATAACAATTTCCCCAACAGGAAACAAATCTACATGCACCGGAAAAGCCCTTGTACAAAGCATATTTCCCTGCAATTCCAAGAGCAATTTCACCGCGGAAAGAGGCAAATAGAAGTCATGTTGGCTAATGCAACACGCGAAGGCACGTGGGCTAATATCCAATGGGCTCCGTATTCATTGTTTTTTACCTTTAGATTCAAAGACAATTTTTCATAACGGACTTTTTAGTACCTAGTTTTATTACCTACTAGCTGCCCCCGCGAACAGGGTTTCATCTTCGATTGCCTCAATTTTACATTACGATCTAGCCTAACTTAAGACTAATAACTAATTTAAAACTCTTTTTACTCAAAAGGATATTTAATATAAGAAAGTGTCCATTAGGTTACAGCTTCTATTAAGGTGAGTGTCTCTGTTAGGCGTGTTGGTAGAAGGAAGAAATCATGACATAGCAACGTAAGGGACGAGTATTGCGACTGCGGAAGAGTTGCAGCATCTGGCACAGGACAGGACACGCTTCAAGAGACTGACGGCCAACCAGTAATGGAGAGGCACTCAAAAGAAAAAGACTCTGGTTTTGTGTACTATTTGTTCTACTTACCACTGTTTAGCACTTAAGACGTGAGAATGAGTTAAACTAATTCACTTATCCAAATGAATATGTCCTTGTCAATCTTCTCACGCCTGTGATGTCAGAGGCTGTTTCAGCGCAGAGGAATCAGTCAACCCCGTAGTCCTGGAATGCGTGGCTGTGGCTAACCAACGTACAGAAATTCTCTGAACTCGGTCGCTCCGTGAAGCCTCCTGCGAAGTGCCCAGGAGACTTCTGTGTTTCTGGAAGGAGCTAGGCTGGCTTAGTTAATAGAGTCAAAGTGCGAAAATTCAGTCCACTAACCTTTAACCTTTTTAGGCCCGTGGTGGAAAGAAGTTGAATAGCCATGACATTCATGTGTTGGTGGAGCCTTTGTTCGTGTGCTCCAGCAATCTTTTTGATTGTGGTAACGTCCTCTACATTAAGGAGAATGGAGTTCGTCATTGCGAATGTACTATGGACCATTGACAACTCCGCGTTACACCTTTTTAGTAGCGTATTCTAACCACGAAAATGTAAGTGCGTGCTCCTATTTCACCATGATTACTTCTGAAAGAAGACAAATCTTTGTTTTTAATTTATTTTATTATTAATTACTTAAGATGTCATGTGGCCCATGGTGTATTAGTTGCAGCTCCTTACAAACATTGTGTAAAACAAAAAACATGGCGATTAAAAAGAGTGGTGGAGAGTTGATTGCCAGTTCTTCTCTACCGTTCTACGCACTTGATTTGAGAACTGGCAGTAAACGTAAAATTAGAAGCATATATCATTTAATATGTATTTGTTTATTGACGTTCATAAGTGTAGTTACCTAAATGAATAAATGATTTTTGAATTTTGAATACATACCAACATATGGAACATTTTGCCATAGATACTGTTAGGAACTAGTGTTATTTATAACCTAAGTAGGTACAAAAAAAACTTTTCAAATTTTTCTCTACATAAAAACCTTCCATAGAGTTAAAGGAAAAATTGCACGATATGATCCAGCCGTCTTCAATAGATTCCCCTACAGATATACTAATTATTTGAAGGGCCATAAGTCCTAATGAGGCAGGGGACAAATATTTCTGTGTGTGTTTGATTCGGGTTGATCAGTTATGAAAACTAACCAAAGCCCATACCGACCATACAAGAACATTTTTAAGTAATTACAATTAACTAAGGGTCACATTAAAATTCAACATCCTAGGTGATTCAAAAAGACTATTTTCCCAGTCCCTATTAAATTTTGGGGCTTCATTTGAACCACGGATCCCTAAACCACCCCCAGCAAGTACGCACGCCACTCATTATTGGGCCGTAAAAGTAATTACATACAGTGCGTGACCCGGCGATGTCTGCAATTACCTCTAATCACAAATGAACTTACGAAATTGGGGCGTTCTGATTAAACAAGAAAATGATTGCGTTTTGTTTGTTCAAGGGATGTAATGGTATCGAAGTTTAGGTTAAAATGTCGAAGATTTTTATAGCTAAAGCATGCAAATACAGGGGCCTAGGCTCCGAATATGATTTTGTCCCATTCGGTGTCGAGGCCCTTGGTCCGTGGGGTCCTTGGGCTATAAGGCTTTATAAGGAAATATCAAAAAGGTTAGTCGACATCACAGGAGACCGAAGAGCTGCTGATAAACAATAAACTACAAGCTCCCACCTTTTCAGAATGCCAAATCATAAAATGACTGCTTCACGACTGATTTGAGAGCGACCGCTGATGTAAAAACCGCTGTGTTTTTCGAAAAGTGAGTTACAGAATCGCAGGGCTGGCATGATCTCGGATCTTCAGAGCCTTGCCTAAGGGACTCTTTTTAATAATATATTTTAGTTATTGTATTATATTTTTTAAGGTTTTCAGTTAGAGATTCAAAGAATGTTATTTTTAAGTTGATTTTTTTATAAACCTTACATATAAAAAGCAGGTTGTATTTCTGAGCAAGCAAACGTTTCTTTAAACCATGACGATGTATAAGCTAGCAAGCTAATTTTAAATTATTTTTATTATTCCACATATGGAATACATAATATTTACAAAAAGGTTGAATCATTTACAAAAGGAAAAAAAGAAATAAAAATATTAAATACTTTTAACTAAATAATACCTAATTCGGTTGTGTCATGGTGCGAAAGCGAGGGTATCTACGTGAGTGTGTGTACCTATGTTTATGCTCATGATGCAGGTGATTTTGCGCTATGGATAGTCTTAATACTCCTTTTAAACATTTTCACTATACTCAAGCTTTTATCACTCTATATATACTGTGACGTGTATCTTGTCATGTAATGAACATTTAAATACCCAGTGGGTATTAAGGAAAAGCCTCCGATTAAATTTTGAGTCCAATGAATTCAAAATTGTAAACTTAGTGCCTATCAACATAGTTAATTCGGTCAAATAAGCATCAAAGAGTACATTCGCTATCATAAACCTTGTTATTTATGTTTGAGTACTCGACTGTACACTCGAATGGCAAAGCTAGGTGTCGGGATGAGCTATGATTAGTGACGGTCAGGTGGGCGCGGTCGATAACCCCCTTCCCCACAACTAACATCCCCCTGCATTAAAGGGGGCTCTCAAGTATTGATTCGCGCGAAACGTGATTTGTACGCACTCTATTTACTGGACAATCGGTTTTATTTATGACCGACTGTCCATTTCTGGTCTGCTATATGAAGCAAAGCAATATCTGGTAACCAGCCCGCAATGAAAGGCAATCTCTAGAAATGGAGTGTTGTAAATTTTACTTTAATGTACATTGCGGAGGGATTTGGGTGTTGCAATATTCAATTGGAGCTAAAACGGTATTGAATACCGTGTGTATATGTGTTTTCGTAAAGGTTGCCGAGATAGTGTTTACGAGTTGCGGTCAATAGGCCGTTGCCGCACCTACGTTGTCTTCAAGCAATGCGTTTGTATCACGACATCTAGCGAATTAGGGTTGAAACTTGTGACATTTTAATTTTTTTTTTAATAAAAATATACATAATGGATTTTAACAACAGTTTGACCAGAACTAAGACATAAACTATTCATTTTTTTTATTGGATAGTGTCATGTTTATGGACACCCATCTTAGTAGGTGTGTATGGGGCATATTCTTTAAACCAGCCTGAGTCGGCACACCGTGTCGGTTTCCCAAGCACCAGAAGTGACCCTTCTGGGGTAAAGATGTTCTATTAAAAACGCTGGTTTATTGGACTTGACAATTGCTTAAAATTAATAGAACTGCTAAATTATTTTCAAATGTTATATTTTTGAGACTCAATCAAATGATAATAATAATATTGTATTCATATGAAAGTGACGGAATTGGGGGAAGCTCATATAGTCGAACAGGCAGATTTCAGACTGGTTACTTCTGATTAAAACCGTTTACGACGACATCGCTTAGACATACCGGTTATATTGACCAAAATCAAAGGTCCCGGCTGAATTCTATTATTAGATTCTTAATAACAACGTCATCGGCTGTTACGACTATCGGTTTTTACGTCCAAATAGTCCCTTCGATGTCCTTATAACAGACTTTGGTTCCTATTTTGGTTTTGCTATAAGCTTTTGCACCTATATCCACTTGTAAATAAACTGGAATATAATTAAATATATTTATACTAATATTATAAAGAAGAAAAATTTGTATGTAAGTATGTTTGTAACGAATTGGCTCAAAAAGTACTAGACCGATTTTAAAAATTCTTTCACCATTTGAATGCTACATTACCACTGATTAATAAAGGCTATTTTAATTGCAAGTAATAAATAAGGATCCTACTAAAACTACAATAATGGTACCCAAGGTGTTAAAAAAATGCCTTTAAAATATCTTTCATCGCATGCGCTGCGAAAGCTATTGATGATAGAACAAAAAAGTGTTTCACAACATTAAAGCACATATCTACAATTTTTTTTTAAATAAATGACCACCCGAGCGTAGCCGGGACGGCCGCTAGTTATTAATAAAATTGTTTAAATTTATTTTAATTTTGTATTTATTAACTTTAATAATTATACTACGTAGGTTAGAATATTGTAAAATATGTATCACAAATATACCAACATATTTATATAAATATATGTTGGCAATCTTTAGATTATAATAAAATGTCGTGTGCGACAGCCCTCCATTTTGTTTTATTTACTAAGTGGTTGGGTACGGTCTTAATTGACGAACGATATTATTCTAATGAACTTTCCTCGTGTGATTTATTGAAAGTACGAATTGTAATAATTTATTACACACTATAACACAAATGACCAGCAAATATATGTAATGTAAGTAAAAATCTTCAAAAAAAAAATATTGGTTGTTTGTAAAGTAGGTTTACGATCGAGATGTTTACGTGATAACGTCTTATTGGTGATATAAGTTTTTGGGAAGTAAGGAATTAATGAAGATAACAATTTTTTCAAATTTTAAATTACATCTATCGTTTTATTCACACTTTTGATGATAAATTTCGGGTGTAAAATGACAAGTTTACTTATTCGCCTATGATATACATTTTTCTTCATACATACATTCATACAAATCTCCATTCGTTTGTATGCCGCTAGAGTGAGAGAGACTGGAGATCGGTCCGTCTCTCTCTTGTTATACCTGCGATCGCGCTCGTGAGGTTTTGGTGTGACACAAGTTTCTGAACATGTCACCCGACTAAAACGATTTTAAAGACGTTATCACGTCAATTCATACATTCACGGAATGACTGGCAGCGCTCGAGATGAGACGGGAGATCGGTCCGTCTCTCTCTCGTTATACCTGCGATCGCGCTCGTGAGGTTTTGGTGTGACACAAGTTTCTGAACATGTCACCCGACTATGTATGCCGCTAGAGTGAGATGAGACGGGAGATCGGTCCGTCTCTCTCTCGTTATACCTGCGATCGCGCTCGTGAGGTTTTGGTGTGACACAAGTTTCTGAACATGTCACCCGACTAAAACGATTTTAAAGACGTTATCACGTCAATAATATGAAAACTGGTATCCTTTATTAGACATAATGGCTTTGTTATTCCTAATTTATATTAAATATATTATAATGGTCAATACATCTTACAAATATATATATTTTTTTGTATAAGTAGGTAATAATTTTTAACTGTGTTTTATGTTTATGTTTGTGTATTCCGTTTTTGGCTTTTGTGGATAATGTAAATAGTTGTAGGAATACTGATAAGCAAATAAACAAATATACGTAAGTACTAAGTACATATATGAAATGCTTCTAATTTTACATTAACTGCCAGTTCTCAAATCAAGGGCGTAGAACGGAAGAGAAGAACTGGCAATAAACTCTCCACTACTCTTTTTTAATGCCAAGTTTTTTGTTTTACACAACGTTTGTGTTTTACACACAGTTTTTTGTTTTACACAAAAGGAGCTGCAACCATTACACCATGTTCCACTGATCTGATGACATCTTAAGTAATTAATAATAATAAAATAAAAAACAAAGATTTGTCTTCTATCAGCAGGAGGCATGGTGAAATAGGAGCACGCACTTATATACTCGTGAGAATAACACAATTAGTTGTAATAATAATAATATTAATAGAAAACATTAAATTAAAATCAGTGGCACTACAACCTTTCATACTCAATCTAATAGGCATGTATGTGATCCGCCTCCTGTGCATGACACACGCCGTCGACTTGTCGATAAAAAATCTGCTCTAATCTTACAAATATCGAAAACATAATTAATGGCTTATTTATTTATATATCAATTAAGTGTAACGGAACGTCGACCTTATGAATTTAATTAAAATAATATCCGTCTTTTGACTTAAAAATACAAAAACAATTTTGCATATTATATCAAACTAGATTAATTAATTTATTTATAACAGGCCTATGTTCGCAGATGTCGTAAATTCGTAGAAAGTTTTTAAAATCAGTTATGATGTCACTTTGTAGTTCATCCTTATATTAGATTATAATAAATATGGGTCTCTATAGAATATCTTTTATCTTAACCTGTATAGTAATAATAATAATAATTAGAAAATTATAAATTAAATAAAAAATTTAGTACCCGTAGCAGTTTTTCCTCGCAATACTTATTCGTTGAGCGAGAAAATCAACAGCTAGTGTCACCAGTTCTATCCAGGCACCATCATATATCTTTAATATCTGTGCACTTGAACCCCAAGACTCTATTATCATAATTTAATGTAGACAAAATCACGGATGCTACATGATTAAAATCTATAAGTTATTGCATTTGATAGCCAGAGATTATAGACCGTAATCACAGATGTTAATAAACTGCGTAAAGGTCATAGACGATTGTCCATAGAGTACCATAAAATATCACTGGAACCAGTTTTAAATGTTTAATTTCGTGTTATGCTCACTTTAAATTTGTTTTCTAATGTTAGATTTTTAAACATAGACTTAAATCATTTTTAATGTTGCAAATATGGAGATTGTCTTAAGGAATTTTATGTAACGCAAATTTTTGAACGTTATACATACATTTAAATAATTATCACCGAAATTTTAAATCCTATAAAAATGCTAGTCAAGAAGTAATATTAATTATAAGAGATATAGGTTTAATAATAATAATAAATAAGCCCATTTATTTTCAATATTTACAAATCTTTAATATACATTTATTTGTTCTAATATCTTAACTTCCTTCAGTACCATTGATCGGAACCCCTTCGGGTTACCTCCTCACGGTAAGATCTGAACCATCTTTTTCTAAATATCTCTATCCAAATACTTTTCCATTCGCTTCCTCCTAACGCTACTATTTCTTCAAACCACCTTTAGGGTGCCCTCTTTTGAGAAGAGAACAGAAACAGAAAACTTGTAGCAGATATGTAGAGTTTGTGATGGTGGGATGATGTCCTTGGGGTGTTGAGTTCGACGATAGGAACTCAATTTTTTCATTTTTCATTTATTCTCTGTCCCTGATCACTCGTCCATTAAAGGTCAATGCTGTTATATACATAATATATAGATTTCCAAAGATATGAGAGCCCAATTCCCTGATCCTCGCACATAATATGAAACATTACAAACATAATATAGCTTTTTATAAATTTGACGATTATTTAAATGATCCTAATCCTTGGGATTGATTTGCTCCAGTTCAAACAATTTGTATGACTCAAAACTTGATTAAAAAGATTGGCGAAGAGTTTCTTGCCAGTTCTTCTTGCCCGTTCTACGCCCTTAACTTGCGAACTGTAAGTAAATGTAAATTTAGAATCAATTTAACATATTTTCTGTTGACGTTCATAAGTGTACTTGGTTCAAACTCAAACTCAAACTCAAAATATCTTTATTCAAGTGGGTAACCAAGTACACTTTTGAATCGTCAAGTTAAATTAATCGTAAATTTACATTTACTACCAGTTCGCAAGTCAAGGGCGTAGAGCGGGTAAGAAGAACTGGCAAGAAACTTTCCGCCACTCTTTTTAATCGCCAGGTATTGTCATACAAATTCTTTGAACTGGAGCAATTCAATCCCAAGGATTAGGATCATTTAAGTAGTCCTCAAATTTATAAAAAGCTTTGTTGATTAGTTTCCGTTTAACGACAGCTTTGAATTTATTTAGTGATAATACTCTAATTTCGCTTGGGAGTTTGTTGTAAAAACGAATACAATTTCCATATAAGGAGTGGTTTATCTTTTGGAGCCTGGTTGGTCGTACACTCAAATTAGTTCTATTTCGCGTATTATACTGGTGAAAGTCACCATTTGTTTTAAAGTCGTTTATATTTTTTTGGACATACAACAAGGCTTCAAGAATATATTGACCAGATAGTGTCATAATACCTATATAAATAAAGTTTTTTTGAGTTTGAGTTAATTCGTGTATTAAATTCTACGTTATGTAGACCATTAACAAATGTTACGAAATTGCAACATTAATGGGATGAGAAAAAATCACTCGACTTCCGCGAAAGGTAGACAGACAGGCAGACAGGTTATTAACTCACAATAACATTTAAATTGGAATCGATTTTATATTGAATTTCTGCGACACCTTAATGGCATGTTAGGTAATCCGGTCTTGTCTGTTGACATGAATTCGATTCCGGGAGAAATAATGTTCTGTGTAATGCAGGAGCTTGCATGGAGCTGGTAGATTTAGGCCGTCAGCCTTATTAGCTTTAATATTATCAGAGCAGTGGATCTAGTAGTTGTTGTAGTTGGCCTAGTCTCTGAGGTCATAGGTTCCACGGCTGTGCACCAATGGACTCTCTGTCAATGTGCGCATTAAACATTCGCTCACGGTTAAGAAAAACATCGTAAGGAAAATTGCCTTCGACCCACAAAAAGTGTCAAGCACAGGGGCTGATCACCTATTTGCCTATAAGATTGACAAGTCATGAAACGGACACAGAAATCTATCCCAAACCTAACAAGGTTGTAGCGCCACTGTTTTTTTTAATTTTTGTTTATATTATGAATCATATAGATTTTTTTGTGTTCTTATAGATAAGCGAGCAGTGTTCACAGAGATCATGCGTTGCTACCCCGACTTTGCACGAAAGGGAGTGCTATTTCATACGATCAACATTCCCAGGAGAAGTCTTCAAGCGATAAACAGAAGACAGGACAGAAAGAAGGCTGGGCGGGAATATAATTTTCCAATGAGAAAGAGAAAACATTTAGTTTTTTACTAAGTGTTATTTTGGATATCACACAATCGCAATATCTTTGCTTGAAGATTCGGATGTGATTTTTGCGTAACGCGGATTTGATGGACGCCCGTCCGCCCTACAGAGTGCGTACAGACACGTATACTTTATTTATTATAGTTACAGTACTGGCAATTATGCGATTTTCTTTTTATTTATTAAAGTATACCAAATCGTACGGACACAATTTTGTGGGCCAGTTATCTATTGTTCTGAAATATATGACAAATACAGTGAAAATAAAATTTGCAAGAAATAAAAAATGACGTACAATTTACAGATTTAGTAGTTACTTATTTAAAAATACTTATTCACCTATTGCGGAAACTAAAAATCTAAATTTAAGTTGACGCCTGGTAGATAGTACCGGTGACCCCAGAGCTGGTGCTTTCCTCGCTCAACGAATATGGGCCCACTGAAAATCTGTGTTGCTGGAAGTTGGAGCCATTTTCGATTAAGTCTTTTTTATTTTTGGGGGGGGGGGGGGGGGGCAACATAAATAATTTTTGTTGTACATATGTTGTCACACGTTGTCTCTTCACAGCAAGGAACATTACGATCTAACCTAACCTAACCTAGCCTTAAGACTAATAAGTAATTTAACATAAGAAAGTGTACAATAACACTTACATTTTCTATTAATGGACGCTGTTATTGTTTTCAATAAATATAAATCATTTTTCTTACATACTTTTGCAATCATACAAAATCATTATACCCATTAAGTATTAAAATTAGTACCCTAATAAGTACACGTACTTCAGCCCTCGTCGGACCCTTCGTCCGAATGAAAAATGGCACAATTAGCCGCGCAGACAGTGAAAAACAAGTGCACTCTATCTACCCTGGCGTAGTGACGTAGCCACTCATCAATAACACGACACAGATAGCATCGACTTTTCTAATTACAGTTTATTTACGCGAATTTAATCTGTGGGGTTTTGTTTAGATAGCCACTTGCTAGGCCCTGATGTTTACGTGTCTCATTCATATTTTTAAGGATAGAAAAATGTAATATATTAAGAAAAATATATTAAGTCCATTTATGGAGCATCGAATCACTATCACGGATGACGGTAAAAAAACGAGAACATATGTTCTATATTATTAATTTATTTAAAAAAATATTTATAGGCTTTAAATAATTAAATCTAGAATCATACGTACCAAAAATCTAAATGAAATTCCGCAACTTAACGCAAATAATGCGTTAAATGAGATAAAAAATATGAGAAATATTTAACTATAACATATAATATAAATAATACATATTGGTCTTAATAGAAAATTTCAGTTTAATACATTATTATTATTAACAAAAATAAAAAAATATGTTTGTTAATAGTTACGTCCTCACTTTTATAATTTTGTAGTGTGTATTAGTATTTAGTACTGAGTATCTTATTGTTCCTAACTAATATAATTCCTCCATATCCTTACGACTGATAATTATTGCGTGCTTTTCTTCCTGATTATATCGAAACGAGGTATGTACTCAGGACTTATTATTTTAGTATAAATTTGTGTCGACGGCCATCGAATCGTTCTTTATGGTACACATATAGTAATGACAAATTATTATGAAACAGATACGGAAATCTGAGGCCCAGACCTAAATAGCTTGTAGCGCCGCTGATTTACATTATTGCTTAATAATGAAAATTCTTCGTAACCATATTATCGTCATCCAGCAGAGCTGATTGGTATGCATCAAGATAATTCGTGAAAATTATCTCGGAAACGGAACGCAACATAAAAAGTCCCAAAAGGAAAAACTCTAATCAATCATTAAGTTCCTCGCTATAAATCAATAAAACGTCCATTAATTTTGCGAAGACTTGGCTAAATAATAGACACCGTAGACTCTCATTAACACCGCTAGGGGGCGCCACGGGCGACCGGCGACCCGGCGCCGAACTCTACAATCAATACATTCGCGAGTGGAAACGGAAGCTCCCGAAGCTTTACGAAAATGGCCGATTGGCAGCACATGACAACTGTTAAATGGAGCCTGAAACTGCAGGTCCGGATGGAATTTAGTTAAAAAAGTGCATATAGTGCAGTGTACTGCGGTGTCGTGTGTTATTTTTGTTTGTGACAACATTGTGTGTTTTGTGTGAGTATTCTCTGTTTAAAGTATAACTCAGAAAGCTAATTAATCGTTCACCTTGATTAGCCTGAACTAGGTTTTAAATGTTTTCGTTTAATAATGAGACAAATCGATCTGGTGCAATGCAACATTTTTCTGGAGTTTAGTTCCATTATTTAGGTCAAACATAGGAAATTGTACCTTTAATGTTAGGAACGTTTTTCACGCTAAACAAAAGATTATATTTAATAATAATATAATTTTATTTAGTTATGTATCTAGTGCGCATGTCAATTTTTTGTACAAGTTTTATTTATATTTATAAATGAATTGTTTATATATTTTTATAGATTTCATATTTTTTTATAATTTTATAGACCAATTGCAAACGGGCAGGAGGCTCATCTAATGTTTATTGATACCGCCGCCTATGGCCAATCAAGGCCAGAGGGATCGCGAGTGCGTAGCCGGCCTTTAAAATAAAATTTCTTTAGCTATTTCTAAAGACATGTTATGTCGATTACATAGTGTCTTAATATATAATACTATGAATATAATTTTTTTTAATCAATACTTTAGTATATTTTATGAGAATGCTTGACCTTGACCGATATACAAGCACAGATGCTGCAAACCAATCCATTTTTACATGACCTCTGCATCATGTAAAACGCTGTAGAGTTTCAACTGAATTAACGGCGCGGTAGGGTTCACGTAACATTGGTCCAATGCGTCCGGAAAAAAAAAAATATAATAAAATACATACTGTGAACTCACTCTGTGAACAACTCTGACAAAGATGTCGATAGTGTCGGAGACAGTAGTAGGAGCAACGTCTTTGCTAACGGTGATCTGTGCAACTGGTTCTGGACTTTGGTATCGCAAACAATCTAGGCCTTCGCCATCGCACATATCCCAGTTGTAGAATAGGTTGGTTGCTCCCCCCCCCAGGACTTTAAGTAGATAGAAGGCCAACTCTATGTCCTGTTAGTAACTGGTCCTGGCTCAGCATTATGCTGTGGGGGACGTGTTCCACAGCGCTGGTCATTATGTAACTAACAACTGTTAGTTTGCACTTCAGACGCAAAAAAAGATTGATTAAAAGAAAAAAAACAACAAAAACAAACAAAAATTTAGTGTGAGTAGAGAAGTCTTGGAAGATTACTTCCTTTCATACTCTTAACCAATGCGTTGTACACGCTTGTCCTTCATGTAAGTAAACGGTGCCTTTCGAAGCACAAACCTCATTTTGAATGCCCCTGGACCTGTTTCCAGTTGTCCAGGTATTTTTTACTTAAAGGGTTCCCAAATCTTACACAATTGAAAGCATTATTATGTATAAACACATATTTATTTATGGAGGTTTAAAATTGTGAAAATACATATATTAGCATTCTAGAAGGAGCAGTGTTGGCCTACTGGCTTCACCACGCGACTCTCACTCGGTCGTAGGTTCGATCCCCGGCTGTACACGAATAGACTTTCTTTTTACGTGCGAATTTAACATTCACTCGAACGTCGTGAGGAAACCGGCTTGCCTCAGACCCAACAAAGATGGCGGGTGTCAGGCACAGCACCTACTTGCCGAGTAGACTGACAAATGACCATGAAACAGATACAGAAATCTGAGGCCCAGACCTAAAAAAAGATTGTAGCGCCACTGATTTATTTTATCATTTCAGAAGCTCGCATATGTTAAACAGTAAAAAATTGCCTACAATTTAATCCTACGTTTATAAAGTATCGCTAATTAATAAATATTGAATATTAATATTCCAAACACCTCGTTATTAAAGTTATTCAAGTTATGGTAACTTGTGTAGCTGTCAATAATTTAATTGTTTGAATTAATAAAACTCTTGTAAATAATTTGACCTGGCGTTAGTTACCGTTGACACGAACATCGATGGGCAACTTTCAAATACTGTGTTACAGCTACATTGGTTATTTCGTTGTTACATTTAACACACGAGTGGGTTTGCCGGCAACATTATGGGTAACAGTTGAAAGGTCTACAAAAATTAACAACTTTTTTATTTATTTAGGATGTACTGATATCAATTTGATTAGGGCACTCGACATAGAGAGACAATAGGTTTTAAATTTTCGTTATTAAATGTAAGTATATTATAATAAGTGTGTGTTCTTATAAAGGTTAATAAATTCGATCTCCAACTCAAATCAGCTTGATTCTCTACGCAGAGAGAGACATTGCGACTCTATGCGTATTCAAACTATGCTATGGCGTGTTCTGAACAGTTCTTTGGGTTGATTTTATTTTAACATCGCACGAGCCGTATTAATTCAAAATTTCATCAGCATCACCTTGATGGCTAAATATCTTCCACTCCCGCTTGACAAGACACATTCTTTTGCAAACTAACGAAATGTGGAATCGACTTCCGGTGCAGATCTTCCTTGGGAGATACAATTCCAATTGGTTAGATACAGACTCCTTAATGGCCGGCAACGCAACCACTATGTGTCCATGGGCGTCCCATAGGCTCATTTACCCCGTATAAAAACAATGATACAAGTGAAATTACCAACGCCAGCACTTTAAATGCAGTAGTGAGTAGAATAGTGTGTGTTGAAAAATTTAAAAACTAGACATTTCAACAATACCCATTTCTCACATATAATTCTAAATTAACCTCTGCTCTGTGTCTAATCATTTTGTGAAATATTTATAAATTATTTTTATACCTTAAGTGGCTATCGTTGCGTGAAAGTTGGTATGAGAGTTGGTTAACGTGAAAGTGATATGTGACATTTAATTGCCTTTATCTTTAACATATATATGTAAATTCCGATCAACGAAGTCATATCGGAAAGTAGCTATATTTAAATATGTTAAAATACTCGCTCAAGAATAAGTTACGCATCTTTAATTAATTTAAGCTGTAGGCCGCAGAGCAGGCGGAAATAATAAACGGCTTTTGATCTCCTCCTTTGATTTTGTTCCTTTTGGAGTAGATTCATGGGCCCTGGGGTTCAATGTGCACTGGCACTAATTAAATATTTAAGTTGGTAAAAAGTACCGGTGACCCCAGAGCTGTTGCTTTCCTCGCTCAACGCAATCGCAAAACAGCGAGGAAATTTTGCCAGCATGAAAGGTACACTGCCACAGGGACCGAACTTTAGAAATTTGTTTTAATTTTCTGTTTATCAATTATAGTATTATTTTTATATATTTTAAATACTGTATATTTGTGTGTTGTGAATAATATTTGCATTTGATGTAAAGTATGGAATTTTTATAGATCACTAACTGATCCGGCAAACGTCGTTTTGCCATGTTTATCATTTATAATAAAAAATAGGGGTTGATTGTAGAGGGGTGAAAATTAGGGGTTGTATGTATTTTTTAATGCTGTATCATAAAAAATACTACTGACACATAACATTTAGGGGGATGAAAAATAGATGTTGTCCGATTCTCAGCTATACCCAATTTGCACACAAAATTTCATGAGAATCGGTCAAGCCGTTTCGGAGGAGTTAAACCACAAACACGAGAATTTTATATATTAGAGATTTGCGCCTGGGGCCAGATTTCTGTATTTCTTTCGTGATTTTTATGGCAAGTAGATGAGCAGACTTCTGAGCTTTCGAACTTACGAACAAGGTTGAGATTCTGAAACCACTAACACAGAGCAGTCGTTAAATCCAATGACGTTACATGGAGTTTACACTGTATATTATAATAATTCGATAAAAGGGCAAAGAGCGTCTCTATAAAAGGCGATAATGTTGCTTAATCAATGAAATAACATTTAAACTACTCATTAAAAACACGACTAATGTAATGTAAAGCATAGCCAATCAAAAGCTCTGTAAGACTTTTCATACAAAAATTTGCTACAAGGTCATCTGGGAGCATTGGATGCTATTGAGAGCTTAGCGAATTATAGATGACAATTTACTCATTGAATCTCAACTATTAAGACTGAAGAAGATGAAGATGAAGAATGCAACACCATTCAGCCTGCCTTTCAGTCTTCATTAGATTGCACTAATCAATCATTATTCATATAGGTAACACAATGTACACTTATGAAAGTCAAAAAATAATATTACATTAAATGCTTCTAATTTTATATTTACTGCCAGTTCTCAAATCAAGGGCGTAGAAAGAAAGAGAAGAAGTGCCAATAAACTCTCCGCCACACTTTTTAATAGCCAAGTTTTTTGTTTTACGCAACGTTTGTGAGGAGCTGCAACCATTACACCATGTTCCACATGACATGCAACTAAACAGCCTGATTTCGTCTCCATACCCCTTTCCATCTTACCTAGACATCAGGTGGGATTGTGACCAAACGTACGTCCAGTTCTGTATAAAAAAATATTTTTTGTTATAATAAAGAGGAAATAAACTTTCAGCGCGTAATCGCGGCTCGGGCATGCGTCGCGTAGCATGAGCGGTGCGCGCGCGCACGAGCCTCGCGACGCGCCGCGCCTACACCGCTCGCATCCTCACCCACAGGTAACTTATAGATTTATATTATTTATAGAATTATATTATTTATAGAATTATATATTAATTAATTGTTATATGGGATTTCTCAACAGTTGTTTGGTTATTTAAGAGTAGAATTAGATGTAGAAACTACAGGCTAAGTTTGGAGAAAGCGTTTTTAATCGAAACTTTAAAGATTTAACAATCGTTGTAATTTTATAGTAAGTATATTTTTAGATTACCACGCGTTAAGGAGGTGAAAGAGGAATAATGTCTGGGCATTACTTTCGATTTCTGCTACGTGCCTGAGTCAAGAGATTTGTAGTTCTGGTTAAAGCGTACTCAAGGCAAGGTCATTGACAGATAATTGATTTTTTTAAATTGTCTCTGCACAAATACATCACTTAACTTAACTAGCCTTAATAACCTAATTTACTAAAGTGTATATTCAACAAAAAAAAATCAGCAATATTTTTCAAATTCCTTCTCCAAAAACCAACCTAGGAGTTCAGGCACCTCTCTTTCGAATTCTTCGCAGTTATATAATACCCAGTACATATCCGGAGCTGGATATATTTGGTAGTGGTCTGATCGATTTTAAAGAAAGCATTGTCAATTGCCTATCTCGTACCTAATCCGCTGTTTTTCTGGTAATTTTTGTTTAAATAAAATTTCTGGTATTTTAATTGTTTTTTTTTTTGTTTACCTAAATTGTCATACATTTTAGATAAAAAGGTAATAAAAATATGATGTAGTAAACTTGAATAAATAATTAAAGAAAGAATCCAATAACACTACTCTATTAAGGGGAAGACACTGTGTTCTTGTGTACTACTTTTTTCCACCTACCACTGTTTAGCACTTAAGACTAACGTGCTAACTAATTCACAAATTCGAATGGTTTTGTCCTTTTCAATCTTCAAGCTCGTGGTGACAAAAAGTTGAATAATAAAACTAATAGTATACTTACTATTTATCTACGAAATTCTGTGCCCTTTTCCCTTGTCATTTGTTATTAATTGTCCGCTAAGAAGCGTTGACGACTTAACCATTACTGCCGTCTACGCACTTGGCCACCCTTTCGCCAGCTCCAAGTTGAATAGCCTCGAGTCTCGACATTCACGTCTTGGTGGAGCGTATGAATGACGGTCAGACACTACGTACGACATGAACTGGGTAAAAATACTAAAATCAATTCCATTAAGATGAATATACAATAAACAATATTCTCGGCGGGCATTTTCTACTGTCTGTAAAATATTATTGATTACACTTTTTAATACATACGTTTAGAAAGCACAATAAAGATCTTTATCAAAATGTTGCAATTTTATGATTTTTTTATTGTTTTATGTAAATACCATGCAATTTGCGTTTAATAAAATAAAATAAAGCAATCTATGTTTGCAACAATTAGAGATATCGCACAAATAACTTGATGGTCGTTTTATGCCACCCACACTGTATTTAAGGCGAAGTTTAACTGAGAAACCGTAACATTATATAAGAGTTACTTTTTGCTTGATATATATACAAATTATGTAACACCAACAAAACATATTTAAGAAATTAAAGAATTATTGAAGAACATGAATAGCGACCATAAAATACCGTATCCCGATAAAGATAAAAACTAAACTCAGTTTAAAACAATACCAAATCCAATACACGGGCTCCTCTGGCGCAGCAACCAGAAGTCCTTTTTTAAGGACCCTGAGTCGAATTGATTTGGAAATACATCAGCGGTTAGCTGGTTCCACATAGTGGTGGTATGCTGCATAAACTGCGCTATTTCAATCGATGTCTAACACTGAGTAGAGAGAGGGGCAAGCGTCTGTCCGAAATACGGCTTGCTCTGCGGGTTAGAGTGAGATAGGATGAGTCTGCATATAGCTGCCGGATGAGTGAGAGAAAGGGAAGCTAGACATACTGGCGCCGTAACGCGTTACGTTACGAAGCGGTTTACCCTCCCATAACAAGTTTACACTTCAAAAAATACAATAATATTATCCATAAAATAAAAATTAGGGTAAGGTTAAGGTTTTTGGCTTTTTTTAAGGTTGATCAGCCCAATGACTACGATTATAAACAAAATTAATAAAGATGAATGTTCGCCTTAATAGTGGTGTTACTTACTTTGGCTAGCAATTAAAATGTTCTTCTCCATTTGCGAATTTTGCGCAATTACCACAAATTATAACGTAGGTAATCGACCTTTACATATTTGGCCATAGACAACTTCCATAGACGTTCTCTATTCGCCAAATATGATGTAAGATGTCATCAATTTGTTTCTTAAGTCAGAACAATTAAAAAATATAATTATGATACTGGCAATCAAAACGCAAAAACAATATATACAATTTTATTTAATTAAAAAAACATACATCATCCTTACAGTACTAAGCCAATACGATAATGTCGAAAGAAAAATATAATATACGCAATATCGCTACTGTGAACTCTCTCTGCTACTGTGAACTCACATATAAAGATGTCGATAGTGTCAGAGACAGCATTAGTCGCAACGTCTTTGGTAACAGACTGGTTCAGGCCCTTGGCAACGCAAACAACCTTGTCCTTCGCCGTCGCACATATCGCCATCGCCTAGAAACTTCCCCCAAGACTTCTTTAAGTCAGTAAACGCTCAGGACCAGAAAGTAACTTGAGATACTCTTTATTTATGTTAAAAATGTCTCCCGTGAACGTGGCTAGCCTCAATAGAGACTGCCAGACAATATTTGCGGCATAATGATAATGATGTAAAAGTTGTGATTGATTGAGTCATCACCAATTTGACCATCATATAAACTGAATGGGCTGATTCTGAATCGGTTGATTAACCGTTTAGCAATTATTAGATCAATAAGTATAATTACGATTAAAAGTATTCAAACAATGTTAAATAAAACCGATTCTAATACCGATTTGTTGACTTTGAGTTTCTTTTACTGGAAATAAATTAGTGGCGATACAACCTATTTAGGTTAAAAAATCAAAATATCATTTACAAATGTGTTTAAATTTAGTGAAAAAAAAAAAAAACGCGTTTGTCCCATACCCCAATTGACTTGCAATCCACATTGGAATGCCGTGCATTGGGCGGAGATTTTGTGAAAAGTGTAACGTTAATATTTACGTACTACGTACAATGGGTACGTAGCGTGAATGTTTACGTGTCCCGCCCGGTGGGCGTGGTTTTCCGCGAAGCCGCCAAGGTCGTCTGCGCGTGCGCAGTGCTTGTAAAGAACTGCGCAGTGACTTTCTTTATGACTTTTTAATGAAATGAGGTAAACAGTTAGAATGTTCTTTTGTTTGTATCTATTGAGTTGTGTTACATTAATGTCATTGGAGTGGTAACAATGTTTCTGTACGGCGGCTTGAACAATAAAAGATGATAAGCGCCAGCGCTTAGAAGCATTTGATATCTCGAGAAAGTTCTTAATGGAGTTGGAATATCGAAAATACTTATGCAGTCTATCGGCGTGATGGTAGAAGTAAAAATGACTACGTAGTGTTAAGGAGGGACAGGTATTGCGATTGCGGAGTAGTTGCTTCATCTGGACAGGACAGGACACGCCAACCAATATTTGAGAGACACCAAAAGAAAGGAAATTTATCCTTTCTGTAGGTGATCAGCGACCTGTGGCTGACACATGCCGTTGACTTTTTGGGTCTACGGCAAGCCGGTTTTCTCACGATGTTTTCCTTTATTTAATGAATGTTAATTGTGCACATTGAAAGAAAGTCACAGTATACAGCCGGATCGAACTTACGACCTCAAGGATGAGAGTCGCACGCTGAAGCCCCTCGGCCAACAATGCTCAGTCTAATACTAAACCCTTATTTAAAAAGACAATCAAAATAATGGATTTATTGGTAGCGTAAATGTTGTTTCTTATATACCAAAAGTAATCAAATTCCATTCATCAATTTCATTAAACCGCTACTTCGCATATACCTCTTATCTAACTCACATTAAAATAAGACCAAAATCGGTTTCGAATGAGCCCAAACATCCGTAAACAAAGATTAAAAATCTAAATGATGTTTTAATTCGAATTTCTGTGAATACAAAAATAAAATCACTCCCGTTACCAATACAAAGTGGTTTTTGTCCGTCTCTTACGTAAGAATAGCAAACATAACTGTGCATCACACGGGAACCGAACCTGCATACCGTCGGCGGATTATTCAGTAGTTTCCCAGAAAGATTTCGGGTGTATAATAAATTTGGGGGCTCATTATGCTATACAGCCTACATTCCACGTTTGTGACGATACGAAATGAGCGGGGAAAACGATTTGCTGAAGCGACAACGTGTAACAGTGTGTCAAGACAATCAATGGAAACAGTTATGATTTAATAAATGTATTTGAGTAACGCACATCGAAAATAAGTGTGTTCTGTGTGTCACATATGTATCTTCTAACTAAGGAAACAGTGATGATTTAAAAAATGTATGTGTCATTACGCAACTAGAACCCTCAGTTTGTCTATTTCAATTGATAATGTGCTTTCCATAAGGTCTAAATGCAGCTACAGTGCTTACGTCCAAATATATTATACAAATAATACATTGTGAAGTCTTTTACTTTACCGTTTATTAGGTACCTCTTATGGTAGTTTTCTGTATTCAATTAACAATTTATTGTATAAGTATAAGTACTACGTAATCAGGATAACATTAAGTCCATGTCATCCGGCCTCCAACGGAGTGCAGGCCTCCTCCAAATTCTTCCACTTGTCTCTCCTCTCTTTTCCAATCCCTCCCCGCTATCCCTTTATTCCATATTCCCAGGTTTCTGGTGGGCGATCTCGCTGTATTCTTCCCACTGGGCCGTTCCAAGTAAGTCTTTTTAACCTCTCATCTGTCATCACAATCGCGGGCAAACGGTTGTAACAGAACAGCTTCAATTGTAGTTTAGGCGTACTTTATTAATGACCCTGCAGTGATATAATTTTCGTGGCCACCACCACAATTTAACAGAATAAAAAGCATTTGATTTCGCTATTGTTTTAAAATTGAAGGGGTAAAGATATAGATGGCGTTTTTGTCGATTTTAAATTGAGGGTATCATTAATTTGTGAGAGGGGAATTTGTCATTAATGGCCGCGAAAAAATCTAGTTTGATTTATACGAAGGACACATCGACTGATCAAATTACATCTTTGCGATTTATTCAGTTAAGGAGGTTAAATATGTACTTGTAGTAGTGTACGAGCCAAGGCTGTACATTTTGCTCACTCGGGCTTTCTTAGTTTTATAAGCGTGGCGATTTCCTAAATCGTCGGAGTTACGCCCCCAGAGTATAGCCAGACTTAGGCACAAGGCACTCTCTTCAACTGTTACTTTGCATTCATTCGTTACATAGCAATTAACAGTTCAGTATTTCGCATATATTCTATTGCTGTACGCGAGTGGTTACTATAGAGTAAAAATCTAATACTCTATTATTTAAAGCGCCAGGAGGGAAACCCGATGACCAGGAACAGTACAAGTAGTTGTATATACTTTATATATGTGTCTAATCTTTCAAATTTAAGTCTAAAATTCACTCCAAACTTAAACCGTATAAAATATTCAAGATACGTATATGAATGGAGTCTTTGTGAAAGCGATTGGGAACAAATGTAGGTAAACCATAAAGGTGCCCACACAAGCTAATGAAGCAACAAGATTTATTGACTATAAATGTCGCTTATTAGATGGGCAACACATATGACGAATTTTGGACAGAGTACCATTGAAATCTATACAAAAAGGTTCTATATTCTGTTCACGGATACTCTTTTTAAATAATTTATTTAGTAAACATGATTCTGGGACTCTTAAAAACTTATTAATTACGAAATTTTAAATGCTTACCCACTCAGATTTAAAAAACTATCTTTTAAATTAATGCTTAATGAATCGTAAAAACTAAATCAATGTAATTACTCTATTGTCTGTTTTTTGCAAATTGTGTTTCCACTATGATTAAAAGGGACAGATTAGAGCCACGTAGGTACAAGTACTTACATATTTTGTTATATGCTTTTATTTGTATATAACTACGTACTGTATCTTACAATTTATATTGTTAAGGACTGTATCTTAAATATTTTGTGAAACAAAAGTCCTCTTTCGGATATATTCAAACAATTATGTGGAAACAATTAATTTGCGACTTAGATTCTATCAATTCACATACTAGTTATAACTCGCAAAATTTCCACGAAATGTCATTGACACTATTCCGTGCCGTATTAGTTCTAAAAGCTATTATATTTATACAAACGAATATATTATTGTGTAATGGATAAAATACGTGTCGGAGATCACATGACATACTGTCACAAGTTTGATTATATAAACAATTAAAAGTATTGATAAGTTTATTGTAATTTATAAGCATCGTCAACCTTGGTGAATTAAAAGAGTGACGGAGAGTGCCAGTTCTCATCCGTTTTACGCCCTTTATTTTAAGAACTGGCATTAAATTTAAATATAGAACCATCAATTGTTTTACTGACGTTTATAGCTATACGAAAATGCCTATATCATTTAAGTATATTTTTATTTATGTCCAAAATATATGACAGAGTCTAACGCCCGTATTTTAGAATTCATGATGAGTATTCCCTCCCTCTTTCTTGAGTCGGTAGGTCATCTCTGAGCGTCGTGGTCAGTAAGGAACATCTAGAGTGAACTATCTTTTCCCACCGGTTCTTTCCAGCGCCTCTCTTATTACAGTATTTGAGGTTGATGAGTCTTTCACTTGATCGGTCCATCTCTCTTCTGCCTTCTGTGCTACCAACCACGATCAGTTTCTCCAAGATCTTATCGCTTCTGCGCGTTGTATTACTGCGCGGATTTGCCTTTTTTTTCGGGGCATTGCTGCCGTCGTTATAAATTTGGGATCTGAGATATACAAAGCAAATAGGAGTTTTCTGACACGATCTACTAAAATGATTTTGTTTGTTGCTCTATTCACTGCTTAGTACAAACGATCAGCCCTGCGATTCTGTAACTCACTTTACGAACTCACAATAAACCACAAGCTCCCACCTTTTCAGAATGCCAAATCATAAAATGACTGCTTCACGACTGATTTGAGAGCGACCGCCGATGCGAAAACCACTGTGTGAGTTCGAAAAGTGAGTTACAGAATCGCAGGGCTGTAATATCTAAAAGATAATACATTGAAAAGTACTAATAAAGTGTGGAATATTCGGGTACAGTACCATTCCAACCAAAGAAGGGGTCGCGTGCCGAGATAGGCTGGTATTATTCAATAAAATCATCACTTGTAAATTCAATTTTCATGTCAATAAATTCTATTCATATCCCGTTGCATGTATTAACAACAAAACATTTTCTAACAGTATAGATGCGCTGTTCATTAAGTTTATTTAAGTGCACTAGTAATGAACATCAAAGCGAGGGTTAATGTGTCGTGAGGGAGCATTTGATTTTATAAATAGACAATCCTTTTATATGCGACTTGACATATTATGTCTGGACTGAATGTGTTTCATTAAATGAAGTTTCTAGATAATTACGATATCAGTTTTGCTGTCTTGCGGTAAAAGAATTTGGGATCGTGAGGAAACCGACATGCCTTAGACCAAAAATTCTATGGTGTGTTTCAGAAGTAGACGGACCTATTTGTTTTTAAACACGAACACGAAACAGTTGCAGAAATCTGAGGGCCATCTTTATAGTCGAGCTTTGACTCCTGATTTCATACATAAGAGTGTGATGATGTTGGCTCAATGGCTTAAGTGTTTGGCTCATCTTGAGGTCGTAGGACTCAACCCCAACCACCACCAATTTCTACTGTCTTTGTTTGTACGCATTTCACTCTTGCCGTAGACCGGAAAAGTCAGAGTGTGTGAAGCACTGAAGGCTGATTACCTACATGCATTTTAGCAAATGTAAAAGTAAAACTGGGATTGTTTTTTTACTGTGTTTTGTTTTAATATTCTAACCAGTGCTACTGCGTAAGTTATTCTTTAATTTACCATGGCTATATATAGATAAACATTAAAAACGAATTAGAATAGTTTTATACGCTCGTTAATTGTACGCAAAAGGAAATAGACATGATCATACTTGTAGCACATAATTTACCTCTCACCGCCTCCAGAACTAAGTCGCTTCACAATTGCTTACATCTGTACAGCTGTCACAAAATTGGAATACGTGGTACAAAATTAAAATTAAAATGGCCTCAACAGTGTTAGCAACTGTTTATTAATAATTTATTTCTTAAAGCAGACAATCATAAGTTCATATGGTTATTACGATATTGTATTAATATTATATTAGCTTTAAAGTATATTAAATCATAAAATTAAAAAGGACACATGCAGTCCATTGCTATGACTCAGGTAACGGCAATCCAGCATTCTCGATGTTACCATCAGCATGCCGTTAAGGCTCCCCCGCACGCGCCTTATAGATACAGCTCGCTTGCTTTTTTAAATGGGATCTCGATTTTGGCCTTAAGGGCCTTTACACCTCAGCTCGGGTTATTTTAGCGTTTTTTTTTTACCCTAATCTGATTTTGACTTATCATTGCCGGGCTTTTAATTTGTCATTAGCTATCGTGGTTGAATTATCTGGATCCGTTACGATATGTCGGGGCCTCCTACGGGCCTTTTTTGTCGGAAAAAGGTAGTTCGCTTGCGCATCGACACAAAACAGTCCACACCTGCACAACCAAACGTTGTAGACGCACTGCAATAACCCTATCAAGATACTGTATATTTGTGCGTTGGAAATAAATCCAATATCTGGCCATCTTTATGTACATAACCTACAAATATATAGGCGCGGCGTTAGATAAATCCGTACAGAAATAAAATAAAAATAAATTCAACCGGGTGTCGTGTTGCGTTGTATGAATTATTCATAAACACTATTGAAATCGCTCGCCGATAATCAATTGTTTTTACAAACATTTGGGTTGTTTCGTTGTTAAAAGCGCCATTATTTTTGGGTGCGTATAAAATAATGGGGCATTGGGTATATTGTGTCGGTTTCTTTGATGAATTATGTAGGTAAATAGATTTATTTATTTATTAGTAATCTTACAGAGCACTGTTGGCCTAGTGGCTTCAGCGTGCGACTCTCATCCCTGAAGTCGTAGGTTCGATCCCCGGCTGTGCACCAATTGACTTTCTTTATATGTGTCAAACGTAAGTAGTAAAAAGCAACACACTAGCGAGCCTTCTGGCATTGAGAGTGTCTATGGCCGGCGGTTTCAATTAGCATCAGATGAAACCGTTTGCCTCTTGTTTTTTAAAAGAACTGATATTCTAGTTTTATAACATTTAATTAAAATACTAAATTACACGAAAACTATTTATTAGTAGAACTTATTAGAGAAATCGATGTTTCTAGTTTCAAAAAGAATTCCGAGCGGATGTAATTCTATAGTACAATAGATAATTGTCCATCTAGAGGTATCTAATATCTCTCACTAAGGATTAGACACGTTTGAATTTTACAACGGTATTTTATTGGTACCATATATGTTATTTTTGGTTTACTCGAGTCGACCACTACCAAGTAATCGAAAGGTTATTTGCGATTATCAAAATCGAATATCATTTATTCGTTTATCGTGAGGAAACCGGCTTGTCTTAGACCCAAAAATCGACGGCGTGTGTCCACAGAAGGCTGATCACCTACTTGCCTATTCAGAAATCTTAGGCCTAGACCCAAAACGGTTGTAGCGATTTATTTATGTTTATTTTAAAATATAAGAACTAAACATAAAACATACGTTTAAAAGAGTCTTTAATCACAGATGTGATAAATTATTACACAAATTAATCATGTAAGCTGATAACACGCTGTCAAGTCGCTAAGTAATAAATTATACATATTGATTAGTCATCAAGGAAAGTGGAATCCCGTGGCACGTGTTGACTGGTCGAAGGCTCGTCGGGAAGTGACCCAGATCTGCGCGCGCGCATGCCCTTGGCATTGGAACTGTCTGCTAACCTTGGACTCGAATGTTGCAAAGCTTGTTATCTTGCCCTTTCCCTTTGAGCTTTAGTTATTTGGCTTATTGTTCTTTTAGACATTCGGGGGTCCTTCCTGCAAAATTTAAAAATTTTATAGGGACTAAAAGAAGGATAATAGGGCTATGTCTGGACATATAAGACGCTTTATAATCATTTTGGAAGTCTCGAGAGACTCGCTCTATGCCACACCGCATCGAATGCTTTACCTATATCCAAACTAACTGCTAACGCCTCCCAATCAATCACAGACGTATTATTAAATTGTATTATAAAGAAACATTGTTTAATATTATTATTAAGGGTTGAATGAAATGTATTTCGATTTATCTACAGCTTCGAGTCGTTTTCAGCTCAATATGTACGTTTCAAGAGAGGCTCTGTTACACACTAGACTACATAAATAATGAATTACACAAATTATGTGTGTGTTTTACATCCATCGTTTCACAACTGAAGGTTTATTAAAAAAATTTTGCCGCGGTCCACCACTATGTGGAACCAGCTGCCCACTGAAGTTTTTCTGAACCAATTCGACGTAGGATCCTTCAAGAAAAGAGCGTAACACTACTTAAAAGGCCGGCAACGCACTTGCGAGCCTTCTGGCAATGTTAGTATCCATGGTTAACACTTAACATCAGATGAGCCTCCTGCCTGTTTGCCACCTGTAACATAAATAAAGTTTGTAAATTTTAAGTGCAATTAAATTCCTCGTTAATAAATTTACACTAACGTAACAATATAATATATTTAAATCAAATGTACTAAAATAAGCAATAAGGTTGAATCCTAGCAACATTAACGTAGGTCACCTTCAAAGGCTGCGCAGGCGGCAATGATTGTTATTTTTATTAATGCCGACAAAGGCAGGTGCAGCGTTGCAATTTATTCAAAAGTGTGACGTAAATATATGAATTTCAAATTTAAATATCTGCCGTCTAATTTGCAACTGTTCCCCATGGGCAGTGTTTGTAATGAGCAAGCATAAAACTCAAGTATATGCGCAAGTAACTGCTCGTACGGTGGAAATAATAATAATAATATTAACTAAAAAAATCAGTGGCGCTACAACCGTTTTAGGTCTGGGCCTCAGATTTCTGTACTTGTTTCATGATCGTTTGTCAATTTAATAAGTAAGTAGGTAATCCTGTGCCGTCGACTTTTTAGGTTGAGGCAAGCCGATCCTCACGATGGTTTCTTTCACCGTTCCAGCGAATGTTAAATGCGCATATAGAAAGAAAGTACATAGGTGTACAGCTGGGGACGAACCTACGACCTCAGGGATAGGAATCACACGCTGAAAAACTTATAAAATATTGTCCATAAAAAAGGCCCAATTAAGATTATTGCTTGTTCAGAATTGCATGTAATGGAACAACGTATAAACAGATAATTACGTGCAAATGTGTTTTTAAAGTAAGCTTTAATTAAATAACGGATACTTTAACGTAACCCAAGCTTAAATAAGTTTTAAGGCTTCTCAGCTTTTATGAATTTAAAATGCGTCATATAAGATAACTAATCAGAATCATTTTTATATTAAAATAAAAAATGGATGAGCTTCAATAAGTTAGTTCAGCTCTAATGAAATATCACGCAGCGACAGCGCCGGTTTTAGAATTATTGTTTAGAAAGATGGCGCGATAAAATGTACCTGAGATTTGAGTAATATTTAGGGTTGCCAACATTAATAATAGAGATTTATTTTATTTCATAATACACATTTACTACCCAAGACAGTATTCATATTTATATTGATGGGTAAAAGCCTCCTCCAAAGAATGCTAAAATCTTTATGATATCTTTACCCGCCTTTCGCCCGCCAATTTTGCCTGTCCAACTGACACCAAGTCGACCACACCGTCTTGTCTTATGGCTCTGGCTATTTCACCAGTCTATGAGTGGTGTCATCGTTGTGTCCAGCCCATTTCCATTTTCGGTACAAGGGGAAAGTTCTGTGATCTATGTTCTCCTTCGGATATCTATTCTTTTTGTTCGGGATGCCTATAGATAAAGAAGTTTAATGGGATTTTTACCGAAAAGTAGAAAGATATATATTATATATTATGTGAATATACTTTTAATTAGTTTTTCCTCTTTATCAGTTCGTCGTTTTTTTATTATTATTCTTGAATTATTCGATTGATTTATACACATAAAACCCTTTACATAAACTTTTCTTTGTATGCTAATTTATTTATTTATTTATTATAGTCCACCATATCATTTATAAGGGATATATTACAATATATCTAATCCAGAATACATGACAATTACGATGAACATAATAAATTTGACTAAAATACCATAAAAATATTACACTTCAAATTTTAGTTCTTAATTAAAAATACTTATTTCCCTGAACAATCATTATGCTCACAAATAAAGAAAAATTTATAAATTTTTATATTTTTTCTAAGTGACAACCCTAACCTAATGCAAAAAATCGAGGGTCGCAGTATTAAAATTCTGTGCACTCGCGGCGACCCCACAGGAGTAGTTAATGTTTTCATTTACAGCATATTGTGTCTGAGTTTACCTTTTATGCTAATCAGGAACACGGATTTATCGACGTTTTCAAATATAGAACACTGTAGCAAGTAGTTTGAAAATCGTGTTTATCTATTTTTGTATTAGTTTATTCGCAAGGTTTTATTTGTAGAATTAGGAATCTAGACTTCTCGTGTGTTAGTATTTTCATAATATTTGTAGTTCATGCAAACACTAAAGCTATTCGGAGTTAATGAGTGTCGGGGCATGTTGTAATTTTTACGCGCTTTTTAAGCGACATTGTGTGTATCGATTTAAACGAATGAACGAATGGTTGGATAAATCCCTAAGCACGTATTAAACATATACTTTACTATCAAAGACGTAATTAGCTTGACTATATAAATTAATTTAAAAAAAGTATCATAATTAGATTTGTACCAACGTACATACTACATATTGGTAGTAACACATTGAGAAATCATTATTACTAAGTTTACAATACTGGATAATTCCCTATTAGTAATTTCAATCAACAGGCGTTTTTAATTTTTATTCAGGGGAAAGAATTGTATTTTTAAAATAACCTCAAAAAGTTTATTATTTTACCAATACTACATTATCATATTTCCTACTACATGAAAATAATTATTACTGAATTTACAATACTGGATAATTCCTATTCAAGTATTACGTACTATATATAGGGGGGAGGGGGGTTCTTATTTGATGATTACGTCAATAGTAATTTTATTTTTTTACACATACTACCCACACATTGTCTATGCTTAATTATACGTTTATGTACTATTATTATTTTTCAGATCTTTGCTTACTTTTGCTGACGGTTGGTCGGGGGTCGGGGTGGGGGGGATTGCAGTAAATCTGCTTACGTAATACTTGAACGGCACCCTAGTAATAGTAATATCGCCTCAAATAGACCTTCAAACCAGATATTTTTTATCGGTTCCGCGTCTACGTAACATGACACTTGCACAACAAATTAACAATTATGAAAAGTATCTTCAAACTTGATTTTTGCGGAATTATTTTACATAACATTTATATTATATTAACGACTTTACGCGCGAATTTCTCACGTTCACATGATAAATTGCATTCATTTGATGGGATTATGAAATTTGTGAAATTGAATTAAAGGTCAATTTCCTGTGCACCTGACTAGACCCCGCATTATTCCAACAAAAAATAATATCATATCTCGCAAGTGAATCTTTTGTTATGGGTCCTGTGTACAGAAAGTAGGATGTGGTATTTGGTAAATTTGTCGAATCACGGTTCTACCTTAAAACAGCTAGAAATTATTTTCTATCGTTCTGTACGACTTGTATGTAGTAGGTACCCCAAGTCATGTTAAGGAGGCTTTGGACCCCTTTAAAAATTAAAAAAAAACTGATAATATCACATGTATGATGTAAATAATATTGTCTCAGTAAATTACATTAAGTTAGGTTTTTTGTTCTTTCATTTCACAAATCATGTTTTACTTATTTTCTATGGGGTTAAAGAGCATGAGCAACCACATTGCATGGTACACCATTGCCGAGTGTCGAAAATGTCTAGAATTTTTTAAAGCTGTTTTAAAAGCCGTGATTCGACATTTCACCGATAAGTTTTATTGATCATAAAATGTTGAAATGCAGATTTGTGATTGAAATGTATCAATTAAAGTCACCTATCAATCAGACATAAGAAAAAAGGTGAATTATAATCGATCAAAGACATCGTAATCTTTTGTTTTTGCTAGTTTTTTTTGAAGGCTTCAAGAATAAGGGCCAATTTTGCCATTTTATTCAATATTCGTAAGTTATTTTATTAAACAACAATTTAAACCAACCATAATAATATTAAAAGAAAATCCTTGATTCACTAACCAAGTACATAGTAGGTACATTTACATAATTTTAACGTAAGCATCAGCAACATACATTTTACAACATATAGTTGTCTTCCGACCTATGCTCTGTTTCCACTCGTATTCTTCCAGCACATCGTCTTAGAACCATAATTCATACAAAAATACCTCATCCAAACCTTCAAACATACACGATAGTCTCAATGCACTTTCGTTTTAATGCGCCCGAGTCACAGATCGGCCGAGCGATCCTTTTTTATTCAATTTATTCGACGGTCAATGTTGGCATTGTGCACAAAAACAGAAAAGGTATAGGAGTACATGCATCATTTTATTGTGCATTGTCTGGGATACCTTTTATGAGCACTAGGACGATTTTATGATTGTAAATATCTTTCGTGTACATGGAATATTTGTTTTGATGAATTTCGTGATATTAGACGATGTAACTCTGGTTAAGCAGTGGTCTAGTGGTGAAGCTGGGCGTTTTCTCTCACTGTGTACCAATGGAAATTCTAAACCAATGAATATAAACTTTTTTTTTTATGTGCGCATTTGACACTTGTACATTTGACATTGTATGGACAAGACCAAGGGATGTCATAACAGAGTTTTTTTATATCTTGTTGCGGAAGATTAATGTTCTTTTACTGAACGACGTCACCAAACGGAACTATTGCCTATAACATAGCGAGACAGATGTAGGCCCCATTTCTTCTTCTTCAGAGATAATGCAGCATTCTGAAAAAGCACACATTGGTTTTTTCGTCAGCACATCAAGTGGCCAAATACCTTTTTATATACGCGTTGATAAATGAGCAGTTGAGTAGTGAGAGACATATACAGCAAAACTGGGCATCATTTTAAGAGATTAATAAAAAAAAAACACGTTCATTCTTTTGTTTTTAAATATTTTGGGATTCTGTTCCATTCACACACTTATCTCCTAATCCTAAATAATTACAATCAAATAGCATTTTTTAATCCTCCTTTCGAGACTTTATAACAGACACTGCCTGATTTTTATATATTTAGACGTGATGTTAATACATACATACAACTTGGTTGGTTCTTTCATATCACCTCGACATCCGTCGTTCCCCAACTGAACGTTTTTAGGCAGTTTTTGCCGCGCACCACCACTATGTGTAACCATCTGCCCACTGAAGTATTTCGAATCCGAACCAATTCGACTCAAGGTCCTTCAAAAAAAGAGCGTACCAATTCTGGTAATGGTGTCTGGTGTCCATGTCCATATCACTTAACATCAGGTGAGAGTTCCTGCCCGTTTTCGTCCTGTTACTATAATAAAAAATCAATATAATTAAATGCTTCCAACAAGACCGAAGAGATAGTAAGATTCGTAATAGTTAATGTTGACATTAAGTTCAAGTAGTAGGAATCAAAGCCCGACACGTCACACACAGCCTCTTTTCTCTACGGTATTTGAAATAATATCTAGTCTATGGTATCGTCGCAGCAATAAATCAACAACTATAAAATCCTAATTAACCTTTTAAAATTTCTATAACAGATCAAATTGAGAACTAATAGACAAATAGGCCTATTAAAATGCAAAATTACGCATAATAAATTCCAAAAAGATTATTAAGGTTTATTAGTGAACCGGAGTTGAGGCACTTTCTTTTTAAATGACGTGATGATCTGTTCGTTATAAAGATTCAAATTTAGACACAAGTTAATTATATGCAATATTATATATATATTAAATATACCTATATATTATTAAAGCAATTCGACTTAGGGTCCTTCTAGAAAAGGGCGTACCAATCGGCAAAGCACTCGCGGGCCCTCTGGCTTTGAGTGTCCATGGGCGGCGGTATCACTTAACGTCAGGTGAGCCTCCTGCCCGTTTGCCCCATGTTCTATAAAAAAATTGATGTATGAATTAGATTACAAGAGCTTTTTAATAACATAAAAATAAATCAGTGGCGCTACAACCGTTTTAGGGCTGGGCTGAATTTCTGAATCTGTTTCATGATCATTTGTTAATCTAATAGGTAAGTAGGTTTATCCTTTATTAGCCAGACACACACCTTCGACTTTTTGGGTCTAAGGCAAGCCGGTTTCCTCACAATGTTTTCCTTCAGCGTTCGAGTGAATGTTAAATTCGAACATAGAAAGAAAGTTCATTGGTGCACAGCCGGGGATCGAACCCACGACCTCAGGGTTGTGAGTCACACGCTGAAGCCACTAGGTCAACTCAGCTCACTTTAATAATACTCGTATATAGCCCTAAATATTTTTAGTTTCTTCGTTTACATTATTGTATTGCCCATTATTCGGTCTTTTGTTCAACAAGGTGGAGTTAGGATATCGATTTACTTGGTGAAGCTCAATTAAGCTTAAAAAGCTGTGTTCATTAAAAAGCACTAATCCCAATTACTTAATCAGTCTTATTTTGTCCTTTAACTGGTGTACTCTGGATTATTAATTTAAAATGAAACGTAAAAGATGTTTTTTTGTGTAAAAACTAATAAAGATATGGGTGTGTGATACGTAATATGTGTACAAGCATACACATACAAACGAATTCAACAACACTGTCGTTTTTTTTTCTTTTCGTAAACGAAATCTTTTTTTTTCACTAAATTGTCGGTAAAATTACTTATAAATTCAATGTCACGCGGGTATTTCTTTATTTACGTCACTGTTAAGCTATTCTGACAAATTTATTTAGCAGACTGCCAAATAACACATGACACAGATATGCCATTGTGACAATTGGCAGCCTGAAACATCCCAGACTACCCAGTTGATACAAATAAGATAGAAGAATCCGAAAAAGCTTACGAAATAAATTTAAAGCTAAAAAATCTAACTCATAATGTTCAAAAAGCAAATGACCTATGACACAGCATAAATACGCCATTGTGACAATTAGCACACACAACATAGTCGATACAAATAAAATAAAAGAATCCGGAAAAACTTACGAAATAAATTTAAAGCTATAAAAATCTAACTCATAATGTTCAAATACACATGCAGACGTTAATGTATGCGAACATTAACACAGATACAGTACAAAGATGATACCAGTATGTCGCACCATAAATTACAGATATTCAAATCGTTTCGATACCTATCCGTACCGCAATTAACGACGACTGGTTTGGGAATAGTGATGGCCAATGTAATATCGATGAATTTTAAAATATAATTGTGTTGACTAGATTTTTTATGTTTTTAGTGAGACGCTTTATGAAGTTAAAAAAGAGATGTTGATGAAGCTTTGTTTACTATTATGGTCGTTACAATTGTTGTAATTTCATAATTAAAATCACATCATTATCAAATATATTTTAATGATATCTGATAACTTAATATCTTCCATTGATTATTAGGCTATGGAAAGCAAATTTATAACCCGCTTGTCTAGTATATACACATTTGTATAAAATGGAATTAAGGGTAACTATAAAAAAAACAGCGTATCAAAAACGACGTCCGTCGTTCCACAACTGAGTATTTTTAAAGTCAGTTTTTACCACTATATGAACCAGCTGCCCAGTGAAGTATTTTCTTACAAGGCCAGCAACTTGCGAGCCCTCTGGCATTGAGAGTGTATATCTATCACTTAACATCCTGTGCCTTCTGCCCGTTTTCTATTCGATAAAAAAAATGCTTTTTTAACATACGCAAATCATACTACGCGCTCAAACCTTGCCCTTAAGTTATAACAAAAAATTTAACATAGCATTCATCGACAACCATACATCACTAGTGGCAAACAAATATGGTTTTATTGGATATCTAGCCAATAATGTGTAATGAATCTCGTGAGTACCTATGGAATGAGATAACCAATTTGCCTAAGTGTGGGTATGGTCCGCTTTTTACTTTATATTACCGGTTTTGTTTCGTGTCACCGCACTCTTATACGATTGTTACAACTAATCTATACTTGTTTATGGAAATTTGTACAATATCGTTTATATTTAAGTCTCCTAGTAGCATATTTTAATTAAAGATTTATCTATCGTAAACGCATCGTGAACAAAATCTCGCGTCTAATATTTTACGCAATGATTTAATCGTTTCTAAATACAAACCCTTTGACTTTAACAACTAGAAAGTTGCGAAACATTAAAATAAATTAAAATTATATATTTTTTATATTTCGCACTTATGTCTAAGTCAAGTTTGCTGCGACTCTCAGCCTTGAGGTCGTAGGTTCCAACCCCTGCTGTGCACTGACTTCTCTATGTGCGCATTTAAGCCTCGCTGGTGAAGTGAAAACATCGTGAGGAAACCGGCATGCTATAGACTCAAAAAGTCGACGGCGTATATCAGGCATAGGAAGCCGATCACCTACTTGCCTATTAGATTGACAAGTACATCAATCTGAAGCCCAGACCTTAAAAGGTTTTTTATAAAAGACGGTAGTATAATGACCAATATAAATTTGAATTAAACACTAAAACTTTACAAGGACTGTTCGATAAATCAGAATTTTGATTTATTTTTAGAGAAACATCCTGGTAACAACAAACAAATCCAGCTATAAAAAGCATTTTTGTAATCATCATTAAGTACATGTCTAGATTTTTGCCTTAAGTGAATATTATGTTAATTAATGATCAAAACAAAATTATTCGGTAATTTATTTTAATGTGAAACGTTTGTTTTAATGCGTCGTCATTATTTAAATTTTGGTTGATTATTAGAACTGTATATATATTTAATTTAATTATTCTTACTTATTTAAAATGTTATTAATAACAGCGTCTGTAGACGGAAAAGCTTAGATGACACGTAATTCTGGGAAGAATACCTATGACAGTAGAATTTTGGCACTTTTTTACTGTTGAAAATGTTGATTACCGGAATAACAGGTTCTTATATAAGTGGCTGTGGTGATGTAACTCGAAGAAACTATCGCGGCTAACGTTTGTTTCTGATTGGTTAACAGTATCTCAATAACAGACACGCGTTTAGTGCAAAGTGTGACGTACATTCACAATATAAGTAAAACTGAGCAGTGTTGGTCTAGTGGCTTCAGCGTGCGAATGTCATCCCTGAGGTCGTAGGTTCGATCCCGACTGTGCACCAATAGTCTTTCCATGTGCGTATTTAACATTCACTCGAACGGTTAAGAAAACCGGCTTTCCTTAGACCCAAAACCTTGACGGCGTGTGTCAAGCACAGGAGGCTGATCACCTACTTGCCTATTGCTTAGCCAATCCTAACAGATACAGAAATCTGAGGCCCAGACCTAAAAAGGTTGAAGCGCTACATATACATTTTAAGTAAAACTGAATAATACAGAAAATAATTCAGACAGCCTCGTACGTTCTTAGTAGTGTGAACTCAATTTCCGCACTCCCATTTGGTACGTTGTGCGTAAAGTACGGCCTAATAAGCCTGCCTAGCTTCTTCCAAAAGCTTACAAGTTTCCTGGGCACTTCGCAAGCGTCGAGCGACCTCGCTGCTCCGAGGCTCGAGCGCTTCTAAGAATACTAATTTATAATCACTGTAAAGGTCATTACTTAAACATAATTTATATTCGAATTATAGGTAATACAATATATCACTAACTGTAATAATCCAGTTATGTTTTTGATTGCCACGCCTAAAACCGGAAACAGTTGTGATCTTTATTGGCAATTATTGTGTAGAGAAAATGGTCTAGTTATGTGGGTGCGACCTACGCAAATATATGTTCATTATGAAATGTATTTAAGAATCATAATTTTAGTTCCCTTTGGAGTAGAGACTCTTGGGCCGTGGGGTTCAAGTGCACAGGCGCTAATTAAAGATACAAGTTGGCAACTGGTACATAGTACCGGTGACCCCAGAGCTGGTGCTTTCCTGGCTCAACGAATAAGTATCGCAATACAGTGAGGAAATGCTGCCAGCGTTAAAGGTACACTGCCACAGGGACCAAACTTTTTAAATTTGTTTTGATTTTCTTTTTAATAATTTTTATTATTACTTTTTAGGTTAAGAAAACTGTAAATACTATATATGTACTTGATTGTAAATAAAATTTAGGAATCACTTATTTCGAAGTTATGCAAAAACTTTGAAATTGTGGAATGTTATGGACAAGGCTTTTTTTTTATAGAATAGGGGAGCGAGCCTAAGGGTCGCCCAAAAGGGGCAGTCATTGCAGCCCCTATTTTAGGCTGTTCCTTGCCGGCCTTAGAGGGACGAGTGGCTTGTTACTTTAATTAGAGGTCGTATCTCAGGGAAGAGTTTCGGAATAAAAAATTGCTTAATTATTTTTATATCTAAGTGATATAACATTTTAATTAATTGAGATTTATATGTCATAATAGGCATAATTATTCAAATAAGGATGTTCTTTGCAAGTCTCAAATAAATCATACTAAACATTTACAAATGCTTTTAAGATATAGTAGTGTAACATGCTCAAGAGAACATGCAAGCTAGAATGTGTGTAACACTACTTAGGCGTGCTACACACTTAAGCTTTATAGGCATGAAGTTAGCGGTTGATAGCAGCACTTACGTCACTTTGACACACATTTTGACATGCAACTTTATTTGGTCTGGCTGGGAAAGTCTTCCCCTACCTTACCTGAAGACCTAATAAGTATCATTTAATAATAATACATATATTTGTTAGTATTAAATCTTTACATATAAAATAAATTTAAAAGCACAATTTTCACTGTACATAGTAAAGCCAAGTTTATAAGTAAAGTGGCTGCTATCACACCATTAACTTCTTCACCCTAGCAGTAGTGTATATACAGGGTGGCGAGAGGCGCGGGCGCGGCAAGCGGCCTTCGGGTAGTTCGGCGTCGTCGCTCGGGCGTGGCGCCCTCTCGGACCCCGACTTGCAGAGCAGATTGCAGCCTAACCTCACCGCTTTCTGGGTTCGTAGCACTCTTATACCCTTAAACTTCCCTTACCAAAAGCCTCAATTTTTTTTTCCTAAGGTTTTCTTCTTGTAGCCTGAAGTATCAGCAATTCGTTTAGAACACATTCAGTTAAAGAAACAATTCGTTTGCTTGTCATTGGTCAATATGTAAACCAATCACAGAGACGCGGCGAATTCGCTTGACGAATTACAATCAAACGATATGCCTGAAAGTGTTGTAGAAATCTTTAGTCAAGATTCTAAAACATGAATCGCTGATGCTTTAGGATGAAACATAATTACAAATTATTTTATATAAAACTGAAATAACTTTTCAGATATCTAAGAATGCATTTATGCTACATATACAGTCAAAACCGTTTATAACGACATCGTTTACAACGACCTATCGGTTATTACAACCAGATTGTACGATCCCGTCCGAATCCCTAGTAAACTATTCAGTAAACAAACCGCTTATAACAACATCGGATACAGCGACACATCGCTTACAACGACGAAATTTTATTGATATTCATCGGCTATAACGACCAACCGCTTCTTGTCTCAGCAAAACAAAACAATACAAACGATTTTAAATATTATTTAGAGGCGTTGAATGAATATTTAGGCATATTATTACCTACGCACTTACTCCCAACGAACAGTTTCAGCCAACAACGATTTCCGAAGCTCTTAACGCTGTAACGATTTTGCAAAAATTTGTTGCCTTTAACGAACAGTTTGATACTCGTGATACTCATACCTTGAGACTGATTACTTTTGTACCTAATTATTTCGTAATAAATATTTTTGTTTCTTTTTTGACTCGTTTACATATTATAATACATATTAACATACCATATTATAACCCATACCTACCTATTCTAGATAGATAACTATGATAATATAACGTGTATGTATTGTACATACATATGAACTATACTTGTGTATATATAATATATGACATTGCTTATAACGACTATCGGATATAACGTCGGCAACTATACGGTCCCTTCAATGTCGTTATAACCGGTTTTGACTGTATTCATTGTCATGATTTTTCGGCTTTTTAGATTATTTATGTAGTTTTTATATAAATTTTATTAATATACTATAACCTCACAAACTTATAGAACAATACATACTAATAAATTTCAGTTAATAAATAAAACACTACTTTTTTGAACACCTGTATATACGGAACGTAACAAGATCTATAAATTAATAGAAGCAAGTCAAGGATTTAAATAAAAAGGATGATTCTAAATATCATTGCATTAAGACGCGAAAACCTTCAAATGTTAAATTCGAACATAAATATAAATTATAACATCCAATTTAAGCAACATTGAACATTTATTCACTTGACCTGTTTGATATGTAATTAACACTAGATTTTTTGCATAGCTTGTATGTCTATATTATTAACGTATATATATATGTCTATATAGCTATGTTTGAGGAATGCCACTGTGAGAATCAGTTCAGTCTGCATATTTTTTAAGGCAAGGGAATCATCCTTATTAATAATAAATCGTTTATTTACAAATAAAGTGGTACACAACTGTCGTATAAATTACGATGACGTAATAATAATAAGAGCAATTATGTTATTTGTTGTCAAAACATATGGTCTAAATACGCAATAAAGGCACCTTGTATTTAAAAATATAATCACCTTCCCCTTGAATGCATCACACGGCAGTGATCTATAACTTCTAGAAAGTTGATTAAATTGTTTGATAGCCATGGCGTAACAATTTTTTTAATACATCGTACAACATGTACCTACACGGTTGGATCCCTCAGTAGATACAGGCAAGTTTGTTTAAATTGTTTTAATTATTTTGGATGTTTACGCCTTCTATGCATATTAGAAGTAATTGTTATTTCGTGGAAGTTCAATCCCAGGACCTTTGCTGTAACGCTACAATTCTAAGCGTTGAAAACGGAAAAATATAAATACTAATTTTAATTAGTAGCCTATATGGTCATAAAACTTTCAAAATCGGTTTAATGGTCACAATACATTAGCGCAAAATATGTCTATCTCTGAACATCGACGCCATTTAGCTATAAATAATAATTTGAAAGCTTAAAGTTATGTTACCTAGAGGCCTAGGACGACTTTCTCTTTCATCGCATTTTTCTGCTATTTGTGGACTGTTCATACGTTCAAAGGTCGACCTAAGCTCGAACTTATTGATTACTTATTTATTAAAATTCAGCATATGCTATTTATATGTGCTATAACAATTATGGTAATCAGAAATGTTATAAAAAAAAAATATTACACTTCAAGTTTTAAATTTTAGTAGTAATTTTTGCTTAGCAATAAAACGGATTAAGTTTCCGATAGGCACTTAACAATGCTTTTTTTTATTGATCAGCCCACTACCGAATATGTCAAGCTCTCGTTAAGTAGTGTTTATTCTATTATATTCGCGAAGAAGTTTTGAACGTGCCTGAAATCCTAGGTTGGTTTTAGCAGACGGAATTTGGAAAATTCTGCTGATTTTAATTACAATGTCAATGTTCTGTAAGAGGATTATTGCTCGTATTTATAAATTTCTACTTTCGTGGTTTCACCTCTAACGTCATGTTCAATACTAGACTATCTAGAACAGAAAAAAATCGATTTGAACCAGCAGTTTCTGAGATTAGAGGTTTCAACGAAACAAATAAAAAGTCATTATAATATTGATATACTTCCATATATTGGTGTCAAAACCAACATTCAAATTCGTACGGTCTAGTCCCTATCTTCCTGTATGGAGTATAAACCTGGATTCCTGGTAAATGTGGTGCCGGAGGTTAATGAGAGTGTTAAGAATACCGTGGACTGCGAAGCAATAAGACTCATCTGCCGATAACGCATTATCTCATATTTCGGCCATACAATGCGCAGAGGCGATGAGAACTTGGAGATGTGGTTGGTAACACAGAAGTCAAATGATCACGTGGCCGTTCACCAATCAGATGGACCGATCAAGTGAAAGAATCATCGTCCTCAAAACTGTACACCTTAATAAGAGAGGCGCTGGACAGAAACCAATGGAAATAATCCGCTCCAGATGTTAGCTTGCTGACCACGACGCTGAGACATGAGCTACCAACTGAATAGAGATAGAAGATTAATACTTTCAAGTTCACCCTCAAACGAGCCCAAAAAGGGCTTATCATCGCAGCCCATGGACACACATTTTAGTGCGTTGCCGGCCTTTGAGGGAGGGCCTCTTTCTTTAAACAATTGGAGGTCGTTTCTTCTAGGGAAGACCGGGAGTCGATTCCACAGATCACTAGTTCAGAAAAAAGTCTTGTGAAGCGGACCGTGGAAGGCATCTGCAGATGAAATTTTAAATTAATACAGCTCTATACCCAAAAAACTCTTAAAAACACTCTCCATAGCACACTTTGGTACGCATAGAGACGCAACGTCTCTGCGTAGAATGAAACGCAATAGTGAAGTGTATATTACCAAAGCTTTAAAGCGTTGATAACTGGCCTATGTGATGTAACTAGTAAACGTCCTTAAACTTTAAACAAAGGCTTACCGAAATTAATATTTTTATTACGGATACTTACCAAATAGTTATGCTAAGCTAAAATGACCTTAACGTCGATATAAATAAGAACGTAAAGCTCATTACCGTCCGCCCGACGTAATTTATTGCACATTGCGTAGAAAACGTTCCCAGACGATATTCTAATATTCGTATATCGAAATGCCGAATGGTTTTAATAGAAATCACTGACATTGTTTATGTCAGTGTACCGTCTTCGTGACGATTCTCAAAGTTTCTTTAGATTCCAACAAACAAATACACAGTATTTACTATATTCTTAACTGAGCGTTGCTTAAGTTTCGCGCACCACCACTAAGTGGAACCAGCTGCCCACTGAAGTATTTTCGAACCAATTCGACTTAGGCTCCTTTAAGAAAAGAGCCGCTTGTGAGCCTCCTGGCAATGTGAGTATCCATGGGCGGCGGTTGAGATTAGGTGAGCCTCATGCTTTTTTGCCTCCTATTATATTAAAAAAACCTACATAATGATAATAACGGATATATAGAAAACTAAAAAGAAATTAAAAAGTTTGGTCTCTGTACCTGTTCGGTTGACGTTCATAAGTGTATTTTTAATTACCTATATAAATAAAGTTATTTTGAGTTTGAGTTTATACAAGTAACAGTCGCCGTCAAAGCAACTCCGGTTCTCTTAAATATCACAGTTCAAACTTTTTTAACCTTATTTAACTAACGTTACATTATTCAATTAATGTCAAAAGCCTATCTACGAAAGCGCGTAGGCGTGCTACGCCATTCATTAGCCATGCTACGATTAACAATATTCACTTTGAGAAGCGCTGGCGTCACTCCAAGACCCGTGTTTTATGGCGTATTATGCTATAATAATATTTTTTACTTAGCACATTTGTTTATACCTGTGCTCGTGTGTGTGCGCCGCCTCCATGTGTGATGCGCGGGCGCAGATTCTCGTAAAATATAAAATGTCGTTTGTTACAAACGGATCTAATAACCAAGTTGTTTTTATGCTGTTGCGTGGTATGGTTAGGTGAGCCATACATTATAATGATTTTTGATTATTTAAGATAAAGAAAATGTTTTTATATAAACAATTATATAATATAATACCTAATATGATTCTTTTGTTAATTTAATATTGATAAAGAATGTTTAGGGTTATGTGTGTCTCAATAGATATTTAAGAAGAAAGAAAATATTTAACACAAAAAATCAGTGGCGCTACAACCTTTTTTAGGCCTCAGATTTATGTATCTGTTTCATGTTTATTTGTCAATCTTATAGGCAAGTAGGTGATCAGCCTCCTGTGCCTGACACACGCCGTCGACGTTTTAGGTTTGGCGAGCCGTTTTCCTTTACCGTTCGAGCACCAAATGCACGCATAGAAAGAACAATCCATTGGTGCACAGCCGGGGATCGAACCTACGACCTGAGGGATGAGATTTGCACGCTGACGCCACCAGGCGAACACTGCTCTACAAATATTTATCAGCAATAACTAATTTCTCTCAGCTGTATGTCCTAGAATAATATCTGATCTCATACTTCCCAAAGTCTCAAAGCTTAAAGCTTGCGTAGCCGTATTCCAGTTTCGTCAAAGTAAAAGCTAGTACTTAGTCAAGCTTTTAAAACCGAATCCTCGCTCTTACGGAATTATAATATGTATGACCTCATGTTTTCCATAAGTTACAAGAACCGTGTCTAAACTACGAAAATAAAACAAATATATCTTTATTTAAATTTTATATTACTCCTAGGAAAAGTATACTGTTACACGGCCATTCGCCGAAATTGGTTTTTGTATGGCGCTGTCCACATACACTGTATTTGGGCTTTGTTAATAAGTTATTTCGGTCAACTTATGTTCAGTGTTCAGACTTACATCTGGGGAAATATTATAATCTAATATATAAAATTCTCGTGTCACAGTTTTCGTTGCCATACTCCTCCGAAACGGCTTGACCGATTTAGATGAAATTTTTTGTGCCTTTCCGGTATCTATGAGAATCGGCCAACATCTATTTTTCATCCCCCTAAATGTTAGGGGTAGTCCACCCCTAAATTTATTTTTTTATTTTTTAGACAAAATTTTTAATTTCTATTTTTTTATGATACAGCATTAAAAAATACATACAACCTCTTATTTTCACCCCTTTACAATTAACCCCTATTTTTTATTATAAATGATATACATGGCAAAACGACGTTAGCCCGGTCAGCTAGTAATATATAACTAAAGCGCTTGTTAGCCGCAAGCAGTGTTGGCCTAGTGGCTTCAGCGTACGACTCTCATCACTAATTTCGTAGGTTCGATCCCCGGCTGTGCACCAATGGCCTTTCTTACTATGGGCGCATTTAACATTCACTCGAACAGTGAAAGAAAACATCGTAAAGAAACTGCCATAACGAAAAAGATGGCGTGTGTCAGGAAGCTGATCACCTATTTGCCTATCAGTTTGACAAATGGTCATAAAACAGATACATAAATCTGCATGGCAACGAGCTCTCTGTGTAAAATATATTCTTATAAAACTATAAAGCTATGAGAATTTGTTTTTTTTTTAATTTTAAAATTTAAAATTTAAAAGGCTTTTATGCAAAATTTACCAAGTAGTTATCACTTCAAAATAATTGTTTTGAACTGATAACTGCTTGGTCGTGTCCCTGTTTTATGAATAACTCGTTGCCATGGCAACAAACACGATTTAAGATCCTACTGACAGAAGCCATCTCTCATTCTAATTTTTATTCCACTTCTAATTTTCCTGTTATTATTTTTAAACGAATAATAGCTTAAAAAAATGTCCCACTTTTAACAAAACAGTTTCATATATCTCTTATAAAACTATACGGTATAACTTGTGTCATTGAACTCATTAACAATTAAACCCTAATAATAACTATAAGGTTAAATTAACTGTACATAACTCTAAATCTAAGATATCAATTAAAACTGAACACTACCCATATAAATTAACGGAGACCACACGCGTTGCTTCTTAAATTTACCAATACAGAGATTAAACTCATTAATTTAACTTTCTCTCAAAGTATTTTCACAACCGTGTCTATGTTATTTGCAGTTTATTGATTAGAAAATGAAAATTGTCATTTTGTCCCTGATTTTGGTATTATTTATTTATTCACACTTTGTTCCTTGTAATATAAAAATTTAACATAATTAAATGTAATGGAAAGGCAATTGGCGGCCTTATCGCATTCGAGCGATCTCTTCCAGGCAACCACTCTGGGAAAAGAAAAAAAAATGTATTAAATTACATAAGGTAGGCAAGAAGTGCAAAAATACATGTATTACATATAGTTGTTAAGAAAAAGAAACTAAACAGGAACAAAAAACAAACTAAACTAATAAAGGATGCATGAAAAAAATAAATAATAAAAAGTGCACAATAATATTATATGATCAATTGCTGGAATAAGCTTAAGGAAGTAGGATAGGCTTGAGTAGGGCTAGTATAAGGCCGGCAACGCACTTGCAAGCCCACTGGCAAAGTGTCTATGTTTGAAGGTATCATTTAACATCAGGTGAGCCTCCTTGCTCGAAAGCTGTAAGTAATGTTCTGGCTCAATCGACCACAGTGATTGAGACAACAGAAACGTGCGTTACCGGCCTTTGTAAGACAAAGTTGAAAGACGTAATGGTGCTTTTGATATTTAATCAATTGCTGGCAAAATATAACACTGATAAAGTTGAATGTTCTAGCTCATTCGGCCATGGTAGGTGAAACACAATAGAGAAGTGCGTTGCCGACCTTTGAGTTTGTAGAACAAAAGTTGAAAGCGGTACAGTATTATATAATGAGGTATATATTACGTCTCATTATATAATATGTAAGTTGTAAGTCGGAGTTTGGACTGGAGCCGATATCTAACAGTCAAATGGAACGCGTATTAAATAAAAAAACAAAAGCCTTCGTATTTCGTACCATAAAGTATAACGAACACAGGTAACATAAAAACTTTTCCAAATAAAATACACATAACTAGAAAAGTTTTTACTCGACTTGTAACGATTCGTTAATATTTAGTACCCGATTTATTTTACGGCTCCTTACCAGTTTTATAGAACAGTTAACGATGAATTTTACTATCAAAGGTTTATATCGCAGGTTAATTAGTCGGTAGATTAAATGCTTTTCTATCAGCTTGATATCTTGAATGAGATTTATAGTTAGGGTAGTAACTATATAATTCCTAATAGTGTATTAAACAATACATTCACTGAAATATAGACTCATCTTTGATTTCGATTCGGTAATCAAGGGTTGAATGAATCATTTGTTGAATATTATTATAAAAATTAAACTTTCAAATAAAACCCTAAAAGCTCTCCTCCAAATATAAAACTTTGACTTTATTTTAAAGTAATATTTAATTTAAACAGTGGCAAAATCTCATGTTTTGTTTTACAATTCATGCATAAATATAATAATTAGAATTGTAGCTTCACTGAAAACTACGCACAAGTACTTGCAAGCAAGCAAGAAGCAAAGTGAAAATCCTTAGATTTTTCATTCATATATCGCTGCCTGATGTTAGTGTGTTGTTTAATATATTTTTATATTGATTTTTGTTTTAAAATAATGTTTACAAAGATATTACTATTAATCTTTATTCAAACAAGCAAGTGATATTAAACTAAACTGCTTAATATCATATAAAAATAATGTTATGCAGATATAGTTTTAAGATAATATCCCTAACAAATTTAATTTACTAATTTACACTTACTAAAAATCTGAAAACAATATCTGGTCAACCTGTGGTTCTATGCTGATAAAGAAATTCTTATTGTGCAATAATAGTTTAAATATTAATTTGTGTTATGTAGAAATCATAAAGTTAAATACTGTTTACATGTTATAAGGAAGAGACTGGCTGCCCACAACACTGGGAATCCTATTGTGGGAGCCAGTACACTTTACTTTACCTAAAATCCCGTACGCCGAAGGACATTTGAATGTGTATTTACATGTAATCATTTTTATCTTCTAATCTAGATTTTTATTGAAATCTCGATGTATCGATTATATTATACCAGCTGCCCACTGAAGTATTCTTGTATATTGTGTCTATTAATTTTTTTTCTTTCTTAATATCAAACGCGTACGAATTTCTGATAAGGATAGTCAATTTAGTGAATTTACGCGGGACACTTAAAATTAAGTAAATGCGTAACTGTTTGTGGAAGATATTGACCAGCCCTAGACATTATTAGAAGCATTCGGTAAACAAATTTTATTTGAGAGTTACTATTATCTGATTGTCTTGTGGGATCTCGTAAACAGATGCCGATGTTTATTGCTACATAATAACATGGAGTGCGTTATTTGCCTCCTCATACGAGCTATTAAACCTACAAATTTGTAAGATTTTAATGGTCTAACAGATTAAAAATATAATTTAATTTTACGATAGAAAAATTCACTAATAACAATTTATCCCTGAATGCATTTAATTAAGCAAATTGTATTTCATTGAATACAGGTTTCCATTTAATCGTTTCCGTAGCTTATTCTAGATTAGTTTCGAGGTTGAAATAGTCTAGAAAATATATACTAAGCCTTTAAGTACTTAAATAAATAATTAATTCAATAATAAACAGCTTAAATAATACATATAAATAATCCTTCAACTTTGATTTTGTTCTCTTTGGTGTAGAGACTCTTGGGGTTCAAGTGCACAAATTAAAGACTCAAGTTGGCGCCTGGTAGACAGTACCGGTGACCCCGGAGCTGGTGCTTTCCTCGAATAAGTATGGCAATACAGCTAGGAAATGTTGCCAGCGGCAGTGTACCTTTAATACACAGCCACAGGAACCAATTTTTTTTTAATTTGGTTTAATTTACTTTTTTTATCATTATTACTATGTAGGTTAGTGTGTAGAATATAGTAAATACTGTATGTTTATGTGTTGGAAATTAATAATTTATTAATAATAAGTATCGAAATTCAGCGAGGAAATCCCTGGCAGGATTTAAAGGAACACTGCCACAGGGACGAAACTTTTTAAATTTGTTTTAATTTTCTTTTTAATTATTTTTATTATTACTATGAAAGTTAAGAAAATTTTAAATACTGTATATTTGATAGTTATGATTACTAATAAACGTTATAATTTATTTATTACTTTATTGATTCAATTGAGAATTTCAGTTGCTGTGATTTCGTCTAGGTTCGCCTTAAGTGTTCTGTTTATCTTTTGATCGGGAATAGTTTTTATATCGCTATGAACTGAATTGTCTGTAATGTTATTTTTATTGTTGGTCTGTTTATAGGTGATTGCAATGATGTAATTTTGTTTACAATAAAAATCATTTGCTATTATAATGTTGATGTTACATTCCTTAACCCGACAAAAAAATCATACGATATTTTATGTTTAACAAATATTATTAAAAAAAAATTATAGAACAGGGGGCAAACGGGCTCCTGGCTCACTTGATGCTAAGTGATACCGCCGCCCATGGACACTCTCAATGCCAGAGGGTTCGCGAGTGCGTTGCCGGACTTTTACGAATTGGTACACTCTTTTCTTGAAGTATCCTAAGTCGAATTGGTTCGGAAATACTTCAGTGGGCAGCTGGTTCCACAAAGTGGTGGTAAACTGCAAAAACTACCTTGAAAAACGCTCAAAACAAAATTACTATTTTTGTTTCATTATGCAAATAAAGATTTATTGTTTTAAATTTTTTTAGTTCCACAAATATACAGTATTTACAATATTCTTAACCTATATAGTAATAACAATTATTTTAAATTAATAAATAGTTTTTTTTTTTTTTTTAAGTATTGTGGCATGGTACCTCAAACACTGGCAGCATTTCCTTGCTATTTTATATTTTTTTAATTGCATTCCATTTTCGAAGTTAAGAGTCTTTATACTAAGGGTAATAGAATTTCCTTCGAAAATATCCAATCATTATTCAACATTAAAATACTAACGAAATATTCTCAGCGCTATAGAATTCCATGAACACCACCAAAGTAGCGACAATAATCTAAAAAATCTATTAAAAGAACGAAGCGACAATATCAATGACCCGACAATGTTTTGTGAAGTTTCGTTAGAACGTGTTCTATGTGCCTTATACGAAGATTCTCGTTTTAGTCTCAATCTCGTTATTTCTGTTTTATTGTATGAATACATAATGTAATGGCCGAGATGGCATGTTGCGACATAGCCAATTGCCGAACGCTCTGTACGGTAAATTGTCAAAGATTAAACACCAGATACATTACACGATTTTGGTTCCGGGTTAGCGAGTGCCAGTTGAATTTGCCTTACAAGCGGTTTAAGACATGAGTGGTGACGATGTTACTACGGCACTGTTTAATTAAATTCTTTCACAATCAGCAGAACGTGATGATATTATGGAGAAAGTAAGTTAATGACTTAGAGGGATGAACTTTTTTAACCACTGAGTGCCCGATCAGAAGGCACCTATAGCGAAAGTACAAACGTATTTGGAATTAGCGGTTTAAATAAATTTATTAGCATGGTTTAGAGTAAGACGTCTTCGCAGTGATTGTAGCCATACATTGTATCGGTGCAAAAACTCGCTCGAAACAAGTTCACTTTTCGCTAAATTTTTCTAACTTGCTGCCCTCGCGTCCTTCGTTTCTCCCTATATGTTTTTTTAGCCTACCTTTTTAGTAGCTACATACCAACATATTATGGAATATTTTGATATGCTATCTCATAGAGACTGTTCGCTTTTCTTTTAATGTTATTTAAAAATATCATCTATATATGTATTGCCTCGATACATATACCCGACCTAAATACAAAAAGCTGCTTTTAAATTGAGAAAATGTTAATCATTTTCTACGTTATAAAATATTGTCATCTTGTCTTTATCGTTAATATCGTTTCAAGCCTTTAAATAAGGTGTGAAAATTGAATAATGCATAGTTGCACTTTGGGGCTTCAAAATATTTTCATTATACTTTCATAAGTCATTAAGCTCGCTAACAACACTAGAACTGAGGTCGCCTGTCAAGTGTGCATAGGAGCATATTAAATAGCGTGTGCATTTTAGAAAAATTACCACTGTTTTTTGTAACTACTTGATTTCGCTGGTCGCATGTTGTAGGGACGGCAACGCTTATCATTTTTCGTCGATTTTTTTGTTTGTATTATATGTTGGTCCTAATTTTGTGGTCCAAAAAAAACTCCTTCCTATAATTCATTCCAAAGTCTTGACTAGTTTCATACAAAACTTGACTAGTTTTATATAATCCAATTACTTTTAATTAGGGAATATAATTATATGTATATAACGAAAGATAGTCAAATGTGTTCCTGAAATATATCTTTTAAGAAACAATATTTAGAGTTCGTTTTATCCTATTTTTCTTTTATAATCCATAATGGTCTAACAAAAAAAACTTCGTATTAAAATTTAAATGACAAGCCAGAACTACCTTCTTTTCCACAGACTAACAAACAATTAAATGAAACATCAGTCGACACATAATAGATAATTAATAATCTGATGGATCTAATCTAAGAAATATATTTTTTTTACATATATCATGTGTTAAAAACTAGTAAAGCTTTGCATACAGAGCAGTTCTTATTAAAATCATCAATCAATTTATGTTATGTTTCATGCAATTGTAAACTTCTATACATAATACATCACAAGCAATAAAAAATAGGTTTAGTATTAAACAGCCGTATCTGTGTGTAAAGAATCTCTGACGCCATTAGAGTTAAATTCGATAAGTAGGTGGCATATGCTTCTTGATTAGTTCATATCTATATTATTCAAATATCTTGGCCGACCGGTTGTAATTATGTTGGCTTACACATACGATTATGTTTACTATATGCTAGGTATTAATGTTTATAATTCTCACGTTAATTAGTTGTTAACAGCTTACGTTGAGAAATTAGAAGTTGTATCAATTTGTATGGGCCCAATTTTCTGTTTAAAAAAAATGGAATTTCGAATTAACACTTGTTCGTGAAGGAATCGTGAAGCGGTCTTATATGAAGGGCGTGTCAGGCATAGAATTGATTACAATGTTAAAGTATTATGTCTAATTTTTTAGTATGAGTAGTGAGCAATGTAAGCCTAGTGGCTTCAGTTCGATTCCCAGAGTCACCAATGGACTTTATGCCTATGTGCGCATTTAATATTAGAACAGTGCAGTGGAGGAAAACATCGTAAGGAAACCGGCTTGCCTAAGACCCAAAAAATCGACGGCGTGTGTCAGGCACAGGAGTCTGATCACCTACTTGCCTATTAAATTGACAATGGTCATGAAATAGATACAGTAATCTGATGCCCAGTGATTATTTTCAATACGATGTTGTTATTAGCTAGGAATTGTATTGAATTTATATCAATTATAACTGCAATTCAAATAAAAATAAATGTTGTAACTAATCTAATTACGATATGTTACCGCACGTTACAAAAACAAGTTGAGAGCAATTATTTATTACGAGGTTTAGATCGTGCGAAATTAAATACATCTACTTCCTTCAACATGGATGGACAAAAACATACTTATTCGTGTCTTAATTGTAACGATTCTGTCAAATGTTGCCATTTTTAAAACATTTAGTATAGGTATACACTATACATACTTATTAATCCTCGGAGCAGTTAGATCGCTCCGTGAATCCTGCGAAGTGCCCAAGAGACTTCTGTGCTTCTGGAAGGAGCTAGGATGGCTTAGTCAGCCAGGACTTTACGCAAAACGCACCTAGTGAGAGTCTAAGTGCGGAAACAGAGTTCACAAACCTTCCAATGATATGACAATCTCTTGCAGGGTTATATTACTGAGCTTTAGAGTCGATTGACCCTGAGTTTTGCGTGAATAAGTACATCGCCTTGAATTCTGTTCCGCAACTATGATTAATAGTTTTGGTGCATCAAATTTGCAATTCCGCGAATTTAAAATTGTTCAATTGTTGTCTCAAAACAGTTTAGTTACTGCACTGCAATCTTTGATGTTAAGTGATATTCAGGAGATTAAATCGGTCCTGAAGTACCTATTTATCTATTGAAATACATACTGGGGAAGATTCCAGTGTACTCCTATCCAAGACTTGCAGTGCGACACTTATGGTGCGCTTACACGAGGGCAATAATTGCTCGGCGATACGAATGGACCGATCTGGAGCAATTAATGGAGCAATTTCAATAAATTCAATAAATTTCAATAAATTATTTCGGCGATATTGCTTCTAATTGCTCCAGATATTTCATATCGCTCAATGTCGCAGATACGAATTGACGAATATCCAATGGACTTGGAAATTCCTAGCAATTTTTGTATATGTCTCATTCGCACTTGTTTGTTTTGCGGCTTGCCGTCTTGCTTCCGCGGGGACCGCGAGAGGTCTTAATAATAATAATTTCTAATTACTTTTGAATAAAGTAATTCAAAGTATGTTCGTGACAATCTAGTAAAGTTTTTGAATAATATAATCTTATTCTTGAAAAAAAAACAATTAAATTAAAGAGTTAAAGAAAAATTAAAAAAATAATAAATTAAAAATATAATTAATTAATTATTTTTTTCTTTAATTGTTTAATTTTCTTTTCACAATGAAAATTGCGGCCTCTTTGCCAAAACGATCGCACCCAGATTTGACGCACCAGACGCTTTTTCCTATTCTTTCTTTTTTGTTTTTGATTAATAATAAAAAAAGCGCTACAAGCCGCCGCAGCAAGAAGAATGTCGTCCATAGCGAGCGAATACTGAAATGCTCGTGTATGACAGTATTGCCCAGTTGATGAAGTTGTGCCATATCGCTCAATATTGTATTGCGCAGTATTGATTCTTGTTGCCGTTGCCGTAAATTGCTTGATGTAGTCGTGACGTCATAATTGACGAGTATTGACTGGAATTGAGCAATTTTAATTGCCCGTGTAAGCGCACCTTTAGAGACGTTTGACTTAAGTACAAATGTAGGCTTGAAAGCTGTGTCTTAAATTCTATATTGAATAATACTCAAACATTTGAAGATACATTGCTGCCATAAGTAATGGAATCACGTCACCGAACTTCGGATAAAATTGATAGTTTTCTTACGAATTCTTTAAAACTAAAGTTATTTTTTAGCTTATTAAAGACTCATTAGTTTACAAAACCATGAAATCAATTTGTTCAGTAATTAGGCGGGCAACTGCAGGATTTTTAAGCAGTCACTTCCAGGCAATCACGGTAAATAAAACAACAGTTACCTTAAAGTTATCAGACAATTAATAGTTATGGGTTGCATATCCCAATAGGTTTACCAGAAATGGACATGTTTTTCTTAAATACATTATGGTTACTTGAAGGAAAAAAATCATGGCTTCGTAACGTTAAGGCGACAGACATTTGCTGCATCTGGTACGGGACTAAACATGCTACAAGAGACTGACAGCTAACCTCCAGTAATAGAGAGGCACCAAAAGAAGAAAAAGAAGTCAAATGGAAGAATTTGGAGACGGCCTTCATTCCGTCGGAGGTCGTGTCTACTAATATTAAATATAAAAACATAAACTTAATGTTATACTGATTATGTGGTACTCGAATACAGGTTTTTTTTTATTTACTGCTAGAACGAGGCATGTACCTACTACATTCTGCGGATGATATGGTAGAATCAAATTTATACCTTGCTTTTAAATTAGTAATTAGAAGTTATTTTAATTATTAAACAGCTCGTAAACGCTAAGTGATGTTTATAGTTTACATACATTAACTTGAGTGACTTATTGGTGCGAGTTTGATAAAGTTTTAGAGTATTTTATTACTGTAATCAATCAGCTGAACGTATTTCCTAGTTATACCCGCCTTCTTAGGTTAGGCAACATACATTAAACTTAATTTAAATAACAAAATAATTCACATTGATGATCCCAGACTTTCATATCGAAAGACCAGCTTTAAACCCGCTAGTGGTAGAGCGACTTCTAAGCCTCAACAGAATTCATTTCAAAATAATGATAGTGTAAATTACGAGCGACTATCTCCTTACGCCCGAACCCAATAATCAATCCACAATCTCAGATTGAAAACAATCTGAGATCAGACCGTGACAGTCGATCGATCTCCTATCTGCATCCTAATAACCAAACCCTACGAAGACAATCCATTTTTGGCGACGGACAAAATGCTCTTTGTCGTTCCATTTTACTGATTTTCACTCATATTTTATAATCAATGTTAACCAAAAAAAGTAAATAAAACCATACAAATAACATTAAAATATACATGTGTATGTTTAAAACATAACAAACAGTTTTTTTAATTATTTAAAAACTGGTGTAAGTTAAAATCTGTTAAAATAATAAATATGTTTATTGAACATAATTCCCTATTATAATATTAACATACTATATATAACATATAATTATCACTAAAACTAATAATAAAATAATATACATTGAAATAAATAACTAAACTTAACATAAATTAAAATATATCATTAAAAGGAGTCCCTTTAGGCAAGGTTCCGAAGATACTGGCAGCGTTCCCCCTTTGAATTGCTAGACTAATTCTTTGTCCGAGGTAGCTGCCAGATCTTCGGTCTCCTGTGATGTCGACTAACCTTTTTGAAATTTCTTTAAAAAGCCTTAAAGCGCTAGGACCCCACGGACCAAGGGTCTCGACACCGAATGGGACAAAATCATATTCTGAGCCCAGACCCCTGTATTTGCATGCTTTATTTTTTTCAGCCGCTTCACAAGCCGCACCAGCTCTGTAGTTGGTTCCATGTAGATGGGAAGGGGCCAGCGTGTCTGAACAGGTTGCATCCCATACCAGTACCCGACCCATCTTCCATGGAATCAAGCTCATACCGTCCGGTCTCTCGCCATCGTCCCTTGCAATACCACTCGGCTCAAGTAGACTTGGCACGTTGACGGTGGCAAGGGAACGGCGTATGATATCGTTAAGTGCGGCATGTCTCGAGAAGCGACCTGCACTTTTTTGGCATGACAGGCCGTGATGTCCTAACTTGTCGACATCACTGCCACAGGGACATATATGAGGAGCGCAGACCGGAACCCCAAGCCGTAGACAGGTTGCGATTCGAAGCGTGTCAGGCTCAAGAAAAGTTCCTGTATTTGACGATGGGTAAGCGTGAAGCCAGTAGCCGGCCTCATGCGTACCCACGGCCAAAAGCCTAGCACGCGCCGAACCTGTACTACAACTCAAAAGATCGTCAAAAGTCAGTTTGCAGTGTATGTCATCCCAGCTCCTCTGTGAATTTAGAGATAATGGAAAATTTTGACCTGGGCATGCAATCAAGAAAGCGTTTCTAGCTTCTTCCAAGCCAGCAATCTCAAAGTTTGAAGGGGAAGCCCTTAAAATTTTACTTATGAGATTTGCTGAACTATGGACAGAAGATAGAAAAGCAGGCAAAGCGACACTGGAAATTTTGCGAATCCCTAAACCACCATAACAACAACTTTTCTTTCTTTTTTTTTTTTTTTTTTTTTTTTAAATAATTAACTGTTGAAATCGAGCTTTCGTCAACTGTCATTTTCATACAAAGGTACCACAGACACCGATACGACCTCCCATGGATAGCTTGTATCGACAGATGGCTCTTACAATCCGTCGATTGGTTATTGGCACACTTCTTACAACATTTGGATTAAAATTACTATCTCAGATGGTGGATTATGGATAGAGATAGGTTACTGGGTTCGGGCGTTAGTAAACATCTCTTAGTCCTTTCCGCGACAGACAGTCCCTTGTGCCAGAGGCTTCAGCGCTGAGGAATCAGTCATCCACGTAGTCCTGAAATGTGTGGCTGTGGCTTAACAACAAACAGAAATCCTCGCATTGAGTTCCTCAGTGGAATGAATTATGATCCATAAGTGTACATATAAGTTATACTAAACTGTTTAGCGTAACTTAACCAATTTTTACTTAGTTTATTACGTTCTTTGATATGTATGTATTTAGTTGAATGAAATCTTTTTATTGTTACCAATACAGTTAATATTATTAGTACCTAACTATTTGTAAAGATTTATTTAATGGCGTAAAAGAATACTGTATTTAGTAAGTAAGTTAGTAATAAGCTGTAAATCTTTCTCAATAAATAAATAAAAATAAAAAGTGCTCAGGAAACTTCTGAGCATCTGAGCTAGGGTGACTTAAACGGGCGTCGGACCAAATGGGCGTCTAAGTGCGGAAACTAAGTCCACACTACACTATACCAGCGTAAACTATTTTGTATTCTGTACTGATTTCTTAAAAATACTATAAATATTCAGTACACATATACACTTAAAATAACCGTGGGATGATATTACAATTCTAATTTGAAGTATTTGTCATATTTAGTTGCGAAACATTTTTATTATGTATCAAATTAGATTGCCTTTTTTTGACATACATAGTATATGTATATACATGAACTGCATAGATTAACAGACGTTTTTAATTGTCCGTTGAGTGAACTGACATGTCAGTTCCTATACTGTTAAAATGGTATTTTTGCAAATATTTTAATTTTTTACTGTATAATGTGTTGTTTTTTTTCAATGTGTATGTGATATAAATGTAAATAGTTCCCGCATTGGAGTAATCTGTAATGGTAGCTTATTTTGTTAAATAAACAAATATTCTTCGGGTATATGCTACCGCGACTGTCTGAATGAACACGATAAAAAATTACTAAACAAATTTATACGGTTTTCACCAATTATGCCCGTTGCCTAATAACGTGTAACGAAGTGTAAATAAATATGTGATTATCGAGGAAGCTTTCGGTGTATGTTTTTTAAAACGGAAATTAACATACAATCACAATATACTTACCTATACGATAACACTTTGAGTCGCAAAAATTGCCAACTCTTGAAAATGACGCGTGCGAAGTTTCAAGCGGAAATTTACAATGCCCGCCTTCCACTTCGAGCGGAACGGAACTATTACGGACTCCGCTATACTCGTAACGATGATTTTCATACAAGTGCTTCCACCATAGCGGAGACGAACGCAGCGGAGAGAGCGAGTGGAAAGAGTACAATGAGGTTAGCGAGTTGACCGAGTTTCACACGGAAATGAAAATGTATGAAAATCATCGTTATGAGTATAGCGGAGTCCGTAATGGGTCCGTTCCGCTCGCAGTGGAAGGCGAGCATAAGAGCCAGAAATTTTAAACCATGCTTATAAAGACGTTATATATTTGAATATCGATCTTTGGATATAGTAGGTGTTGTCTGCTGTCATATTTGTATTATTCTTTAAATAGGGAAATTACTAAACTGATTTCGCAATAAATAAATAATTACTTCAACGTCTTCGGTAAATGAGGATAGCTATACAAAATTCTACATTGTTTAACTTTGCTATCATGTCGTGGAGGATTCGGAGCTGCCTTGCGATTCTGTAACTCACTTTTCGAACTCACACAGCGGTTTTTACAGCGGCGGTCGCGCTCAAATCAGTTATTTTACGATTTAGCATTGTTATAAGGTCCCTCCTTGTAGTATATTGTTTATCAGAATGCCGCTGTAAAAACAGCTGTGTGAGTTAGAAAAGTGAGTTACAGAATCGCAGGGCTGTATGGGCTAAATTCATGCAATCATACGAAAAGCTAGAAAAAGTATTAACCTGACTTTTGCGTCTTTTGTATGTTTCTCTGTTAATTATGAGTTATTTAAACAAATTCTCTTATTTTTGTATGCTAGGTGTAAGAGCAATTCTAGAAATAAATAAAACAGTCGTAATATTTCGCATTTAAGATAAAATATATAAATTGGAACATGCTTTAAAACTTTCTTTAATCGCACTTAAGGCTTTAATGGAGTTAGCACGATTTTACTATTTATGTAAATATAAACGCGAACATTTATCATTGACAAATGGTTAATGCATTATGATTGCAAGTGCGTCTGAAACTTACTAGGTGGAAATAATTCCACCGGGATCCGAACTCAGGGGTACGTTGCTTGGTACTTTTATATGCATTTGTCGCGTTCCTAAACACGACTGTTATGGTTACATTAATACAAACCACAGCGGTTTTCTAATGTAACATATAATGATTTTATAATATTATTCTATAAAATAAATAAATTTAAAACAATTTAAGATATCAAGCGGTTCTTGCAATTAACCGTTAAGCAATATCATTGATATTTCGCAATTATTTTCACGATGCAATAAGCACTTATGAGTTATAAGCAAATTCGTGTAATAACTGTTTAATTGGTATATTTATAACTATTACTTATAATGGACAAACTGAGGGATTTGAGAATTGTAATATCGATTGGGATATTTTATTGGCACTTAGTAAATTGTTTAAGCATATTGTAAATTACAGACACGTCTAATAAATTTTACAATACAATATTTTTATAATAATGTATTTTCACTCTTCTTAACCTACTTAGAAATCTTTATATATATAATTCTTCTGTGAGTGTCTATGTCACTGAACTTCTCTCAAACGACTGGACTGATTTTGATGAAATTGTTTGTATGTGTTCAAGGGGATCTGGGAATGGTTTAGATTCACAAATCAGCCCGCCAGATGGCACTGCAGTCGGTACTTTCATACTTTGCTTAATATCCTAATCGCTTTAAATATCATGCAGGACAATGTCTGTGGGGTACACTAGTAGATATATAAAATATTTAAACAAATTTAAAAAGTTTGGTCCCAGTGGCAGTGTACCTTTAATGGCAGCATTTCCTCGCTGTTATGATACTTTTTCGTTGAGCGAGAAAAGATAGAACCGGTGTCCTCAGAGCTGGTGCTTTCCAGGCGCCAACTAATCTTTAATTGGCGCCTGTACACTAAACCCCATTGCTCAGAATCACTACGCTAGAGTGCTCCAAGGATCCTCACGTTTTTTCCTTCACAGTTCCGACAAATGCTAAATGCGCACGTAGACAGTAAGTCTGTTGGTATACAGCTGGGGACTTAGTTCGACTAACGTCCTCAGATAAGTGAGCCGCACGCTGAAGCTACTAGGTAAATACTACTCCCTATAATAATTTACCTACACTAAAACAATTCAAACACATGTCGGAGTAATGGCGCTACTGTCAGCTGCTATTGTCATTATGTGTATTACCGTATCACCTCGACGTCCGCCGTTCCACAACTGAGCGTTTTTCAAGGCAGTTTTTGCCACGCACCACCACTATGTGGAACCAGCTGCCCACTGAAGTATTTCTGAACCAATTCGACTTAGGGTCGTTCAAGAAAACAGCGTACCAATTCTTAAAAGGCCGGCAGGCGGCAACGCACTCGCGAGCCCTCTGGCATTGAGAGTGTCCATGGGCGGCGGTATCACTTAACATCAGGTGAGCCTCCTGACCGTTTGCCCCCTGTTCTATAAAAAAAAATTGTCACAGAGCTCGTATCAATAGGTTATTTCCAGGTCTTGTCAATATACATTATACAGCCGTGCTTTCTAGTTCATTGTGAATTACTTCTAAAATATTTGTCAATAGTCACTTTCTGTCTAACCTTTCAATCTGTGATACATAGCAGATGAACGTTTTAATATTATTCTTGTGTCACGAAATGTCGGGAAAAGTCAAGCTAATTTTGAAGAGTCGGAAAGAGAACCGGCATTATGCAAAGAAATATAAATTTATTCGTTTATTAACAAATATACTTTTAATTTTGTTGAACCATAAGTAATAGTGTTGTCAACAAAAAAAAGGAATAAATTCCCTTAAAATGTAACATTAATCTTCTTTTGTCAACTTTTAAAACATAACAATACTTATACTAATAGTTTAAAACCTAAGTGAGAATTGATAGCAAGCAAAACCTGTTATATTTTGACGATATCCTACGACGGTCCGGTACGGACCTCTTTCCGCACGAAAGTTCCGAGTAGTTCATGAACTCATGAACACAGCGAAGGTATTAAAATCGAAGTTCTCACATTCCATAAAACTAATTTTATTAATTTAGAATCTTAAACGATTGATGTACCGCGTATTTCGGTAGTACCGCCGGCATACTGTACTTTCCAATTTTATTACTAATCCTAAGCTTACATATTCATAACTGTTGATGGTATTATGACATTTCTGTTACCGTAATAAGAACGAAAATAGCATACATAAGTCGAAATAGGAAAAATGTTGAATAGTATACATTTAATTTTAAAATTCTGATTCGGACGATATCATTTCTCTTAGCGGAAACACTTGGTGATTATGACCCTGTTATTGGTAAAGAATTTGTCCAATTTCGAAAATATATGGCTGTTTATTGGGCCTTGAAACGATATGAAAACAACTCAGATTTCAAAATGGTTTCAGAATAAAACTGTTTTAACGACAAATATTTCTTAACGTTATTAAAATATGTGTGTGGATGCAACTAGTAACCTCATTGCTTAAAAAAAACAGCGTGACGCGCAAATTTCAACTCTGATTTGTATGTATAAATCCTTTTTAAGAGGGAAAACAACAGCGGGACGCGCAAATTTCCTAAGGTCATGTGTTTTATACTTGTGATAGTAGAATTTATGTATGTGTTACGTACACACATATATAGAATTCTAAAAGTTAAAGTTAAATATCGAGATTAAGCCGGTTAGAACTTGTTTTTAATTCGTGTCTTTACTGACCCATCAGAGAACATTACTATCTAACCTAACTTAAGACTAATAAGTAATTTAAGTCTAATTTACTGAAAAGGATATTTAACATAAAAAGTGTCCAGAAACACTCTGTTCAAGTGTACTAAATACGTACCACTATTTAGCACTTAAGACTAACGTGCACTAACACGTAATTCACTAATTCAAATGGTTATTATATCTTCAAAACATGAGTCGCGGTAAAAACCTTTAATGAAAACAATCTACGTTGTAATACGAAATTAAAATCCGTATGTTTTGATGAGCGTGGTTTATTGGCTTCGATAATGTATTCAGATTGCAGATCAAATGATTTTAATTAAGCAACTCTTATTTTACATCACATGTGACCTCTTGTAACGGGACTGTTTTTATTTTTTATTTTGTTTTTTAGTGTTTCCTAGTATCTTTATTAGCAACGAACACAATCACGCTTCAAGTAGATAGCATATGAATTAGCTTTAATCAATTTAGCATTTACATATTCATCAATATAATATTGCGAAATGATGATGAAACTGAGTGGTACCTATATATTTTTTATTTTATAGTTTTTTTTTAATCTAAAATAAATTTAAAAAGTTTGTTCCCTGTGGCATACCTTAATGCTGGCAGCATTTCCTTGCTGTATTGGGATACTTATTCATTGAGCGAGGAAAGCACCAGCTCTGGGTTCACCGGTACTATCTACCAGTCGCATACTTAACCCTAACCCCGCGCCCCAGCAGTGGAAACAAAGGGAATCAAATCAAACTTGGGGGAAAGACTCTTTTATTTTTGTTGTTTATTATATTCCGCGTACACGTTTTGGGTAAAAGCCTCCCGAACTTTCCGTTTGGATCTGTTCTTTGCTTCCTCTATCCATTCCTCCACAGAGACTTAACTATGCCGTCAGACCATAAGTTTGTGGTCTTCTTATTTTTCTTTCTCTTAGAGGACTTTATCCAAAAAAACCATACTTCAGAACGCGCCTATAATGTAATGGAAATAACAATTACTAACTTAGACTAAATGTATATTATTTTCCGAGTGTTATGCGGACGCGCGAGCTTCTGTGTTATCTTCTGTTGAGGTGAAAATAATGTTATTATTTTTATTTTTATGATTGTTAGATAACATATCGTTACCGAACTTTTTCACCAAAAACAAACGACCTGATTGCGTAATACTTGGTAAATAACCAAATGTTGAATCGTACCACTTTAACGTTTATTATATATTTTCATTTATTAAAATGCACATTCAATAATAATAATAAAAGCTTTATTCGCTTACCTTTTTACTTTTAACTTACATGCTATTTTTATAAAACATAACAGTAGTATTCTTAAATCTGTAGACATAGGCCTCCCCTAATTGTTACCACGTCTCTCTATCTTTGGCAGACTTTCTCCATCCTTTTGGAAGATCGTCCTCCCATCTTTTGATTTGACCTCCTCGTTTTCCTTAACCTTGGATACCACTCTATTGCAACCTTAGATCATTTTTTTTGTTAGTCCTCATTATATGTCCAGTTCTTTATATTATGATAGATTAAATAGTGTTATCAACGATAAATGATCTATATTGATTTAACTTTGAGTAAACTTTTTGCTGTAACAGATGTATGTCCGCGCCGGATGCAATGCCAAATGTCAACCACGTGCGCCCGACAAGTGCACTTTGCTATTAAAGTAAAATAAAGTATTTAGGGTTCTGTCATATAATTTCAAACTTTGGCTGCTTATTGACTGACGATATATTATATGGAAGAGTACAGATGCGGACTTTAGTTTCAATCCCATTATAATCGGAAAACTGTACAAACTCGGAGCTTACTCCTACCTCAAAATAAATAATACTAAAATGATAGGGTAACCAGGCATATTAAGGCTCTCCTGAAGGATGCTAATACAGTCCAAGTTTCGTTTAAGATAATAGAAAACAATAGTGTCTCAACCAATATTTTTTTTGTTTTAACTGAAATATTTCGATCAAATTGAAATACAAATCATTTATTCATTTAGGTACACTTATGAACGTCAATAAAGAAATACATATTAAATGCTTCTAATTTTTACATTTACTGCCAGTTTTCAAATTAAGGGCGTAGAACGGAAGAGAAGATCTGGCAATCAACTCTCTGCGACTCGTTTTAATCACCAAGTTTTTTGTTTTACAAAATGTTTGTAAGGAGCTGCAACCATTTCACCATGTTTCATGTTAGACAGTAAACTACTTAGGATTTATTTAAATTAGAAATATATTTTTACTTATGATATACCACTACCTTTTTACGCTATTTCGCGTTAATATAATGCGGAACCAACATGCCTCTAAGCTTTGGTATACGTTAAGGAATTAAGAACATAATGAGTATTATTTTTTGCGTCACTTTTCGGAAGTAGGATCCCAGTGCCATCTGGGCGTATCGGGTTACTTCTGACTTCATACCACTGTCCCTCAGTTCATGATAATACTAGCCCGGGTTTAATTTGCAGGTTAAAAGCATAGGTATTTGTTATCTTAATATATATAAATCTCGTGTCACAATGTTTGTCCTCAATGGACTCCTAAACTACCAAACTGATATAAATCAAATTTGCACACCATGTGCAGTTCGATCCAACTTGAGAGATAGGATAGTTTAAATCTCAAATTATAGTCACAATTTTAATTTATTGCTAATTATTTGTCTGTTGTTATTTGACAGTCACAAATCACAATTCTAACAGATGGCGCCGCGCTGTGTTGAAAGTACCAACGTTTCACATAAGATACAATTTAACATCTGTAAAAAAAACCTTAGCCACAGCAACGCTTGGTCGAGTCTACTAGTTATTTTATAATTTTTATTTCTGTTTAATAAACATTTATAAATAAATAGTTTGCACAGACTATTAACAGTTACACAACCCAACAAGAATAAATAATTTAACAAATAACACACAAATCTATAATTAATTGTCAGTCGTAGAGCACGCTAATAAGCTCATTGTAAATAAAATCAAGTTTATCCAATCAAAAATAGGAATAACGTTATCATATCAATATAGTTAAGATTATATTGAAATCGATCGATCTATCGATCAATCGATAGATATGATTGAAAAATCTAACATTAGCGCTAAACCTGACTCCCAAGTCTCACAAATGTATAAGGGAGGCATTCACCCTCAGAGTCGAACTTAGACGAAATGGCTACCGTAAGTCAAATCAGAAGTTGCCAACTCTATTTTGTTTAAACTCGTCAGTTGTTAGGCCACAATCCCACCTGATTTTAAGTGATATGTGGAGGGCACGCCAGGAGATGCCTATTTAATCGCCGCTTGAATTAACCCATTATACTGTCTAGAGAAGATGGAAGGGGCAAGGAGTTCGACTCCTTTGCTGTTTAAACATGAAATGACTAACCAAGTAGTGCAGTGCAGCATCTGAGGATATCAACAACGAAGGGGTGATTAAACTACAGCGTGCTTAAAATGAGCGTTGTTTGAAAGGGGATGACGGAATCAGATTGTGTAGTTCCATGGAGCATTCTAAATCTCACGTGCTTTTTCTTCTTAGTCTTCATTACTGAAGGTCGTCTTGCAAAGCCCTAACCGATACGTCGACTTACTGCTTCCACACCACTCTATCCTCTTCTCCTACCATCACTCCTCCGTACCAGCTTGTCGAGACTATTCGGTTCTCTCCTGGCAATATGGCCAAAGTATCTAAGCACCAAATGTAAACGCTAGCTGACAGTCTTGTGGTAATCTTTAGTTGACTTGATTCTTTTTGCAGTCCATGGTATTTGCAAACTTCTACAATTCATCTCGAATGCCTCCATTTCGGCCCGCTGCTCGAATTGACCAGGACTCTGATCCGTACAAATCAAACCTCTGAAGAACCAGGTGCTTTTTTTTTTAGAACAGTAGGCAACGGAGGCTCACCAAATGCTAAGTGATATGACCATGGAGACTGTCAATGCCAGAGGGCTCGCGCGTTGTCAGCAAAGGCTATATAAGGCTTTATAAACCTTTAAGGAAAATCCTTTAATTAAGCATCATCAATAAATTATTATTACAAATTATTCAACCAACTGGTGTCGTAAAAATTTACAATTCGTCTATTCGATTGTAAAATTTAACGTCAAGTATTATAATTAACATGTGTTCGTTATAAACGTACTTCGATATTTAATAGTGCTTTTTTAACATCGCGTTTTATTACCTTTTTTGTAACAAGGTTGGTTTAACGTGAGCGACTAGGAATACCGCGATGGCAAATTGATTTTATGAAACTCTTCACTGAGATGGACATTATGATACCTAACTTAGAACTAATAAGTAATTTAAGTTTAACTTACTAAAAAGGATATTTAACATAAGAAAGTGTCCAATAACACTACTTACAGTCTATCAGTCTGTGACGTAACAAAAGGGTGGCAGAGCTGGCAAAAGGCCACGGCCCCCGACCCAAGAGGGCCCCTGCTCAAGAGATGGATGAATGTGAAGTCTCCAATACGCATTTGAGAACTACGCATAGCGTGGGAACTACAGACCATTCCCTCTCGCCTAAGAGAGGAGGCCTATGGCCATTAGTGGGACATTTACAACGTGTAATTCAGTACACGTGAAATTAAACTGGGTACAATGTGACGATTTATACTAATAGGGCCCCATCAAAAAATTTGGCATGTGCCCCAGATGGTATAGTTACGCCACTGCGCTCTGTTCTTGTGTTCAATTTATTCACTTACCACTGTTTAGCAATTAATGGTAAATAGAAATAACAATATTGATGGCCGTTATTTTTCAAAGAATCGCACATGTTTCACCAGCCTAAAGCAGTATCTACAATTGTCGATATCCGTGATTGTATTCGTGTCTAATTGCGCTGAGCGTATTGTTATTTTTTTAGCATATCACAAATTAATTGAGTAATACCGCGCCCATGAACACTCACATTGCCAGAAGGGTCACAAGTGCGTTGTCGGCCTTTTTAGAATTGGTACGCCCTTTTCTTGAAGGATCCTAATTGATTCGAAAATACTTCAATCGGCAGCTGGTTCCACATAGTTAAAATGCAGCCTATCCTTGCATACAGGTGAAAAAAATTAAAGTTACTTATATATAATACAAAAGTTGTTAACAGAAATAAATAGTACCAAATCATACTAGTTACAAATGCTATTTCTCTAATGTTGCGGCTTCTTGGAATGAAACGATCACAACGGCAGAAATTATCAGCCAATCAACATGACTGAAAATGTTACGTCATCAACTAAAACCATACAAAAAAGGGTAAGAGAAATCCAAGATTTTACACTAAGTTTGCCCTGGTACCACGTAAGTACCAGCTGATATTGAGTCGCAAGGTTCCAGTTAAGATGATCTCTGTTCATCGACATTGTGGTGGAACAGTCTCGCAATCAGGCGATACCTGAACTAATATGTACGCTACGCAGTCATGACATAGTAACAGTAGATTTTAGTTCAGGTAACTGATCATATTATATACACATACGTTAGCAAATACCTCCTGCATATAGTGAGACATATAGTCGGGGAATAAAGAAAATTGAAAAAAATCCCGTCTTCCATATTCGCTATTTATCGTTCATGGGAAATAAAGTGACGAATCCAGTACGTTAAAGATATCGATGGAGGTTGTCAGGCGCAGAAGGTTGCTTATCGAGGACACGAAGATCATGAGCTAGCGTCACAGTGACAGAAATGATTAAGATTCCAGAATATACGTCTTGTAAATAGTATCTTCTATTATTATAATACGAAGATTTTGCATTTATTTATTTCTTAATCCTACAAAAAAAAATCAGTGGCGCTACAACATCTTTAGGTCTTGGCCCAGATTTCTGAATCTGTTTCATGATCATTTTTAAATCTAATAGGCAAGTAGATGATCAGCCTCCAGTGCCTGACACACGCCGTCGCCTTTTTGGGTCTAAGACATGTCGGTTTCCTTATGATGTTTTCCTTCACCGTTCGAGCAAATGTTAAACGAGCACATAGACAGAAAATCCATTGGTGCACAGCCGGGGATCGAACCTACAACCTCAGGTTTGAGGGTCACACACTGTAGCCACTAGGCCAACACTGCTCGCAATCACCTAACATAAATTATATACAACAAAAACAAATATAAATTAAACATATACACAAAGATAGAATACATAATATATATTACCAACTCGGAAGAAAGCAGTGCCTGTGTCATCGGGGTGCTTTTAGTAATATAGGATTTTTACTCTACATTACCTATGTCTGGCTATAACTCTCGGAGCGCAACTTCGACGATTTAGGAAATCGCCACGCGTATAAAACTGAGAAAGCCTGTGAGCAATATGTCTTAGGTCGTAAAGCCTGATTATTTACACAAACTATTGCCTTATATTTTTAAAATATAATATGTTTTTATAGATCTGTGTGGGCAGTAATATCTATGAATACCCGGTATATAATATAAAAAATGTAAGAATAGCCGTGGTCGAACCGCGAGAAATCAAAATAATTGAATAATATTTTTATCGGATGAATTCCCACGACAACAAAGATGTCGTATTAACAAAATGGAATGTTTTTAAAAAATCGCCACTTTGCCAAGTACCTGGGCGAGGTTTGATTTGAACCTCCATTAATCATATTTTTTGTCGATCAGGTACTAGCAATGTTTTTAACTTGGCCAAATGGTTCGAAAAAACATAGGTTAAGTGAACAATGTAGAATTTAATTTTCACCTTAAATACAGGCTGTATCATTTTTTAAACGACTTCAAAATAGTTTAACAATACGGTGTATACAAAGTCCGTGAACCGAAATTGATCATTAATCTATTAATTCTGCTAAAAAGTCCAATATAAAGCCGTGTTTTCAGAAATCTGATATAATTACACTTAACTTACATAGTAATAATAATAAAAAATAATAGGGACAATTACAAGTCACGAGACAGACCTTGGATTTTAAAAGGCCGGCAACGCACTCGGAGCAGAGACTCTTGGGCAGGCTAATTAAAAATTTAAGTTGGCCCCTGGTAGATAGTATGGTGACCCCAGAGCTGGTGCTTTCCTCGCTCAACGAATAAGAATCGCAATATAGCGAGGAACATTTTTAAATACTGTGTCTCGCTTAGGGATAACTTATTATTCTGGAATTTTTAAAATTGGTCTATTACTTTTTGAGTACGAGCCAAGGCTGTACATTTGCTCAGTCAGGTTCTAGATTCTTCTAGACCAGCTGCCCATTAAAGTATTTTTAAACCAATGTGACTTAGGGTCTTTCAAGAAAAGAGCGTGTCAATTTGTAAAAGGCCAGCAACGCACTCACGAGCCCTCTGGCAGTGAGAATGACCATGGGCGGTATCACTTAACATCACTAAAGCCCGTTTGTGCCCTGGTCTATAAAAACCTTATAAATAAAACCAATACCTACGTAACATCTTCACATCATATAAATTCTTAATTCTAAATATAACATTGAAACAGATCCTTTTAATACTTTTCACCGTTATAAAAACAGGCAGGTATTATCTAACAGTTTTTTATGGTGACGTGCGTACAATATCACATTACGAATACCTGTATCGTTTGGGGTTTTTTTGAGAAATGAAGGGATGCATTTTGATATTGAATTTTGTGCCAATGTTTTCTGTTTCGTTTCTACGACAGTTAATGTCCTGTTAATTGGCAGTGGCGTGAAAACTGCATATAGTTTCGATAGTCTTATTTTTATTTTTTTATATGGGAAACACGATATGAAAGCATATGGGGCCAGTGTGCTAGTCCGCATCATCTATAAAATTTACCATTTTATGTACGATATTTGTTTAGCTGCTGAGAGGACAATAGTTACGACAAACAAAATGTAAAATTGGAAATTTTTTGAACGAAAAAATCGTGTTATCATAAAGTTAAAGTATTACCATTTTATCGCTCTATACGTCAATGTTTGAAATTACAATTCACAAGTGAGTTCAAAGAATCGATTTAAATGCATTTTGTATAATTTTACCGTGCAATGTTTTATAGTCACGAGTTTAAAAATTTTGCCAACAAAAACACACGGAAATCCACAATTATATATATTTGGTCACTGTTATTTTTATATCAATTGATATCACTATTCAATTTATTTATAAAAAAAGCTTGCCAACGCTTGGCAGACTGATACATTGGTACAAGAAAAATAAAATACAATTATATGCAAATAACATACACGAAGAGGTAATAAAAAGAAGTTAAACAAAACAATTCAATTATAAAAACTAAACGAAAATCGATCTTTAAGTGTGAGGGGAGCAACTATGGATATCCAGACCCAGCTCGTTTATCAGAATGCTCAATATGGATATCGGTGAATTTTGGCCAAAACGCGTTCTCCGGAAAGGTGGGACAAAATCCATGTTTGCGCCTGTTTCAATTGTTTTGTTATAAAACTAAATAACTTTATTAAATTCATGTTCCTAGTTTTTATATGTTAAAAAAATGGTTTTATGAATACTCCTACAACGCGATTTGATATAACGCGGTCCAGCTTTACCAGGTTTTAGGGGAGATTACTGTATATAGTTACTAATATGAATAATACATATTTTGATTTGAAGGTAACATTGAAATAACATTAAAATAAATTCAGCTGTCACACAACTTCCCGTGTGAAGAACTGACCTCCACGTTTTTATATCTTTTACAATTGTAGAAAAAAGTGCAAATGTTCCGCTAAATATTCTTAAGCTACGTAAATCTTTACCCAACGTTTCTTTGGGGGAATCGGGGATTTATGTCCTTTGTAATAAAGTCTAAAGTTCCATGAAGTGGAAACCGTGAAGTCAATCGTGTAAAATGGATTACAATTGTATTGCTTTGGAAGAAAAATTGCGTACGTGCGGGTGGAGGACGTATTCGTTGTAAGGATTTCACATTTGATATTAGTTTATATCGATTTTAATACTTCAGGTATTTTTAAGAAAACGAGGAAGTAGCTTCTTGTCCGAAGCGTTATTACGTTTGTTATCTGAACTCCTTGATTTGTTGGATGAGTCTGTATTAATACTATCGGAATTCTACACAGTTTTTAATAGGCCAAAGCGTTAAGAGAGAGCAGTGTTGGCTTAGTCGCTTCAGCGTGCGACTCTTATACGTACTCTAGGTCGTAGGTTTGATCCCCGGCTTTGCACTAATGGACTTTTGGAATGGTGAAGGAAAACTTCCTGATGTGTCCATCCTGGCGTGTGTCAGGCACTGGAGGCTGATCACCTACTTGCCTATTAGATTTAAAAATGATCATGAAACAGATTCAGAAATCTGAGGCCAAGACCTAAAGAGGTTGGAGCGCCACTGATTTATTTTTATTTTTTATTTAAAACGTGAAGTTAAGTAGATTTTAACAAAGAGAATTGTGATCAAATGTGATCAATGTATTATGTTGTAAGCCAAAAGATAAGCCTTCTTTAGCGAACTCTATTACTGACAGCACAATTTCATTATGAATAGTAGGTCCATATTACATTAGACAATAGCTGTTAAAAAGGTTTGCACAGTTCAACTATTTCAACATGTTTATTACACATAATAAAAAAGGATGTTTAGTTAGCTGTTAGACTAAAGTGCACTAGCCCACACAGGATTCCCTGTGTCGTGAGCAGCTAGTCTCTTCCATCTGACTAGTTAACGATACTTGACGTAATACATTCTATATAACTACTAATTAATTAACTAATTCTATATAATATAACTTACAATACCGTTCTTTAATTACTGTTGCACAAATACTTTCCGTTTCAGCATAGAAAAGTTTCATAGTTAGTGAACATTAAAATTTTGTTCTATGCTGAAACGTGTTTTTAAGAAAACACCCTCTAGGTACACCATCCCATCTTTCCATTTGTACCGTTCAGAAGGTCAAAACTCACCGATATCCAGATTGATCATTCTGGATCGAGCTAGGTCTGGATATCCATAGTTTTCGACCCTTTGAAATCGATTTTTGTTAAGTGTTTATAATTTTTATTTTTTTACGTGTATGTTACCTTCCCCCTTCCCTGCTTGTCACCGCGTACCAATGTATCAGTGTGCCGAGCGTTGGCAAGCTTTAATAAACAAATAAAAGTGGTAAAATCAAGGGTCTCTCAAGGAGAAAAATGTTGAGTGAAGATAGTGCGTTTATAATATTGTATATTGTACATAATTAATCATCAATTGACACAAATACTTTGCACTTTTCCTTGAACTACATCGGTAGTGCACTAGAGGCGAATGCGCAGTCCGCAATGACTCTAGATCGAAACGGCTCGCGGCGATAAATCACGTTTTTCTTTTGACGTGTCGTGTGCACACGTGTTAACTTTTTTGCACACGCTGTATATGCATTGAAGTTTGCAAGTAGGAAATAATATTCCTAATAAAACGACTGTATTTGGTTAAATTTTTATATAACATAATCTTGTTTTTTCAGAGTTTGTATATTCTACAAAGAGCGTATTTAAGTCATAGCTTTGGATTGAAATGTTAATAAGTGCTATGCGAAAATTTTGGAATTGGCTTGGAATTTCAGTGGATTAACTCCGCATTAGAAGCGGTGTTGACGTCATAGTAAAATATAGATCTTTACATTTCCTGTCTACCTGTCTAATAAACGCCGAACTACCAAAAACTGCCGAAACTTTGGTACGATTTGCACTAATCGATAGGTGCAATTTTTACCTTTAACTTGATTGAAAATCAATAAAATTTAAAATTAATTAGAATTTAATAATTTAATTTTTTAATTAATATTTCCCATTTTATGTGGAAATGGGCGAAGCACATGGTAAGAGGAACAGAAAAGTGGAACAACACAGTCTGAACTGGGTAGAATAAAGATGGAGGAAGACAATTTAGAAGTTGTATAGACCAAATTGCAGAGAGGGGCACAATGCACAGACAGGAATGGCGGGATTTGGAAGAGGTCTGCCAAAAAAAGTATCTGAATTTAAAGGCTTTTATTATTTGATTTTTTTAGATATTATTTGATTAAAATGTCTCTTAAAAACGTATCTTAATAAAACAATGAACACGTTACACAAAGCTTTTGTTAACAATCAAATTTGAACCTACTGATCAGTGATCACTAACCACTTGGGAACATATTATTATTAATTCTAAACTTTTTTTATAACCATACAATTATCACTATAAAATAAATACCTTCCGCTGAATACCTGATATGCCCGAATATCACAAGGAATATTTATTTGGGTTTAATAAAAACAAGTGCGACATCTACCTGCCATGATCGTAATAAATGTAACATCCACTCGCTATGCGCTTGCGTCGATTTTACTTAGACTAGAGCCAAGTTAGTGTATTGATAGTGGTTGTTCTGTATGTATTTTTGTTGGGTAATCACATTTCTGCATCTGTTTTATTTTTAAAATTTCTTCTGTTAAAACTACTGTTTTTTTTAATTTCCGGAAAAACATTTATTAGATAAAGCCACTTAGGAAAGGCCGGCAACGCACTTGCGAGCCACCTGCTCGGTTACTTCCATTATTACATAAAAAAGAATGAATGAAATGAGCATATAAAGGTTATGTGTATAACTTATGTTCCTAGGTTTGATTCCCGGGAATAATAAAATAATAATTAATAACACAGGCACATCACGTTCCAGTCAATTAATAAATATGATCTATATTCCTTAACCTATTAAGGAAGTCGAGAAATTTGACCCTGATTGATATTTTCGGTAATATAAAAATAATATTTGATTGCACAGAAGGTTTATTTTTAAACATTAAGCCATAAACAATAGTATACAAATTCTCCATTAAAAATTTTTCAGTTGTGCCCCTATGCCCTTGTTTTATAAAGAAACGAAAGAGTCCTGTCTATCTATAAAATTGTGTTTACGATAAAACAAGATATATGAATACCTACATACGCAAAGATACTATTTTTTTATAAATAAATAGTGTAACAATTGTCTTATTTGATCACAAAGATATCTAGCGACCTTTATTTTTATTGGTAAATCCATTTACAGACCCCGCGCCGGGGGCAAAGTGACGTGCAGAGTATGGTGGTGGGTCCGCGATGTGCAATAGTACCCACTAAAACACAACTGCATACGCTCGCTTTGGACGATAGGGTAACAGATTCCCTTCATCTGTGCCCCCGTTAAGAGCGTCTGCTCTAGTGACCCACCGTTCTAAGGACCCCTAAACCAACCCCAATATTGCAGTTCACATAATTAGGGTAAATACGAGATTGGCACCGTCCTAAATAAACATGCAGCGATCTTTTTGTTCATTGTGCACTGCTAAATGATAAATGCAGCCTAAATAAATAATATGCAGTGGTACGATCGAAAGCCTGAAAAAAAATTGAGACATGAAATTATATAATAAAATAAGTAAGTCTAAAACGACCGAGTTTGAGCATTTTTTTATCGAAAAGGGGGCAAACGGGCAGGAGGCTCATCTGATGTTAAGTAATACCGCCTTCCATGGATACTCCAAATTCCAGAGGGCTCGCGGATGCGATGCCGGCCTTTTAAGAATTGGTACACTCTTTTCTTTCTTTTAATTATTGAGTAATTAAGCTGCCCAAATCCCATAATTTAATTTTGCCAGTCTTTCTCATATTAATGAATGATACTAAGCCTAATTAAAAACAAGAACTATAATTTGTTGTTGTTATGTATATAGAAATACCATCATAAATATGGTAACAATAACCAAATAATTAAAAAAAATCTTTATAATCATAATTGCTAACTTATGTCCACATTTTCTCAAATAGCCAACTGGGTCTTACCAAAAAAGGTCTTGGTTCTGTGCCCTTATAAAAATTTTATAGAAATACAACACCAACAAAAAAATGGTAATTTAGTCACTTAATAAAAAAAAAATTAAACGGGAAAATGAAATGAATCATCGTTTTCTAAAAACAAATGCACGAGTAAATAGCTGTAAAAAATAATATTGGTTGTTTGTAAAGTAGGTTTACGTGATAACGTCTTATTGGTGATATAAGTTTTTGGGAAGTAAGGAATTAATGAAGATAACAATTTTTTCAAATTTTAAATTACATCTATCGTTTTATTCACACTTTTGATGATAAATTTCGGGTGTAAAATGACAAGTTTACTTTAAACATTCAACGAAAACTTAACCGCACGAGAAAATCACCATTCGTTTGTATGCCGCTAGAGTGAGATGAGACGGGAGATCGGTCCGTCTCTCTCTCGTTATACCTGCGATCGCGCTCGTGAGGTTTTGGTGTGACACAAGTTTCTGAACATGTCACCCGATTAAAACGATTTTAAAGACGTTATCACGTCAATAATAATGATATTGATATGTATTAAAAACACCATCGGTGTTCAAGTCGCAATCGCTCTCTCCCTTTTCTTGACAAAAACGCTGCACATCTTCGTGACGTTCCGTAAAATTTTTACCCTCATTTTTTAAAGAAGTTTCAGTTAAAAAAATTGTGTATATCTGATAAGATAGGCTGACAGTATTATCCAAGAGCTACCTAAGCATAAAAGTACGTAATCCCCATATTTCTCACGAGACTAAATACGCCTAAGGTAAATAGAAGTGGCATATGAAAGAATCAGTACGCCTCTAGTGGAGTGACCTAGTTCCGAAGAGCACTGTACAATGCTCAAATGGAAATGAACATGTCTTTGTGTGTCGCACTACATGTCACGCTTTTTAAGGTTCTCATTTATTTCTATTTATATAGAGCCTGAGTTTCTTGAAGTCGTATTACGATTTTAAGACGTCAATGTTTTGAGAGTTTACTTTTGTTTCTATGTTCCTTTGACTTTTGAGTCTAAGGTTTTCACCGTACGCAGTCGGATTTCGAACCTAAGACCTCAGGTAAGGGTTTCATTCTGAAGCCATTAGGCCACCACTGTTCTTGACATGGTCATAGTGGTAAATATATTATACAATGTATAAGTACTTTAATGAGGGCAGTAGTGGCTTCAGCGTGCGACTTTCATACCTGAGGTCGTAGGTTCGATCCCCGGCTGTGCACCAATGGCCTTTTTTTCTATGTGCGCCTTTAACATTTGCTCGAACGGTGAAGGAAAAACATCGTGAGGAAACCTCCTTATGGTCTTAGACCCATAAAGTCGACGGCGTGTGTCAGGCACTGGAGGCTGATCACCTACATGCCTATTAGATTTAAAAATGATCATGAAACAGAGTCAGAAATCTGAGGCCAAGACCTAAAGAGGTGGTAGCGCCATTGATTTATTTATTTATTATATGTACTTTAATACTTATTAGCAATTGCCACAGGTAAGATATATGTAGTCACTCTCTCTATTCAGTTAAAATACACTTTATAGTACACATAAAACAACGTTTTGAAACCCAGCTTTTGCACCCAATTTATGTACGCAAACATTGTACGCGATATATAGCGAGAAAACAAAAATTAAGGCGACAATTTAAATATTTTCACCTGGTAACAATTTCTAGAAGTATTTAAATTGACCTGTTTTGAAATACAAATTTCCCGTGGGGTAAACGACCGTACATAATCATATCATTTGCAAATATTAATATTTACACTGCTTTTAAATATCAGGACAGGTCCGTAAAACAGATTATATTCTGTAACACACATTTCTGCGTCTGTTTCATTGATTCACAAGGCAATTTTTGTGAATCGTCGTCCATTTTGGTTTAAAAATTTCCCCTTCACGGTACCAACAAGTATTACGCACATCTATTGAAAAATTGCTTTTACACAGCCAGGGTTCTACGTGTGACCGTAGCTTCTGTGTCTGAGGAAAGATCCTCAATCTTTCCTTAGACACATCTCTTAAGTCTCTGCATACACTTACTCAAAAAAAAGATCTCATTTGTCCAAGAAACACATAGAAGTGTTTCAGGGTAGGTAAAAATTTATTTTGAGCGTGAACTATACTACAACTATAGCACTTTTGTCCCGGAAAGAGATAAGGTCGCTGCAGTGCTAGTTTACCCTTTTTGGGCGTCCCGTTTGCTCATTTCCCCCCCCCCCCCACTTCCTATTCTATCCAAAGTCTTGTTAAATGTTTAGATAGTGATTGGTAGAATACACGCCTTTTCTTTATGCTAACATGCAGGAGGCTCACCTGATGTTAGGTGAAACCGCCGCCCATGAACACTCTCTATTCCAGAGGGCTCGTGAGTGCCATTTAAGAGTTGGTACGCTCTTGAAGGACCCTAAGTCGAATAAATCGAATTATTCAGTCGACAGCTGGTTCCATATAGTGGTGGTGCGGGCCAAAAACTGCCTTAAGAAACGCTTAGTTGTGGAAAACTAGCTTAAATTAAGATATACATTTACTTAAAGTCCTTGGTCACTTTGTACCGCAATCCTGTTTAATCTCCACGATCAAAGTAGTGTCTGTTGCACCCCTGTGCAATCTCAATGCAAATAATCAGTGAAGTGGAATCGCTCAGCCATCTTTGATATACAGTTCAGTGAGTTCGCCTGTCTGTGTTTGCTGTTTTTTATAGAATTATCTACAGGGTTATGCACTGTCTAAGAAAATTAACTAAATAAAATACCATTAAGAGGCTGTTAAACGCTTGGAATACATATAATCGACTTGATAATTGCTCGCCGGCTGGACATTTATATTTTAAAATATATGAAATACCCCATACATACCTGGGAATGTTGACAACGAAGGGTTAGAACTCCAGCGTGCTTCTAGATGAGCGTTAGCAGAGCATAGCTTAGCATTTCATTTAGCATTAATTACGATGTATTCTTTAGTTGCGCGAGTGATTATTATAAAAAATAATATCCTCTATTAATGAAAGCATCCAGTTGACTGTTTAGATTTTTTCGTTACAAACATAAAAAAATATATAAAATAAATGTAGATAAGATACTTTTTCTTACACACAATCAATTAAAAAGACCAAAACCTTTTCCAGACCCTTCCATTCTGCCCTTACTCGCCCTACTCTTGCCTAAACCTTGCCTGCGACGACTGTTATTTCATCTTTCAATCACTTCCGTCGTTTTACCTTTTTAAAATTTTTGGGTTAATTAGTTTTACTCCACTTCTTAAGCAAGGTGTGTCCATCTCCACTTTCTCCTTTCGAATACTCTTTGTAATGTCCTCTATCCTTGTCGTCTTAATGTAAATATTTATAACCCAGATAGATAAACTTCTCTCCTTGCTCGAGACAAAAATATATAAGAAACTAAATATCTAAAGTGAGGAACGTACACATCATTTTTCGTGAGCTTTAAGGAAAAATCTTATAAATTTTAACTCTACAATTATTCCATGAGTAATGTTTCTTATAAAATTGCTTTTGTATGAATCACGTTAAAGTTTTTACCGAAACATAACTTTCCTTACACGACTCAGTATTGACATATAGGCTTAACAAATTCCAACCTTATGTGGTAGGAAATAAAGTATATTTTCACATTAACAAATTTAATTGAGTAACTTTTTAATGAATGAAGTCATTTACAAGCGTAAATATGTAAAGGCCACTTAATCTGGTATCTTACATAAATCTAATGATTCATAGTAATATGTTTGGGAAGATATATATAATTGTATATATAAATATTTTTCCCTGTATAGAAAATTGAAGCATATGACCAATTTACGAATGTTAATTAAAATAAATGTACCCCTTAATTTGGGGGGAAAACCAACCATCACTTAACTAAAATTCTTTTAAATCCCTTTAAATTCCCGTTGAAAGGGAATTTAGGTATGAATAAGGTACAATTTTCAAATATATAATAAATATATCTACGTAATCGTCCATATGAATTGCATGCACATTAAACACACCCTTTGGCGATGAGCCTGAATTCTTTATGGGAATCTCAAAACGTAATTACAACATAAAACAAAAAACGATCGTTCACAATCATGTTAAATTCCAGTTTATTTAGTTTCAAAATGACCGTCGGTACCCTCTTCAAACACTATTGCTCTTAATCGCTCGATTTAGTTTATACTTAGACAAGCAACGCCATATGTAAATGCATGGTCCTTCCGAGAAGACGCCATCTTGTTCCTTATTTTTAATTGCCGCGAGCGGCCTTCGAAATTTAAACTTTTAATTTTTTTCGCGTCTAGTCTGTGTTGCCAGTAATGAGATATTAGATGCGTGTACTTTTTTTTCATTTTGCGTGTTTATGATGTAGGAATTACAGATAAAGCAAACAGGCAATATATTTCTTTTCTCCTGGCTACTTGAAGTACTCACCTCCACGTTCTTCGTTTCACAACTGAGCGTTTTTATCCCAATTCTTAAAAGGCCGGCAACGCACTCGCGCCCTCTGGCATTGACAGTGTCTTTGGGCGACGATATCACTGTCAGGTGAGCCTCATACCCGTTTGCCCTGTTCTATAATTTAAAAAACCCTTTTTGCGTTCCGCTAGATTACTTCAAAACCTATGGATACAATTAAATGTTCTTATGTAAACGAGAGAACTAAAAATTTAAAAAAATAATTACTGATTCCAGTCTTCAAACCCAGTACCAGATCAGTGGAATTATTAGGTATTAAGCGACATTAATTTTTTGAAACAATACGCAGAATTTTTCGCTTCAACTATTTTTGCGCTTCTACGCGTTTGCGCCAAATTATCTTAAGCGTGTTATAAATCGCAATTTATTGATATACGACTAAAACGAAGGCTGAATTGATGATTATTTGTAAAAAACGATACCACACTACTCAATTACATGAGTCAAGCGGCCTTTCAAAGGCAAAGTTAAAACAACTAAGTTTTGTTCGTAGAAATCGTAAATCAGCAATGGCGCCTATTATTGTCGGGTTCGCATAAATTTTGGGTTGGTAATTGCAATTTTGGAGCATCGCCGCGGGTGGTAAGTGGTAACACTATTTAAATTACTCTATGGTTTGGGCTACGGTAGTTGTGATGCGTTTTGAATGTATGATTTTGTATTTGTCTGCATAAAGTGAAGAAAAAAGATGGCAAAAGGCAGACACTCTACTTACTCTCTATTTTAATCTTCAAGTAGGAAATTTAGATTTGATTTGGAGAAGATAAGAGATGACTAAGATTCAGAAACAAGAGTTATGACATATGACTTATGTCAAAATCCAATGCAGTTTTGAGTTTTGACATGTGGATGTCTCGTTACCGAATATCGCTTTTAGACCTATTGATGTCTACACCGCAAGCAAGTGTTGCGTATATAAAACTCTTTTGTGCCTGGTTATGCCACAATTCTTCTTTTAGCGCCTCTCCATTACTGGAGGTAAAACGTCTCACGTCAGTCTCTTGAAGCGGATCTTGTACTCTGCCAGATGCAGCAACTCTTCCACAGTTGCAATACCCATCCACTCCCTCCTCCGCGAAGCCATGATTTCTTCGACCAACACCCCATTAACCCTGGATTTTACCCATTAAAACTGCACCAAGTTAAAAAATGAAATATTTAGTTTAGGTTATTATTGAATAATAGCTTGGAATGTGATGGGAGCATTAAATAAATAAGATTTAAACCTATTACTTAAAACTAAAACTTTGGCGAAGTTAAAGAGTGTCGGAGTTTATTGCCAGTTCTTCTCGTCCGTTCTACGCTTTGATTTCAGACCTGTAAATGTAAATTTTAAGTAATAAGTAATTTTCTTTTTGACATTCATAAGAGTACATCGTGTTTACCTATATTAATAAATAATATTTTGATTTAAGTTTAACTCGAACTATCTATATATACAAAAATTTTATGTTGGTTTGTGTAAGCTTCAAAAACTCAAAAAATTTAAATTTTAGCATGATATATAATCGGCATCAAGGATTGTTTTTACATATCTATTTTTTTATCATTTTTTCTACAAGTATTGCAAATTTAAACTTATATGAAATGTATTCTTTGTTTTATTTCTCATTTTTCAACCATTCAATCACACACCACAGCGAAGCGTGGCTAGGTACAGCTAGTATACAAATTCAACGTAATTTGATATTGATATTTTGCCATCTTTTGAATATATTTTTTACATAAAAATTAACTTGTAGGTCACCCACGTTCAAATTGAGCTAGGTGCATAATCTTAACTGACGTTTTGTGATGCCCTTAAAAGGTTGAATTAATTATATGTTATCAAGGACAACGTTTTTTATTTGAATTACATAAATGTATTGTTAATGCATAGTTTGTAATACTTTTGTTAAATTGTTTTAATACAATATTAAATTGTATTATATTTTCGTAAGCATAGAGTGACAGAACTGGCACTTTGAAGTTCTTCTCGTATCTTCTACGCCCCTTGATTTGAGAAGTGACAGTAAATTTATATTTAAAACCATTTTTTACAGTCGTTCATAAGTGTAATCTACGTGAATAAATGATATTAAGATTTCATTCAATATAAAAGATATTACAAGGTACCTACTGTAAATGCATTACAATTAATTTAAAGGTATTGGAATGTGTCAGCGCATGACCATGCAAATACGTTTCGCGTTTACAACCATGACTATGCAAACTTAACTTTCGTATAGCTATAAGTTCAGTAACTTCAGCGATCCATTCATCTGTAACCACTTTATTAAAAAATCACTTAAGATTCAAAACTTTTACATTTACTAACAATCTTAAACTCAAACAAAAACAGACTGTACTCTACTAAAACAGAAAGTACTCTTATTGTTCAATAGCAGTTTAGTTATTAAATAGTAAGTGTTATGTAGAAATTATTACGTCAAGTACCGTTAATATGTCAAGAGACCAGCTGCCCACGATGAAATCACCCACAGGAAATCCTAGTGTTAGTGCACTTTCTTTATAATTGTATAAAAAAGTATTTTCTTAATTTCTATAACTTTGCGCACGATGTCGTTTCGCGTAACGTGTTCTAATACGCATGCGTTAATCTCTAAACGCATTAAACATATAAAAAATCAAAGAAATGGCATTATGTTATTAGCACGTAAAAAATGTATTAGATCCTGAGCATAAATTCTAAAAGTCCATTAAAAGAAAACGATTTATCACCACGACCCATACTACCCTTGCGTTTGCGCAAGTGTTCATTTAAGCCATAGAAATATGATGTTTGATATCCATTGATGGTTTGAATAACGAGATTTTAACAGACTTTAAAAAGGAGGTTAACTAAGCTTCGTAGCTATGTATATGTTCTATGAAGTCTTAGCTTGTGCTAACTAACGGGTGGTACATTTAATGAATGTTCACTAATTTTGCGAAACTAAAGGCTAAAGAATAGAGCAGGTAGTTTTTGTTTTAAATTATATTTTAGCTAAATTATAACCATGAGCAGTGTTGGCTTTGTGGCTTCAGCGTGCGACTCTCATCCCTGAGGTCGTAGGTTCGATCCCCAGCTGTGCACTTAATGGACTTTCTGTCTATGTGCGCGTTTAACATTCGCTCGAACGGTGTAGGAAAACATCGTATGGGAAACCGGCTTGCCTTTGCCAAAAAATCGACAGCGTGTGTCAGGCACAGGAGACTGATCAATGATCATGAACCAGATACAGAAATCTGAGGGCCAGGCCTAAAAACGTTGTAGCGCCACTGATTTATTTTTTATTCAATAATTATAGTTTTATTATCCTTGCAAATGATATGCGACGACCTATACGACTTCTTCGATACAAAGAGTCCCCACGGGAGTTATGCTGCGATATTACGGGCTACTCGATTGTAAGGAATATTTTCTAACATATTTTCAAAAGTATCCTCATTTTAACATGTTTTTGAAGTTATACTTCTTTTGGCGCGTTAGGAAAGAATGATGACAGTAATATTTTTACGATGCGCGCGTACACCGTCACAAAAAACCGACACCCTGAAGTTAGATATAGTCATTTTAGTTTTTTTCTATTGTTAGTGACGTCTTTTCTACAAACATAATATAAATTTTTGAAAAGATTTTTATCTTATACGCAAAAGAATTATAACTCATTTATATTTATTTCTTCTTTTTCGGTTTTTGGCAAAGGCATCCTCCAAATCCCGCCATTCTTGTCTCCACAGTGCCACTCTCTGCCATGTACCTGCTGTTTCCTTAATTTTGTCAATCCACCTTCTGAATTGTCTTCCTCTTTTGCGTTTATTGTACCCTGGGCGCCATTTTAGTACTTCCTTGCTGCACTTTTCTATTCCTCTTGCCATGTGCCCCGAGAGAAAGATATAAATATTAAATATAACCAGCAATGGACACAAAACATATCGTATTGTAGTGTGATGTATTGTGATATGATCGTATGAATGTGTGCGTACGCAGGTACCAAAAGTTAATTGCTCTCGTATGTTCAATGTTTATGAAGTTTCTACCTGTGAACTTAAGTGTGGACAGGTTATTTTTTTTTAATTTGTAATAAAAGATATTGATGCGGTAATTGGAAGATCAATTGTTCAAAATTGATTTTGGATGATTTTATATGTAATATTCGACTGACTGTTTATTAAGATTTATTTATCACTAGCAAACTCGGCGAACTCCGTTTCGCCACCAGATGCCTTCGTTTTATGTAACATTTCGTTTGGTGATCCCGCTTTTCTGTTGAAATTTTTCCTGAAATTTCTTTGCTATAAACCTCACGGAGCCCGAGACCTTTCCAACGAATGCAAAACCGTGGAAATCGGTTCGTGCGTTCTGGAGTTATAGCGTCAGGAAGGAAAACCCGACTTAATTTTATATAGTAGATTACACACAAAATTTTGAGTTCCCTTAAATAATGGAAACCATTATTAACGGCCATTTCCTGAGGTATCTAGATGGCCGCCAGCTGATTAGCGATAATCAGTACGGCTTTCGTCGTCGTTCAGCTGGTAACCTTCTTATATACCTGAGACAGATAGATGGACGGCTCCTTAAAGCCACAGCCAGCATCGGTATACTTGGCGTTGACATATCGAAAGGCGTTCAGTTTCACGGTCATTTGGAGGGAAAGACTAAAGTAACCTGCAAGAATCTTGCTGTGCTCAGCAAGGCAAGACGATACTTCTTTTCGAGCCATTGCTTTATGAACTGCAAGTTCGGCCCGTAACAGTAACAGCTCCTTCCACTCGACTGTTATCCACGAATCTTGATCCCTTGGAGTTGCGTAGAGATGTGGGGTCACTCTACATCTTCTACCGCATTAACCATGGAGAGTGTTCAGAGGAGTTATTCGGAGTTTCATCATCAGACGTCGAGGCAGAATATAGAATCCCACCCGTTACACAACTGAGCGTTTTTTAAAGTTTCAGTTTGGTTTCAGTTTCCGCGCACCACCACTATGTGGAACACGCTGTCTACTGAAGTATTTTCGAAACAATTCGATTTCCTTCAAGAAAAGAGCGTACCAATTTAAAGGTGTGTCGTCACATACAGATATATCTTCAACAATTTACAGTCCATACCCGGTCGGTGAATAATGCAAAGGTTACGAGACCTTTTTGCAAAGCTCTTTACAAATAATAAAATGTAACAAATATAAATCCAAATTCCGGTATGTTACAATTTAAATTCCATCCGTTATCTCAGATATGAGACAAAAAAGAGTTAATCGTATTTGACTTACGGGTACCTGAGGTCCCTCGGTAAATTTTAATTGACAAAAAAACAACCCGACCTGAACATACGGAATTTTATTAGGAGTGTTGTGTGGGTATAGTTTTAGTGTATTCATTTGAAATATTCCCTACTCCTTTCCACAATTATTACCTCTCTTTGGGTAGGAAACGAAGACGAGACTTAGTAACGGAATCTTATTCCAAGAATCATGTTAGAGATAAGGTTTTAACGGAAATATCAAGTGAAAAATAAATAAATAACAATATGATAATGTTATCAAAGCAGGATAACAATTTAGGTAAATGAATAAAATTAATTTGTATTACGTAATCCTACATTACTACTAACATAAATTTGTATTCGTATATCAAGAAACAATAACTAACCTTAAAAATAATTACTAAAATATATTATTAAAAGGAGTCCCTTTAGGCAAGGTTCCGAAAGATACTGGCAGCGTTTCCCCTTTGATAGCTAGACTAATTCTTTGTCCGAGGTAGCTGCCAGCTCTTCGGTCTCCTGTGATGTCGACTAACCTTTTTGCTATTTCCTTAAAAAGCCTTACAGCGCTAGGACTCCACAGACCAAGGGTCTCGACATCGAATTGGACAAAATCATATTCGGAGCTAGACCCTTGTATTTGCATACTTTAGCTTTTTCAGCTGCTTCAAAATAAAGTACTTTTAAATAAGTTTATTTCTTTTAAATACATAAAGATGTCCATAGTGTCGGTCGGAGACAGCATTTAGTAGGCGCAACATCTTTGTCAACGGGGCTCTGTAACGGACGGTTCTGGAACTTGGTATAGCAAATAGGGCTTTCGCACATATCCTATTTACAAAACCGAGTTCCTGAACACTTGGGTTCCACCCCCAAGTTCAGAGCCTGAAAAATTATTTAGAAGCGAATTTTGGCGCTTACAGTTGATAATTTTGAAAGCGTTTTGACATTGTTCTGTGAACCATATCTCGAATAGACATATTGTAATAACAAAGTTTACCTATCGCCTATATAAACTAAACTAGATATAAAAACAACCCAAAAATTACTTTAAATACGATTTCTATTCATATATTTTTGAGTTACTTCAAAATGTCAAATGACTTGCACAATTTTTTATCCATTAGAAATTGTCGGCAAAATTGTAAGTAAAAATAGATGTGCTTGTAAACGAGGAGTTTTAGTTGTGTATAAAAATGAAAATATAATAAAAAGCAGTGGCGCTACAAACTTTTAGATCTCAGATTTCTGTATCTGTTTCATGATCGTTTGTCAATCTAACAGGCGAAGTAGGTGATCAGCTTCCTGTGCCTGACACACGCCGTCGGCTGTTTGAGTCTAAAGCAAGCCGGTTTCTTCGTGATGTTTTCCTTCACCGTTCGAGGGAATGATAAACGCGCACATAGACAGGAAGTCCTTTGGTGCACAGCCGGATCGAACCTACAACCTTAGGGATGAGATTTGCACGCTGAAGCCACTAGGCCAACACTGCTCTAAAATAGGTAGCTCTGGTACTAAAAGATACTATCTTTATATAAGCTATTGGCTGATTCCAAAACCAAAATGGAAACGTTCCTTGTAACAATAGACCTTATAAGCTTGTAATAAAAGATGGTCAACCGAAGCGACCCGCTGGCGCACCCCCAGGAAAAAGAAATTGTGGAAGACCACAGAAGTGATGGGCTGACGACAGTTAGTTAAGGTTGCTGGGGACAAATAAATGAAGGAAGCTAAGAACAGATCCAAATGGAAAATTCAGGAGGTCCATACTTCAGAATACAAAGAAACTGAAATAACAATAAATACTAAGAGATAACAAAACTAACACCTATTTCAAGGTAGCAGTCGCGTAAATCAAAGACAATTTTATGTAATCCCAAACGCGTGTTCGGCTTCGGCAACTAAACGCTCGTCTACAAAGCCGGTAAGGGATGGAATAACAATAAGTGAGATTCCAGACTCGATCTCGATATGGCACAGGTAGACGCGCCCGAACAATACGAGACGCAAAAACGCGGTAATGAGCGCACTGTCAGGGATAATGGATGTCATTGTCTATGCGGCATGTGGTAGCATCTGTAAAAAAATGTTGCCATTTTACAAATAATTATTACCTTACAATAGAGATTTCGATTGTGTTTTGTTTCAGAAATTATCCTCGCGTATTGTCACTTATTAATTTAACACAAAAACTGTTTGATTGTTAGCCCCTGTATAAATGAATTTATACTTTTTAAGGAATTTAAATATGTACGTATGTATGCCCTTCAGGCAACAAGGTAGTGGTTGTTTGGTGTTGTCTGGACTTTAAGTTTATTTATAATATAACCGGCAAACTTTGTTTTGCCATACATATTATTTCTAGTTTCTAGGAAAGAATTTTTTAGTTCAATAAAAATAAGTATCTACATATATATAATAATTAAGGGTTGTATGTATTTTTGTATGCTGTATCAAAAAAAAAAATCGCAGACCTAACCGATATTCACACAAAATTTCACGTAAATCGGTCGAGCAATTTTATTAGATAAACAATATTAAAAAAAGCTAAATGATTTATGATGTCGTATATATGTCTTGTGGTAGTATGATAATTCTGACTATACCAAAAACAGGCGACCATTTTTCCGTCAAACATTTTGGATTACTTATATTATACTAGCTAAGACCCAAGATGGTGTGTGAAGCCATTTTGTATGCACCTGTTGCCTGAATAAGCAACTAACTAATTACGTCAGTACTAAAAAAATCATAAACATTTGGAGGAAATTTCTAGCTTTATTTTTTTCGAGCTTTAGTAAAGTATTAAGTATTACTATCTAGTATAATAAAAAATAGGGGTTAATCGTAGAGGGGTGAACATTAAGGGTTGTATGTATTATTCAATGCCACATAATAAAAATTAAAAAAACACCCCTTATCATTTAGGGGTTTGAAAGATAGTAGCCGATTCTCAGACTTACTGAATATGCATTAAAAAATTCTCAAAGATCGGTCGGAGGAGTATGGGAACGAACATTGTGACACGAGAATTTTATATATTAGATTTAGTTCGATATCTATAAAAGAAAGTCGTGTTTGTTTCAACACTTATAACTCGAGATCGGCTGGACCGATGTTAGTTATGTCCTTTTTGATGCATTTTTCTCCACTCCGAATAGCAGAACAAGTAATAAAATATCGGATAAGTTATCGAATAACAATAAATAAATTAATTAATTTTACGAATGCACATGGCATGTGGTGACATTTGTTGACAAAACTACGCATCATTTTACGTCAAATTCCGATCTTGAGGTGCTTTAACATGCAGTATCGCAATATTGGCGCTAGAGAGAAGAGGTGTGTAAAACTGCCATTCTTCTTTCGCAATGGCAAGCAATAAAACATTTCTGTATTTGCAAAAAAAGTTGTATTAATGTTGTTACTTTAATGAAATCCTAAAATAAGTTTAACTAAAGTAACAATGATATTATTAGACTAAGGCGGAACGAAGTTAGCCGGGTCAGCTAGTTTATAATAAATATCAATTCAATTCAAGTCCAAGTGAGATGCCAAAACTCGCGTCTTTTTCCACAGCTTAACAAACTCTCAATATTACAATTCGTTTGTTCCACAACTGACGCTTAGTTCTTAAGGTAATATTTGCTGCGCTACGTGGAACCAGCTGCTCACTGAAGTATTTCCGAGCCAATTCGACTTCAAGAAAAGAGTGAACCAATTCTTAAAATGGTGCCTTCAGGCAGTGTGAGTGTCCATGGGCGGCGGTATCACTTAACATCAGGTGAGCCTCCTGCCCGTTTGTCTCCTGTCACATAAAAAAAACAATGAAATTAAACATCAGTTTGACACATGACAGATAACAATCTAAAAGAAATATAATTATTTCTATACATATACTGGATCTACTTCCGTAACATTTTAACACGTTTTTTGGACACGAATCTCCAATATACATTTTATTGTTTTATTTTAATTTATGAATATGTCAAAATCATAGATTTACAATAAACGCGTTTCGCTCTGTTGGGGGTACTCTAGAAATAAATTAAAAATGTTTTTAAGTCATCTTAAAAATAATATCTATAATCACATCGTATAAGAAATCAAAATACGTGAAGGAGTTTTGTTGTTTTAAATTGCATATATCTTGTCGTGCTGAAGTTATAGATAAAGAAAATCAAATGGAATTGATAACCTGAAATAATGGTGCCTTCCAGTCTGTGGTTTTTCCATTATTAAATTGATACTAAAATATATATGTCCTTCACTGAGCAAATAAGCTAATAAATGTTACTCAGGGGAGAGTTAGAGACGCGAGCAAGAAGTGGCTATTGATACCATCTTTCGTACCTTGGCCAGTCAGTGGTGAGACTGGTCGAGGATCTTCCCTTTCGGTGAGGAAAAAGTACACCAACTTTTCTCTGTATATTTTAGGCGAAGGGTCATGTGCACAAAAACCCCACTGTACCACCAACAATCGGTAAGAATGGAACTTTGTCGAGCCCCAAGGATCTCTTTAATTTGAAGGAACATGTACCTTCCTCTATATATTACATACACATTGGCTAATACTGCTCATGGAAAAATTAGAGAATTGTCATTAAATAAATTCAAAGCCCTCGTTAAACATAAATTAATCAATAAAGTTTTTTTATAAATTTGACGAATATTTAAATGATCCTAATCCTTGGGATTAATTTGCTACAGCCCTGCGATTCTGTAACTCACTTTTCGAACTCACACAGCGGTTTTCGCATCGGCGGTCGCTCTGAAATCAGTCGTGAAGCAGTCATTTTATGATTTGGCATTCTGAAAAGGTGGGAGCTTGGAGTTTATTGTTCATTAGACTCGAAACTTAACGATTAAAGAGAGTGGCGGAAAGTTTGCCAGATGTTCTTGCCCGCTCTACACCCTTGACTTGCGAACTGCTAGTAAATTTACAATTAATTTCACTTCTTTTCGGACTTCATAAGTGTACTTGTTTACCTATATGAATAAAGTTATTTTGAGTTTGAGTGTGAGAAACAAATATAAATAAATCTATTAAATGTAGGTACTCCCATTAATACGAGAGTAGTATAGGTAATATCGCACCGGAAGCGTGAGATTAATGAATCTCCATATTTATTGCGGAATATTTAAGAGGCTATCAAATTATAATTTATTGCAATGATCGCTTTAATATTTGACCTCTGTTTGAACTGTTTCAAGGAAAAGTTTATTGTTTGGTTTTATATGACCTATTTACTCTGGCTTTGTCTGCGTAAGCGAAAACTTCCATGAAAGAATGGACTAACTAACAAGACAAATGATCACGATCTTATTTGATGTTAATGCCTATTGAAGAATATATAGGTGCTTATTTATAATCAACTTTGGTTTTATTCCCTTTGGAATAGAGACGCTAAGGCTAATTAATGGAAGTTAGCGTCTGGTAGGTAGTACTGGTGAACCCAGAGCTGGTGCTTTCCTCGCTCAACGAATAATGGCAATAAAGCGAGGAAATGCTGCCAGCGGTAAAGGTGCACAGGGACCCAAATTTAAATTTGTTTTAATTTTTTAATTATCATTGTCGGTTATGAATATTGTAAATACTGTATATTTGTGTGCTGGAAATAAATATCTTACTTTTAAAAATAAATAAATAGATGTTTGACCACGATCTTCTTTGATGTAAATGCCTATTGAAGAAGCCTATGTAAGTGCCTATTTATAAACATAGACGTATAGGTCTTTGTTGCCATGGTTACCATTTCTACTGCGTAAATGTTTTTAAAGCCGTATCTAACAGTTTCTACGGACTTGTACATGACATCATAGTCGAGACCTCGCGAGATTTTTATCCTGCTAAATATGTTATTTAAAATCTAATTAGCTATGTCGCCACAACGACATTAAAAGCAGACACATAAAGATTATTGTTCCAAATATTCAAAATAAGTAGAATGTGTAAGATGCTCTTAGATTTAGGCAGATATACACGAACGATTTAACGACTTATGTAGCCGAAAAGTTTTCGTTACTAGGACATTGGCAGTAGGTATCGGTGGTTCAGCGCCTTCGTCAGGTGGATCTGGTCCCGTCAATTTATTTATTCAAATTGGGTACTTATGAACGTCAATATGAAATAAGAAAATGTTTATATTGACTACCAGTTTCCAAAGTGTCTCTCGCCATCTATACACTGGTAGGAAACTATCCACTTCTTTTGAAATTGTATGGATGTCAAGAGATCAGCCATTACCGTAGTACTTGCAAGTTATCATTCATAATAGAGGTTTCCAAATTCATTGTAATTAATACCAACCAACAAAGAGGCATGTGCGAAGGTGCGAAGCGCATCTTGATCCTGACCCAACTCCGCATACGGATTCGCCTGTCTACCTTACGCAAAAGCAATGAGAACTTGGAGACACTGATCGTGATTAGTAGCACAGAAGGCAAAAGATCACGTGACCGTTTACTAACCAGATGGACCGATCAAGTGAAAGACTCATCGTCCTAAAAACTATACACTGTCATAAGAGGCGCTAGACGGAAACTGGTGGATCTGATAGTCTGATCCAGATGCTTCCTTGCTGACCACGGCACTCAGACATGAGCTGCCGATTTAAGAGAGAGAACGATATAAACCAAATTCTTACTGGGGTGACGGCAATAGCAAAAAGTAATTTTGTTTTCTATGTTATCATGATGAAAGGCTATGCTATTCACGGACTATAGAATATAAAATAATTAATGAAATATAAATTTATTTTACCAATTTGTGATGAAAAAAGAAGTCGTTAGATATAAAAGCAAAACCTTACGTCGCTCGCCTATATGGGGCCTACTGCAATTCTATTTATTTACGTAACGAAATAAAAAATTTAATTTACAAGTATATGTATTCGTTCCCACGATAGCGGATGCAGCTTCATTGAACACTCAGGTACTTTAATGTCAAATTTAGATATTCGCTTTTTAAATCAAATTTGCGTGTGAAACAAACATAATAATTATTCAAACAGACCTTAATTACTATTAAAAAATATTTTACTTATAAACTGTATTTAGTTGGAGTGTTTTGACAAAAAGCTTTAGAAACATATTTAAATCAACAATTAATTCAAATTAATTCTAGTAATCTGTTTGCTACATTAATTGCTCGTAATTTGACAGCGAATCGCGTTTTGATCTTGAAACATGTTGCATATAGGTATTAATAAATATATTTAATCTAAATATGAGAATATTCAATCTAGTTCGAACATTTGAAGCGACGCAATTGCAATATTATCGCTTTATGCTAATTTGTGGTCATTAGGTGAACGGCGAGATAAATTATATGATGCGCCCGCGCATAAGTTTCTAAAGTTTAGGGTTCACTGTTCGGAAATAGAAAACAGCTGGACTAAGCAGATATTTTTGAGAAATGTCACTGTCCTCGCAAAATTAATTTCCAGAGGTTAATTTTGACAGTTGACAAGAATATTGGCGCCTTTTTCACAAAATTAAATAACTTTAGACAAAAACAATAAATACTTAGTGTAGTACATAGTTTTGCATTGAATAGTCGTTCCTAATTTAAAACTCGCGGCGAAGACCACATATCAGCGTCATCTGTCAAAATCGCGTCTAAAAAGTTCGACCCAACTTATTGTTACTGGTCGAATTGCCAGTCCCTTTAATAAAAAAGTATTTGATACTTATCCTTTGAATGTAGGTAGAATTTTGATTAATCTTTGTATAAAATTATGGAATGTACAGCAAATGTATACACTTTTTGTTGTGTTATTGAGTGATTTTGATGTTTAAATAGTTTATAAATTGTTTTCATTTACAATTAATATGTTGTGAACCAATACATTATTACTTCTGTGCGTAATTCATTGCTCAGGAAGACAATACCGGAGATTAATGCAAGAAATTTTGTCTTTAAAAAAAAGGCCGGCAACGCACTTGCGAGCCCTCTGGTATTAAGAGTATCCATTGGCGGTATCGCTTAACTTTAGTCCTACCAGTTTGCCCGAGTTCTATAAAAAAATTCTGTATAAAAAAACTAAAACAGAGACATAAATGTGTCCTGTTTTAAAGTATCGTCTCTTTCTGTCAAATTGTGCTTACACTGTGGTAAAAGAGCGCTGCCTCGCTCTAATTCATAGACTAAAAACCTCTTTCTTCAGAGAAATATCGAAGAAATTCTATTTAACTTGGGTTTTTTCACATAAGTTTTTTTTCTAACTAGATTTAAAGCGTTCCATTTTGAGTTGGTCTGCCTGGTCTTCTAAGACCTTTTATTTAACATTGTTGGTGAATCAATTACAAACAATGTTTCATTATACAAATCTGTTATATATATTGTTTCTGAATATAAAATTATCTACTTACAATCATTAAAATAGTCTGTGGAATTCATATAAGACTATTATTAACGAAATGCAGACGCAATAATAAAAACTTTTTTACCTCTGACCACACTATATCGAAAATTTAAAAAAAGAACACAAAGTTAACGGCACTTCTGGGAATAACAATTGCAATTTGGCGCGCTAATCCAGACCAGAGCAGGGATGTAGTGCATTGGGTCACTTTCAAAGCGGGCGTCCTTGAGCGCAGACGTGGTCAGAGATAGTCCGAGAGTTTGGTTAATAAATTTTTGTGCTTGAATTTATTAATGAATGTTATATAATTTGTATTATGTATTTCTCTTACACTTTACAAATGCATGGATATATAAATTGTTGTTTTATTAAGTTTATTGCTACTTAATTAAGCGAATTAACTATTATATCCCTCCCTCAAAGGCCGGCAACGCACCCACTAAAAATGGGTGTCTATGGGCTGCGTAGACTGCCCTTTTAGGCCCCGCAAGCTCGGTTGCCCCCCCTATTATATAAAAAAAAAATATTCTTAATTCAAAAATACACTTTTCTTAACGATATTTAGTTAAAATTACAAAAATGTTTCGCATTAATCTCTGGTTTAAACTAATGTTCTGTTGTCTTTTCATCACAGCGTAATTTAAATTTAAAATGTATGGGAAAAACTTTATCGAAGTAGTGATAGATAGAGTTTTCATGAGGAAGATAAAACAGATTATATAATCTAAATAACAAATCACTAAAGCTAAAATGTTAGGGCCCACAGCTCCTATACTATTATGTACGGCTAATGAAAACAAAAAATGTAGGAACAGTTTTGCCAGTGAAGGTTTTTGGGCCGCCTTTTGACCATTATGGAAAGAAGTATTACAATATTTTTTATTAAATATATATCGTTTCATAAATTGTTTATGTTTTCTATTCCATTATTATTATTCCTATGTGTTATGTAATAAAATTATTGTTTTTTATAAAACTATAATTAAAAATCCATAGACAAATATAGAAGGAAATAAACACAGACTACTTTTTGCTAATATCTATGGGAGGTACATGTAACACAATATTTTCGATGAGGTTAAACCAGACAATTGACCTTAGACAAAAAGCAACTTATAATTACATATGACCTTAAGATTTTCGCAATATAGTAGGTCGTACACGCCTAACCACGATTACTTGTTCGGTGTACTAAGCAATTTTATACTTTTACTCCAAGTGACGGGAAAATAGAAATTACGATGATTCTCTCGTGTTAATAGTAGAAATGACTTTGAATATAAATTAATTAAGAAAGAGGAGCTGCCCACCAAAAACATGGGAAGATGAAATAAAAGAGATAGCTGGGAATGATTTGAAAATAGTAGCGAAGAGAGACAGATGGAAGAATTTGGAGGAAACCTTCACTCTGTCGGTAGTGTACTCATTTAATACAATAGTAACATATACTTAATGTAATCAGTCAATTATCATTACAGAAATGCACTTGGAGCCGGCTATCTAAACATACATATATAATAAATAAATAAAAGAAAAGAAAACAAATTACATTATTTTTTTATTTGTGTCAAAAAAAAGTCAAAATCATTAATTCATATAGGTAACACAATGTACACTCATGAACGTCAAAAAAGAAATATATATTAAATTTTACATTTACTGCCAGTTCTCAAATGAAGTGTACCTACTAAGTAATATCTATTATCTAATTTGCAAGAACCCCTCCGCAGGTGAAGACCTCATCCCAGGATGTCCAGGTCATGAGCTACATCCAGCTCGAGCCAGCCGCTTTGACAATGGCATCCGCCCATCTCGTGAGCCTTCTTCCTATGTTTCGTTTCCCAATAGAGCTTAAGGGCAATAATGCTTCGTTGTTTTTATAATTTTTTTGATTTTTATATGAGGCAATCGGGCAGCAGGCTCATCTGATGTAAAGTGATACCACCGCCCATGGGCACTCACATTGCCAGGAGGCTCGCAGGTGCATTGCCGGCCTTTTAAGTATTTGACGTTCTATTCTTGGCGCTAAGTCGAATTACGCTCAGTTGTGGAACGACGGAACATAGATATCTCCATCTCATAAACAAAGCACACATATATATAGTATATGACACAAAACTATAATGGTTAGTCGGAATTTACTACTTTCACCACGTAAGAGATCAATAATTATTTTTAAGTGCCATCTTCAATAGTGAAGTGTGCTGTCAAGTGTTAAAAGTGATTAACACTAAGATTAATTTTATTTATCAATTTTTATCATGTTTGGTACCTAACTGTTTACGTTAGGTGAGGATTGAATTAATTAATACACTGTTGCACGCGGGCTTAAGTGAACATTTGCGGGTTATTCTTACCGTATTTCTTATAACTGCTTTTTGAAGGATGATATAAATAGATTTCCGGAGGTCTAGCAATTTGATTCGTGTAACTGTTTTGGGATTATTCCGGTGGTAGACACAATTATAGGGTCTCTTCATACTATATACATCCTTTTCAAGATATTTCCTGGTTTTATGAGCTATTGTTTCTTGTAAGCTGTGGGTGTTGGGTATGGTTTATCAATTTTTAATTACTATTATTACTATGTAGGTATGATTGCCTAGTGGCTTTAGCAACCCTCATTCCTGAGGACGTAGCTTCGATTCCTGGCTGTGCCACAATGGACTCTCTTTCTATGTGCACATTTAACATTCGCTGGTATGGTGAAGGAAAATATCGCGAGGAAACCGGCTTTAGACCCAAAAAGTCTGCGTGTGTCAGGCAGACCTACTTGCCTATTAGATTGACAAATTATTATGAAACAGATACAGAAATCTGACGCCCAGGCCTATTAAAACTCATATACATGTATACAATATACATGTACTATTCAATCTTTCATTTGTCACTATGACGAACTGACCTTATATAGTTGAATGGAGTATGCAAAAAAGACTACTTCATCAAAATTGATCCTTTTAGAAAATTAAGTAAAAATAATATAAAAATTGTGCTAAATCTGCACATGTCGAGCGACAGGTGTATGCGCTCGCGCCGAAAAACATATTTTTTATTCGCAATTCAACTTGATTCGCTTTTATTGCGTTAATTTATATTTTCATCTGGCGTTTTCGTGGCTACACTTAAAAACCTGGGTGTGATTCCCGGAGAATTTGTTTCGGCCTTTTCATCCGGGAATCATCCAAAGACCTTATACATACCAAGTCGAAGAAGTGGTACTCTGCTTGCTTTTTAAAAAATTTACGTATCATATTTTTTAATATGATACGCAACAATAATATTACCGTCACGAAAATGTGCAGCGTTTTTGCCGAAGAAAAGGGAGAGAGCGATTGAGACCGATTGAGAGATAGTGAGAAAGGGCAAATGTAGCATGAAACAAATAGGCATGGAGCGAGAGTAGGGAGCAAGCAAGTGAGAAGGATCGAGAGAGAGATAGTGGGATAGAGCGCACGTCGGATCACGCATTTTTATTATTCTATTTGTGAATATAGATATACAAATGCATGGAGTGATCATATACTGGTAAATCATCTATTGGGGCTTTTACTTTGGTAATAATAAATTTACAAAGAAGTTTCACTTCTGACTTGTGTACTTTGTACGCACGCCTTTTTTTAAATTAAATGTTATCAAATTTCACTATTTATAGAGAAATAGTTAAAACAGAGTTTTCAAACTCATTTAGTTTATAGAGGCGGTTTAACCTTTGAAATTAAGCGAGATAAAGTGTGATATAAACACTATAGAACTCTTAATTGGTGCAAGTTTGAAAAGGGTTGCCAGTTGCAAAGAATTCCAATTAAAAATCCGTAAATAGTTTTGTAATTGTAAAGTGAATCGGGGCTAAATGAAGCCTGATCTAATTAAACTTGGTGACACTGTGAGGTGACCTACTTGCAGCCAACTCCTCGTCATTCATTTAAAGTATTTTGCCAAATATTTACTATGAACATACTATTAATGGAAATAAATATAGCCTATGTTACTGGGGGATAAAAGCATTCTTATGGTGAAAGAATTTTTGAACTCTGTCCAATATTTTTCTAACTTATTATAAATAAGTTATATATTATTAATATTATTATTATTATATATATATTATTATTATTATTATTATTATAATATTAAAATCAGAAAAATACAAATCTTTCCTCTGTATTATCTTATTTATATCTTCACTATCTGAGAGTTTATTGTTTTTCTCGTCCGTTCTATGCCCTTGATTTGATTGAACTGGCAGTAAATGTTGAATTAGAAGCATTTAATATGTAAATCTTTATTGACGTTCATAAGTGTACATTGTGTTTAACACAGTACACTTATGAAACACACACGGTCTATGCATTGCATAGACCGTTCTCGTGTGTACAGTGTTTGTCGACTTGACCTATTTTTATGCAATTCTTTTTCTTAGATCTGAGGTTGTAAACTATTGCTTAAAGCCCTAAGTGATGAACTCTAGGTTATAATGAACAAACATTTGTTAAATTAATAATTTATCTATATAATTTATAACAATTAAAACAATTGTTAAGAGCTATATAGATGCAAGGAACTAAGAAGCTACGATCACTTCTTCCTTGTGTCTATCCTTCCGTGTAATAAATTGTTTAGCTTATAAGCTTATCCACACTAAAGCCACTTAGAATAAAAAAAAACCCCTAAGTGAAGGCCCATCCTAAAAAGTAATTTTTATTATGCCATTAATATATAGATTTATTTACATTATAATTACAACATAATTTTAAACCATTTTTCTCAATTTTAATAGCGATAGTACTGTTATAATCTTTATACGGCAAAACAACGTTTGCTGTCGGCTAGCTTTTTTGTATGTTTTTTTATCTAATTTAAATAACATTTATAAAGAATAATATACCCAAAGTTATCTAAACAATTGTTTATCTGTTAACATTGAACAATTTGAATAAGAACCTTATTTCTAGCAGATGAACATCGAAAACAATAAATTAAATATTTCGCAAATCGCGGTATGAATCAGACGGTTTTTTGCCGTAATTGTACGATTACTCATTTACATACGGTCATTATCGTATCAAACGTACAGCATAATTGGGTTTTAAGCAATTTCGATACAAGGTCTATTATCACAAACGGGGATTAGCGCATTGTCTCATATTTTAAACATGAACTCATACAGAGATCGTTCAGTGTGAATATTACCTAACGTAGCACCTGTCCTTGTACACATTGTTGTCTGAGGTGATTTTTGGCTTAAGGCTAATAGTGTTTGCCATGTTTTTTCGATATCGATAATACGTTTATCATACTTCAAAAGGGAGTTAGTTGAAATTTCAGTAAACATAGAAATCTTTGTAGAATAAATATTATTTTTAAAGAGAACACTTTGCGAGAAAGGTTATTATAAATAATCAGAACTAATTAATCGAGGTGACTCTTCAAATTTGACACTTGGATATTTTTTGCATTTAGTTTCAACTTGTCAACTGTTAATTTAAATAAATTAATATATAATTTACGTATATATTTCTATCATCTCATTAATTCCTAGGTGAATCCTTTTTTGTCAAAGGCCTCTTCCAAATCCCGCCATTCCTGTCTGCACTGTGCCATTCTCTGCCATGACCACCTGCCACCTACCATTACCACCTGCTGTTTCCTTAAGTCAAAGTCAAAGCTAAAATAACTTTATTCATATAGGTAAGCAAGTACACTTATGAACGTCAGAAAATAAGTTAAATTTATTATAAATTTTCATTTACTACCAGTTCGCAAATCAAGGGTGTAGACCGGGATAATTTAGGTAGTAATAAGGTTTATCCACCTTCTATATTGTCTTCCCCTTTTGCCTTTATTGTACCTAGGGCAAAATAAACGCAAAAAAGGAAAAAAGTTGTACTGAGTGGCCTGCCATAGAAAATAAAATATATCATATTTATTTCCAACACACAAATATTTTAAAAATATTCTTAACTGTTCCACGCTCAACGGATAAGTATCGCAATACAGCGAGGAAATGCTGCCAGCGTTAAAGGTACACACCGGGATCAAATTTTTTTATTTATTTACTATGTAGCTTAAATAAAACTAAATAAATAATCACGAAATCAGAAAGTGTCAATATCGGTTTTACATATATTTTATCGACATACCCGCAACCCTAGTCTCAAAGCTGGTCATTTTAGTGAACAATGCACGCGAATCCGAGCAAGTGAGACAGATAGGGATAGGGTGCGCAAGGGCAGCCTCGTGCCCTTCCTCGGTCACCTTGCGCAGGTACATGTGTCTATTGTTCAAACGGGCTACATACCATTCCAAACCCTAATCCCTGGAAATAAAAGCGATTTTAATAGTGTGCGCTTATTTTAAGATCCAATTGCATTATAGTTCACCATGACAGCATAATTTAAGAAAGGCAGATTTGGCGCATGCGATTTATATTTTTTGTCGAGGTTTTTGTAATCATCGTTTGTAACGCGATAGTAGAACATCTTTTGTTTATGTACAAGGAAATATTCTTATCGAATTTATTCGTATCATCACGTTTGTGAGTTGGCAGATACCACGCATCGTCACTTGCTACGGTTCTGATGACTCTAGCTTCATCCACATGTCATTTACCATCCTCGTCGGTTATGTCAAAAGTCAAAAATCAATTATTCATATAGGTACAATTATGAACGTCAATAAAGAAATATACATTAAATGCTTCTAATTTTACATTTACTACCAGTTCTCAAATCAAGGGCGTAGAACGGAAGATAAGAACTGGTTATAAACTGTGGGTAATTTTAACTTGTCTATTCTTTAGTCCTATTATCATCTCGCCTTAAGGAGTTGGTAGAGACCATGGCTTTCCACTTGCTACGGGTTCTGATATACCTCCTATGAATTAAAGGCGTATTTATTACTCGACGTGTCGACGACGGGGTTGAGCAATGTTGTCCTAGGTTCGATCCCCGGCTGTGCGCCACCAATGGACTTTCTTTCTATGTGCGCATTTAACATTTGCTCGAACGGTGAAGGAAAACATCGTGAGGAAACCGACATGTCTTAGACCCAAAAAGTCGACGGCGTGTGTCAGGCACTGGAGGCTGATCACCTACTTGCCTATTAGATTTAAGAATGATCATGAAACAGATTGAGAAATCTGAGACCACGACCTAAAGAGGTTGTAGCATCACTGATTTTTCTTTTTTTTTTGTCGACGACGTAGCTTTTAGGTAGGTATGTTAGAAAAAAAAAGTTTTCTTTTATTAATTTTCCCATTAAGGGATATAATATGTTTAAAACTGATAAAATGTATTATATAATAACGTTTTATTTATTATGTCAACCCTAAGATTCTTTTAGTGCCACTCAAAACATTCCTTTTTTAAGCTAAATAATACTTCAAACTTAAAGTATGACAATAAAATCATTTGTATATCGGAATTAAGACTTTTACTCAAGTATTTTCCTGTTACTTCGCGCGATACCTGGAATTTTCACATGACCATGAATCACCCAGTAATGTGACTGAAAGCATGTACCCGGTCTCCGGTGCCTATCCAGTTTTTTTGCGAAACGATCTTCAATTAACGATCTTGGATAAGTTAATATTACGGAAGAGTTTCCATTAGTGTTTTTTTCTTATTTCCATAAGTGTTTTCAATGTAGTGTGTGCGTGAATTAAAATAACCTAACTAATATTAAGAGAGTGCCTAGTGAATTCTGTGTGCGACTCTCATCCCTGAGGTCGCAGGTTCGATTCCGAGCTGTGCACCAATGAATTTTCTTTATATTTGCGCATTTAACATTCGCTCGATGAAGGAAAACATCGTGAGAAAACCGGCTTTAAAAATTCAAATTCAAAAATCATTTAATCATATTGGCAACACTTTGTAAACTTATGATTTGTCTGTAAAGAAATACATATAAATGCTTCTAATTTTACATTTAGTGCCAGTTCTCAAATCAAGGGCGTATAACGGAAGAGAAGAACTGGCAATAAACTCTCCGCCACTTTTTTTAATCGCCATGTTTTTTTTACACAACGTTTGTAAGGAGCTGCAACCATTAAACCATGTTCCACATGACATCTTAAGTAATTAATAATAATAACATAAATTAAAAACAAAGATTTGTCCTCTATCAGCAGGAGGCATGGTGAAATAGCTTGCCTTAGAACCTATAAGTCGACGGCGTGTGTCAGGCACAGGAGGCGGATTACTTACCAATTAGATTCACAAATGATCATGACACAGATACAGAAATCTGAGACCCAGACCTAAAAAGTTTGTAACGCCACTGATTTATGTATTTTTACAAATGTTAAAGATAACATCGTTATGAACTTAATGGCCTTGTTTCAATTATGTAATTTTAAGTCCAGTTTATAAAATAATTCGGTTACACAGTTTTTTTGTCACATCCTTGTTTTTTTTATAATAAACTAGCTGACCCGGCAAACGTCGTTTTGCCATGTATATCATTTATAATAAAAATAGAGGTTGATCGTAGAGGGATGAAAATTAGGGGTTGTATGTATGTTTTAATACTGTATCATAAAAAAATAAAACAATAAAAATTTATCTAAAAACAAAAAAAAAGGTGGACTACCCTTAACATTTAGGGGGATGAAAATTAGATGTTGTCCGATTCTCAGACATACCCAATATGCACACAAAATTTCATGAGAATCGGTCGAGCCGTTTCGGAGGAGTTTAACACCGCGACACGAGAATTTTATTTATTAGATAAATCAGTATTTGTACCTTATACTATCGCATTTATAAACATCTATTCGTTTTTATATTAATAATAATAATAAACTTTATTGAGATACAAGATATGTATCTACAAAATAATAATCTTTACCAACTCTGCTAAGTCTATTACGACAACTTCATCTACTTTGGCAAAGCCCTCATTTCACTCTGTTTTAAGCTTTGGTCTCCTTTCAACCGACTTGAAAAAACCCGAAGGAAGCTTACATAAAAACTACCATTTAAATATATATTATAATATATGACATTATTATTATTCTAAATTAAATAAAAACAACATAATACTGCTAACGTAAATTAATATAACAAAAAGCAATAACTAACCTTAAAATATAATAACTAAAATATATTATTAAAAGGAGTCCTTTTAGGCAAGGTTCCGAAGATACTGGCAGCGTTCCCCCTTTGAATATTACACTAATTCTTTGTCCGAGGTAGCTGCCAGCTCTTCGGTCTCCTGTGATGTCGACTAACCTTTTTGTTGTTAACTTAAATATATAAAGAAATACAGTACAGCAATATACAATCTTGTCAATGACGTACTTAAAATTGGCATTCCAAAATACTAGCGATTACTAATATAAAAAATTAAGCAGGTGTTTCTGTCTTTGTTTCACAGGAATCCTCGCCCACATTGACGCTTATATCTTCCAAGGTAAGTAAGAAAGAAAGTCGCGATTCAAAATTATATAAAATTGCCAATTTGAACTGTTCCAACACCAATTATGAATCAACATTAGCCAAAATAATTTTTTAATTATACGTACTTAATGTAACCAATACAAGAAAGAAAAAGAACGAAAGAAGAAGACAATATGAGTTATTTTGTATCTTTAAAACCCCTACTCATCCATATACTTAATTTGTCTTATTAAAGTAACTAAAGCTGTCACTTTTCAATATAGAGTAAACACTGACAGATATAAATGCATACGACAAATCAGTGTAGACTGTTGAGATTTTTTTTAGTTCAAACTGGCAATATTTTACGAAACATTAACCCCTCATTGCCATGTATTCATTGCTTCTCCTGTGAAACAAAGGCTGCTTTTTGTGTTTAAATTTCAAATTATATTTAAAAGAAGCTAAATCATTTGAGACGTTTTAGTTAGACGTATATAATACATTAGAACTAGTTTTCTAACAATAAATTTAAAACATGAAATTTATTTTATACATGAGAATTTAAATCAAAAACATATAAATTCTTTATTTTGAGTTGAGTTGAGTTAGATTACTAAACTCAACTCAAAATAAAGAAGAAACACTTTTAAAAGTTTGGACCCTTAATGGACACACAGTAACTTAGATCTTTAATGAGGTACGGGGCATTTGCCCCCATGACCCAAGCCTACAAAATCTTGATGCGTACGTAATCGATCTCTGGAAGAAGTTTTAAATGTAGTTTCTTTATAATTATTTAAATACACAAATTCCAAGAATTACGCCTTGATATGACGCAAATTTGATCAAATGAAACTGATGGCAACACTACATCAAAGTGACCGAGGCACTTTCTAAGGCTTCATTTAAATAATTAGGCTTTAAATATTTAGGGAGAGGCATTTGAGAAGTTGATTTTGCATATGTATGCGTAACTATTTTATATTTATGTGTTTTTGACCTAAGACTTTAATAACCTAGCTTAGTGCATAGGAAGGGTTATATTTTGTCGTAACGATAATTATCATAATTTTTATAAGCGTTGTCGTATACGCTTATAAAAATTATGATAAAGTTTCAAATACTTCTAATTCCTAATAACAATATTTTAATATCTTAGCGGATTTCGATAGCTATTTTATTTAATTGTTATGTGGTATCATAGATTATCGCATAGTACAATGAACGGGCGATACCTATCGGGCAATCTCTGTCATACTTATTACTTTTTAGAAATACAAAGACTAATTAATAAATGCATTCATTACTCTACACTTATGTGTTGTATTGATACACAATATGTTGTATCAATACAACATTGTGTTTTTCAACTATGAATAGATTTAGTAACAACAAGAGTTTAAATATAACATCATTCGTTGATATAATAATTATAAATCAAATAATAAAAATGTGTTTTTTATTTATAATGTGTAAGATTAGGGAACGCTTTAAGTAAAAAATACCTATTTCAGGATTGCATAACAAACTTAATGGTTAATTCCATAACAAATTTTTTTATTTTTTTTATTCATATAATTTTATATATTATAATGAGAATCTTACGTAACTCAACATATTCGTTATTTACAGGTGGAACTATCGAGCTATTTAAAAAATAAAGTTTGTAGTCGTTACGAATATATCGTATACCGACTAAACGACGTATCGACAAATGTCAAACGCACAATTCGAGTTCGAATAATTAATTTTAATTAAACAGGTCGGTAAGGCTCTGCCGCTGCGCGTGGGTGGTGTCTTATGGCACCACTGATATATTGCACTGAGATTTAATTAGATAGAATAATTGTTTTATTATTTCTAACGGTTCGGCTAGTTGATTAGCGTTAATGTGAATCCGTTACCTTCGTTATATTTCTTAATTTCTACTAATACGTATAGAAAAGTGGTATTTTTTTTTAAACAATAAGAATAATGTTACGTATACGTAAGCAGTGTTGGCCTAGCGGCTTCAGCGTGCGACTTTCATCCCGGCGGTAGTAGGTTCGTTCCCCTGCTGTGCACTAATCTTTCTATGTGCGCATTCGCATCGAACGGTGAAGGAAAACATCGTGAGGAATCCGGCTTGCCTTATACCCAAAAGTCGACGGCGTGTGTCAGGCACAGGAGGCTGATCACTTACTTGCCTATTAGATTGACAAATGATTATGAAACAGATACTATTATACTACCACCAATACTCTTAAGGCCGCGCACCACCACTATGTGGAACCAGCTGCTCAGTGAAGTATTTCAGAACCAATTCTACTTAGGGTCCTTCAAGAAAAGAGCGTACCATTTCTCAAAAGCCCGGCAAGGCATTTGCGAGCCTCCTGGCAATGTGAGTGTCCATGGGCGGCGGTATCACTTAACATTAGGTGAGCCTCCTGCCCGTTATTTTTTATAAAAAATTGTAATATTAGGAACATATTAACAATTATTATAACTCCCTAAAGAACTTCCTGTAGGTACAGTGCCAGTACTCCATAACCAATTTGAATGCAAGTAAAAAGAAGTGAAACTTATTTGTAAATTAATTATTGAGTAATTAAGCAGCCCAAGTCCCATAATTTAATTTAGCCAATCTTTCTATATTAATGAATGATACTAAGGCTAATTAAAAACCAGAACTAAAATTAGTTGTTGTTATACCACCATAAATATGGTAACAATTACCAAATAATGTAACAAATTCATTATTATCATAATTGCTAACTTATGTCCACATTTTTTAAAATAGCCAACTGGGTCTTAGCAAAAATGGTATTGGTTCTGTGCAATACAATCACCTACATATTATGATGTTTAAACATCCTTATAAATGATCTCACTTTAAGAAATTAAAACCTCCAAATTTCCGGTATATTTGATATGACTCAACACATACAATGTTACCGGTCCGTGACTCTTATCATAAGCTATACATATATATATCTTTAAGTGCCATCGAATATATTACATAATGTTTTCAATATTACAAAGGATAAAAATCATTGTTTTATATTTAATAACAAGAAGATTTAATAATACGTTTGACTGTTTAAATTAAATATAATCGTGTTTCAATTGTTTTAAAAAATTTCGACAAACTCGTTATGACGACTTGTTGTTTCTAATAATAACGGAGAACGAGGTACAACTATCTTTATATGCCCTCTGGCATTGAGAGTGTCCATGGGCGACATGTTGACATGGGCGGTATCACTTAACATCAGGCACCCCTGCTCCCCTAAATAATAATTAAATTAAAAAAAAAAAATCGATAATTTTTTTTTACTTCCAACACACAAATGTACATACTTTACAATATACAGTATTAACAATATTTTTAACCAGCATAGTAATAATAATAATGAAAAATTTATAAATATGTAGGGTCAGGATGGCCTTCATCACAACTCATCTTGTGTGATGTATGTGGGTAAGCAGGTAGGCAGGTGGGCGTAAGCAGAAATATCACAAGTCCTTGTTACAATTACGGTTGTTTAATCAGCACAGGGTTTATTAATCGAAATACACAGTCAAATGAGCAATGTACAGTCTAAGCAACACGACATCAACTTAATTATAACACTTCATTAAACTATCACTCAGTTGCAAAGCGATTCGTCACAAGCGTGGTGTGCGAGCGCCGTCTCGAACAACAGTGTCTCAAGATGGCCGCTCTCACAACCATCGACAATGACGCTTCGCTAGGCTGACTTTGACAGCTAAAAGTCAACCTGATGTCTGACGTCGACAGATGCGCCGTCACGGCCGGACTGACATTCGACCGTCCTCGGGCGATTTTCTACGACAGTGAATTGCAATCGTACATAGTCCGTTCGGCATCCTGACAGATGACTAGTTACAATGCGCTATGATACTTAAGACATAAGGCAAGTGACTCGCTACAATTAAGCCGGATGACACAGCCTCGTCACTAAACAGCATGCAGGCTAACTGTTCATAACTGGTACTATTAGACAAGTCAATCCTTTGGAGGATGTGACCCGGACGACAATATTCGTCTTACCATAATCATAATCTGCAAAACATCCAGAACAAGTCAGTCAACTTAAATGACTCTGACTTGGACGACAATATTCGTCTTACCATAATCTGCAAAACATCCAGAACAAATCAGTCAACTTAAATGACTCTGACTTAGACGACATATCACACAGTCTCATAGAACAAAAGCACAGAGACAAGTCAGTCTGGTACTGACTTGGACGACACATTTCGTCTCATAAAACAAAAGCACAGAGACAAGTCAGTCTGGTACTGACTTGGACGACATATTTCGTCTCATAGAACAAAAGCACAGAGACAAGTCAGTCTGGTACTGACTTGGACGACATATTTCGTCTGACTATTTGGCAGGAAAGAGATTCCTACAGGTCGCTCCACTTACCTACGACTATGAATCGTCTTGTTCTGTATGAATTTCAGTTTCATGCAACATTTCCCAAGTCTCAGGATCTGAGCATGTACTGAGAGTGTCCGATCCTGCTGTGAGCGTCCTCGAATCAGCGGAAACAGTGTTTGAGCATACGGTCAAGGTGTCAGAGTTATCATTGTCATGATTTGAATTAGTTATACTTACTTCATCTTCCGACGCCGTCTCGGCCTCATCACAATTTAAAAGACCAGCAGCCACCTCCATTAAACCGACACGTCCACGGGGCACTGCGCGCAAATTCTCGTGAAAGCATTTATAAGCTCTCTGAGAACAATTTAAACTTTTAAGTTCGTAGCGATCGTCCCCAAGTACTTCCACTATAACCCATAGACCTCGAAACCTTCCATCCAATCCTGTTTTATTCCGTTCACAACCTTTAATAAATACGAAGTCCCCCTTAGAGGAAGGTCCTACTGTACCGTACTGTACTACCCGACCGCGATTAAACCGAAGGGTATCAAATTCAGCAGCTTTACAAATGTTAGGTGATGCATCAGTTCTTATCGAATCCAAATCTAAGCGGACCTCATGACCAGCGCTCAAGCCAGACATTCATAAAGAATTAGAACGAATTCCAAACACTAGCCCAGACGGTGAGCATTTGGCAACGGAAGATTTAAAACTATTGAGAGCAAGTTGGACGCTACCTAATTCGTCACGCCACACCCCGTTAGGGTCGTCTTCAATGACAGCATGGAGGCTCCCCAGAGCACGCGTCACTCGTTCAACTTGGCCGTTTGCCCTACTTGTACCAGTCGCGATGAAATGGAGACCCATTCCTTGCTCCTGACAAAAGCTCTTAAAATCTGAGCCAACGCAGCAACGACGCTGATCTGCGATGATTCTTTTCGGGGCTCCAAAAAGACACGCTGCTTTTTGTACGGCATATTTTGCACTTTTGGAATCAACTGACAAAGCATGTTCGAGCAAAACGTATTTGGTAAAGGCATAGACCGCTACCGAGCCACACTCCCCTCGGTCACTCCTCCCGCTCAGCCCCCCCAAAAATCTATGTGAATCGTGCTCCAAGGCACGGATACGTTTGGAATCAAATAAAGCTGAACAGGCTGAGCACCCGATGGACCTTTCGACGCCCTACAAATGATACACGAATCTATAAATTTACGTAGACATTTAGACATATTGGGAAACCAACACCCTTCACACAGCCTGTCCAGAGTTTCGTCCCCGCCCAAATGTTGCTACTCATTGTGGACATGACCAATTAACGTCCAAATAAGAGACCGTGGAACCACATGTAGCCATGAAACCGCTTCGTTACGAGTAATCTTCCTGTAGAGTATACCATCTCTAACGTCATATGTTTGACCTACTGTTTCGGGGAAGCTATTATCATTATGTTTTGCGATAACATCCTGAACCTCTGCGTCACACCTCCGTCCAACCGACAGCCAGCCCCGATGCAGCCCAAAAAAATTGACAGTTTCAGGCTTTACAGGAGTGGTAGGAACAACAGAATCTGACAGTGGATCTCGGGACAGGCAGTCAGCACGCTCCATCTTAACTCCCTCGCAGTATATAATATCAAAATCGCAGGCCCGCAAACAAGCCCACCATCGGCAAACGCAAGGCGCCAGGTCCCCTCCCGATTTTGACGCCTTGAGTGAATTGCAGTCGGCAACCACAACAAACCCCCCACCATACAAATAATGACGAAAATGCTCTACAGCTCTTACGACCGCCAAAGCTCCCAACTCGTGCGAATGATAACGAGATTCCGCGTCAGATGTACGGCGGCCATAACACCCTACAACGTGCTCCGCTCCACATCCTTCTGAGCCAGCATCGGCACGCACCGGAAGCTCTGGGCCGAACACAGTCAGCACCCATTCGGACGCAAGAACGCCAACAATCCCGCGCCGCATCACCTCACGTTCGACAGTCCAAGCAATTCGTCCTTTAAGTTTTGTAAGAGGGCACAGGGGACCGACTATCCGTGCGAACTCATTAATGATGTTGTAGATTTCATTAATCGGTATTTATTTCAATAGGGGGCGTCAAATTTGAACACTCAATAAACTAACGATTAATAGACATCGTTTTCGCTGAGAGTAACGCTAAGGCCGGGTTTTTTTTTAAAGAAGATTAAACCGTATTAAAATATCAAATTGAGTTTAGTTGTCACCTACTACATAAAACGCTAGCCCTAAAATTACACTATCAATTTCTACCATAGCTGTAATGCTTTGCTTTGAGATAAACTTTTGACCCCTCAATGCCCATAAACTGTACGTCAACTTGCTTACGTTTTACCAAGAATTAAAACCAGCAATGCTTTCTCGAAGTGATTCTTACGATAACAGTAATCATTCAATAACCTTAGCATTATTAAAGTTCCACGAAAACTGAATTATTATTCTTACTGAATAGTAATACGAAATTAAGAAATAACGATAGCCTTAGAGGGATTTCCTCTGCAGTACCGAGACAAATTACGGTTCATTGCGACGTTCAAGTGAAACAACGACTTGACCCTTTAAGATACCATAACACGTGACTCACGTGAACTATTTTCGATTTTACGTTTAGAAAAAGTTTCGAAAAAACGAACACTAATAATTTAGTAAGTGAATCAAGGGTAATACTCAGCAACTCAGATCGAATAAACTCAAGAGTAAATACCTGTGATCATCGCATCCATTACCTCGGCGTCGGTAGTTTCTTTTCGAATCCTCTAACAAAACGCATCCATACCGTTGTAGCGTACTCTGCATAGCAGCTCGCTTGGTCCGAAGTGTAGTTGTGCCATTTCTGCACGTCATCCGCGTACCGTAATACGTTACCAAACGTATGGATCAGCTCCCACTTGCTTGAATGCAACAACCAGCTGTCCGCCCATGTTTAAACTCGTCCTCGTAACTACAGTATAGCCTTCATTCGAGCTTTATGTGGAGGTATCATCAGCTTCGTAATATTTTCGTCAACGTTGGCGCACCAATCGCTGATGTCAAGCGGTCTCTCATCAGGTTATAAAGGTAGCAAGTACAAGTCATGGTGCCGCCGGAAGGGGTGCACCTTCCACCGATAACGTTGCTTTACCAGTTCTCGTTGCAGCAGTCTTAGTAATATAGGTCAAGAGACCCATTACTTGTTACATGATGAAAGTTGTGCCATTCAAAGATTCAGAAGTCTCTTGGGGCTGTCATCCCACTTCTGATGTAGGGTCAGGATGGCCTTCATCACAACTCATCTTGTGTGATGTATGTGGGTAAGCAGGTAGGCAGGTGGGCGTAAGCAGAAATATCACAAGTCCTTGTTACAATTACGGTTGTTTAATCAGCACAGGGTTTATTAATCGAAATACACAGTCAAATGAGCAATGTACAGTCTAAGCAACACGACATCAACTTAATTATAACACTTCATTAAACTATCACTCAGTTGCAAAGCGATTCGTCACAAGCGTGGTGTGCGAGCGCCGTCTCGAACAACAGTGTCTCAAGATGGCCGCTCTCACAACCATCGACAATGACGCTTCGCTAGGCTGACTTTGACAGCTAAAAGTCAACCTGATGTCTGACGTCGACAGATGCGCCGTCAAATATAAAATTAAAACAAATTTAAAATGTTTGGTCCCTGTGGCAGTGTACCTTTATTGCTGGCAGCATTTCTTCGCTGTATTGCGATACTTATTCGCTGAGCGAGGAAAGCACCAGCTCTCCGGTCCTCGGTACTTTCTACGCGCTAACTTAAATATATAATTAACTGTGCACTTGAACCCCACGGCCCAAGAGTCTCTACCCCAAAGGAGGAGGAATAAATAATGATTTCTATACAAGAAAACCTGTTCCAATGTGATAAAAAACATAGTGTTTATTGTAAAATATCATGATTATTATTATATCGTTTTGATTGGAAGTGACCATTAAAATGGAAAAGAAAAATGCAATTCGAAGAGGGAAACGTCCCTCTAAAGTGCTCGAAGAAAATTATTATTACGCCAAAGAAGTATAACTTCGTACGCCTGTACATAGTTTTTTCATAGCTTATTGCGCAAACAAAAACCCAAAAAGCTAATTTATAAAATTTTATCGTTTTATTGATCGCGTCATTATCAGTCAAATGTATAAAATTAAAAACAAAGTATGTTGCGACACTCGCACAACCGGTAATGAGCAGACGAGTAATGTCTTCGCTGGTTTGACCTTACCCAGATTGTGACAGATTAATTTAAACAGTTGGAATGTAATGGGTAAACGCGTTTGTTTTTAGTAGTATTAATATAGAGTATTATTTATATTATTAAGCGAAACAACAGCAGCATTGGCCTGGTTAGTGGCTTCAGCGTGCGACTCTAATCCCTGTGATCGTAGGTTCGGCTGTGCACCAATGGAATTGCTATGTGCGCATTACAGTCGCTCGAATGGTGAAGGAAAACATCTAAGGATTTTTTAGAAAAAAAAGTCGTTGGCTTGTGTCACTCGCAGGAGGCTGATCACACACTTGCCTATTAGATTGACAAAATATGATCATGGAACAGATTCAAAAATGTCAATTGTATTATATTTCTATACATGCAAAGAAGTGTTAATAAATAAAATAAGGGCCATAAACAGGAAGAGAGATAATTTCCCATCCAATTTAAAACTCCCATGGGTTTCAAATGATGAAGTTTTTCGTAAATTTGACTCACTTATTTATTTATAGGAATAATTAGAATTACTCCACGATTCAATTTATAACCAGCGTTTGTTCCTTAGCGTTTTTTTTAATTCAAACTGTTATATACAGTCTGCATGTATAAATTCCGATAGTTCTGCCGTTATATGAGATGCCACCGCAATGAGATTAGAAGTATTATTTTCTCTGTGTCGTCTGTGTCCCGTTATTTTGTTATTTATTGTCTGTGGGTAACCTTTACTATCGTTTTATGTGCGTTTTTACACAATTCCACATGTCAACTAAATTATGTATACTTAAAATATTTTATTGCAAGGCTTAGAGCGTGGAAAATAAATTTCAAATTGGAAAATATTTTTATTACTTTCGTTAATTTATTTATAAGTACAGCTCACATATTATACATACAAAATAAAACAGAGACATATACAAAGTCAAAATAGATTACATTGATAGATAAAAATGGGATTTTTACTATATTAAAAAAAAAACTAAATTGTTCCTTTTTTTTCCCATCTGATGTTAAGTGATATAATGCCAGAAGGCTCGCGAGTCCGTTGCCGGGCTTTTAAAAATTGGTACGCTCCTTTCTTGAAGGACCCTAACTCGAATACTACTGCAAAGTCCTTCCGCTTCCCAAAATATTTCCTCACCCTCTTTGGTAAGTTGGATAATACAACATCTTCGTAAGTGTATTTTAATTAGCTAAAACCCGAAACATTAGAACGCAGATAATTCGTGTTATAAAATATTTTCACAGAATTTTCCTTAATTTTAAGTTATTATCGCATATAATTTTAAAGCTTTATGACGGGATTTAGCTTGGCGGAAGACTGTTACACTTCCTGAACTTAGTTACTGGTAACATTGGTACACCAATACGATATACAATTTCAGGTTAAATACTTGTCTTGAATTAAAAACTCTCAAAAGTTGTTGCGTCCTTTATTTTCTTCTTCTTCTTCAGGTGCCACTTTATAGCTAAAGGTTCGGTGTTAACAACTTGAATTGCACTTGTCTAAAAAGCTTCTCGGCGGATGTAATCAAGGTCCACTCCCGTACATTCCGCAACCACGGCTTCTTCCTTCTTCTTCCTTTTTCTTCGTGCTTGAATTCTGCCCATCATTATAAGCTGCAAACAGTCGTATTGATGATGACGCAAAACATGATATGTGACTGTGACGTGTGTCTGCGTAAACTTTCGCGTCGTCCGCGTTCGTTGAAGGACTCTTTCATTCGTATTTTTATCGAGCTGATACGAAACTTGCGGTAACACCACGTCTCAAATGCTTCGAGACATCTTTTTGTCTTCTTTAATAGTCCATGCCTCAAAGTCGTATAGTGCTTAATTTTCTAACTACACTTTAATGTGTAGGAAAGAGATAAAAAATGTTTGTCGTGTCGCAATTAGTCGCCTGTTTAATTACATTCCTAAAAGTTTCATACAGTATACATTTTTTGAATTTAATGATATACAGCCTATATGATTCATACTTCCATGAATCCCGGATTATTCATTAAATGTACTAGATATAATTATTGTGAAAGAGTAATTATAATGACTCAGATGTCTGAAGCGGCTTTACGCCGGATGCGCGGTGACTCTCGCGCATGCCATGCTATAGATCTAAGAAGATATAGACTTGAATATACTGTTTTTATTTGAGACAATAATTATTTCGTAAGACTTTAAGACAGTAACTTGGCTGTATAGTGAATCTTATTCTTATGTAAATAATACCTTAATATAACAATCAAATATACAGTATTTACAATTGGTAGTACGGAGTACCGGTAACCCCAGAGCTGGTGCTTTCCTCGCTCAACGAATAAGTATCGCAATACAGCGAGAAAATGCTTCCATTAAAGGTACACTGCCACAGGGACCAAACTATAAACCAAACTATTTTAATTATTGAAGTGAAAGTTCTAATACGATTTAAAACAAGGTTGCTTTAAACGTTTAACGCTCCTTGGGAGGGGGAATGGAAAGAGACAGAGTGAGAGTGAATGCGTGGCACTCGAACGCATGCGCGTAGTATACCGTTAGCAATGATTAACGTCCCATATTCCACCGAAAGAGGGAGAGAGAAAGAAAGATACACAAAGGTAGAAAGTAGGAGAGACAAAGAGAGATCGGTAGATTCCAAACTCATGCGCGTGGGAGAGTCGTGAAATTAGCTGAAATACGTAGTTGTTGTTATATCTTAATTTATAATATTAATTATTTCATTTACAAAGATGCGATCAATTGTGAAGTGCAAGCAATGTTAATAAAGTTTGTCTTAAAGAAACAATAAGATTTCACTAAAAATCAATTTCTATCCCTTCCTATTTTCATTTCTATATTACGAAATTTCACTTCTTCCGCGCGGAAGACTCCACGCACTATTTTTATTAGTACTATGTTGGTTAAGAAAATTTTAAATACTGTATATTGTTATGTTTAGGTTTTAATAAACTCGACTAAATTTTATTTACATATTATTCGAAATAAAAATGTGTTCAAATAAATTAATATTCACTGTTCCAGACATATTTTATCTTGAACATTTACTTAGCATATGCGAACAGAACCATATAATTAAAAATTCTTGTCTATTACCATTTATATCTACATTTAGTTGAAGCAAGTCACATTGAAAGTAGTGTCTCCGATATAGAAATAGCCGAAGCACTAAGATGAGGGGGGAGAGGGGGGAAGGGCATTGCACGCTTCCGTCGCGGCACGTGGATGCACTCTGGCAATTGATAAAGTCCAATATGTCCTGTCTATAAGTCATTTAGTTTAATTTAACCAATATTTTCAGTATTATATTAGGTTTAAAGAAGTTCTAAGTACATATTAAGAACATACATGAGAATTGAATAATATTAAATACATAGTAAAATATATACGCCACGGTCGTACGCTATTATTGCATTAGATTCCTTCTACCAAAAACTTCGCAGGCGTATTCGAAACGGGCACCACCCGTTTGGAGGAGGCTCTTGTAAAGACTCGGTCCGAAATAGGTTATATTTTTGCGACCGTATTCGATACTGATTTAAGGTTGATTAGTGCTTTAATTGAGACATAAATTGGACATATGGACCTGTAATATTACAGATGATAATATAGTGTTAGCTACAGCGTTATTGAGAAATGTAAGTTTGGTAGTTTAATACGTTTCACAGAAGTGTTCTACGTTCGATAGCTGCGAAATTTATTAGATTTATCGTGGAAGGATGTGTTGCAAAAGATACTGAATATGTTCGCTTTTATTTGACATTTTTATCATTAAACTCAGTTCGGAAATCTATGTTTGCTTGCTTTCAACATTATAACAAAAATATTACACTGACATTTTGTTTTATATAGAACAGGGGCAAACGGGCAAGAAGCTCACCTGATGTTAAATGATATATTCATAGACACTAGTGGCTGACCCTTTTAAGAATCGATACGCTCTTTTCTTGCTGTACGCTTTTTTTCAAATTGGATCGGAAACAATTCGGTGGGCTAACTTGACTTGTATGCTTTTTTACAATCATGGTCAACGTGATCAGACGTTTTAGTGGACAGATTAGAAGAAATTTAAATGTTGCCATACATTGCCGCGAATTTGGTATTTGCAAAATTTCGCTGGATTTTAACAGAAATTGCTATTTCTATTTTGTACTTCAATATCTGGGGCTAAATTTAATCCATCTTCCTTTCCGTATTAGTTTATTCGTTAAAGAAATTATAATTGATGGTCTGGGACTCAGATTTCTGTATGTTTCATGATTTGTCAATCTAATAGGCAAGTAGGTGATCAGCCTCCTGACACACGCCGAATTTTTGCTTCTAAGGCAATCCGGCTTCCACGCGATGTTTTCACCGTTTGAGCAAATGTTTAATCCTGACAGAAAGTCCATTGGTGTCCATTGCCCACTAGGCCAACACTGCTTTAACTTGCGCAAAGTAAAGAGACTAATGTACGCCTCGTTCGTGTGTCGTGAATATAAATCCTAAATAACTATAAGAAATAATATAAGCAAGTTTGTAATCTCAATAAATAGTGGATATCCGAGTAAGTGGATAGCGGGGCATATTTCACCGTGTGGCAATCGTGTCGCCAACGAAAATAATACTAAATGAGTGTGGGTGGGATGCACTTGTAGACACGATTCTTAATTAATGGAGGTGGCATCACGCCTTCGTGGACAAGATTACAATTCTTACTTTACGTCGTGTTGGTTTGTGTGTGTTTATAACATTACTACACACATATTTGATACTCACCCTGAATGCATGAGAGACGGATATATCTAGTTGCACACATGAATTCACAAGAATTGAATTATAATTAGTTATAGAAAGGTTAAGTTTTAAGTTAAATTTTTATATTAATAAGTTTTCTATTGTATTGGTATTAAGTTACTGTAAAATAGGAAAAATCAATAATTTGTTATCGCAATACAGCATTAAAGGTACAGCCACAGGGACCGAACTTACCTATTAAATTTGTTTGTATTTCCTTTGATAACTATTTACTTTAGTTCATGTTTGAATGAATAAATGGTACACTGTAAGTGAACATTATTTATTCTTGCTTCTTCATTATTTATATTAGTTATTCTTGCCGTATTTATTATAACTGCCTTTTGAAGGATGATATAAGTGGATTTCTCGAGGTCTCTTTGATTCGTGTAACTATTTTGGAATTATTCCGGTGGTGGACAAATGATACTGTGATTATTATAATACGTAGGTTAAAAATATATTTTGTTAGATATTTAGATTTGCTTTTGAATTGTCTGAACATGTGTAAGTATGATTCGTATGTTAAAAACGAGATTCTTACACATAGACTTAAGTTATGTTTACTTACATAGAAACATACAATACCATACCTAAATATACAAATTATGTCTTTGCTTCGATTCTTTGGTTCAAATCATTTGATTTGGTGGAGAGTGTCCATGGGTATCATTTAACATCAGATGAGCCTCTTGCCTGCTTACTATGAGTAATTGTCTTTTTGTAGTAGGTATTCTTTGCTGAAGGTAGTCCTTGTCTTGAACATCGTCTACCTCTACACTGATCTATCTTCGGTCAGACCAACGGAGCCCGCCAACTCCTGTTATCTAGCTTAGGATTACTATTAAGAGTTTGTTTAGACTATTTCGTTCTCTCGAAGCAATTTGGTCAAAGTCAACACCCGTTTGTAAGAGACAGTCTTCTGGTAATGTTTAATTAGTTGACAGGAGACTTGTTTGTTCTTCTGCATAACTTGGTATCCGCTAGTTTCTCCTCCAGCCTTAAGCAAGATGTTAAACCAAAGAGGGTTGTATAAATTTAGTGTTTTCTATCCGAAGTCCAATGTGTATTTGCTGCGAAGGGCTATTAAAGTTTTTTATATTGTTTTATGCTCAAAATTTGGTATAATATTAAACCGACGTCACTTTATCGTCAACTAACAGACCTGGGTTAATTTTCATGAATTTCATAATTATATAAAATTACTTTATTTTTCGGGCTTAGAGCCAGCGTCTGTATTGGTAAATGCCTTACGAATAAATTCCTAATATAATGCTATGTTAAATGCTGTTAATTTATCTATCACAGAAGACCGCAGAGCTGGCAGCTCAGACAAAGAATTAGTCTAGCTATTCATAGGGGGGACGCTGCCAGTATCTTCGGAACCTTGCCTAAAGGGACTACTTTTAATCAAATATTTTAAGTTATTTATCTATCTATTAATATAATAGACATCAGATACCTCGTCCAATAAAATGTCGCCCTACGTCTTCCTACTCGACGAGATTAGTTTTATGTCTCAGTGAAGTTTATCTCTAAGATTATTCACGAGTCCGATGAACGATATATTTAAACACTTTTTACTCTATTTCTCTATTCTGGAATAACACGTATTGCGTATTTAATATATTTTTAGTGTAACGTTCGCCGAGGCGCCATGGAATGTCGCAAGACGTAATTTCACGCGAGTATGAGGCAAATTGTTTATTGATCTAATAGCGAGAAGCGAAATTATTCCTTATTTAATTTTTTTTTTAATTACCCGAAAACCTTTTGATATCCATTGATCTTTTTTAAGTCGCCTACGAGTAGCCTAAGACTTATTTGTTAAGCGTAGAGCGAAGCGAAGAGTCGAGGAAACTATTAAGCTGCGAGAGTAAGCGGGGAGTGAGAGCTTGTTGACACTAGACTGTGGGAGTAGAACAGCAAAAAGGTTGTTTCTGGCAGCGGTGATAATTGGCCGGAACGTACCGTCTTATAATCTCTCCCAGAAAGATTGCGCTTTTAGTTTCGTTATGCTTAAAGCAAATTTGATCAAAGCTAATTCCCTACGAAGATCTAGAGTGACTCTAAAATTCCCATCAAGAACCTCGTAGGGGTAGGGTAAAGAATGAAATTGTAATGTTTTAAATTATTATATGGAAATTTATTTCCAAAACACGGATGTTTCAAAACGAACGTTTAAAATAGATTCTAAATAAAATTAAATGATTATCCCAATAACGTAATAGAACTAAAGGATTCCATATAGGGAAACTGCGAAGTACAATTTACCAATCCGACTTAGGGTCCTTCAAGAAAAGAGCGTACCAAATCTTAAAAGCCCGGCAACGCAATCGCGAACCCTCTGGCATTAAGATCCATGGGCGGCGGATAACATCAGGTGAGCCTCCTGTCCGTTTGGCCTCTGTTCTATAAAAAAAAATTGTTAATTGCGTCAAGAGACAGTTTTATAAATCACAGTAATCTGTTTTACAGACGATGAATCACGTTTACGTATGCTTATTAAATTTATTTTTATACTCTGTACTGGAAAAGCGTCTTTCTATGAACGAAAGGAAATCAAGCACGCCGTATAGTTAAATAACCTGCAGAGGTACAACCGCAATGATGTTCTCCATCCGGATCTTAATGTAGACGTCATCACAATAATCAAAAAGATTGCTGGATCCCACCAACACGTGAATGTCGAGACAGTTCAACTTCAAGTTTGAAAAGGACAAGATGATTCGAATTAGAGAATTACTGTGAGTGCTAAAGAGTAGAGATTTTTGAACAAGAACAGAGTGTCTTCCCCTTAATAGAGTCTAAGTAGAGGTATCTTTCTTATTAAGAAAGTTTCTTATAAGAAAAGGGAAATAGGATCAATGAACGGGTTGAAGAAGCCTCCCCAACACCAAGAAAGAGTTAAAGCGCCATGCCAACATTACTATTATCAAATTCTAAATAATTCAATTAACATGTAAAGTTTTAAATATTACTAAAATTATAAGTAGTATTATTAAAAATACGACTGTAAATTAAACGTGAAATTTCTGACAATGTTTATTACTTCAAACTCGAGGTTGTAGGTTCGATCCCAGGCTGGTGTACCAAAGGAATTTCTGTCTATTTGCGCGATTTACTTTCGCTCGAACGGTGAAGGAATCGTGAGGAAACCGATCCAAAAAGTTGATGGCGTGTGTCAGGCACAGGAGGCTGATCACGCTACTTGCCTATTAGATTGAAGAAAATAAAACCAGTTTCACATACAGGGACATCGTTCGCGCTATGTTTCCTGAATCTCATCCTTAAAGCGAACGCAAAATAAGGAAAAACATATAATATATTTTCTTCTAATCAATAGCTTAACAGTTGGCACTTAGTGCGTGGCACAAGGGTCGCGATGTCGGCACCTCGCGTGTTACACTTTAATTGCTCAACTTTTCCGCTTTTCGCCGTGCTCCGTTTACACCTTATTGGTATATGTCTATGCCCGAAAAAGTCACTAAAATGAATTACAATAAAGACTGAACAAAACTGTTCTTACTTACGTCCAACACACAAATTAATAAATTGATAAATAGAAAATGAAAACAAATTTATAAAGTTTCCCTGTGGCAGTGTTATTTTTATGCTGGCAACATTTCCTCGCTGTATTGCGATTGCGTTGAGCGAGGAAAGCACCAGATCTGGTGTCGCCGGTACTATCTAGCACCTACTTAAATTTTTAATTAGAGCCTGTGCACTTGAACCCCACGGCCCAAGTGTCCCTACCTAAAGGGAACAAATCAAAGTTCTCAAAAATTAATGTTTACTTTTTTCTTGCTAAACGAATCACTTTTTATATTTTCGGAGAACTCGTGTGAACATATATACATTTAAATATACCAGCTACTTAAACACAATGGTAAGACAGAAGTACTTGCGCCAGTAACTATCATGTCTAAAGACACCGCACGCGTGTCGGACTTATACAACTTCATGAAGTGCGTGGAACAGATATCTGGTCTCACCTACGACGCTTTTACTGCTTTAACACCCCTCATTTATTCATTGTTCTTCAAATATAAATAACAAGTCATTAATGTTGCATGTTAGATAGTTTATTTGGGTGGCAGCAAAATATTCTATTATCTTTGAACTACTATATTCTGTGCTTGTTTTTATCTGTGTTCAACATTCAAATATGTAGATAGCTTCTAAAGACTAACCTCCTTATTCAATTCTCACTCTTATCATCATAGCATAAACACAACTTGACAGAAAGAGACAAAACAGTACTGTAGAAAAGAGGTCAATTAGATTAGTTTGATGAATAAGGGGATAAAATTGTACTATGTGTTGAATTTCGCGCCCTTCAAGAACAGTGGAATCTATAAGTAACTAGAGAATTCGCTATACATCGATGACTTACTTGACTTAAAGTCCTATGGTCCCTCGAGTGGGGCAGAGGGCATCCAGGGTTGAAAACCAGCCTGAGCGGTCCTGGGCAGTTCTCTTAATTTCACTCCACGTCATTCCAGCTTCCTTCGCATCTTCAATGATACTTCGTTTCGTTTTGCTTTGAAGATTTCATTCGAGGGCTTGCTTAGCCATGTGACTTGGATCTCTCCGGAGCGTATGGCTCTCCCATCGCCACTTTTGGCATCGATCTGTCAGTTGGCACCATTGAGTACATCCCATAGCTGATGATTAGAAATTTTAGGGCCAGAATTCCAAGGATTTGACGAAAGCAGCGGTTAACGGAGTTACGGAATATATAAATACAATTATTAATTTAGATAATTTTAATTATACTACATGCATATATTATATAATGCTTATCGTAAAAACTTAGTATAAAAAGAAAAGTTAATAAATAAATAAAAAAGCCGTTCATAAATCATAGCCAAGGTTACATTAAGATTATTTTAGTATTATATTAAACTAGTTCACGACCTCAGACGGAGTAAAGCCTCCTCCGAAATCTTCCACTTGTCTCTCATATTCGCTTCTATCTTCCAATGTTAGGTAGCATAAATTTAAATCTCCCCTTTCAGCATGGATAAACAGACGTACTATCTCTCCACAAAAGAATAGACTTAATAGACTTTCAAGAAAAAACATACGCATAAAAGCTCTGACCACTGAATCATGTACGAAAAGTGTTATTCACAAATTTTACCACGTTCAATGTATCAAAGTCGAACTCCCTTTCAAAGGGTGGGAAAGTTTTGACAGCAGGTGTTATATTTATGCCCGGGTATTGCGTGTACAGCCTACTTATGCCTTTTTAAATATAGAACACATTCAAAATGTCATATTGTATTCTGTATTAAAAATATGAAAGACAAATTTGTTTGTCTTTGCTAGAACTTAATTTCGTCGTCGTTGTCTTTGGTACACCTATTCTAGGTAGTCTCTTACGTTACGTTACGTTTCAGGCTGTTGTCCGTAGAGCAAGGTTCAAATAGAGTCTTTCCTCCAACTTCGATTTTGCTCACTTTGGAGTAGAGACTCTTGGGCCGTGGGGTTCAAGTGCACAGACGCTAATTAAAGATTTAAATTGTCGCCTGGTAGATAGTACCGGTGACCTCAGAGCTGGTGCTTTCCTTGCTCAACGAATAAGTATCGCAATACAGCGAGGAAATGCTGCCAGCGTTAAAGGTACATTGCCAAGGGGACCAATTTTTTTTTTTCATTTTTAATTTATTGTAAATACTGTATACCTATTTAATTGTTATGTTAAGGTTTTATTTAAATATAAATATCTATTGATTTGATTTTATATAAATCATTTTACAATTAATAAAATCATGTAGTTACAGTAATACAGGCTTAGTTAAAAGGGTATTAACATACACAGTACGTCAAAAATGTATTGAATTTTGACATACGGGAGTCAAAGTACGCGCTTAAGTCGACTTCAAATCCTACTCTAGTATAATCCTTAAATGACACTCGAAAGTAAACTAATTAGCTTCCGAATCTCAAAATACCCAATACCCTTTTACGAAGTGTCTGAGAACACGGAAACGTCCCATGTCCCTATTTCCCGAAACGTACTTATTTAAATATTCCCAGAGGTGAATGCACTCTCATTAAAAACAAAACTAAGTTCTTTTTCTTTTGATGTACATCGATGCTCGAGTGAGAGAGATATTCAGTTCTCGCGCGCTAAAGGAGCGATAGTTGTGACAGGTTACAAGTGCCTATGGAGGAAGGGATGTACCAATAAATTATCGATAAACAATTAAACAAGAAAGCCAAAACAGATTACAGTTAAACAAGATATACGCAACAGAAAACATACGTCAATTATGTACATTAATTGATTAAAAAAAAACTGAAATTAAACATTTAACAAACTGCAATTTAGTGCCTCTTTACTATTGGAGGTTGGTCGCCAGTCTCTTGAAGCGTGTCTTGTCCTGTGCTAGATGCAGCAACTCTTCCGCAGTTGCAATACTCGTTCGTTCCCTAATGTTGCGAATCAATTTTTTTCCTTCTACCAACACGTTATTTACCCTGGATTTTACCCATTATTATTAATTGAAGGATGTGGTAACGATCATGGTGCACATAGCCCAGTTACGGAATTTTTCGGAGGAATTCTTAGAGAAATTAATGATAGCAAATAGGGGCTATCTATCCGACCATTAAGAATAACGTGCAAAAATAATAAATAAATAGCGCATGCTTGATTACCTTACTAGTATTTTAGACAAATATTTGCGGTATTAGAAATTATTTCATAGTATTTCGTCTATCTAAACGCTGTTTATGTGTTCTAGAATAAGGACAGGACAGTTGGTCTAAGTGTAACAAAATCAATTGTTTATTTTTTATTATATATAATCTCGTACAGTATTAAAGTAATCCTCGAGCTATGATGGAGTGTCTTAAGAGCGCAGCTCTTGTCGCTGAAAGGTTCGAACCTCAGGAGTAAATCAATGGATTCTGTCTTACACATTTACCACTCACTTGTGCGGTGAAGGACAACATCGTAAAGTCATGTAAAAAGACACAGAAGTTTCAGGCACAGAAGGCCAATCACGTACTGGCCTATTCCAAAAAGCAAATTATAGCTAGCGATATAGAAATCTGAGGCCAAGTCTCTAGCCTACTACCCAGGGTTGTAGTACTACAATTTTTTTACATAACAACAATAATAATATCACATTTCGGAAGCAATCTTGCGTTGGTTTGATGAGACTATATATTTATTTATCAATAAACTCAAACTCAAAATAACTTTATTCGTATAGGAAACCAAGTACACTTATGAACGTCAACTGAAAAGATGTTAAATTGATTCTAAATTTATATTTACTACCAGTTCGCAAGTCAAGGGCGTACGGCGGGCAAGAAACTAAATAAAAAAACATGAATTTATAAACAGGAAACATGATAGATACACATACAAGTTATATGAAAAAATATTTGTATTTACAAATTATAATTATACAAGTGTCCTTACAAAAATAAGCACTAAAATGTAAATACAGCAGACGTCTATATACCTAAAATAAAACAACAACGATTTTAAAAGCCGCTTGAACTCGACAAAACCACAGCACAACACTAGAATAGTGTCACATTACGGGCACGCGCGGCCCTTATTTTTATTTTGTCAAATTGTAACTGAAATAAAGCGGTCGCTCGTAATAAAAATACCGTGGTACTGTTATTGCAACGGAAATAGCGACGGCTGTCCTCCCTCTTCGCTCACTCTGCATGTACTTATTGTTTTATTCTTGTTTAATATAGACGTTTATAAGTGAAACTATCATTTCGTATGGGGCATTCAGGTACGAACTATTGCAGAAAACAAATGTGGCTCTGAGAAAACACATGCCCCAACGACACACCTCGAACACAGAACTTACCTGTGTGTACCTGGAGGGACGAACGGATAGTTCAGCGATTTCAAGAAAAACAAAATGAAACAGTTTTGTAGCCTGCGGACCTTAGGTGGTTTGGCATCCCATGGAATATCGTCATCATCATCATCATCAATGGCTATAGAGCCCCTTAAGTGTTTCTTGCGTCCAACTTCGAACCCCTATTATTTCGTGGTCCTTGACAACTCTATCCCACCAACGCAGCCGCGGTCTATCGGGTTTTCTCTTGCCACCAGGTTGTTTTATGCCATGGAATAAAGTCAAAATTAAAGTACATAAAAAAGTCTCTTCCGTGTTAAAGTAAATTGATTTAAAAAACCGTGATTGAATAATTAATATTTGATTATAGAACCATAAGCTGAAAATTTTGTTGCATACATCTGTTTCGGATTCAAAAATTGCCATGGAGATCAAGGACCTGGTGGCGCAGCGCTGGACAACTTCCCACTAAGTGGACAAATGACCTGGAAGGCGTTGGATGCAAAGCGTAGAACGTGCTAATCTCAGTAACTACTGGTTCAAATTTAATAATTGCTTGTTGTCTATATAACGATATAAAACGCTAATCTGACGCTAGTTTCTTTGTAAGGGTAAGATTCAGATATTAGAGTTAGAGCTTAGATAGTTACGTTCAGAATGACAAGGCGCGCTTGCGTTGCCATTGCACATGCTAAGAGAAGTTAACTATGGAAAAGACTAACTCAAACTCAAAATATCTTTATTCGTATAGGTAAACAAGTACACTTATGAACGTAAAAAAAGAAGTTAAATTAATTGTAAATTTACATTTACTAACAGTTCGCCAATCAAGGGCGTAGAGCGGGCAAGAAGAACTGGCAAGAATCTTTCCGCCACACTTTTTAATCGCTAATTTTTCAGTCATACAATTTGTTTGAACTGGAGCAAATCCCATTTTTTTTCATTTTCATTTACTTATTTATTTTTTTTATTTATTAACACTTCGTTGTATATACATTAATATAGTACAATTGACATAATTAAATAAAAAGGAGAGCAACTGGCGGCCTTATCGCTTTCGAGCGATCTCTTCCAGGCAACCACTGTGAGAAAAAAAGAAGTATTAAATTACAAAAGATAGGCAAGAAGTGCAAAAATACATGTATTCATTTAGTGATAATTCTCTAATTTCGTTTGGGACTTTGTTGTGAAAACGAATAGAATTTGCATATAAGGAGCGGTTTATCTTCTGGAGCCTAGACAAAATTATAGATTAAATTTATAAGTACGCATTATAAATTTAATCTATTATTTTGTCGTCCTCTTTCCGTCGTGGATTGCATATTACTGAAATAGATACAGTGTCATTCACCCGTCTAACTTTGTAAAAGCACTTACATGACTCCAGTGACAACTTAAAATGTAACACATTTATTGAGAATTGCAAGGATTTGATTATGCGTTGCCAGTTAACTTTGCCAGAGTCAATAAGGTGGTTCGAGCGTGCGACTTTCATCCTTGAGGTCGTTGGTTCGACACCCGGCTGTGCATCAATGGAGTTTTCTATGTATACATTTAATACTCTCTTTCCTAGCGTTGCAAGGTGATCTCCTAAGTCATCTGTCCACCTAGTGGGAGACCGTCCAACTTTTTGCCGTCTGGCTCTCGGCCTCCATGCCAATTTTTCAATTCGAATCATATCAACAAAACGTTCAGCTTCATATGTTTCATTAATCAAATATTAATTACTATCTAGGTAGGTACTATATAGCTATAAGTAAATATAGTTTGCCCCGGGGAACAAAGTCGTAAAAGCAAAATCTATTTTATTTCAGGAAAAATAAAAGAATGTACTGCTAATATTGCTAGGATACTAAGTACATTACATTTACCAATATACTCGTATATATCAAAGTTTTTTTCCTTTTCGGTGATGAAAACATTGTTGTTATATATTTAGTGTAGATAGGTAAAATATAACTCGATGTACATTACAGTAACCGCACATTACGACGGTAATTTTGACGAATGTCTAGAACGTAATAATTTATTACCACGCTTTTCGCGGAAATATTACCTTGGTAAAACAGGGATATAGTATCACCAGTCTTTATTTGTCTTAAAATTGTGGCATTAACTTTTATGATTGTATTCTAGAATTACAATCTAAACTAAAACTATCTTCATGATTTTTGTTATCTATTTCAGGAAGGTATAATAAGGTAAACGAGTATTACTAACATTGTGGACAAAATGCTTTCTTACAAAAGGAAGTCAAAAAGGATTAAACATTATTATTATTATTATTATTATTATTATTATTATTAAGCCTTTATTGCTGACACCTATATAAACATTTGTTTTAGTTACATAACCTAACTAAATCAGATAATAAATAATACATCAGCCTTGCGATTCTGTAACTCACTTTTCGAACTCACACAACGGTTTTCACAGCCGCGGTCGCGCTCAAATCAGTCGTAAAGCATTCTGATAAGGAGGGAGTTTGTAGTTTATTGTTAATCAGAATGCCAAATCGTAAAATGACTGCTTTACGACTGATTTGAGCGCGCCCGCTGCTGTGGAAACCGCTGTGTGAGTTCGAAAAGTGAGTTACAGAATCGCAAGGCAGATGTGCCGGCTTTGGTAATCAGTATATCCTGTAACACATAAGCGTCTTCCAGCCGCTTCCATTCTTTTCTAATGTTAGCTCTTCCTGTCCAAGTTATGCCTACTATTCTCTTTATATCGTCTGCCCATCTCTTACCCTGTCTTCCTCTTTTCCTTTCATTAAACGAAAATTGATTGATATCTTGAAGTGTGAGGTGAGCAACAATGGATATCCAGACAGAATGACAGATTATAAGAATGGATACTCAATCTGGATATCGGCTCTATATCTCAATCCCCCAATAAAGTAAATATAACAAGAATTTAGATAAGTAAATAGTAGAATTGGATACTAGCCAAGCGGATACCTTGTTATACCAATGATATTTCATTCATTACTGTCGCGTGGATTTGTAGAAATCATTATTTTTACATATTGTGTTGGAACTTGTCTATATTTTTTTTGTTTTTTTTTTATTATATATTTATAGAAGAAATCGTTTATTAAAACCTTAACATAACAATCAAATATATAGTATTTACAAATTAATAAATAGATAATTGAAACAAATTTAAAAAGTTTGGTCCCTGTGGCAGTGTACCTTAAACGCTGGCAGCATTTCCTCGCTGTTTTGATACTTCTTCGTTGAGCCAGGAAAGCACCAGCTCTGGGGTCACCGGTACTATCTACCAGGCGTCAACTTAAATCTTTAATTAGCGCCTGTGCACTTGAACCCCACGGCCCAAGAGCCTCAACGCCAATAGGAACAAAATTGGCCTAATATTTTGGTTTAATTTTTCTTTATGTCTTCGTGTATGTTATGTTTGCCTATAAGTGCTTGTCACATTAAATATTGTTTTTCATTTTTCTTGTCCCAATGTATCAGTGTGCCGAGCGTTGGCAAGCTTTTGTAATATATAAAATCGAGACATTACGTTTTTTTATGATTCAATTGTTTTTTTTTCACTTAATTAAAAATTTTGCGTCAAAACAGGCTCAATAACATATTTAACAAATATATATACATATTTAGTTTCATAGTGTTACCTTAGTAGCTTCAGCGTGCGATTCTCATCCCTGAGGTTGTAGGTTGGATCCCCGCCTATGTACCAATGGGACTTTCTATGTGCGTATTTAACATTCGCTCGAACGGTGAAAGAAAGCATCGTAGGAAACCGACATGTCTTAGACCAAACAGTCGACGGCGTGTGTCAGGCGCAGAAGTCTGATCACCTCTTTCCCTATTAGATTGACAAATAATCATGGAACAGATACAGAAATCTGAGGCCCAGACTTAAAAAGGTTATAGCGCCACTGTTTTATTTATTTTTATATTTACTTTATGACTGTAACCGAAATTTATTGTTTTAATTGTTTTTCCGCCGAAATTAAACACTGTGTTCACAAATGTGTGTACCAATCTGCATTCTTAATATTTTTTACTAGCTTGTCGAAGTATTCGATTTTTTTTTATATTTTGATAACAAATAGTCCTAGCTGACAAGAGATCAAAATTTTTTTTAGTAGTCGGTTCACTACTATCGTTACCACACATAGAGAATCTTTTGCTTCATAGTAATTAAATACTTTTTTTTTTCTATTAACACCATTATCTACAGTTTAACCACAATATAGCGAACAGATAAGAAAACTTCCGTGAATAGATACTTATTTGTATAAAAAACTACTTTAGAAGATGTCTAAGAAGTCATTTATTATTATAATGTATGGAAATATTACAAGGTTAAACGCCTCCGCAATTAATTTACCTTTAATGCAAACAATTTATTTTTATGAATGTACAATAAGTCCGATTGACGCCACGCCTCCAAAATAAACTGACTACTATAATCTTAATTTCAAGTTATTTTAAACTTAATTAGTACCAAAATTAGTATTGTAAATTGTAATCCATGTTTACTTTTATATGTAAAAACTATACATAAATTGTGAACAAAAATATAAAAACGCTTTATTAACAGAAAGACAATTGAGCATCTGTCAACGAAAAAATAAAATGCTAATTTAATCCATATTAATTCGTTTAAACGTCAGTACTGACATCTAGAATTTTTTTTGTGTAACTCAGAAGTTTTTCAGCGCCATCTAGCGGAATGAATTTGTATTAGCTAGAGTAACCAAAGCTTCATTCATTTCTGGTTTGAAGAACATGTTAAGAGTTTACTACGACTTTTGTAGATGGCGTTAGTAGTCGGGGTAATGTCAAAACAAAGACGACAGTACACTACTACATTATTAAATATAGTTAAAGCGTTTGTCAACTTATTTAATTTATGTTTATAAGTAATATTTAGTTTCTTTTGCCACTTTAATGCCATACTGTTTAAAAATTACATATCAAATGGGCGTTAGTTATTGTTATTCCCAATTTTTTTATGTCCTTTTATGTACATTTGGGTATAGGCCTCCTCCTGAACTTTCCTAGCCCATCGCTTTTGTGACTCCGCGTTTCTTTTTCCTGGAGGTCTCCTCCAGTGAGTGGCTTCGGCAGTCCATATTTTATCTGTTCACCTTGCAATATGGCCCGCCAATATTTAATTTATGCTAACACAAATATACAATATTTACAATATTCTTAACCAATTAATAGCTTATTCCCATAAACAAGGTTCAGAACCTGATTATATAATAATATAGGCTTGCAAATATGTAACTATTTAAAAAAAACAGAATTCGTGTAAAGTTATAGGATGTGATGTAGTTTATACGTGTACATTAAAAGGCTACATTAAAATTAAATCATTATGAAAAAGAAACTCCTCTTTGCAGAAAACTCATAATTTTAAGTTAGATACTAGCTACCAAAGTTCTATTTAAAAGTGATTTTTTTTAATTAAAATTGTTTTCTTTAAACAACTTATAAACTTCTTGTTTTCAAAATGACGTATTCATACACACAAAAAATATCCAAATTAAACATTTGTATATATACAACAAGTAGAACGTGGTCTCCAAAAGACTGGAAATGTGCTGGTGTTTGAGCGCAAAGAAAAATGCATTCACTCTTTCGACAAAAGACTTGGAGTATAAGCATATATTCATATTTTGTTGTAGGAAAGGAGGCAAATGGGCAGGAGGATCACTTATTAAATGTTAAGTGCCCATGGACACACTCAATGCCAAAGGGCTCACAAGTGCGTTACCGGCCTATTAGAAATTTTCTTGAAAGACCCAAAGTCGAATTGGTTCTGATTTCCGAAATACTTTAGTGGGTAGCTGGTGGCGAGGCTAAAACTGCTTTACAAAACACTCAGTTGTGGAACAACTCTGAACATTCTTCATGGTAAATGCGGTAGAAGATACAAAGAGACCCCATATCTCCACACAACGCCAAGAGATCAAGCCGCAGGGAAAGATATTCATAACGATGTCTTTACTATAAAACGATTATACTGTTTAATCAAATAATAAAAATAGACCAATTAATGTACTGATCAGAAAAACCAATGTAAGCCGGAAACCAGTGATTTGGCAAGTGTGGGTAACCAAGTATGGTTTAAAAGTAGGCCGTATTGTGTATGTGTTATGGGTGAAAATAGCACAATTTTTAAACATATTAACGGGTGTTATTGGGACTATAAAGGATGCAATAGATATGTTGTACATACATTGAAGCATTTTATATGCTTTTTCGGTATTTTCTTTAAATTTCCTTGTTCAAATTTTCCAGCAAAACTCAAAAGGCAATCCAAAAGCGAGTTGCTTCGAGTTGCAAGGTCAATGGAGAAAATAAGTCTCTCTTATTTTAGCGAAGGGTTTTATTCAAAAGATTTCATCATTACTTAGCCATCTGATTTGTCTGTGACACACACCGTAGACTTTTTGTGTCTATGCAGCTTTCCGCACGATGTTTTTCATAGAGATAAAAAGTCCAGAGCACAGTCGGGGATCGTACCTACGACCCCACGTTGAAACCACCAACGCTGCTCTGATTTATAATTACCGCCTTGTCTTATAAAGCTTATTATAGACAATAAGAATTACATTAAGTTTATATTATTATATACAGGGTGGCCAAAAAGTCGTGGATCAAACGCAAATAGGGGATAGATGAGGTCATCAGCGGCAAAAAATTGTTTTACGGTAGGTCTCTAAGGTCAACCCCTGCAGAGTTATGATTTATTTTGCGTTTTATAAGAAAATTGACTTTTTTTTACTAATTCTTATTAAAATTTGAAAATATCTACATCTTGTATCTTTCTCATAATATCCACTAGATTGGTACTGATGAGTTCTTGCGTTAGACATACTATTTATAGTTGTTTATTGAGTGTATTCAAGATAATATTAAGTGATACGATATAAAATTTTAACAAATCATAAATTTTTCTTAACTTTGGACCCCACTGTGAAAAAAAATTACTCTACCGAAAAGTGTCCCTGTACTACAAGTTTTGGCGCATTTAATAGGGATTCTGAAAAGGTATTACACGTGGGCAGGAGTTGCTCTAATATCTTTCTAGGAAGAATTACAAACAACGATTGTGAAATAATAATTGTATTAAAACAATTATTTCTCAATGGTAGTTTGTAGGAAACAAAATATTTTACAATATATGTAATATGCTCAAAATTCCTGACTCTGACCATAATACTTAATCTGCACCGTCTAATAAAATTCCTACGTAACCCTCCAGCCATCTGTCCAATTTTTTGAATCCAGTCCGATTCACACAGTACTGGTCACAGGTAGGTAAATAATCTATCATAAGTCCGAATCGTTGTTGTTTTTTCGTCCTAGAAAGATATTAGAGCAACTCATGGCGATGTGTAAAACCTTTTCAGAATCCATATTAAATGCGCCAAAACTTGTAATACAGGGTCACTTTTCGGTAGAGTAATTTTTTTTCACAGTGGGGCCCGAAGTAAACAAAAAGTTTTGATTTGAAAAAAAATTATATCGTATAACTAAATATTATCTTCAACACACTCAATAAACAACTATAAATAGTATGTGGTAAGCAAGAACTCATCAGTACCAATCTAGTGGATATTATGAAAAAGATACAGGATGTAGATTTTATCGAATTTTAATAAGAATTAGTAAAAAAAGTCAATTTTCTTATAAAACGCAAAATAAATCATAACTTTGCAGGGGTTGACCTTAGAGACCTACCGTAGAACAATTTTTTGCCGCTGATGACCTCATCTATCCCCTATTTGCGTTTGATCCACGACTTTTTGGCCACCCTGTATAATACTAGCTAACTTCGTTCCGCCTTACAGTCTAATAATTCCGTTGTTACTTTAGTTTAACTTTATTTAAGATTTCATTGAGGTAATAATATTGATACAACTTTTATTTGAAATACAGAAATGTTTTATTGCTTGCCATTGCGAAAGAAAAATGGCAGTTTTACACATTAGGCCTCTTCTCTCTATCGCCAATATTGCGATACTGCATGTTAAAGCACTTTCTGCTTTACAACATTTTTTGATGAGGTAACACATGTCTTCGATCAAGATCAAAGCCTGGTTATGCATCTCCTCATTCACCTCAAGATCGGAATTTCTTGATCTGATACGAATTTCACGTAAAATGATGCATAGTATTGTCAACAGATGGCACCACATGCTGTTTGCATTCGTAAAATTAATTTATTGTTATTCGATAACTTATCCGATCTTGAGTTATAAGTGGTGTAACTAACACGACTTTGTTTTATATATTTAAGATTAGCACAATAGAGATTAAACCTACACCGGAGTGATGGCCTCCTCCAAATTATTCCATATTGTGTCTCTCATCTTCGCCACTATTTACCATTTTTTCCCGCGAGAAGAATAATACCTTAAATACCTTTGTTACCTTTAATTTCATCTTGACGCCAACCCTTTTAGAAAGGGGAGATTTTGACTCCCTTGCTGCCTAGCTTCTCGGGCACACATCTGACTGATTCCGTGCCTGATAGGCTATGATGTAGAGGTCCCTGTTTACAAAAAAAAGGTTCCCAGGTTTCTGGGGTCCTTTCTATAACTTATGTTATACAAGAGTTTAAAAGTCTGTATTTATACTGGATTTCAGACACAGTTCAATCAAAATTTATTGTCAATAGGAATATTACAGGAAATAGCCCAGGCGCTCTCTTACATACTCACTCCGCTGGCCTAACCTAAGTGAACTCTGACCTCTGAAAGAAGAGAATGCATGATCTGGGGGCTTAAAATCAGGACAATTTTTTTAAATATACCTCAATACAAAAAGACAGGACCGGATTTAGAGGTGGGCAATCGGGGCTACAGCCCCGTGACCTCCACAAAAAAGGGTCACCCACAATAGAGACTTCGAAAAAAAAATGGTTTTAAATTTCTACTAGTAAACAGCTTTTCTTTTGATATATTTTTGTTAAATACTAAATACTTGGTTCCACAATAAATTATTGATTGAAAAACTCAACTGAAAAAATTTGCTTATATTTGGTCAATAATTTGGGGCCTCCACTCCTTGGTTGCCCTGAGGCCTCCAGACTCCTAAACGACCCTGCAAGAAAGTTAGTTCATGTAAATTAAAACTAAAAAGTTATAATAAAACAACAACCAAAAAAAACAGCCTATACTACACAAGGTGTGCAAGATTCGATTTCGTGTAAAATTAAATCTATACGTTAAAACTGCATGGATGCCTGTTCATGAAGTATTTCCAAAACAAATTCGACATAGGGTCCTTCAAGAAAAGAGCGTACCAACTCTTAAAAGGCCGGCAACGCATCGCCCTCTGGCATTGAGAGTGTCCATGGGCGGCGGTATCACTTAACATCAGATGAGCCTCCTGCCAATTTGCCTCCTATTACATTAAAAAAAATATGCACCAAGGAACTACACAATCTGTTCCATTCATATAACGTTCACCTAGAAGCACACTGGAGTTTCACCCCTTCGTTGTCGTCATCCCCAGGTGCGACAGAATTTGGTTCTTCTTTATAAAATCAGCAAAAGAATGGCCTTGCCCGCTCCCATCTTCACTAGACAATATAATATGGGTTCCTTCATAGCGGATGAAAGAGCATCTGCTGGAGTGCCGTCCAATAGGCCACATCTCACTTAACATCAGGTGGGATTGTGGCAAAACCTCTGTGCAGTTCTGTATACAAAAATGAAAATAAATATCACGATAGCGAGCAATGTAAACTTACATTAATAAATTCACGCGAAAGCGATGCGCCCGATCTATTTCGGGATTTAGCGAGTGGCCGCCAACCTGCGCGCGCGCTGGTCGTGTAACAGATTTCTGATAGTGAAGTGTTAGTGATATGTTAACATCATGACGAAGGCTTTAAGGATGGATCACTTTAAACGGCAGCGGTACGGCCTGCGCAAGAGACGGGTAGGTTGAATTTATTCTCATAAAAACTCAAATCTAGTTTCAAAAACTGTCAAGCCGTCAAATCAGCTGGACTTTTTTGACTGTTCTTAAGAAAATAATATGACTACATAAGTGTGTCGTATGTTTAGAAATATGGTTTTGACTGTGAATCGACTCCGAGAATTTACACTCCGACACACTCGAGGATAAAACAACAGAAATATGTTACACGTCAGAGTATTTCAATTATATCTAATGGTGGATATATAGATATATACTTAGTCCAGTCATAAGTTCTGTTATAAATGAAAATGCATTTTTTTAATGAAGTTATGTAATATTATTAAAATGTACACCTTCATATTTATTAAAGTCTCAGCAAAAAATTTAAAAAAAAATCTAATCGAACTGGCCACCTTTGGCTTTTATACAGGCCCTTTTGTCTTCAGTGTTGGTCAGTGCAGTCATAACTGCTTGTAGGCTGTATAAATTCGGTACTTACTGTCAAAATACAGAGTTCGTAGAAGTGGTCTAGCGGGCATGAAGTCCCATATTACACCCATAATATCCCTAATACTTTTTTTGAATAGGTAATAAAAATTTATCTACCCTTGTGACAGTGCTAAGAATATTGGATACATAAATGTCGAGATCAGTCGCTTTCGCTATTGGAAGTTACAGAGAACGCATGGTCAATAGTGGTATAATATTCATCGACTATCTTAAAAAGGGAAAACCATCAACAGCGTCCATTACGTGGCGAAAAACGGCACCTTTTGAAGAAGAAGAAAGTGAAACAACACTTCACTTCATCGTGTCACAAATCAATGAAAACGATGGCAAAATTCTATGAATTGGGCTTCGAATTGCTTCCGCATCCACCATATTCTCCAGATCTGGCACCCACCGACGTTTTCCTGTTCTCAGACCTCAAGAGAATGCTCGCTAGATAGAAGTTTTGCGCTGATGAAGAAGTTATCGTCTTTTTTAGGCTAAAGACAAATTGTATCGAAAAATTTTATGACCGCCTATAATCGTCGTATCGTTCGAAATGGCAACTATATTGAATAATCAAATCAAATTCTATAATTCAATATAAACTTTACGTCAAAATGTATTCTGAACCATCTAGTCAATAACTTGCTAAATTAAAACCAATTATGTAAATTGCTGTCATTTAAATTCTGCAATTCTTATTGCATTTGGATGTTCGCCATTAAATAGAAATACTTCGATGTCAAGATCAAGGTTCCTCCTAGAAGTCTACTAGGCATAGAATAAATCTAAAAAGTCGGCTGACATTTGGCAACGCAATGAAGCTATCTTACCTCACTGCTTGGTAACATTATCAATTTGTGGCACTGAAATCCTCTAAGTGTTTGATCCGGCTCGAAGGGCCAAAATGTACGGTTTAGTAGGATGTTTTAAATAGCAAAGGATACTAGGACAAGAGAGTATTTAATGCTGATTAGCTATATGCTTGTTAAGATGCTGAAGAGTAGAGCCAGATTTAGAGGTCTGGAGGCTTCGGGGTAACAAAGTAGTGTAGGCGCCTGGCCCCAAATTATTTTCTAAATAAAATTAATAATTTTTTCAAACGAGTTTTTCAATAAATATTTTAATTATTTATTGTGAAACCAAGTTGATTCTTTTAGTATTTAACAAACATAAAAATATATCAAAAGAAAAGTTGTTTACTAGTCCGAATTTAAGATAAAAAAATTTCCGAAGTTTCTAATGTGGGGGTCTCTCTTGTGGAGGCCCCAGAGCTATAGCCCCGGTTGCAATCCCCTAAATTCGGCCCTGCTGAAGTGACTGCCTGGATCTGGGTTATACTCTCGTATATGTCGCAACTCCGATGAATTAGTAGTCGCCGCGGTTAGAAGTCAGAAAACCAGAGTGAACAAAATGTGCACCCAATCTGCCTCTTCATAGCATTTTTTCGTATAGAAATAGCGAATTTCCTTAGTCAAGAATATGTCTAAATAAATTAATTTTAACATAATTCAAGTGTCAGTTGTCAAGTATCAACTGTCTAGAACAATACTGATGTCAATGTTTGAGGTGGCGAAATGAAGCTGCGCCTGATTTTTCTACCTTAGTTCGATTTCAAAACAAAACATTTGTTATTGATAAGCTCCCTGGAATTTATATCGTTCTGATTATGAATGGGTGACTCATACATGTTTCATCAGTATTTAGTTATTCTGGGAGAAATTAGACTGCGGCTATTTGGGTTGAATGTGAAAAATATGTAGAATTTTTTTATATAACATTTGTTTATGCACTTCTTGTACTTTATTTACCATATTTCTGTTTTTAGTTTTTCCCTTACTAGGGTTGCCTGGAAGAGATCGCTTGTTAGCGATAAGGCTACCCGTTGCATCCCTTATAATTTTTATGAATTGTGTGTTATTTGTGTTCCTTTGTAATGCAACGTAGTGTGAATAAATAAATCAATGGCGCTGCAACCTTTTTAGGTCTCAGATATCTGTATCTGTTTCATGACCATTTGTCAATAGGCAAGAAGATGATCAGTCTGCAAAGCACAAGCTGTCGACTTGGGTCTCCACGCTGCGATTTCCTCACGATGTTTTCCCGTTCGAGCGAATGTTAAATGCGCACATAGAAAGAAAGTCCATTGGTACACAGCCGGGGATCGAACCTATCCCTATAGAGTCTCACGCTGAAGCCACTAGGCCAACACGGCTTGTTAAAAATATATATAGAAAGAAAAATTCACTGTTGTTTTTGGGGCTAAAGTTTGTAACGTCTTCAGTGTTGTTAACCTCTGATAGCTCTGGATTATTAATATTCCTCCATTTATAATAATATATTTTCAAGGTCATTTTGTGGAATCCAGAATTAACACCAACAAAGAATTTCATTAGCTGCTTTATCGCCTAGAACAATATGTCCTGAAGTCTGTCTAGACACGGCGTACACATGACGCTAAGTGTGTCGTCACAATTAGGTCACAGTGATGACAACTCCCGACAGCAAAAAAGCCCGCTGAAGATTTGGGAAAGCGCTACATTTCGTCGCTTTACCATAATTTTGCGGTAAACGTGACCTTCTTTTTTCTGGCAAAAAAATCTCAAGCGGGTAAAAAAGTGCTAGATTCCGAGCATATTTTTTAAGCGCTGACAGATCCAAAATCCCGCTAGCTGTCCCGCTGTAGCGGTCAAAGCGCTAAGTTGGCATCAGTGTTAGGTCAACGTTCCATCGATCGGTGGTGTGCGCATGCGTCACCATCTCAAACGAATATTTATTTTATATCTTAAACAATAAGAATCAAATTTCCGTCATTCTCAAGCCACTGCAGTTTTCGTTACTTTGGGACTTCAGAAGGAAAGTTAATAATTTTAGGTTGACTTTTACTGTTATATCCCTTCTGTTTTGTAACATTAATAACACTGGTTTACGAGTTGAGGTCCTAGTTTCGGATCCCGTGATGTGACCTTTATCTTAGACCTAGTGCAGTACCTAAGCACGGACAGTTGAACAACCACAGATTTCCTATAATATCTTCTTCTTCTTCTTCTTAAAGTGCCTCTCCACTACTGGAGGTTGGCGGTCAGCTCGTCAAACTCCTTCTTATTTTTCGCCAAGCGCATCCGCTGTTCTACGCTGGCCACTCCCGTCCATTTTCTAATATTGTGGAGCCACGACTTCCTCCTTCTGCCAGCGCGTGTTTTCCCCTCGACCTTGCCCATCATGATTACTTGAAGAATTCCTATAATGTGTCTGGACTATATTGTACAGTTTGTTTGACTCTGTATGAGCCAATGCATTTTGCTCACAGGCTTTCTTAGTTTTATACGCATGGCGATTTCCTAAATCGTCGGAGTTACGCCCCGAGAGTATAGCCAGACGTAGGCACTCTCTTTAACATTTACATTAGATTCGTTTCATAGCAATTAGCATTTAACTATTACGCTTATATTGTTGTATGCGAGTGGGTAATAGAGTAAAAATAGAATCCTAAATTAAAGAACCCCGATGATCCAGGAACCGTACAGACTCAAAGAGTGATGTCGATATACCTAAGCAAGTAACTTTAAATGATATACAAAAAAGTGCGTTCGTACAATGTACGCAATGTCAGAAGTGAAACTTCTTTAGCAAAAATTTTTTTAAGTCTTGTTCATATTTATACAAATCTTAAACTTTGGATTTCCGAGACTTAGAGGGAGGGAAAAGGAAGATATGTTAGGAATTTAATGAATTTAATTGTCATTCAAATATTAAGTGTCTAAAATTAATACAAATTATTAATTTAATTTAATTCTTCGATAATAAAACACGTGGTATTTTTGCTCTCTCCCTTTTCTTCGACAAAAACGCTGCACAAGATGTGACGCTAATATAATTATTATTGCGTTTTATCCGTAAAAAAATTACCCTCATGCGCCTAAAGAACTTCAAAAACTATAAATCTGATTACAAAATCCTTTCAATGGGCGCCGTTCGCAAATTCGAATCATTCAGACACCTCGGTACATGAATGGAGGAGCTATACTTAATACATACAAAAATTGACGTCGAATTGATAAGCACATTCGGATCTTTTTCTACCACAATAAATTAAATAAAAATATAACGAAGAAACGAATCAAAATCTGATAAAAGTTTATTTCAAAGATATTTATCCAAAAACACACAGTAGAGAAGAAACTGGTGTCTGTAGTCTAAGCTCTTCTACGTGGAGTATTTTACTGGGGTTCTAAATCTAGTCCAATTTAACCCCAAAAAGAAGATTTTCCTGATAAAAAACACCCTTTGCCTCTCTTCCCTTTGAACTCTCTTTAACCACAGCTTGTATTGGAATACTGGGCGTAGACATATCGTGTGTTTAGTTTCGCGGTATTTTTAAAGGAAAAACTAAATTAGCCTCCGTGAAGCTTGGTGTGCTAAGCACGGCGAGACGGTACTCCACTCCGGCACCGCTTGCAACTCTATAAAGCGCATTTTCGGCCCCACGTGGAGTACTTCTCTCACTTAGGGGCGGGAGCTCCCCATTACCAGCTTCTCCTCCGTATTCAACGAAGAGCGTTAGGAATTGTCGACGACCAGTCCCTGTCCAAACGGCTTTATCCCTGGGGTAGAGGTGTAGGTGAGGTTTCTCTGCATTTTCTACCACATTTAGCAAGGAGAGTGTTCAGAGGAGGTGTTTGGATTAATGCCTCGAGCTGACAGTCACCATCGGACGTCGAGTCAAAATACGAAATATCCCCTCCTCGACTTCCGTCTATGTGAAACCAGCTGCCCGTTTAGGTATCTCCGAAATAATACGACTTAGGGTCCTTCAAGAAAAGAGCGTACTTACACGGCCGGCAACGCATTCGCGAGCCCTCTGGTATTGAGTATCTATGGTAGTCATTTCTGTCTATCACATATCAGGTGAGGTTTCTGCCTGTTGAGACCCTGTAAAGCCAATCATGTCATCAATATAATAAGTGGTAGCCCTTAGCTGTTCGCTTATATCTTGTCACACTAACACGGTTATAATTAATATTTACTGAAGTAACCTCCAACAGTTTATATTATTCTTTCAGTTTGGATACGAAAACAAAGTCTGGCTGCTATCAGTAATAATCTAGTGTTCAAAAACGGCTAAGTAGTAGTTTACTACAAACATATTGTTAAAGGAATTGTTTTTCCTTCCCATTTTTAATTGCAAAGCTCCATGTCTGAACTCTTAAAAATATTTAAAATTTTAAAGCTTTGTTTCAACATCCAACTCTAGACAAGAATGTTTTGGTTTTGTTTACGTCGTCACTTACATATACATACAGTAGATGAAAGTACGTATATATACAAGACTATATATATCTGGGGAATGGATGTAAATACAATAGGGATACAACTCGGGATACTCTTGGCTAACTATTGGTAGGTAAACCATCTCGATGAAGCTACAATTTTAACACATAGAGCAAGAATTTTCCGCCCCATAATTGTTATGTACCTCATTATGCAAACGCACGTTCGACTTTCATTAACTATTTACATTTAAAAACACATGTTTATTGAACCCTAATATTTACCCTGTTGCGAATGCAAGCGATGCGCGCGCACCTCATTCACCCGCCCGGGACGCGGCGTGCGGGGCATAGCAATCGCGGGGGAGGGGTGCGGTTACCGTTAGTTTCCGTGTGTTCGCGCGGCCGTCGGGGTGACCGCGCGGCCGATGCGTGGCCACAACGGCCGACCACGACGGAATCCCTTTGGTGGTCCAAGGTGGCCACCATCTCCAGCCACCATGTCGTAACATGATGGGTTACAACAGTCAAGGCCACGGTTACAACAAATTGTTCGCTCAGGTGCGTGCGCAGTGCGTTTTATAAGCGATACTGGAAGATGGGCTTCAGCCGCGTATGGAAATTCTTGTTAAATCTCGGTAATGTCGGATTACGCTAGGATCCAGGAAGTGGTTTCGAGTATACTTACCAGCTAAATGGCGTACAGTTTGTTTGAATAAGACTTGTTTGTGTTTATCTATCGTTTGTAACATTTGTTCTATCAACTCGTCTGTCGTCCTCATCTATTTAGTTGTACCTACATACTACATCATAATCGAATTTGCCCATCGTGTATAGAGATATAGAATTAATTTGGAGTAGTAATTCCCCATAAATTTAGCAACTCATTGTCCATTCGATGTGGATTGAAGCGATGACGCTATTTAGCCTGGTTTTTATCAGTCTATTATCGTGTCAGTAACGAGATTGTAATGACACTGGTGATTGACGTTGCTTCAGTCAAGTACTCTAATAAAAAAGCTAAGAAAACAATTTGCTCCAACCGCTAGTAAAGTTAATATAGAAATTAAATTTTGAATTACTTTCGCCTCATTTTACCATCAGTAATTTAAAAAAAAACTCCTTAAACTATGGTTTTGGAGTCGAACCACAGAGAATATTAGACCGTCAATTCTTGTAATAATAGGTATAAATTTAATTGGCCTTCTCAAAGTTGTTCTCTCTTGTTGGCAGTTAGAATACCAACAGATGCAAGTTTAACCAAGTCCGTTTGATTCAAACTAAACATTTAACTGACATCAAAACCATAAAAGATTAATAATAATCACGAACAGTTCTATTAATAAAAGTTAACCGCTCGTGCTACAAAGTTAGGATTTCAATAACATACCAACAATATTTAGCTAAAACATTGTTAATCCATACTACGTCAAACCCAGATATTCTATTTCTAGAGTATAAACACTGATTCACTTTCATCCATAAGTGTATCTTCTATGTTCTATTTTTGGAAGATTATTGTTTTTGAAAAATTAACGTTGGTCAATTGTCAATGTCTACTTTGACACGAAAACTTTCGTCATTATATTTAACAATGCTACATAATTTTTTTTAGATTTTAGTCTGTAAAGGTCTAATTTTTAAATAATACAACAATTTGAAGTTTTAATTGCTCATTCTGCAATGATTATTAAAGAAGCCTCTGGAATTATGTTCCTTGGCTGCGTACAAAAATGAGTGTAGGGAATAGAATGTGGGGGTTGAACATTTAAATGACGTCATTGATATCGCCGCCTGTCTGCCGCCAACCAAACCCTGACCAACAAACCTCTGAGATAATCGATAATACTGGCCGAATAGCAAACTTATTGTTAACTCATTCAAAATAATACTTTATATTAAAGCACGGAGCTGGTTGCTAAAGATGTTATTTTTTTTTTAATTTCTAGAGTTATTAGCTTGCGTCCTTAGTGTTTTAGGCTTTGTAATTTAGTATTTGTAGTGCATTCAGTAATTATTTGTTTTTTCTCACACGCTTAAAGCTATGTATGTTGCTTTTATTTATTGTCGCTTCATTTTTAACACGTCATTAATTCATAATTTCTATTCTCTTTGAAGGTTCTCTATGTTTGAATACTGCATGTTTTTGTATGTACATTGTCACAAACGCGGACCCAGCGGTTATTGTTACTGCCACTGAAAGATTAACCAAGTGCGACTCGTTCACATAGAATTACAGAGGAATCTCGATAATTTGAATCTCTCGAAAATGTTTGTCCCTTGAAATATTCGATTCATTGAATAAAATCATTGTAATTGGTCTCCTCGGTAATTTGAAGTTGAGGGAATAGTAATAATATAATTTCCCTATATAGATTTAAGTGTTTATCACGCACGGACCTGTCGTTTGTTTAACTGAAGTTGCTCACTCAATAAAAGATTACGGACTTTCGAAATAAAATTTGTGAATTCTATTTAATTGTTAATTCATAATATATAGAAATAACAAATCACGAATTTTGATCAAACTCTTATTTACTTAACCTCCCCCTCGTGGTTATTTAAACGCTAGTTATTTTGAACTCTCGATAATTTGAAACTCAAGAATTTCAAAATATCGAGTGTCGGCTGTATGACTCAATTAATACAGATCGCATAAATTTTAACTGTCTTTTGCTGTGTGAAGAATGAAAAATTGAAGCCAAAAGAAACATAATTTCGAAATAAAAATTTGTGAATTTTATTTAATGGTTAGTATATAGAAATAATAAATCACGAATATTGATCAAACTCTTATTTACTTGAGTCCCCCTCGTGGTTAAACTCGTAATTTGAGTTATAAATTATCGAGAGTCTGTATGATATACCTACCGTAACTTTGGTGAATGAGCTGAATTTAGAAAATATTGCTGGCAAACCCATGTTGGATCCGCGTCTATCTTTCTAAAAAAATCTCTTTAAATTGCCTTTTTATATTTGCAATTAGCATTGTATGTAATTATTTTATGCTAATCTATTTGCAGATTAATTTGTGCATTATAAATATGGTGGGCATGTGTGTCTGATTTTTCTTGTGCGTTGCATGCAGTGGGCGTTCGCGCACGTCAAATGAAAAACTACAAGCCGCTGGTAAGAATTTCCTTTGCTTTCTGTGAAAATGCGTTTTTCGTTTCGCGTTATCTTCGGTGCAGTTTTCCGAAATAAAACTTTGATATGATGTATGAGAGCGTGAAACGAAAAATGCAGAATTTTATTACACTATACACTTCCTATTTATATGTTATATATCTTATTTTTTTTAATACTTCAGTCAACACAAAAATATCTTTGTGATTTAAAATTGTTAAGTTGGGGCTGTGTTTAACTGTGTTATTGCTATGAAGATTTTTTTTAAAGAAAAATATACAATTGGACGCGCATTCGATTTCCGTCGAAACAATAACAGTTTTGGTGGCCCCTAAATTTAATATTAGCAATGCGCCCCGTTTCGCTCGGGCAACCTTGACCCCTAAACCCTATAAATTAAATACCTACAACTTGTTCATGAATAAGTCTAGATATATGATCTATCTATCACCAATCTGAAAACTGCAATGAATTCCGTGCAGTAGTTTTTGAGTTTATCGCGAAGAGAGACTATCTCGCTGATCGGAGCGTCACGGTCTTCATCGACGGAGCATGAGAGAACCTTAAACCCGTGAATGCTGGTGTACCACAAGGCTGTGTCCTATCCCCGATTCTATTTATTCTGCATATCAATGGTATGTTGCAACTTAGCAACATTCACTGCACTGACGACAGCACTGTTGATATTCTTTACACTGGCCAGGCAGGTATTTCTAGGGCAGTTAGCGATGAGTACCGGAACAAACCTGTGTCTGAAGTCGAAACTCTGCTACGTGGAGTTTTGGACTGGGGTATAGAATCTAGTCCAATTTAACCCCAAGTTGGCGGGTTTTCCGCTATAATAACACCCTTTGTCGCTACTTCTCTTTTCGAACGCAGTCTTCTTAAAGCCACAGCCAGCATCGGAATACTTGGCGTTGACATATCGAACGACGGTCAGTTTCGCGGTCAGCAAGGCAAGACGAAAACAATGAAAAACTGACGATCAAACTCAAACTCAAACTCAAAATATCTTTATTCAAGTGGGTAACCAAGTACACTTTTGAATCGTCAAGTTAAATTAATCGTAAATTTACATTTACTACCAGTTCGCAAGTCAAGGGCGTAGAGCGGATCAAACTCCAACTAAATTTAATAAATTTTCAACCCCTCTTAACAACCCAACCGTGCGGCGTGGGCTCCACGTTGGGAAACACTGGTGTAGAGTGTAGTGTGCGATTCCCAAATCTCCGTATCCCAAATCTTGCTTTCATCTCAAAGCAAAATATCACTCGGCTGCATGTATCTGAAAACACTCGTATATCGAATGTCGTATGTCGAAGTACCACTGTATATGTTCTTGCTATGTTTGTGATCATGTACTATGTTTTCTTATGGTTTTGTTTACGACTGAATCTCACGAAAACTCATCAATCAGTTGCCGCGTTACGACCGTAAGAATAACAGACTATGATTCAAGTGTTTACTCTGGCTTCAGAATTATGAGAGTCTTGAGAGAGTCATATTTAATCTTGGTTTTTATCTGCTAGATTATACTACAAATCTGACTAAGCTGTCAAAGTTTTCCTAAAATGCATTTAAGAATTAGGTTTTAGGTGCCACGTTGGTCCCAAAAACAAAATGTTAGTTATTCTGGAAATTGACGTTAATTTTATTATAATTAATTCTTCAATTTATCTCTTAATCAATACAGAAGGTAGTACAACAATAACTTGGATTATTTCCGCTTCTACAAAGCTAAAGTTTAAAGGTCAAATTAGCTTCTGTTTTACGTTCAATATTTGCGTATCACATACGTATGTAATACCAGAGTAATAAGACAAACATCGAAATTAGCAAAAAGGCCGACAACGCACTTGCGAGCAATCAGGCCTCGTGCCTGTTTGTTACATAAAATAAAGCATCAATCAAGATATGATTAATGCTATATAGAGGCATTACCATTTCAGGGCTCAGCGGATTCAAACTATTCACAACCATCTTCAGAGCTGTCGCTGGACGAGGATCGGGAGGCTCAGAGACGGGAGAAGGAAGCCCAGGCCCTGCTGCAGCTGGATAAGGCAAGGGTAAGTATTTTAACAAACAAACAATTTCCGCAAATATTCAAAATATACACACTTATTAACATCAATTGTAAATTTATATTGACTGTAAGTTCTCAATACAAGAGCGTAGCACGGAGAAGAAATTAAACTACGAACTCTTTTTAATCTAATATGGAAGAAGGAGAGAAAGAGAAACATTTATTGTTTATCGGGAAAACGCAGTTGATTTTTAAGACGTGCTGAGTTACCATGTTTTACTTCCAGTACGCTCCAATGCTAACAAAAATTCTAAAACAATCCTTTAATTTTTTCCTCGGAAGTTCTCACACACACAGGAGACCGTAGACTATGGAGGAGCGTGAACCTAATGTTCGTCTCAAGTTTTTTACAAAGTCTGTAAAATTTTATTACCGCGCGAACTTGCACACGTTCCGATGCAAACAAATGACATCTATTTTTAAAACTAAAGAGAATTTATTGTTTTTTTTATTATTACGAAACTGTAAATAAGAGAAGTGGAAACCGTCAATTTCGAGGAAATATAGCAGAGTTAGAACCTGGTACGGTTCTACGAAAGGGTATGATAAAATGTTTAATAGGAAAGCGAGAATGAAATCAAGGAAACCGTAAAAGCTTAACATTTCAAGTAAAACATTTTTGAGAGCAAAAGCGAACATATGGCTTCTAACAATTTTATATATGTTTTTTTCTACAATAGAGGCAAACGAGCCTACGGGCGCCCAAAAAGTGCAGCCCATGGAGAGCTATTTTTAGTGGTTGCGTTGCCGGCCTTTCAGAGAGAAGTACACCCTAACTTTGAATAGTTGGAGGTACCTCCCAGGGAAGAACTCACCGGGAGTCGATTCTGCAGTTCGCAAAAGAAAATACAACACGTTTGCTAAAACAAACCTCTTGTCAACGAAATTTTACTAAGCTGAGTTCAGGCACGTCTTCGTATATTCGAATTCTTCGCGATTATATATAAAACAGTACTCATCCGGAGCTGGATGTATTTGGTAGTGGACTGATCAATTTTAAAGAAAGCATTATTGAGTGCTTATCTCATAACTGCAACCTAATTCGCTGTTTTACGCATATTTTTTTTCTGCTTAACAAAAATTGCTACTAATTTTTTTTGGAACACAACCAAAATTGTCATATACTTAAGAAAAGATAGCTTGTTACATATACTGTAGATGCATTAAGTATGTGGTATACTTTAATAAATAAATAAGCTATTTTACTTAATACGCTAACACTTAGATACAATAAACATTTTTGTATTAAATCTTTGTTCTATTTTTGTATCGATGTGACCTTTATGTTTTAAGGTTTCATGGCTTCGAAGCCTTCGTTATCTCCACCTACGTAATTAAATGTCAAGATCAAATTACACTATTCCTAGGATGCGTAAGCCCCAGTCACCTTGCAGGGTTACTAACAATTCTCTCCCTGGGTGGGCAACTCATCTGGCGCGAATTCCGTCACCAATTTTCACAACGGTGTATAATTTTGACTGTCTTTGATTTGACCAATCCATCTCGTTGGCGATCATTCACGCGATCTTTTGACTTCGGTGTTGCCAATCATGCAGTGGTGGATCTACCAGCAGGCTGGGCAGGCTGGAGCCTAAGACGGCAATTTTGGAACCGATTTTTGAAGTTATACTTTTTTCTTGTGTTAGTGTGGTTTTTTCTACAAGCGTCGAATAAGGCGAAAGATAAAAAAATTAAAAAGATTGTAGATTGATTGAAGATGGACCAATAAATATTTAAGCCTTGTGGCGGCGCGGGTTGTTAATACAGTAGAACCTCGATAACGTAAACCTCGGTAACATAAAAACCTCTGTTACTTCAAAAAATACTATGTTCCCTTCCCATCAGAGCCCAAAACCTCTATAACTTAAAATACGCAACCTCTATAACGTAAATAAATAATCTCTGTATAGGCCCTCAGTAACTAAAAGAAATGTTTCCACAACCTCTATAACATAAAATTGTTTGTGAATGAGTCATTTTATAAGAGTGTCAAAACAAATGGTTTCGGTATTTATTGCTTGCATGTGTTTACTAATGAATTGTTAACGTAAACAATACATTACCTATTGTTTGCTTTATCTAAATTCTTCAAAGCTTTGCGGCGGTTAGCTTTGTGACAACGACTTACTTGCATCATAAGTTAATGTGTTAATGTATTCTCCTCTCTATTTGTCATTGAAAATCAAATCGATTTAGAAACAGTGAATTTTTTAAAACAAAAGAAAATCACAGATTTTTTTAAGTAAACTAAACCTTTAGTTGTTGTTTTATTTTTATGTAATGTAAGTAATGTGAATAAATATGATTACATATTTAATTTGCCATCCTTCTGATGCATTCAAGTAAAAATGGGAGGAAGGGTACATAGAAACATGTACATACCTCTATATTAGCCTTTACCTGACATAGAACCTTGATAACTTAAATCCTCTATAACATAAAATATTTTGTGTTTCCCTTGGACTTTATCTTATCGAGGTTCTACTGTAAATATATAAAATTTTATACCTATATTCTAAAATATTTGAAGTGATGTAGTGGACTGTATTTTTTTTCTTATTGAACCTATATGATTGCTCAATGGACAATGGGAAAAGAAAGAAAGGAGGTCGGCACAGTACCTTCAACCTCGTGGCTTCTTCTAGTGGCTTTTTTCCTTTGTTGTACACCAATGAACAATCACTTTTCACAAATTATACTTAATCAAGTTAAAGTTAATTGAATTGAAGTATAGTTAAAGCTTATAATAAACAATTAAATGTTTAAAAGAAAAAGAAAAAGGAAGCGTTGCGAGCGTGCGGCGAATAATCAACCATATCGCGGGTCATCGAAATTGTCACTCATTGATTCTTGTTAGAGACTACCACCGCGCCACCTATAGCCCGTTCCGGAACTAGTACCGTCATAGGATTGGGACATAAAATAGGTGGGTGATGATATATGCGTCTAGGAACTATTAGGATGGGTATAGGTATTGAGCAACCATTATTTAAAAAATCTAAATTATTATAAAAATAAGAATCCGGCGCAACCATTCCCCCGGGTTTGAAGTCTACTATCTCGGAATCTTTAAAAGAGTATTAAGAATATCCATTGCGCTAAATCACCTGCATCATGAGCATACAAATCACATCCTCACGTACATACCATAACTTTTACACCATTACACACCACAGCCGAATTAGTTACTTAGTTAAATATTTTGATATTTTTTTCCTTTTGAAACTGTTCAAACCTTTTTGTAAATATTTTGTATTCCATCTTTGGCTATATCTTTAGCTTAGCTTTTAATTTATAAACTAATCAAATATTACTTAAGGAATAATATTTGTTACCAATTACGACACTCCAGTTTGATGAAAACAAACTTATGATTCTCCATTCCTTTCAGTCGAAGCCGGTTGCCTTCGCAGTGCGCACCAACGTAGCCTATGATGGAACCATTGACGATGATTCACCAGTTCACGGCAGCGCGATATCCTTCAAGGAGAGGGACTTCCTGCACATTAAGGTTCTAATTCTTTTTTATAAAACACCCCTGTTAGACCCCCATCACCCCCGTAAACGGATAGGAAGCTGAACTTATGTTAAGTGATACCGCCGCTCATACACCGACACTCACATTGCCGCAAGTGCGTTGCCGGCCTTTTGTCGAATTGGTTCGGAAATACTTCAGTGGGCAGCTGGTTCCACAAAGTGGTGGTGCGCGGATAATGCTGCCTTAAAAAACGCGGAATGGAATGACGGACTTCGAGGTGATGGGTGGTATTTCGTATTCTGCCTCGACGTCTGTTGAAACTCAGCTGCAGGTATTAAACCGAACAACTCCTCTGAATACTCTCCATCCAAAGAGACATACTCTTGAACCATCGCATTTTAATATCACTATCACATTAATTCACGTCATACTGACACTCTAAAATAATTTATAATATCTGCCCATAAATGAATATATAAAGAAAGGTTGCGTTGGAGTTTGATTAGACAGAAAAGTGACTTATGTCTCATTTGTACGCTTGTTTCCTACATATTTATGTACTTACAATGTATATTCGCGGATGCGTGGCGGACCCATGTGACTTCTTCAATACAAAGATTTGCATCTACAAAGTTCTAACAAGCCAAAAACATTTTCAGGAGAAATACGACAACAACTGGTGGATCGGTCGCAAGGTTGAAGTGGACGCAGACGTGGGCTTCATTCCGTCCCCGGTGAAGTTGGAAGCGGTCCGTTCGGGGCTCGGCAGGGGCCGGTACCCGCGACCGACTTCCGGCTTGGCCCCAAACCCCTCGCAGACGCTCCCCAGCCGAGGTAGCACTCCCCCCACGCCCGGTACGTCACGCGCAGACCATTACACGCAATCGTGTAGTTGCTCTTCACGACTCCTGCTATCCTGGTAGTTTGGGGAATTTCAGCTTAATAATATACTAGCTGACCCGGCAAACGTTTGTTGTTTTACTTTTTATTTCTAGGAAAAAATTTTTTTAACTTCAATAAAAATCTACAATAATAAAAAATAGGGGTTGATCGTAGAGGGTTGAAAATTAGGGGTTCATAAAAAAATTAAAATTAAAATTTGGGGTGGTCACACCTTAACACTTAGGGGTTTGAAAGATAGTAGCCGATTCTTAGACTTACTGAATATGAATAAAAAATGGCATATGAATCGATCCAGCCGTTTCGGAGGAGTATGGGAACGAACAATGTGACACGAGATTACAATTTAAAATAAAACTTAATTATATTGTTTTGTTTTTTAAAATCTTTTGCCATTATTTTTGAATAATTAATTATAATTTTCAATATACATATTATGAATTATCCAATGAATTAATTTGTTCATAATGAAAGTGGTGAAACTATTTTTTTTTTAATTATTAATTTATTACCGGAGTCATGAGGAGTATAAATTTTTGTAGATTAATCAAATCCTATGGACAATGTCAATTAAATTGCATAAAGATATAAAATTAATAAACCTTTCAGTGAATTTTAAATGCCCTTGTCCATAGGAACCATACAATAAGGCTTTTAGACACGACGTGAAACTTTTTTTTAAAAGGTTACACTTCGTTTCTGTACAACGCAGTTGATGTTTTGTAAATGGCTTTTTATGTTAATTGAATGATCAAATTTTCTAAAATTGATGTGGTAAAGTTATTATAACAAGTGACGTTTATTATCACACCTGTATATTATCTATGAGAAAAATGATGAGAGTAAATTTTTACAATGCGCGCGCACACCGTCACAAAAAACCGACACCCTAAAGTTAGCTATAGTCAACATTTTAGTTTTTTCTATTGTTAGTGTCGTTTTTTCTACAAACGTAGAATAAAAATTTTGAAAAGATTTTTATCGCGCGCCAAAGAAGTATAACTTCTAACACGTGTACATAAGTACACACGCGTTTTTTCTCGAGATGGCATAAAAACGAGTTGAGCATGACGTAAAGACCCAAATTCGGCTTTGTATATCGAGAGTAAACAACGTCTATGGCGAGAGAACGTCTGGACGACGGTCAGTTATTTGATTCATAAAAAGAAAGTTGGAAACTATTTTTATTTGCATTAGTCCCGCTATTCAACAAGACTGCTATGGTTACATTAATACAAGCCTCATTGGTTCTCTAACTTCATTAGAATCTTAGAGGGAGGATAAAGGATGATATGTTAGGAATTGAATGAATTTAATTGTCATTAAATTATTAATTTGTGTAATTTGCATAAAATATAAAATACTAATATTTCATAAATTCTCTTTACGAAATTTTAATTTTATATACGGAATTTCTATAAGGTAATTCGCCCTTCTCACTCTCTCTCAATCGGTCTAAATCGCTCTCTCTCTCTCTTTTCTTCAACAAAAACGCTGCACATCTTCGTGACGTTTTCGCCAAAATTTTACCCTAAAGAAGTTTAGAAAAAAAATGAGTAAAACACGCTTACAATGTATGATTTTCGATATGGGGAAAGGTCGCGTTTGCAATTGGAAATGGAATATACCAAACCCTTCTCACACAGGAATATCGTTTGTGACATAAAATATAAGTCTAGTTACACTCTTAATTAAAGTACTCTTTCTGTCAAATTGTATTTACGCTAAGGTAGAAAGGGACAGATTCTTAGACTTTACAAGAATCAAACGTCACTTGTCAAAGTATATTAAGCTGCTTTGTACCACCATTGTCACTCATTTCAGCAATAATCTTTCCTGGTTCACTGAAAAGTTTCATATTTTCAGATTCGCCACACGACAGAGGTAAGAACATTTGTTAACCAGGAAATAAATGCTTGTTCTCACTTTCTCCATCCCACCTTCCATTGCTCCTGTAGCCTAAGTTTCCACAGGTTATCTACGATTTTCTTTGCTGATTGATGCCTGGTTTCTTTTGGGTACTTAATATCAGTACGAGTAATGAGGTTTTATACAGTTTTCTGATTTCAAAAATTTAATCCTGTTTAAAAATCTTCGAAGTTTTCTTACTTCTTTCTTAAAATAAGAGAGTTCTTTTTTTACAACGAAACCAAAAGAAACCTTATTTACTATTGTGCTGTTTAAATTGATATATATGAATGTGATTATGTAGATAGGACCCGCAATATATCTCAAAGCATGAATAATTTTTGTTTATATAAATGTTATAAGAACTTTAAAGTACCAAACCCCGTAAAGCCTATTTGCCTGTTTGTGCCAAAAGTTTTGTTTAGAATATTTTGTCTGTACCAATTCTGTAGTCTGTGACGGGAAAAGTTAGGTAAGAAAGATGGCGCCGAAATTTTCTTATTATCAAGATGTTGTATGCTGTTAATCCTACAACCACATCTATATTTAGCTGTAAAATTCTCTCGAGTCTAGAGACAGACTCAAATACGTAAATGAAACTATAAATAAATAATCGTAGGGAAACTATAAATGAAGGCAGAATACAAAATACCATCCGTTTCACCTTGACGTCCGTCGTTGCACAACTGAGCGTTTGTTAAGGCAATTTCTGCCGCGCACCACAACTATGTGAAACCAGACGCCCACTGTAGTATTTCCGAACCAATTCGACTTAGGGTCCTTCAAGCAAAGAGCGTACCAATTCTTAAAAGGCCGGCAGCGCGCTTGCGAGCACTCTGGCAGTGCGAGTGTCCATGGGAGGCGGTATCACTGAACATCAGGTGAGCTTCCTGCACGTCTGCCTCCTGAAATATAAAACAAAAAAAACTACTGATTTAACAGTCAGCTTTAATACCGTATTTGGCCAACAGCGAGAATTTAATAATTTGTTCCCAGGAGAGGACTCGGATACAGCCGGGCGAGGGCGTGGCGCTGGGGCGTTACCTGCGGGTAAAGAAAAACGAAAGCCTTTCTTCAAGAAGCAGGAGGCTTGCACGCCATACGACGTAGTGCCTTCAATGAGACCCGTGGTTCTCGTGGGACCTTCGCTGAAGGGTTACGAGGTCACAGACATGATGCAAAAAGCTCTATTTGACTTTCTCAAGCGGAGGTTTGAGGGAAGGTAAAAAGTGTACATTGGACTTCTGCTTAACAGGATCAGATATTCTTCAATTTGTAGAATTACCACTAATATTAAAAAATCTAACCAAATATCTCGTCTTTTGCATGGTTTCCCTAACATGATTCCAACACATCAAAGTCAAAGACAAAAGTCAAAATCATTCATTTAACCTTATGAACGTCAAAAATGAAATATAAATGAAACGCTTTTAATTTTACATTTCCTGTCAGTTCTCAAATCAAGGGCGTAGAACGGAAAAGAAGGCAATAATATGCGCCACTCTTTTAAACGCCAAGTTTTTGTTGTACAAATAGTTTGTAAGTAGCTGCAACTATTACACCATGTTCCACATGGCATCTTAAGTAATTAATAATTAAAAAAACTAATCCATCCAACCCCCAACCCACATAACCCATAACAAAATCACTAACAATTTCAGGATAATAATAACGCGCGTGATGGCGGACATTTCGCTCGCAAAACGATCCTTACTCAACAACCCGTCGAAGCGAGCGATCATGGAGCGCTCGAACTCTCGTTCGACCTGTCTCGCCGAAGTTCAGGTATTAATCGATTGACGTTTTACAGAATTATCATCACCAGAGTGACAGCTGACATATCTCTGGCGAAGAGGTCGTTGCTAAACAACCCGCCTAAGAAACCGTTGATGGACCGAGCCAATTCGAGAACGAATTGCTTGGCAGAAGTTCAGGTTCTGGCATGTTTGGGCTGTTCGACACTAACCAAATAAGTGGTGTAGATGCACTAATCACCCCTAGAAAGCCTAGAGTTTCAAACTAATACGGTGGATGAATACGAAATTGTGTATTGCATGTTATGTTTATTAATTGTTTAATAGAACAGGGGGAAAACTGGCAGGACTCAGGCAGCTCATCTGATGTTCAGTGATACTGCCGCCCATGGATACTCAATGCCAGTGGGTTCGCCGGTGCGTTTCCGGCCTTTTAAAAATAGGTTAAATTTTACAATGTTAGCGGTGTTTTCGTTGTGACTATCCATAAAATTTCCGAAATGGGACCGTTCAAGTATTACGTAAGCAGATTTACCCCCCCCCTTTATCAGCAAAACTTTGCAAAGTTCTCAAAAATAATAGTACATAAACGTATTAATTTTTTATATTGGCATCCTCGAAAATACATTTCGTTTTCATAGACAATATGTGGGTAATATGTGTAAAAAAAGTAAATAATTACAATACAAGATAGCCCCCCTCCCCCCTATGGTGCTTACGTACCCAATGTGTCTGGTGATGTGGTATAACATATGTTTATTTATTCATTGAGCTTTACTACTACTACGCTACTAAATCTTCCGTCAGATTCTGAGTAATTTTCTAATGTTTTCAGACGGAGATCGAGCGGATATTCGACCTGGCTAGGACGTTGCAGTTGGTAGTTTTGGACTGCGATACTATTAACCATCCCTCGCAGCTCGCAAAGACCTCGCTAGCCCCGACCATTGTGTACCTGAAGATTTCTAGTCCTAAGGTAATATGATTTGATAAAAGTGATTTTGCACGTTGGAAGAAAGATGTTCTAAAAATATGTAACTTTTGAGTTATATTTAAAAATTAATATAATTTAACATTATTTTTTTTACTACGCAATATACACGCTAGAGTCAGTGTTTCCCAAACTTTGTGCCCCACCTTAGCCCTTAAGTTTTAGGAAGAATTCAAACAATAAGAATACATTTTCAAACAAACATAAAAAATTAAAATTCAAATACCAAATAAATTTAATAAAGATTTTTCATTATTAATTTATTATTTTAATTTAGTGAGCGCGTCCATGATCCTGATGATTACGTCACAGAGATTTCGATTTCCCCCGTAACTATCAAATTGCCCCCCAGTAAGGCGTGGGCCCACGATGGGAAACACTGCGCTAGAATAATTATTAATTATTACTTTAATTTTATCTATCGACCTTAATTGAGTAGAAATCAAATCGAAAAATATTGTTTATTTATCTGAAATATTCCAGGTTTTACAACGATTAATAAAATCCCGCGGGAAGGGGCAAAGTAAGAACCTGTCGGTGCAAATGGTTGCTGCCGAGAAACTGGCTCAGTGTCCCAATGAGATGTTTGATCTCATCCTGGACGATAACCAGCTCGAGGATGCGTGCCAACGCATCGCAGATCATTTGGAAGTACGTATACGTGCAAAGGTCGTTCGTTTGTTCGAATGATAGAATTGTTTTATCTTTATTATATCCAACATTCTATTTTATAATTTGGTTTTAATGATATTTTTATGTCTCAATGGGCTATCAGACAAGAGGTAAATTCTCACTGGAGCGTGAGGGTTTACAACGAAAAACTAAATTGTTTCTTTCTATATAATACGACAAATGAACGTAGTAATTTCTCGTGTCAACAAGTTTTTGTAAAAAAACAAAAGGATTTTTGAAGTGAAAACTTCTTTAGGGGCGTTGTACATTTTTTTTGGAATGGGTAAAAAATATAAAATTCGCGTCAGGACACGTGACCTGATCGAAAATTTGTAAGACGGATGGAGAGTAGACAGCTGGCGCGGCGTTTAATGTAATATAAATTGTCATGTTTGGGTGCGATAGCGCAATAAATAAATATTGTATTCTACCACATAAATGATAGTAGATACTTTAATACTGATAATGAAAGCAATTCGTGCAAAATTATTCCCTAACCATTCCAAAATATCAAAAATGCACAACGTTAATATTCTAGTTTTCACTTCTGGCAGCACTCCCGGAGTGCAACCCGTCCTTTTTTTTGTCTTCATTGTACATTTTAACCCCTCTGATTTCAAGTGAAACACCACATGAGCACCTCACCATGCCAAAAGACTGGAGTCATGTGTTGTCTTTTAAAATTGGTACGATCCTGAACGTGGAAACTTATTGCAGAGTTATTGGAACGCAACGCATCCGCCCGTAGCGGCCGCCGCCCCTCGCCCCGCACCTCACCCCTCGCACGCCGCAACCCCACACGCCCAGCCTGGTGAGTACGAGGCTAAACAAAGATAGCCCTTTAAAATTGTGATACAGTTCCACCAGCTTAATTATAAACTAAATCAGTATTTTAAGTACGTTCGTCTCTTTCTATCGAATTGCGTTTATGCTGTAATGAAATACACAAATGAATGCTTTAGTTAATTTTTTTTTTGGTTGTAGTAACGAGAATAAAATTGAATAAATCGTATAAGTATGAAAGAAATCAGACTACACAATTTTATGCTATAGTAATAAAAAATATCATAAACATTTAATTACGTCATAATAGAATGTCAAATGTCAAAAATGCCTAACATTTTAGGTTGCTTTGACAAAATCACTATCTATACTCTCTCAACCGACCGACAAAAACTTTTATTTAGAGTAAATTAGACTTATTTAGTTTATACGCATAAATTTATAATTTATATATCGGAGTTTTGTCGTTACTGTCAACTGCCACAGTCATGACACAGAGCTTATAAATTCCAAAGTCAAATCAAATTAACGGTTTTAAACTGAATTGACTTTGAAGTTGACAGCTGACAGTAACGTCATCGCCCCGACATACACTAGGAGTACTTAGGTTCACATTCTAATAATTCGGTCACAATCTCGTCTTGAGCACTGTTATACGTCAAACATCGTACAGAAAATGGTTTGACAGCTTTTGACACTTTAAGGGCAAGATCTATAGAGCGCACTTAGACTTTGCTCAGACTTTACTTACGAAAAACTATGCTTAGTGTACACTAAGCATAAACTATGATTTAGATTTTAGAGATCTTGCCCTAAGTGTGATTGACGTTGGACCTTAATACCACAAAGGTGAATACCGAAAGATGCGCCAAGTATACCATAGAACATATCTTAATGATAATAGATAATATACATACTGATTTGGCCAGGTTACACCGGCCGTGGTCAAAGGCACAATCAAGTGTACTCAGGTACTAAGATTAGTGTTGTTGGTGTCGTCTCGTAGCGTACTCACGGAATACTTAAATAAGTTTGGAAGAGGCCAAATTTGTACCAGCGATTCCGCTTGACAAATTGTCTGTTCGGAAAGAGAACCGGCGTTATGCAAACTAACCATTTCAGTCATTTTAAATGCTTACTATGACTAACTATACTCGACGCATTATGAACTGAGGCTTCGGGTCATAGATCATGTTTATCGGTCTGTCTCGCTCGCACTTACAGGTCTTATGGAGAGGTGTAGTGATGTGCGTAAAACATGTAGAGGTGCATATCGATAACGGGATAGGTACGATCGATTACGGTCCACTCTGGCATAGACTATATCCGCTCTTTCCATTAAATACGTTCGCCCATCGGAATTTTTTAACATTCGTCAAAAATTTTCGCATTGAATATCCACACTTAAAAGTAGGCATCTGTTCTTGGTATTTTTCTAGAATTCTACAATGACGCTTGAACCCCGCGTAGCTAAGGGAGCGTTCAAGTATTACGTAACGAATTTAAGGAGGGGGTTCTTTTGTAAAACGTTACGATACGAGGTGGTGATTGAATTACGCGTTATGTGGTGGTCACGAAGCGGTGTACTAAACTTGGGTACAGAAAAACGTTACAGCGCGTTACATGGGGGCGAGAGTCAATAATCTCCAAAATTATGTGACATAATACTTGAACGCTCCTTAAGTATCGATAACGCATTGCTTGCACATTCCTATTGTCAATGACATTTATTGTCCGACGCCTCAGTTTAAAATGCGTCGACTATAATAATGGCTAACACTGCCCCAAAACCCCGCGACGGTTCTCTTTATGATGTACGCACGGACTATACATAATCGGCATTCCATCCTTATTGATGTATTCCGTACTAATGTTTATAAAATATAATTGCTTTAAAGGGAATAAATATAAATGTCGGAGGACGGAAACTATCAAGAAATTACTAACAAAACGTCTATCACATATGACTTATGTAACTTAATGGCCTTCTAAGTATGACAAGCATGATTTCATTTATATGAAACATATTAAAAATTTAATTAAATTTGAATTTATAAAACTGATACTGTACCTGGTCATACTTATACATTATATTTCGGTTTAAATTAATAAAAGTGTAAATGTCCAGAGTTTTAATAGGACGTTTGCTTGCATTGTTTGTTCCTTACACATATTTTGACATAAATATGTTTAAGGAACGGATAAATCTTGGTATTTCTTCAAAGTATACTAAAAAAATAAACACTTCGATTGAAACTCATGCGTGACTTTTGACATTTACACAATTCTTAATTCACAATGAAGGGGGAGAATCATAAACGAAAGATAAAACGACAGTGCGTATTAGTCACATATTTAGGGTATGTTCCGATATACACTGCGAGTACTGTATAGTGCTCCCACTGTTCAAAAATTCGTTCCGCTATGGACTGCCAGTATACAGCCGCAGCGTCCTAGGGAAATATATGACGTCACAAATCCCCGCTATACTTCTACTGCGAGCACTGGCGTTTTCGAGGTAAGGTACTCGCAGTGCTTTGATCACGTGATCAATCAAAACCACTTGAATGCCTAACGGCTGATATAACTTACAGTTTAATAACAAACATTTAAAATTCTAACTTACTTTCTTTGTAGAATAAATTCAATTGACAGTTAATATTAATATAGATTTTTTTAATGCGATAATACTCCAATAATAGTTTTTCTTGTTGAATTGAAAAACTTTGATGCACTCATTTGAAAACTGTCGAAAAACGAAGCTGACTAGTATACTGGACTGCAGCGTTCCGTTTTAAATTGTAACCAGTATAGCTGGCTATAGAGAAACGGTTTCACAGTATACTAAATTGACGGTACTCTGTACAGTGGTCGCAGTGTATATCGGAACATACCCCAAATGAATAGAGTCTATTCATAGACAATGTCTACTGACTTTTGACCAATCAGAAACAAGCGAAATGCGTCCTTTCATCTTTCATTTACTTTCGTTACCCGTCTTTAGCATCTCTTAACTCTGTAACTAACAATATTTGTTAATATTGAACCCCCTGCTCACTCTGGAGGTCACCGGGAGAGGTCCGACTCCTATAATTACGAAAGGGAGAGAGGTAACTAACAATTGTATGGTATTAACTGTAGAACCTGTAAATCCTTTCTTTAACTAAGTCTATTTAAAACCGGAATTTGTCTGTCTCATTCACTGGAGTTATTTTTTGAAGTGAAACTTCTGTAGGCGCATGAGGGTAAAATTTTTACCGATACGTCACGAGGATGTGCAGCGTTTTTGTGGAAGAAAAGGGAAAGTGTAATTGAGAGAGAGTGAGAAAGCGAATTACCTTATAGAAATTCTATTTTTAACATTAAAATTTCGTAAAGAGAATTTATGAAACATTAGTATTTTATATTGTATGCAAAATAATTTATTGAAATCTCAAAGACGAATTGTAAATTAAAATAAATTTATAATTTGTATTAATTTTCGGCACTTATAATATTTTAATGAGAATTAAATTCCTAACATATCTTCCTTTTCCCTTCCCTCTAAGTCTCGGAAATCTAAAGTTTTAGATTTATATAACTATGAACGAGACTTAAAATTTGTTTGCCAAAGAAGTTTCACTTCTGACTTGTGCTTTGTACACTTTTTATTATTATAAGGGATAATACCAGAGAAATAACATTAGTTAAAAATCATATTTAAAACAATCACTTAACGACGGCAGACACTGTAACCAAATTTTCATATCGGTGTTGTGAAAACGTCTTCCCAAAATTGTATTATAGTTTATATTAAGACCTTTTTTTTCTCTCTCAAACCTTAAGAAAAGGTCCCATACACTGCTGAATATAAATTTTAATCGTAGGCTTTTGATTGCACTCTGCACTGATCATCTCTCACACGATAGCTGAATGTTGTGTTGCTTTTAGATTAGTTCTCATACATTATTATAGTTTCATTTCACTAGTTCCTGTTCATTTCAGTACAAGCATCTGGGCAAGCGCATTAGCATCGCGGAAGACCATTTTATCCTGTTGTCATTTAGCAGACCGGCGTACCGTCCAGGTTGAGTCACTTCGGATCCCAAGTATTGCTTTCACTAACCGTGGTGTTGCTTCTACTAATTTTCACCTTGGATTTGCACCTGAAATCGATGTCTTTTATTTTCGACGCTATTTTTGAAGCAAATCTTTGCACTTGACTTTCAAATTCAACCAAGCCCCATGATGCATGAAGTGGACGCGGTCGAGTTGAAAGATAGAGCAGGCGGTGTTGTCAAAGGTTACATTGGGTATCGGTTTGCATTTTGCAGCAACGCCACTGCCGACGCCGGCCGCTGGGGTGGTCCCCTGTCCGGGCAAAGTGCGAAATGTCGGGGAGGTCATGCCGCCTGTACCTTAACAGGGCCTCGTAAGTGCGTGCCAGTGTGCCACGACCCCTTCCAGCCCTCGTGTGCCGTGTGACCTAACTGTAAATTTAATTATCCGGTCGCGAGAATGCCTCATAACATTGCAGTTGACTTGTCATCGTGTTACTCACTAACCCAAGAAGACTGTTGTTCCTTCGCTAATATTGAATTCAATAATCCAGGTGCCAGATCACGGGCGGCCCGACCGGAGCGCCTCGAAGAGGAGTACTACCCGCGCGATCAATACCACCGGTATTCGCGGGAATATCCGCGAGATCGCGACTATCACGATGGATATTCCCACGACTACCGAGCGGACGAGGCCTACGGTCACGATTACACGAGGGAGTACGGCCGCGATTACGCCAGAGAGAACTATCCCCGCGAAGAGCGAAGTGCCCGACCGCGCGAACGCGATCCGCCGGAGGACTACGGGCCGTCGAGACGCGCCCTCAACGCCCTCTAGCCCCTGCCTCGTGTCTCTGCACCGTATCCGTACCGTTCGGCGAAGAAGCTCTCGGTGGAGGATGTCCTCTCCCGCGTCGTGGGGCTCGCGATGCGCGGGTGTGTCGAAGGATTATTGTTTTGGACCGCTTGGCCACTCTCATCTCTTAGTACCCGCCTTAATAGCACCGATATCCTTGCAACTCATCGAGCTACGAGATTTTACGTCGATACACTTATGCACTTTCATCGATGATATTATTAATTAATTGTAAATATAGATAGGCCCGCCGGTCGAGGGGCGTTCGAGCTCTCTATCGAGGCGATAGACGTTCGGGGAATCCCAGAGGCTTCGGTGGGATACGGTGCGGAGGTCGCACGCGGTGCTTACGGACCGGTTGTTTTGCCATTTTGTGTAATTTTCAGAGATTTTGAGTATCCGTTTTCGGGCATAAAGACGCTGTTTCGATTTACTGAGCTTCGGTGGCTTTGAGAACGAAACGAGTGGATCTCGGCTGATTTTATTTCCCGGCTTCTTGGATCTATATATGTTGTGATTATTTATGCTATTGCTAGCTAATAATTTCCGGCGAAGTAGATGTTGATTTTAAGTATTTTATATTTAAAAATAATTCTAAATAGTAGAATCGGAGTATATTTGTAAAAAATACGTTGCGTTTAATAGTAATTTATTCAAAATATTGCAAGTTAAAGTCCTTGTAAAAATATGGACCAATTCCCTGTTCCATTTGTTCTGTTTTCCTAATAATGTAAAATAATTAATTGACTTTGCTAGGAGGCCAACAGACTGCTTTCTGGGCTTGAGTTTTTGGTGTAAATGATTGTGTCGTGAAGAGATATAGAGAGGTGCCGTTATAGTATATCATAATTTGCGTGTTAAAACACTAGAGGGCGGTCATAACAACTACGAAATATTAAAGGTATAAATACCAAGGCTGTACAGTCTATGAAAAGTCTTTAATCTTATAACTTTTTGAAGTTATACTTCTTTGATGAAAAATTGATGAGAGTGAAATTTTACGATGCGCGCGCACCGTGACACAAAATTAACAGAATGAAGTTGCCCACGGCAAATGCTACGGCATTGGACATAATTTAAAAATAATATTCGAATAATAATATAATTTATGTTACACTTAATGTAAGATAATAATAATATTTAATTTTTCAAATGTAAAGTGAACTTTATTGACTATAATGACTCCTTTTCCAGTCTTTAATTGTAATTGTAATTGTGTTCCATTATTTAATTGTAATTAATTATTTGCAATCACAAACAATTTTTAATAATGCCAAAGAAGTATAACTTCTTACGCGCGTACATAAGTACACGCACCTTTTTTTTTTTTAATTTCCCGTATTATAAACATTAGTACATTGATTCGTCGATGTATTTATAGTATCTGAGATAAATTTCATGTGTTATTTTACAATACTTGCAAAAATTTATAGTTGTCAAATTCCGATGGTAGTTCAAGAAAATTTTTTTGTTTGTCGCACGCGGAGTGATATGATTTTCCTATACGTTTGTGCTAGTACGATTGTATACATACGGAATTGTCTTACGTTGTTGACAGCTCTATGACGGCACCGTACGGTACGAATCACGTCTGTATAAATACTGAATTATCTCTAGTGCCGTTAGATATTATCTAATACCCATTTTTTGGACATACTCTTGTAATTATAATGCATCGTCTGTACTTCATTGTTGCAATCATTTGTAAATAAAATACTTTATATCGATTTGGCATTTTTTCTTCCTTCCTTTTTCATTTTTATTTATAAAATACTTAGGGAATTCAAATTTGGGTTCCCACACATCTATGCGATTGGCTGAAAACGACCAATCACTTGCTGTTTGGAGTGAGTTCGATATTGAAATCGAGAATTGAATTTGAAGTGAACAGGAGCACAGTGATTTAAACTACGCTATGATACTGAACTGAAATAGTCTGACAAATGTTTCTTTGTGGCGCTGCAAGAACTAAAAAGCACTAGCTAGTGTTTCAGAAAGTAGTGTATTAGAAAATGTGTCCCAAAATAAAACGATTTTGGTTTTTAACTTGGGTTCGCTTCGGTGACGGTGGTTTAATGAAAATAATAAAAAACAATTTAAAACATATTCATATTTATTACATCGTTAAATTCAGTGGACATAGTCCAAAAATAAATAAAACATCACATAACAATATACTTCTCGCCTCTTTGGTGTCTACTAGCTACATTATATTAATTTTATTTACAATTTACACCAATTCTAAAATGTCAGTACGAAACTAATTTATTAATTTCCGTCTAACGAAATGTTTTTTACAGATTCAATGTTAATTTTAGGTTATAAAGTATACGAAATGATCATTATTACTATACATATATGTATGTGTAATGCGTATCGCAATAGTACGTGGTCTTTAACATGAATTTAATATGGAGACAACCTAATTAATACCTTGGTATCAAAATTAATAAAAAAATAACAGGCTGAAACTGATAATCTTATTTCAAATACATTACAATATATTAATTTATATTAATTATTACGAACATTACATAACAATTAAAGAAAACATTAATTAACTGAAAACTTATTTTGGGTTTGTTTAAAACATGAGTCAGTTGATTATCGTATTTGGGTATGAAACATTGATTAAACCATTGTGCAATTCCTTTCCTAAAAGACAGATCTTTTATTACAAGCCTTACAAGTTACAATTACTCCCTTATAAAAAGTAAACCAGTTTTATTGCACTCTTAAGTACTCTTTCGCCTCCTGTCAAATGTTTACTGTATGGAAAAATAAGAGTACTTTAACTAAAACTGATTTATTTTTTACAAATAACACTATGAATATCATACAACATCCATCTTTGGTTCTTTCCATATGTACATATATATGTCGCGTGGTCATATATACAAATAATCATTTTTTGTTTCCCTGCAATAACTTATACTTGGGAACTTGTACACTGGGCTGTACCTTCGGTTATCGCTGTCCGACTCAAGGGATAGAGCTGATAATGCCCTAGAAGGTTCTTCTTCTGGTTCTGGGAGGGGGATAGTCCGTGGTGGCAATGGGGGCGCTCGAGGATTCCTTCGAACCCTGAAGTGGCAGTCACTGTCTGAGGGCCACGCGCGTTGGACCAGAAGTGGAAGGTCGTCTGGGTGAAGTTTCCTCTCGTACTCTTGTGCTGGGCAAACCTGAAATTTAAAGGTTAAAGTGATGTAATGTGATAAAATTTGTATAAAATTAGAAAATCTAATGTATTCTAAAGTAACAACTTTTTAAATTTGTTTTCATTTTCTTTTTATTAATTTTTAATTATTTTTATTATTACTATGTATTGTAAAAATATTATAGAAACCTAATAGTAAAGTTAAAATCTTGTTTAGATGTCATTCTTTGATGCATTGATCGCAACTTTGTCTATCCAGAAAACAACTTCAAGTAAAATGTTATTAAATGAGTGGGTATACTAGCGTATAGTATGTAATTCTATAATATTTATGAAGTGAAACTTCTTTAGGTGCATAAAGCCAATTTTTTTCCGGATGAAACGCAATAATAATAATATTAGTGTCACGAAGATGTGCACCGTTTTTGACGAAGAAAAGAGAGAGAGTGAGAAGGGCGAATAACCTTATAGAAATTCTATTTTTTAAATTAAAATTTCGTAAAGAGAATTTATGAAATATTAGTATTTAATATTTTATGCAAAATAATTTATTGAAATCTCAAATGACGAATTGTAAATTAAAATGCCACGTGTTTTTATTATCGAAGAAATAAATAATCCAAAAAAAATAATAATTCGTATTAATTTTCGACACTTAATATTTCAATGAAAATTAAATTCCTAACATATCTTCCTTTTTCCCTCCCTCTAAGTCTCGGAAATCTAAAGTTTTAGATTTGTATAAATATGAACAAGACTTAAAAATTAGTTTGCCAAAGAAGTTTCACTTCTGACATGTGTACTTTGTACGCATGCACTTTTTTTTTATTCTGTATCTATCTCTCTATCTCTTCTCTATCTCTTGTTCTCAAGAGGCTTACCTCATACAACGAGAACCTCTCAACGCCTTCCGTTGAGTCATAGCAATGTAAGAGGATAGCCAGGAGCTCGTCAGCAGTGGTCCTCTCACTTGTAAGCAGGCACTTATACTGTGATGAGGACATGAGAGCGGAGTCGTAGATCTTCACCAAGCCACCAGGACGCATTTGAAGAGAAAATCTGAAAACAGTAATTAGTAAATTGTATGTACTATTGTGAAATTTAATAAATTTTATGTAGTTTTCGACTTATAATATATATTTTATGTTTTAAATACTACTAAACTTTTTTTTATTTTTATTTACATCACAGTCTGAAATTTGGTTTTTTATCACCAACGCAAAAATGGGTATTACAAGTTTTGTCAGAAAACTGACCTGTTCGGAATGGTTCTTCGCTACTATTTACGAGGATCAGACATTTGAAGGTTACCGCTATTTTTGTGTGTGCAATGGATTTATAAACATATGTATACCTAAAGTTGTATGTATAATGGTACCAGTGAGCTACACTCAAGATAATATACTCTTAATAATTTTAACTTATCGATAACATACGTCTCTCTGCGTATTTCAAATACATACATAGATTAATAGATTGAGTTGAATCATAAATAGTGAACTAATTGCTTGCTCCACTTAAACCAATTTAGAACGAGCAAAGTGCCCGTGAAATATGGGATTTTTAACATCATTATTTTTTATTACACCAAGCTTTATGAATAGTTGTAATATTTTATATTATAACTGTATCCTTTACAACTAGCTACCCTGCGGTCTAGGTACCCGCGTTTAATCTCAAATGGCCTGGATAAATGGCCTATCAAACACGAATTATTCAGTAAGCAGTGATTGACAATTAATTTTTTTAAATTGACGCCGGGCTCGGTATATAAGATATTTTTAACTGTACTTTTGCACTTCTTGCCTACCTTATGTAATTCAATAATTTTTTTGCTTTTCTCACAGTGGTTGCCTGGAAGAGATCGCTCGAAAGCGATAAGGCCGCCAGTTGCTCTCCTTTTTATTTAATTATGTCAATTGTACTATATTAATGTATATGGAACGAAGTGTTAATAAATAAATAAGAAATACCCAGCATTTCACATCTACGTTGATAAAAATGATGTAAAATAAAGGTAAACTGGCACACACAAACGTTTTAAATTTGTGTTAACTTTTAATTATGTAGGTCAAAATATATTATATTGTAAATACTGTATATTTGTGGAAATAAATATGTTTTTACTTACAAAGTTCATTAAGGATAATTGGTTGCATACCATAGCATGACGGAAAATTTACATTATAATCGGTTACGCGAAAAACTGGCTAAATGCACGCTAGGTGAGCAATAATGTTTGTAAATTCATAATTCTATAAAAAGGCTATTTAAATTATAATTAGAATTCTCTAGAAGATGTCTAAGACATGTCGTCATCCATTTTTTTTAAGCTATAGCATAGCTTCTATCGCGGTCCTCGAGCGTGGAGACCGAATCCAGAAATTCCGTAACGAAAAAAACCTTACGCGTTAGAGCGGGACAGAACTCATACTGCATATTCACATCTCTGACGAGATCTGTGCAGCCGGTACGCGTTAGAGTGAGACAGACTATATAGGCGAGTTAGTCTGAGTGGTAGATTGCATTAATTTATCAAAGAAAAAAAACTTGAATTAATATCAAAGAAAAAAAAATACTGCATAAGTTGAAAAAAAAATTATGCAGCTTTACCGCGGCAATCCCCGAGTGCCACACGTTTTTTTATAAACGGGCAGTAGGCTTACCATTAATGAAAAATTATATAATTAATCATTATATTTACACGGTGTAAACGTAGTTTAATGTTTTATTCGTGCTTCTATATTGCGTGCTAAGCGTTTGTTATTATTATGATATTTGATTTCAATATGTCAAGAAGAATGGCGTAATGGTGGCAGTTCCTAGCAATTTCCTTCTAAAACACTTGACGAATAAGAGTAGCGAAGAGTTTCTATAATTATGCCCTTAATTTGGGAACTGGTATATATTAAGTTAAGATATTTCTTTTAATGTTTGCATTTATAAGTATGCATAAATTTTATTAAATAAATTTGTATTTGATTTCCAAAATGAACACACATTAAAGCACTCTTAAATGTGTTTAGTACCTTAAAAACAGAAGTATTCCCCCCCCCCCCTCCTTTTACTCTATTAAATTGTGCGTTAATACGTTTCAGACTAAGCAATTAAATCGAAATCAAACACGTCAACAAAACACAATCCATATGGTCAAAGGGCTCTCGAAGAATTAAAATCCCGTGTTTAAGCCAAGAATAGCACCGGAAAGAGGACAAAGCGTTTCTTTTTTGAGCGGTGGTCTATGTTACTATTTCGAAGCGCGAGTTTTGTGTTTTGACATTTTACAGAAAAAACAAACGTCGATTTCGTTTTATCGTTAAGTTTTACTTCTAGTTCATAATAAAAAGCTACCTGCTGTACACATAAAGCTTCGGGACAGTGGATTTTAAATTTAAACTCATAACTTTTATTTATGTGAAATGTTAGGCTTCCTGTGCTTTAGAATGTACAATTAAAAAAAAACTAATTAGTAGCATGCCAGAAAGCAAGAACTAACAATAAGAAAAATAGATAAGACAAAAAACAAAAGTCATAGATGCCTTACATTATGCCCTAAAACAGAAGTGGCAATATACCAAGATACACAGACAGAAGGTGGACTTTAAAGACAACTATGGAAAGGACCAAGAGGAAGAAGGAGAAGAGGGCGTCCCAAAACAAGGTGGATAGAAGAAATAGAAGCGGTAGCAGGAAACGAATGGAGAAGGGAAGCCATGACAGACAGTTGGAAAAAGCTGAAGGAGGCCTTTACCCTTGAAGGGGTTCCGATCGACGGTACTGAAGCAATACAAAAAATTGCAGAAGTATCACCACCGGCTAGCCATCCTACTAGACATAGCAGACAAGTGTAACACGTGGACAGTGCTTACTAAATATTTATAATGGGGCATGGGACAAACTTTTATTGATAGCTTTTATTTCGAAGTGTCAGCTATCACTGACGTCTATTTTATGTTGTTGTTTACCACGGAATGTTATTTGAAGATTATTTTTTAATGTCCGATGTTTCTACACTAAGCTATCTTGTGCCGAGATTGAAAGGGTAACTGGCAAAAATTGAATGATTACAGCAAAACATAAAATAGGATGGAGAGGGAAGATGATCTTAGCTTAATAAAATTGTATATGTATTTATTTTTGTATATTATATGTAAATAAGATGTGAAAAAATGTGATTGTGAGTGATTAGGAATATATTCCTAATAAGCAGTTTGAAATCCATCATCGGAGACTCAATGTTATTATCATACTATAATTATCATATTGATTTATTGTCTGATATCTGCAATTAATATTGCTTAGTCTGATAAGGCACAAAGGTTGCGATCTAATTATTAAATTTGTCCCAATATGGGATTTATTTGTAACCTAGATATTACGAGACAAACAATATGTCGTTAATAAATCATTAATTTGCAAAATAAATCATTAAGATATATATATAATATATGTATGCTTGTGTTTCCATTAAACAACTTGCGCTTTTATACTTTATTTAGTTATTTAAGTAGAATCATAGTATTCGGGATTTTGGTATATAGATTTACTCATCAAATAGGCAAGTGTGTGATCTGCCTTGTGCTTGACGCGCGAATGTTAAATGCGCACATAGAAAGTCCATTGGTGCACAGCAGGGGATCGAACCTACAACCTCAGGAATGAGAGTCGCACGCTGAAGCATGATTCAATGTCTTTCAGTAGAAGTAATACAAAATATTTGCCGACTAAATGGAGTGGCAGAAGATTGGCCGGTTCTTCTCGTCTACGTTCTTCATTTTACAAATTGCATTAAAGTAAATTTAGACTCCAGTTGTAAAAAAAACCTCCTCCCTTTCATTCATTCAAATTTGATTTGTGAAGTATTAATTAAATAGAGAGTTAATAGGAACAAACATATGTTATATATATAACAAAATCTTCCAAATATATAATAGTGAAACTATCCAGATATAAACTCACACGCATAAAAATTATGGTTGCCGAATTGGATTTCGAATCTACAGAGACCTTACGTATTTTGACATGACTCTGAGGTTTCAAAAACAGACACAGCGGTTATAACAACTCTCAGACACACTCAAATACAGACTGTATTATACGTACACACACATACTCATACATCCACGCATACTAAGCTCTAATACGTCTTTTGTTTGATTAGTTGAAACAGTTACTTCTTTTTCTTAATTGTTTTTAACTTACACCATGTACCACGAAATAATTGTAATCAACAACACAACACGGGTGTGGGGAATAATTGTAATAGTAATAATTTATAATATGTAATAATTTCGTTAGATCAATTTTGTCACAACCATATTTCTGTCATGAATAAAGTTTAATTATTGTTAATAACAACAAGTTACACTTACTTGGAGTATCCTTTAGGATGACAGGCCTGTAGTGCTGCCGGTCTTGCATCATCATCCAGTACCAGGGTGGTTCGAAGACCAGCAGCTCGTACCCTGACTTCCATGCTGAGATAAAACAGCCGTGGGTCTCTGTGCCTCATGCGGAACTTCCCCAGCAGCGTGGAGACCACTTCCTTGGCTGTGGTGCCCCAGGTGACGGAGAGGGTTTTGTATTCGATATCTGGGCGAAGACAACGCGCGTAGACTTTGATTGTGGTCTGAAATAGAGAAAAACGTAAAAATAACTTAATTTTGTATCATATTTAGTTTTTAGTCATGAGCTTTGGTTATTGTTTTTATTCATATAAAAATTTTATATATTCATATAAAATAGAATAATTCTAAGTATAATAAAAAGTATTTTTGAAGTTATACTTATTTAGGCGCGTTATGAAAAATTGATGAGAGTGAAATTTTACGATGCGTGCGCACCGTGACACAAAATTAACAGAATGAAGTTGCCCACGGAAGATGCTACGGCATTGGACATAATTTAAAAACAACATTCGAATAATAATAGAATTTATGTTACACTTAATGTAAGAGAATAATAATAAATATTTATTTATTTAATTTTTCAAATGTAAACTGAACTTTATTGACTATAATGACTCCTTTTCCGGTCTTTGATTATTTAATTGTAATTAATTATTTGCATGCAATCAAAAACTATTTTTAATAATGCCAAAGAAGTATTTAACTTCTTACGCGCGTACATAAGTACACGCACCCTTTTTTATATTTAATATTAATGTTTCTCTAAAATAAAAAATACAAAGCCGGGAACTTTGCTTAGTTTTGTAGGTACTTTGCGACAGTTGTGTCAACTCGGCTAACTTCCTGGACGGGACGGAGAAACCGCTAACCACAAGATATCAATACAGCTTTAAAACACACCTACACTAAAATTTATTGAAAACAAAAGCTCTGGTCGTTGGCCTATGTTTTCAGTTGTTTTTAAACTTTTTATTTTGTCATGACTGATGAATGTCAAAACAAAATGAGAAGTCTTGAAACTAGACACTAAGGTACGAAAGAATTTTGGAAACGCCATCCAAGTTTGAAGTGGTTAATCCGTGTAGCAAGCAATCGCTTATATATAAATAATCTTATGTAATTAATAAAAGAGGTTTTTATCATATTTCTGAAGTATATAAAGATAACTTTAAAAATAAAAAAATCCACTGATTTACGCCAAAAACATAAAACAAATTAAAAAAAGAATAAACGCGGAAATACGCAAACAGCTGGGATTTTTATATATGTAATAAATCATTATTCAGATTAAAATTATTTACTTAAATAAGCAATAATTTATTATATGTTCATCTTAATTATTATAACCAGTTGCAGTGGTAGTTAGTATTTAATAAAAAAAACCTGATTGTAAACAAGCGTAAGAATTTATACTTCTTTGTCCGTAACAAGATAAAAATATTTTCAAAATTTTTAAATTATTTTTTTTTAATATTTTACGTTTGTAGAAAAAGCGACACTAACATAAAGAAAATTTACTCTCATTATTTTTACCCGCGCCAAAAAAGTATATCTTCAATAAATAATTGTTGATTAAACAATACGGCAAAAATAATAAAGAATTGTTTATAGAAGACGAAAAACAGTGGAAACAACATAATTATTACTCAACGCAACAGAATGCAAAGATTGCAGAAAATCAGGTTCCCACGCGCGAAGGTCTGCGCTTGCGCATGTAACGCAAAACATTAAAAATTACGCATTTATGTAAATATTACGTCCTCGATATGTCAAACCGTTCCGAATTCCGAAGTTCACACGACGACCACAGGTTAAAAAGCTTTTTTAAACTTCACAGATTTCATGGCGTATGAACAAAACTTTCTAAATTCAAAATTTGACATTCAGGACCACCATAAACAAAGCTTGAACTATTTTTATTGCACTGAGGAGGTCGTATATGAACTTACATGTATATTGTTAGCATGAAACGCCAAACGCGTTCTAGGCGCTGGCACGGGCGCGGCCATGGTACGTGCGCGCTACGCGGTGTCTATTTCGAAACTGCAGGATTTACGGTAAGGGCGGTATACGGAAATGGTAAGGGCTGGGGTATAGGGGAAACACCTGCCGTTTCCTATTACAGGATACCCTACGCACTTGATAATCGCACGATAATATGCGTAATAAAAATTGATGATTGTTAAATGTAGCCAATGTGATAAATTCGGGAGTCAGGGCTGAGAATCAGTCTGTTGAAACTATACTTGCTAAATTAATTCATGATCTCAAAATTCATGATCTGAAGTAGGTCCTCCTTTTAAACCTCGTCTCAAAGAGTCTACTAATGTAAAAACGTGTCGCAATTGTTTTAAAATTCATAATTTGTACAATTTATTCTCTATAAATGAGTATCACACTAATATATGTATATTTTTACTTTATTATTATTATTATTAAACCTTCTAATTATTTCAATGCCTGAACAAATGAGATGCGGGCACATAGCATAAAGATATTATGAATATTGTAAATAGGAATAAATTAAAAACATATTAATAAATAAGAAACAGTTTTCGATATTTTTGTACAAGACAATCAAATATATTACATATTGGAAGAAAGAAAATAAATAAAAACAATAAAAAAGGATGTATAGCTAAAGGAGAAAGCACTGGCCCCGCAAATGATTCCCTGTGAGCAGCTTGTCTCTGCCATTTGACCACGATTTTAGGTACTTGACAAATGAATCAGCCATTTAATTTTAAAACACCAATTTCGGAAATTGCGTATAAACTAGAATTTCTCACAGTTCCAAATCTAATAATATTTTATAGGTTCGAAGGATGGTTATTACCCAATATCCGATATGAAATGAAGCTTCGATTCGTCATGGTCGATTAAGATACAAGGATTTTGTTTATTATTTTTGCGTTATTGGGAAATCGCGGCACCAAATTAATTATTACGGCCATCGAATATAAACTTTTTCTACATCTAAATGTAGATGTCTAAAGCTTGCCAACGCTCGGCACTCTGATACATTGGTACAAGAAAAATAAAATACAATATTTTATGTACTTATAGGAAAACATACGTGAACACGAAGAGAAAAAAAATCGATTCATAAATTTTAAAAACTAAATTATTCTTTGATTTTCTTTTTTGGTGTATGTCAACAGTCATTATTAAGTTTTATACGCATTTCGTTTTACATTGAAAACAATATTTTTCGCTTGAGATCGAAGTGTCTTTTTTGATGTTTTCACAAAAACAACAAATTTCAAGAAGATAATCACGAAATCTCAGCAGCGGTTGACAGATCTCGTACTTTGATTTGACGGATGACACTTGACATTGCAATATGAAAATCTTTTTATTTTTGTTATATGCCATGAGATTCCGGTAGACTTATTGGAATCACTTAAATGTTCTCTTACCATAGACGGTTGTTCTCGAAGTACAGAGCTCTCTCTTGAAATTTAACTGGGAAGTTAGATTTAGTTATTGTGAACTAACCAAAAACTAACTATTAGAAGTTAGGAATTACATTAGACGATTTATTTGATTTGAATGTCTAGAAAATATAAAAAGATCGAGCAAAATGGCGACATTGACGATGCAAAAAAGGCAAACATCCCATAATCAAACTTAGTATGGTAATGAAGAAAGCGCCGGTAAAAGTGGTCATCATTCGTGAACTCGGTAGGAAATTGAAAAACACCGGACGGAGCTGGAATGCCGACAAAAACCCGGCCCTTCAAGGTCTTTAGAGATTTCCATACAATAACTAGAATGTAATGATTGTAATAATAATATATTTTAAGGAAAATATACTTTTTGCAGACAATTTTATGATAACTAAGCCGACTAAATAAGCCATGCGAAACAATTTTTTTGCGTAAAGTGCAAATGTTTTTCTGAATAATTAAATGTATATAAAATCTATTATCAAAAAAGGTTTTAAGTTAGCTTCACTTCTAATAATATTTTTCTTTTAACAACGCCATCTAGTGTTTTATTATGTAACTAGCTAAGCGTTACTATATTTCTTTGCGCGCCCGGTAAATTTTTGTAGGCAATATTTCTGATTTAAATCATTTTTATTGCATATATGTAAATAAATAGAATTATCTGCAATTGACGGGTTACTAAAAAAAACATAGCTTATCATAGTTTCCTGTAAGTGCGGATAGATGGCGCTTTACTAAGTTATAAACTAATTTGTTTTCTAAATTATAGAATTGTTATAGATTATACAATCACAGCTTAAATAATTTGTTAGTTAAGATAAAATTGACGCACGAATAACGATTTCTATGGATCACTCATAATTAAGAAATTCGGCCAAAGATCAGATTCATTAGTTAAGCATTTTCTAAGGTAAACCGATTTGCATAACATTCTGTAATAAGAGTATTATAACTTATCTTAGTATAGACGTTACAATTTTATAGTGTTATAGCAGAAACTGGAAACCGGTTTTTAAAATAACCTAGAAACGCTGTGTGCGTTATATACATTATGTATGTTACCTGGGGGGGCATAAGAATTTTGGGTAGTCTAAGGTGGGGCATGGCACAAAAGAGGTTGGGAAACACTGATTTAGACAATATATATTTCGAGTTTGATTGCGCACATAGGCCCAAACCGACTGAATAAAAATACGTACAAAGACATAATATCACAGTTATTTCGTATATTTTTTTTTAAATAACAGGACGCCCTAAATTGGACGAATGAGGTGTGACGAGGAAGTTAGGAAACGGGATATTATGTCGACCTTTAGTAATCTTTTTATAGAAAAGAGTTAATTTGTGCATCCGGGAGAACGATCTGTTCCCAATTATTTCATACATTTCCTATCTTTTCATCTTAATCGGAAATGACGTATGGACTTATTGATAGTGTTAATTACATTTGGAAAGCGGAAGCCAAGCAAACCTGGCGTCCAATAGCAGATGAGGCAGAGAGAGAAGAGAGCCGGAAGGGCATTGAGAGAGGTGAAATACGAGGCTCAAGACTGAACGCGATGGAGACCCATTTTTGACGCCCTCTGCCCCATCTAGGGGTTATAGGACAACAAGTTAAGTAATTAAATACAAGATAAAGGTAAGGTTTAAATATTCAGTTCAAGTATTAGTTTAAAACACAACGGAACAGTCTTGCAGTAGTATTTTTTTGTTCATATATTAGTTTTGTGTAAATAGCTATATGTATTATGTATTTTGCACTGCTTGCTTACCTTATCTAATTTAATTTTTTTTTAACAGTGGTTGCCTGGAAGAGGTCGCTCGAAAGCGATAAGGCCGCCAGTTGCCCTCCTTTTCATTTAATTTTGTCAATTTTATTATGTTATTGCAAGGAAGTATTAATAAATAAATATTTTTAATTTATAGACAATTTTTTAATGATACATCATACAAAAATACATGCATGCCTTAATTTTCATCTACCCTCTACGATCAACCCCTATTTTTTATTATAGTAGGTAGTTTTTTATTCAACTAAAAAAAATGTTTCTAAGAAAAATAATATACATGGCAAAACGACGTTTGCCGGGTCAGCTGGTACAACATATATTTTTATGTATCTATTTGTCTTCCTTGTTACAAGTGTGATGTTTGAAAGCTAATATAAAATTAATCAATAAGTCAACCAAATCAAAATAAAGAGTGGCTTATAGTTATATCAGTAATATTACTGGATTTAATAATAATGATTACCGGCAAGTACAATTGGTAATTGTCTATAAAATATTTTTGTTTTATTACCACCAGTCCTTGAAAAACAAATGCTTTAACACTTAACATCAAACGCATACCCACTTGTTATTACAGATGTTTCAAAACTATAAAAAAGTAACCGTTATTCGTTCTAAAAGGTCCTAAGTACAGATTTAAAATCAGTAAATTTATGTTAAAACCGTTAATGATAATTCAAGTAACAGTAAGGTATAATTATAAGACTACAAAAACGCAAATTAGTTTTCTGTAAATGTATCGCATTAATATTTATTGAATAGGATTTCGAATCTAAAGCCTTACGTATTTTTGGACTCTGATGTTCCAAAAACTAACACAGACACAGCACTTATACAGATACCGGCAAACTTCTTAAGCATGGGAGTGGGGGAAAGATTGCGCATCGTACACAAACGTCAATTGATTTACCAATCACGTGGGGATTTTACAAGCCTAATTTAGTTTACATTTTAAGTAAAAACGGGTACTGTATAAATCAGCTCCTTTTTGAGAAAACAATCTAATAACAGTCTTTTTTCATCGTACTGTAAACACAATTTGCCAGAAAGAGACAAAAGTCTTAATAGACTAGACATTTTTACGCAGCTGACGAGACTATTTTTAATGTACAATTACAACCTCGATAAAGAAACTATTACAGTAATGGTATATGAAAGGTTGATGTTCAGCTGTTGCCTCACCTGGCTTCTATTTTTACCCAGATGTTTACACTTTCTCGTGGGATAATGCAGTGCAATATTTTTTCATCAAAATCAAAGCAAGAAGTCTAGTGAGTTGTTGAGAATCCCAAGATTCCTGAAAATGTATTGGGACAGCGCTCTCTGTCGTAAACTATAACTAACAAATTAGCAATAACTTTATTTATTACACTTCGTTACCTAGTACACAAACACACAAAAAAAGCAGTTAACGTTAACGTTAAGTTATTAGGCAACGGGCGGCGTAATACAACAAGCGATTTCTTCCAAGCAACCCTAGTATGGAATAATAAAAAAATAAACACCTACAGAGGGTAATGTACAAGAAGTGCATAAATAATTAACAAAAAGAACATAAAATAATATGTAACACTAACTATAACTAAAATAAAGATAAATAAAATATAATAATAATTTGAAAGAAAAAAGGAAAAGCTTATCCAATGGTATATTGAGTCACAATTATTTATAATTAATAGCTAACGAGGCAGAAGAAAAATGATCAAAAATATTTTTTTTAAATAAATTTAAAGACAGCTCGTCTGATATCAATTGGTAAGGAATTCCATAGCAGGATACTTTGCTCAGTAAAGGAGGACCGAGGAGTGATAGAATTTAGTTTTATGAGTAGGAGTTTCAAGAATTAGATTATCAAGGGAATGCAAATCAAAACTTAATAAGTGTACAAAATTATTCGAAAAAATTCCAACATTCATCTTCAGTAGGACATTTATTAACCCTTACACTTTAATCTACTACAGATTATACTCAAGCATTTAAAAATAGAATCAGAAAAACGCGGCAAAAAACTCATACAGACGCGCACGTGCTCAAGTTGCCAGGTGGACAGGATACAGGGACGTTTCAAGAGATTGTCTATGATTATCTTTTATGCCAGTAGTAAAAAGTTATGGGTTGCTAGTAATAATAAACAACAGGTTTTGGGTCTACGTCACGTTTTGTTCTTAGAAAACTACCGCCCGGGTTCTTTATTCAAACCCAAAGGGTGAGAGAACAAACAAGTCGAAATTATGGCGTGTTTGTTTGTTATTGGCCAAAAGATGGAAGTTTCGGATGTCTGTGATTGCGAGATGTATTGACCAATCACAATCAAACGAATTACATTATTTATCAACATTATTACCGATTTCTCCCCTTAGTAGAAATCTGTAGAAATTCTTATGTCAAGTAAAAAATATTTAATAATGTAAATCATTCTCGACTCCACATGAACACACAAAAAAATTCATCAAAATCTGTCCAGTCGTTTATATGAGTTTAAAGCGCACATGCACGGAAGATTTATATATTTACCAGATGTTTATTTGCTATGTATAGATAAATAACCTAGGTACCTGCAGCGGCATCTACCGGGCTGATTTGTCAATCTAAACCATCCAGGGCACCACCCAAACGCATACAAAAAAATCATCCAAATCGGTCCAGCCGTTTAACAGGAGTTCAGTAACATACACACGTACAGTAGAATTAAATATATAAAGATTAGTAATACTTATGTCAATTTTTATGTTGTTGACACATTATGTAAGAGTAATAAATATAATTATGGTTACGCCACTAACTAGGGCGGTGTCAGGTTATTTATTAACTTTTAACTGAATTTATGAAGCGACTGTCGTAACAAGTATAAGAAATAAATAGCTTAATTTCTATAAATAATACCTGGCATCGCATTGCTGGGAATCTTGTTAAACTTTGAAAATGTAGCCATTTTTTATGTGTACAATAGTTTTTGAGATATACATGAACTTGTACCTTGCAAGGTTGGGACATTAGCGCTACAAAGAACTTTATATTGCATACAATTGTCGGGGATGGGTCTTAATAATTAGAACGATCCAGTTCAGATCCAGAACTGATTAGTTCTTGTCTCAAATTCATGATGGAATCCAAAATTTACGAGTTTTTTTAAGTTCTTGCTTTTGTAATGGTTAATATGTCCTGGTCGCATCGGAATCTGTTATCTTACTGCGTTTATCTGCGCATACACTTGTATACAGATATACGACTAACAGGGAATCGGCCTGCTATTAAAAATTCAAGGTCAGCAATTGAATTTAATTAAAGACTTTGATGGTCATTTTTTTATAGACTCACCTGATGTTCAGTGATACCATCACAGTCACATTGGCAATGGGCTTTTTAGGACTTGATACGCTCTTTTCTTGAAGAACTCTAACTCGAATTGTTTGGAAATATGGGCATATATGGGCAAATATGGTTCCGCATAGCGCCTTAAGAAACGCTCAGTTTTAAAACGACGGACGTCGAAGTGATACGGTATGGTATTTAGTACTTTACGCAAACAGATCATTCCGTATCTGTATATTTAAACGAACAAATTCCTTTTGCTTTAAATCTGGCCGCCAATTAACAGAAAATCCCATGTGGTCTGTCTTGACCTGAAAGGCAAAACATATGCAAACCGCATTTCGCACGTGTAGTTGTTAACTTTGCGTCTTTGAGTTCGTTTAATGGAGTGAAAAGAGAGAAACACGGTGACTGCTGTACCCTTATAATCGTTTTTTTTTTAATAAATTGCCTTTGTGGTTGTTAACGGTAAGATTGGGAGTTCAGAGTTTTTTCTTATTTTTTATTTATGGCTCTGGCACGACATGTGCATTAGCCAGCGTCAAGTATAGGATTTTTATAATTCGTGCTTGTCTTTTTTAAAAATTCGACAGTGTCCTCTATGTACGGTTTAAGCACTCGCCCGTTACCGCACAACCCTCCCAAAGGCCGAGAACAAATTTAAATTAAATTAAAACTTGCCCTCGAACCGGGAATCGAACCCGGTACCCCTCACCTAGCTGCCACTTAATAAGACCGCTAGGCTATGAGGCCCCTACCTTAGTGGTTATTAACGGTAAGATTGGCAGTTCAGAGTTGTATTTACAACAAATTTTAGTAATTTTCTTATGCTTTTGTTTAACATTCTTTGAAGTCTCAAGTGATGTTATTATACTCTCGTGTCCGGAGTACCTTACCAATTGTCTGATGAAAGTTTGTGGGAGATATTTTAGGTATGTTTAAAGTATTTTGATCAACGCAATCGCCACCTACCACACAACAGTTTGGCATTGTTGATTCCTAATGCTAAAAGCTTAATTAATTGGCGCTTCTTAAAAGATTTGGACTTAAATTTCTGGTTTGTATCTATTTCAACAGGAAACTATTCTACATAGCCACGGTTTGGTTAATTTTTCATATCAATTAAGGTATTATGACCCCTATGTGGGGTAAAGGGTAACTAGAGTGCAGTAGGATTGATCTTTTAAAGCTTTTTAAATTCGCAGCCTTCGTCTTTGTGTTTTTAATTACTATATTATTCTGTAAAAAAATTTTAACCACGACATCGTTTAGAACATACCGGTTATATTGACCAAAATCAAAGGTCCCGGCTGAATTCTATTGTATTAGGTACTTAATAACAACGTCATCGGCTGTTACGACTATCGGTTTTTACGACCAAATAGTCGTTTAGATGTCGTTATAACAGATTTTGTCTGTAGTTATATTCGACCCGGGCTGTCTAAGTACCTTTAATAGACGCAATAAATAATCATATTTCAGAACAATCAGCCATATAAAAATAGACATGCAAATGTCATATTAATTATCATAATGTCAATTACAATTACGTTATTTATAATAATTGTTGTCAAAACTTATGACATCAAAGGCATCTCGCATTTAAAAATTTAATCACATTTCCTTTGAAAGCATGACACTATTAAGTGAAACAAAGTTTATCCCGACAATTCCTACTGATAATTGGTCCTCAAGGAATGTTTGTTAAAATTAACAACGCTAAAGGCGCCTCCGATATCATTCCAGGAATATCGATTGTGGGATCAAAGCGCCCGCTTGTGACATGTCATTATGAACTTGACTTTAGATAAAACATATTTTAGACTCTATAAATAAAATTCTCGTGTCACAATGTTCGTCCCATACTCCTCGAGAACGGCTCGACCGATTCTTATGATTTTTTTATGCATATTCAGTAAGTCTGTCTTTGAAACCCCTAAATGATAAGGGGCGTACAGACCAAAGAAAACAATTTTTTAAATTTTTTTTTTAATGAAACATCATACAAAAATACATACAACCCTTAATTTTCACCCCTCTACGACCAACCCCTATTTTTTATTATTGATAGTTATTTTTATCAGTCAAAAAGAAATTCCTAGAAATAATATACATGGCAAAACAAATGTTTGCCGGGTCAGCTATGTTTTTTATATTAATGCGTCAAATTAAAATACAGAGCCCGGTAATCCTTTTCAGCTATACCTGGGTCGGCAGCGTGGATAAGCTGCCGCTGAAAGTCTGCGATTGGCATAGGACACAAGCTTCAAGTTTCGGAGGCATGGGTTATGTGGGACTCTGCACTTAACATGGCACCATCAGCAATCGTGGACACGATAATATAGCCTTACCGCATGTCGAGCGATCATATATCTCGTCGGCACAGCAAAGACATCATAGTTTCTAGATCTGGGGGAAATCGGATCCAATGCTTGCCAGGATGGGTAGGCATCTCAACGTATTATATGGGATGTTAACGTCACTAGAGATGCTGTTAGCCACACAGAATCAAACGGAACACGCCATGATTTCGTCTTTCGCACTTTCTCACCCCCACAGCCACCAATGCTTACTACAAAACTGATTACCTTTACAAGTGAGAGTCTTCGAGTCAAAATCAAAACTGGAGACTGTTTGAAATGTAGTTCCTTTTCACGATACTAAAACACTTGTCCGTTTAATGATATCGCTTATCAGTTAATTGCATTTGTCTTGTTTCAATTAAATCTTCGCATTCAGTATCGCTTTTAAGATGGCTGAAAACGTATTGATAATTACAATACAGATTCTTTTTTTCTGTAAGTCATTTTTATTCTTCGAATGAATAGAGTTCAGCCTTGCGATTCTGTAACTCACTTTTCGATCTCGCACAGCGGTTTTCGCAGCGGCGGTCGCGCTGAAATCAGTCGTGAAGCAGTCATTTTACGATTTGGCATTCTGATAAACAATAAACTACAAACTCCCTCCTTATCAGTAGAGTTCGAAATGTGAGTTACAGAATCGCAAGGCAGTAGTCAGTAAAAGCAGTGTTGGCCTAGGCTTCAGCAAGCGTCTCTCATCGTTGAGGTCGTAGGTTCGGTCCCTGGCTGTGCAACATGGGACTTTCTAACTGCGCATTTAACATTCGCTCGAACGGTGAAGGAAAACATCATGAGGACATCGGCTTGCCTTGGGCCTTAAAAGTCGACGGCGTGTGTCTGGCACAGGAGGCTGATTATCTAATTGTTTTTTTAGATTGACAAATGATCATAAAACAGATACAGAAATGTGGGGCCCAGACCTAAAAAAGTTGCGCCACTATTTTTTTTTTTTAAATATAAATGTTTTCGTATAAGTTTTAAATGTTGTAACAGATATGTATTAAGATTCTATAACCATAAATACGTATTTATCATTGTATTTTTTATTTTAATCTCTTCCGAACATTTTCTCACTGAGCATCGAGAAGCTCCTGAACGTCTTTTATATGCTAGAACGTGAACAAATTATTACATGTTTCAGTATCCTCTATACACGGTCAAGGTAAGAAGATAGAGACGACAACCAAAAAGTCAGCAAACTTCCCTCGTCTCACAAACAGTTCTCATGAGGAGGAGCCTGTGTTCGTCTTCGAAGGTGTCAACTATGATGAGCTGCCTCCACACTTGAAAGAAATTCACAAAGACTGCTATGCTGATTACATACGTTGCTCAAGATCTATGTAAGTGCAGTGTCAATAAAAAAAAAACATGAAAAAACTAATCGACACTAAGTTTAGTGTATCCTAACAAGGATCGTCATGCTGGCTTAAATGTCATTGCTTGCGGCAGCTAGTATTCATCAGCGACGTGATGCTCACGTTCTCTATCTCTTATATTCCTATTCAGTCCTAAAACTCCTTCCTATCTCACAAAATAATTCTGAATACGGTAATGAACAAAAAATACTGGTATTATTGTGAAAAAGCGAGGGGCGCTCTGTGCCATATTTTTCGTCTATCGAGCAACCCACGCTTTTTCACAATAAAACCAGTATTTTTTGTTCAATACCATTTTCAGCCTACATTAGGAATTATTTTTCACTTTTTAGTTTGATGTGCTTTAAAAGCGTGTTTTATAGTTTGCATACATACATATATACATACATACAGATGAAGCTAATATAAAGCGTGTAATAATTTTAATTCTTTAGACGCTCTACCGAAAACATTGCCAGAAGGCTCGCAAGTGCATTACCGGCCTTTGAAGAATTTTCTTGAAGTACCTACCCTTGAAATGATATTCTAAGTTAATACATAATACTATAATTTTTGAATATAATATGTTATTCACAGGACCCAACACCATCAAGTATGCTCGTACAGCTTTGAGCATTATTACTTAGAAGCATATCATAGCATTTGTGAGATGATGTATACTAACTGTCAGCGGGAGAATAAAGATCACAGTAAGTTATTGAACGTAGAAGCTGTCCCAAGTGTTTCCTGCGGCTGAGTTTCATCATCGGACGTCGAGACAGAATACGAAATTCCACCCGTATCACCTCGACGTCCGCCGTTCCACAACTGAGCGTTTTTCAAGGCAGTTTTTGCCGCGCACAACCACTATATGGAACCAGCTGCCCACTGAAGTATTTCCGAACCAATTCGACTTAGGGTCCTTCAAGAAAAGAGCGTACCTATTCTTAAAAGACCGGCAACGCACTCGCGAGCCCTCTGGCATTGAGAGTGTCCATGGGCGGCGGTATCACTTAACATCAGGTGAGCCTCCTGCCCGTTTGCCCTCGTTCTATAAAAAAAAAAAGTTCGACTTCGGTTCCTTCGTCCGCCTTCTGTGTGTGCTTTCTGGGTAGTGTGAGTTTCCATTGGCTTATCACTTATCAGGTACGGCTTCTGCCCGTTTGCCCCCTGTTCTATATAGGTATATTCCGTAACTTCTATTGCCTCATATCATAAAAATACTAGCTGACCCGGCAAACGTTGTTTTGCCATGTATATTATTTTTAGGAAATATTTTTTAGTTCAATAAAACTATTTATTATAATAAAAATAGGGGTTTATGGTAGTGGGGTGAAAATTAAGGGTTGTATGTATTTTTTAATGCCACGTATTTAAAAAGAGTTATCCAAAAAATAAATTTTACACCCCTTATACTTAGTTGAAAGATAGATAGTATTTGATTCTCAGACTTACTGAATATGCATAAAAAATTTCATAAGAATCCGTCGAGCCGTTTCGGAGGAGTATACGAACGAACATTGTGACACGAGAATTTTATATATTAGATATAAAGATATACAAATTTTATAAAGAGTCTGGTTTTGATTCCACTAGAACCACCTGCCCATTTAAGTATTTATTTTCTTCATTAAAAGAGCGTAAAATACTTAAAAGGCCGGCAACGCACTCCCGAGTCCTCTGGAATTGAGTCTCCGTTGGCATATCACCATTATATCGTGGCATTATCACTTAACATCAGGCCTGTTCTATGAAAAAAATCTATACTCCTTCCTATTCTCAAGTCAAATTTTTTTTTCAGCGATATTTTATTACATAGCTGATGGGTACACGTGTCAACATTGGACCCGGCGTATGAAGCGACCCAAAGATATTTTTTCAAAATTTGCCTCAAAAGTCAAACAAGTTGCGACGAAGACAAAAACGTTCACAAAGAACCTTTTTAAAAAGATTGGCAAGGTATTTAAAGGAAAATAAATATTCTATATAAATTCATTAATTTCTTTTTACATGTAAGTTTTCCGCGATATTATAATAATGAGTGTCATCAAATGTAATGAAGTCAAAATCATTTATTCACATAGGTAACGCAATGTACTCTTATGAACTTCAAAATATATGCTACTAATTTTACATTTACTGCCAGTTCTGAAATCAAGGGCGTAGAACGAAAGAGAAGAACTGGCAATAAACTCTCCGCCACACTTTTTAATCGCCAAGTTTTTTGTTATACACAATATTTGTAAGGAGCTGCAACCATTACACCATGTTTCACATGATTTCTTAAGTAATAAATAATAATAAAATAAATTAAAAACAAAGATTTGTGTAATAGCTTAGTGGCTTCAGAGTGCGACTCTCATCAGTGGGGTTCGATCCCTAGCTGTGCACCTATGATATTTTTATATGTGCATTTAACACTCGCTATTATGGTGATGAAAAGCATCGTGAGGAAACCTTAGACCCAAAAAAACAGAAGAATTACCTACTTGCCTGTTAAAAGTTATCACGGAACAGATACAAAAATCTAATGTCCTAAAAGATTGTAGCGGCATTATTATCATAATAATGATTAAAATTTGATTAAAGCATGTTGTACATTAAAATGTTAATTTCTAGTTTATTTCCTACACATTTACAATATATTTCCTACATAATTAAAAATTGATAAATAGAAAATAGGTATTATAATAATTTATTGTCATTTTATTTAGAATAATAAAACAATTTGTAAGGAATTTTATACGCTAGCGCCATTGCAGAAGGCGGATATGAAAGTATGGCAAGGTCGTATGTGACGTGAATTTTCTGGTTAATACACGGGGAAATCCGTAATGTCTTAAGTTCTTTCTAACTTTTGTGCTTAAATATGGAAAACACAGAATCATAAATAACAATTATGTATGAACGAATAAAATAAAATAATCGAGCGATTTCAATTCTTTCTCCATTAGAATGTTACATTATGCCCGAGTACAAGGCCATATTTATATTAATAATCATGAAACAGATGCAGAAATCTGAGACCCAGACCTAAAAGAGGTTGTAGCGCCACTGATTTATTTTATTTTAAAAAGGCACACACACTAGCGAAACACATACAAACACAGAGAACACATGACATACATAAACATACACGAATGTGCATCAATGACAAGTGTGCATAACATTTAAAGGGAAACATTACAACAGCATCTTACGCCTAAAGTCATAGAGACTAAATAAATAGATCTGCTTCGCATTTTATATCGTAATGTATGTCTAATTACATTAGTAACCTTTACGTATTATATTTCCTACATAGCTGACATTATTGCAAATACCAAGTCAACAGCATTGTATTGACTAGACAATGGTAAGTGTGGAAAAAACATCTTATTCCTGTAGAAATATTATGATGAATTATAGTCTTGCGGGCCTGGTGAGCAACCCAAGTGTTCTTCAAGACCTCGGTTTCTTTATACCTTGGGATATATGCGAGGGCGAAGGCCTTATTTGTTTGAAGAACCAGTCTGTTCACAGATTCTCCGAAACAAAGACGTTGCGCCTGCTGTCTCAGACACTCATCATCTTTATATGTTCACAGAGTGAGTTTACAGCAGCGATATTATGTATATAATATTATGTTATTTTATTATATATATAATAGTATCAATCGCTTATACTGGGAATAAATGAGGGGAAACTGCGTTTCTCTGTGAATACAAAAGAAACAACATTTAAAGCCTATATTCTAGACTGAATCTTTTTCCGAGGTAGCTGCCAGCTCTTGGGTCTCCTGTTTCATATTGAAACAGCTCTTGAAACTAGATTTAAGTTTGAGGGCTTAGAATATGGCCTAAGTGTTTTATAATTATCTCAGAAATTACGACTATAGTCAAAATCGGAACAAAACAATTTAAAATAGTGAGACCGAAAACAATGACATGTGGATATCCGTTCGCCACATTGTGACTTCCTGTTCAGATGGAAACACTCATTGATCTAAATTGACCACAGAATATAGGGCCCATGCCCTTTGGTTGGGTACATACTGTGACCAGCGGGATGCGTAATATATCGATAAACATTTTTGTTTTAATTAATCGATAATTCTAAATTTGAATTATGTATTCGTTTATACATATACTATTAATTGTATTACATTCCAGTAATTAAAAAAATAAACATTGTATTATCTTTGTTATGGAAGTGCTGGGACGCCTAACAAAGGTATTTTTTACTTAAATCCCCGTTAACCTTATTTTTATTATGTATAATTTGTATTTATATTTTATTGATTAATTCTTATACTTGTACTTCATTACATTCGCACTGTAACACTATGGGTCCATACGTGTTAAATGACATTTGAAATAGGACCTTAAATCAATAGAACAAGGTTTATTTCTACAACTTTATAAGTACGACGAATATGTTACGACAAGAGCGCTTACAAAAAAGATGTGTGTGGATTTGGAGAAACTTATCTAGTCTATTTTAAAGGTGTTCACAGATGGTGCACTGATCACACTTTCCGTTCGCAATACTTAACAATCAGGTTGATTGCCCCAACCTTTTAACAAAATTTAAATTTCGTGTACTCCCAGGCATCGCATAATTCCATTTGTCCCTCCTTTCCGTAGAATGAGTTTTGATCAAAGCTCACCGATGTCCAGATTGAGCATTCTGATAAATGAGCTAGGTCTGGATATATAGTTGCTCCCTTCACACTTTAAAGTCGATATTCGTTTAGTTTTTTATAATTTTCTTCGTGTATGTTTGTGAATGTGTATATGTGCTTGTCACATTAAAAAATGTATTTTATTTTTCTGCTGAGCGTTGGCAAGCTTTTATAAAAAAATTTTTTTGTAAACTAAACTATAAACGTCATACTTTTTTGATAAATCGTTTATCAAAAAAATCTCCAGATACCAGACAAACAGCATTGAACGGAAAATAGCTTAAACAATCATGAATAGTGTAATTAAAGTGACTTACCTAATCGTAGTGAAAGTCATACAGGAAGGTATTCATCAAGAGAAAAATTAACTGGATCAGGATATTGAGAACATAATTATAAGCACAGTAAAATCACCTTTTACTTTTTGTCTCTTTACGCCGGATGTCGTGATTAAATTGATAATCTCACACTCTTGGAATTAATGTCACTTGATTATCAAATTGTGTTTCTTATTTATCACGTGTTCAAATCAAATATTGAATCTTAAATAAAAAAATCTTGATAGTATTTGATATCTTTTACATATAAATAAAAAATACTATCATGATTAAATTAAAACCAATTCTTTAAGTAAATTTTTATTGGAGTAAGAGAATCCGCTGGCACTATATTCTTGTAGCCTTGTTGTATGTACAAACAAATATAAGCGATTTTATAACTCATGATGACTTTCACCAGTATAATACTCGAAAGAGAACTAATGTAAGCGTACGACCAGCGAGGCTCCAGAAGATAAACCACTCCTTATATGGAAATTATATTCGTTTTACAACCAACTCCCAAACGAAATTAGAGTAATATCACTAAATAAATTCAAAACTGAAGCTTTTTATAAATTTGACGATTATTCAAATTATCCTTATCCTTGGGATTGATTTGCTCCAGTTCAAACAATTTGTATGACTCAAAACTCAGCGATTAAAAATAGTGGCGGAAGAGTTTTTTGCCAGTTCTTCTTGCCCGCTCCCCCTTGACTTGCGAACTGATAGTTAAAGTAAATTTAGAATCAATTTTACATCTTTTCTGTAGACGTTCATAAGTGTACTTGTTTAGCTATATGAATAAAGTTATTTTGACTTTGAGTGTGAATCTAGAGAATGCTGCCGTTCCCGCTTCACCGCTTGCCAATCGGGCACTTGGAGCTTATCCAGTATACCAGACAAATATTTAATAAGCATAAAATATAGTTATCGTAGCAGTTGACACGCTTTTTTTCGAGACAAATATTTAATAAGTATAAAAAAAATTTATCGTAAAATATATCGACCTCTCCCATCCCAAGTTTTACTTTCACAGTCAAACGAAGCCGAGGGTCGGAGTTTATCAATATTGCGTAGATGCGACCATGAGTGACACAAGTGTCGTAATTACGGTTATATTGTATTTATAGAATTATTCGCAGAAACATAACAACTACTCCCTGTAATTGCGTACCTATGACGTACTCAGAGACGTTCATCAAGAGTTACTGAGACAAAGATTTGAATATATTGACCTTATTTTCATAATTAAGTATTTATTTTATTCGATATTATCGTATTGGCTATTAAGTACTTTAAGCCCATTACAAGGGACTTGAATCATGAAATAAGAATCATTTTGTAGACTTAAAAGTATATAATACGTGTAACTATATTAACAATATTGGTCTCTGCAGCTGTGTACCTTCAACGCTGGCAGCATTTCCTTGCTGTATTGCTACTTATTCGTTGAGCGAGGAAAGCACCAGCTCTTTGGCGCCAACTTGAACCTTTAATTAGCGCCTGTGTACTTGAACTCTACGGCCCAAGATACTCTATGTATAACTTATATTTCTATTTTAATTGTATTTGTGCACGTCATCTTGTACGAGTATATGCATTTAGAACCTAAGTTCATTTGGGTTAACTGTCGCCTGCATGATAATATAAACACTTATTAGCTGTTTAAAGAAATTGTAACATAATATTGTTACATGATATTGCTTAACCTGCAGCAATTATAGAGGAACATTAGGTTGGCAAAATAATACACATTTATCTCATTTATATTATTATTATTTCGGTTTGACTGGCACGAAGTACCTTATTGGAAGTTCAATCAGGGATATAACATGTATATGATGTATAAAGGAGAGTGTTCAGAGGAGTTGGTTTGAACTAATAGCTGGAGCTGAGTTTCATCATCTGACGTCAGAATACAAAATACCATTCGTATCACCTCGACGTCCGTCGTTCAACAACTGAGCGTTCCTTAATGCACCGATATGTGGAACCTGCTGCCCAATGAAGTATTTCCGAACCTTCGCTTTGGAGTTTGTTGTAACACAATTTCTATATAAGGAGTGGTTATTTTCTGGAGCCTGGTTGGTCGTACGCTTAGATTAGTTTTGTTTCATACTGATTATTCAGCGCTTTATTCCGCGTACATTAAGCTTCTAGCGCTGAATGCGTTGAATTCATCAACTACATTATACACATTCTATTCCCCTGACAATGCATCGTGCATCGTTAGAAAAACAATACTAATAGATAAGTTATCTATGCTTACGAAATGTTTCTTGAACTGTAATTAGACCATTGATTAACGTTTATTTTTGCCTATCAATTGTTTTTAAAAGCGTATATAAAGGTTAACGTTTATATTTTCAAAGAGTTATATTTAAACGTTGAAGCTAGCTAGAAGTGTTAGGGTATTGCGGTTTCTTTAATTATTATTTTTATTACTAAGAAGGTTAAGAATATTTCAAATACTATATATTTGTGTGTTGTCAATAATAAATACATAATATAGTGTTCAATTAATAACATAGCAATAGCTAGGAGCATATTATGTCTAGCTACTTGTCGCTTTCATAATAAGTCCACCGGCATAACTGTTGTTGACGTATTACGTCACACACTGCGTGATGTCATGTTGCGCCGGCGCATCATTGTCAGATACTTCATAAATCAGGTTTGTATACTACACGTTGGCGGCTTCATATCAGACATAGAGTCATCGATGGGGCATGGGTTTACTGCGTTTTCCTCATTTTTTCCTGACACAACTATGGCCCTTTTTTGGCACACCGTGAAGTACCCAGGAAACGTCTGAGCTGGGCTGGCTTAATTAGCCGGGACCTTACGCGCACCGGACCAAATGAGTGTCTCATTGCGCAAACTGAATCCACACGACACTATAAACAATAGATAAAGACAGAGAGCTATGTCACATACCAAGTGGATATCTGTGGTCTCTGCCAAAAATATTAATACATTTATGGTGAAGTTGGGTTTGTTGGACCTTGTGCATACCTGGACCAAATCCAGGATGTACTAGGACAAGTCAAAAGTACCCGAAACTGACGAGCATGGTGAATGTCATGATGAAGCTAGAGGTATCAGGACCGTAACAAGTAAAGGAGTTCAGGCACCTCTCTTTCAAATTCTTCGCGATTATAACGGATATGTTCGGTAGTGGGCTGATCAATTTTAAAGAAAGCATTGTTAAGTGCCTATCGCGTACAGAATACGCTGTTCTGCTAGTAATTTATTTTTTCTGCTTGACAAAAAAATTCTGTTATTTTTATTTTAACTTGTTTACCTTAATTGTCATACATTTTAGATAAAAGACTATAAGATAGTATATACCATAATTAATTAATAAATAATGAAGCTCCATGGTCTCTCCTAAAACAGGGATGATATCAAAAACAAATTGTTTGTACTAAACTTGATCTTATCTTTAGTACATATTAGCCCATAGAACTGTCTGTGAACTGTGTACTAAGAATATTTTTGTTTTAATAATTATGACGCGATTTTCAAATCAATATTCATCCTTTGCATTGATCATTCAAAGGTATACGTGCCTTACATATTACAATTGCGCGTGCCCAAATCATTTATTGGAATGGGAAATTTATATTTGACTCTGTTCTCTTGCAGGCAATATTATATAAGTCTTTATTTATTAACACATTGTTTACGTAAATATACATATAAAAAAACATTGTGATAAAAAGTGAGATCAGTGTCCTGAAACCGCTGCTCTTTAAACTTTAAGCTAACTGTTATTCTTAGTCTTAGAAACAATCTAAATTAAATATTGTATAATAATTCGTATCTTTTGTTCTCGCAATTTACCCACATGACGCCATGTGCCCGCTAATGACGACGTCAATATCGAAGGAGATATTTCTCCGACATATACAGTGTAAATTCTTTATAACCTCCTTCGCTATAACAAAAAACTCTTTATAACGAACAATATTTCGAATTTAGACATCAATAACATATCTACTTAATTACGTGTAATTGTTTTTTATAATCAGATTACAAAACTAAACTTTTGATGGGCCGAAATTTCTAAAAAGGCACCTGAGGTCATAAAAAGCCGTCTCGCCTTTGTTATCGTTAATTGCATTAACGCGTGTGCCATTATTCCTACATTATATGTATTGCCTGTACGAAATTTTTGACTCAGTTACTCCACGCACCATTGTAACCTATCTATTATATGTAATATATATTTATTTTAAATTATTGTAGTTGGTATAAGTAGCGGCACGAAATTGCGCAGAAGTAAAAAATAAGGTACCTGAGGGGGGCTAGCGGAATGAAGAGCGTCGATTGGCTCTCCAGTCGCATTTTGTCCCCCGCGCGACAGTACACACTAACGAAAGCTCTCTATAAAGAGTTTACACTGTTTATTACTCGTTACTACAACGTTTGGTTTTATATATCTCGAGCTTGAGAACCATTCCATGCGTTAAAGAAGAAAAAAAGTACTCATAGATTCAGCTGTTTTCGAGTAAAGAGTACATCTGTACACTCACGAGCAAAGCGGGAAGCACTTCCGTCATTGTATAGGGACACCTGCCCCTCAGACTATTATTTTTGGGTTAACTAAATGATTTTAAATTGTTTGTAATATTTAATTGATAAAACCTAGGCCTAATGCACTAAACGAATAAAATATACAATGGTGCGTTATGTTAGGGACGGGTATTGCGTCTGCAGAAGAGTTGCAGCATCTGACACAGGACAAGACACGCTTCACGAGACTGGCCAACCTCCAGTCATGGAGACTGGAGAGGCACCAAAAGAAGAAGATTATGAAGTGCAGGTGGAACATGGTGCAGTGCAGACAGGAATGTCGGGAGGCCTTTGCCAAAAAAGAACAAAGATACATAAAAAGATGATAGAAATATAAATGTATTTAAGTGTAAAAGTATCTGAAATAAAATGCTATTGTTATGAACTATTGATTAGTTTTTACAAGGGCAAAGGTTTTTCAGGGTAGAAATTATACGCCGGATTAGTCTTCTTTGTTTAATTGGAAAAAAGGAAACATTGCCAGAAATTTCCTCCCAAAGAAGACAACAAGAGTTTTCTTTTTAATTGTTGTGAGATATTTATTATAAATAAGAGAAATGCAAAGGTCAAAGTATACTTGTTATGGGAATTAAACTCTCACCAGGCATTATAACTATCTTAGAACAATCATCATATCGTGAGAACTACTGTACGTTTGAAACTCATTGATTCTAATTTTGAAATAATTATTATAAAGATTACTGGGTATTGTTAATACAGCTAGTTCAAGCGATATTCTCAAAACTTTCTAATCAATACTTTAAAACTTATTTACAAAGTGATGCAAATAAATTTGCAGATATATTAATAATTATTAGTAATAATAAAGCAGTGTATTCAAACGAATGAGCAATAAGGAGCCGTGTTGGCCTAGTAGCTTTCAGCTCTCATTCCTGAGGTCGTAAGTTCGATCCCCGGCTGGGCACCAATAGACTTTATGTGCGAATGATCATGAAACAGATACATAAATCTGAGTGCAAGTCATGGCTATAGGCCAACGCCTAATAACGTAGTACTACGAATGGAAATGTTATGGTTTATGTGAACAATGAATAACCGTTCATATTTTACGTGAGGGAACTTTTAAAACATTTCATAGAATATGCTTAAATATACCAGAGTCAAAAACACAGGGTTGGTCCCTGTTAAATTTGTTTTAATTTCCTTTTTATAATTTATTTTATATTAATATAACTAATTATATATTATGATTATTATTATTATACTATGTTAAGAATATTGTTAATACTTGACTTGAAAATTGGCGTTCATATTTTTTTACATTTTCCAAGGTACCTTACTCGAGAAATCATTAATCATTACACAATAAAACTAGCTTCAAGCTTTACAAGTACATACTCTAACATATAAAGCAGTGTTTAAGGCGAGTTCGAACTAACTTTTCTTCGTAATTAATTGTTAATTATTCCGTTACAAAATCGATGGAACATGGAACTCTGTAACTTCCAATGTTGGAAATATTACACAGGCCTTCACTAGTACTAGCGAACTGAGGAATCGCCTCCCAGTGGTTTTCCCTGGGAGATACGACCTCCAATTGTTTAAAAAGGGCATAATCCTTCCTCAAAGGCCATCCTGAAAGAGAAGAACTGGCAATAAACTTTCAGCCACTCTTTTTAATCGCCAAGTTTTTTGTTTTACACAACGTTTGTAAGGAGCTGCAACCATTACGCCATATTCAACATGACTTCTTAGGTAATGAATAGTTTATTAATAATAATTAAATGCATTAAAACAAATATTTGTCTTGTATCAGCAGGAGGCATGGTGAAATAGGAGCACGCACTTACATTCTCGTGGGAACAACAAGCAAATCATAGTCGAAATAACTAACATCACCGCATTGATGCACAACCCCAGGAATAAGAGTCATACGTTGAAGTCACTAGGCCAAAACTCACTCATGAAAAATTCAATTAGTGTGTTTTCATATAAATTGCCTACACATTTTACGAGTAAAACTTTATGGAGGATATAATTCATAATACTCATCAACACATGTGCAGTATGACCTTATTAATTAATGTGAAACATTCGTTTCCTACCGTGCCGTAATATACGAGATATAATTGTCTTTGCATGGTTATGTAGCAGGGCACGTAGCCCTTTACATGACAGATAGCCTAAAACAGTAATTGACTGGTCCAAAAGGAAAAAAAGAACAAGGACAGACCAATAGCCATCGCTGTTTTGGGGATCAAAAGGGTAGCTGGGGTATAAAATGGGGTGGAAAAAGTTGGAGCCTTCTCCTGGACAAGGGCCGCATCTTGTAGTAATTTTTTTTTGTTAAATGTTTAAAAATACTACACCTCCAATTTTAGATTTTCCTAGAAAAATAGTGGATTAGGCTGATACCTATGCTTATAGACACATATGCTTTTTTTTTAAATGATCAGCCCACTACCGAATATATGTTGGTTGGTTCCAACGCACAGATTCGCACGCTTAAACCTAGGCCAACACCGCTTGACGTAACACATTGTAAAAATAGTAATTATCTGTAATTTGGACTTATCCATGAATTTATGAGAATTTCTGATTTCGATAAATTGTCGAGATAGCATTGTTTTAGTGAACTGTATGGACTCTGAAAGAACGTGGGATGATGATGATATTGAGAAACAAGTCCAAAAATGTATTCTTAGTGGGCGCCTGGTAGATAGTACAAGTGACCCCAGAGCTGGTGCTTTCTTCGGTCAACAAAAAAGTATCGCAATACAGCGAGGAAGTGCTGCGTTAAAGGTACATTGCCTCAGGAACCAAACTTTTTAAATTTGTTTACTTATTTTTTATTTTTTTTATTATTACTATGTAGGTCAAGAAAATTACAAATGTTATTACTTAATACATTAAACTTCTAGATTTGAAATGGTATTTTTATTATTTTAATTATTTCAAGATGTCATCGATTATCGAGGAATGATGTAAAATAAACAACTTCGGTTAAATAAAGCTAAGGCAAGAAAAGGGACTACCAAGTTCTTTTAACAAACGTATAGGTAACTAAGTCGTGGGAATATCATTTAACCAGATTAATATTTATCATAAATATGAACTGCTTAACACTCAATAACTGATAGCGGGAACAAATATTTGTCAATGATAACGACAGCTTCCTGTTTTTACCTTCGGGAGCTGTCAAGGACAAAAATGGGAGTGTTTTAACTTAAATATATTCAAAATTTTCTATTTATATTATTAATAATAATTAACCATTAATTCGAGTATTATATAAACTAGTACACCTCCGAAGTCAAAGTCAAAATCATTTATTCATATAGGTAAAAAAATTTACACTTATGAACGTCAAAAAAGAAATACATATTAAATGCTTCTAATTTTACATTTACTAGTTCTCAAATCAAGGGAAGATATAAAAGCCTCCTCCAAATTCTTCTACTGGTCTCTCATATTCGCTAATATTTTCTAAACTCTCTCCGCTATCTCTTTTATTTCATTCGTCCTCTCCTTTTTCTGCCCATGGGCTTTGCCAAAGACCTTTTTGAACTATCTGCCATTACAAACGCGGGCAGGATGACCGGCCCATCTGTATTAGGCGTTTTAAGGAATATTACTCGATATTATTGAAGCAATTATTTCGAAAACAAAAACACATCACTCTATTGTTTGTTTTATTTATGGACTTCACACAAGAGACGTATGGATTATTTATGTCAAGGATTGTTTTTATAGTAGTCTGTTAAATATTTTTTTCGTTTATACAAGCAACATCTCCAGTGTACCCAGTTTAATAAAAATTCGTTAGTGAGCCATTCAAAGGGGGAACGCTGCCAGTATCTTCGGAACCTTGCCTAAATTGCCTCCTTTTAATAATATATTTTAGTCATTATTTTTTAAGGTTAGTTATTGTTTTTTGTTATATAGTTAAAATTATTTATTTATTTTATTTATTTATTATCACTTCGTTGCATATACATTAATATAGTACAATTGACATAATTAAATAAAAAGGAGAGCAACTGGCGGCCTTATCGCTTTCAAGCGATCTCTTCCAGGCAACCACTTATATTATATTAATAAATAATATTATTATGATTAATTCATTATGTTATCCAGTTATATTGTTTACAGCGTTATTTGTAATTAATATCACATTTAAGCTTTAAAAGGAAGTTCACAAAGATATTTCCCAAGCATTAAGATTAAGTTCCCGCGATTACTGCGAAAGTGAGCAGAGAAAGGTGGTAATTAAAATGGTTCGCAAGGTTAATGTTACAATAATAATTCGAAATTTCATTAAATATATTTATTTATTTTTTATTTATTTACACTTCGTTGCAAAAAACAATAAATCAAACACAATACAAAAAAATTATAAGGGATGCAACGGGCGGCCTTATCGCTAATAAGCGATCTCTTCCAGGCAACCCTAGTTAAAGAAAAAACTAAAAAAGAAACATGATTCGTGCGAGAAGTGCAGAAACAAATGTGATATAAAAAAATATATATATATACATAGTACCTTAATCTAAAGTAATACAAAAAATATATATATATATTAACAACGGACTAAAAACTAATCTTACAAATACATGGACAGCAAATAGTGATGTAAAAGGAAACATAAGATTTATACAAGTCACGATTGATCAGGATAGGATAAGGTTAAGAAATGAGAATACAGAAGAGTAATATAATTGAGATTATGGGAATATATATTTAATCAAGCACTTGACGATCAATTCAAATCGATAATGCCTTAATAATTTAAAAACAAATTTTAACTTTTCATTAAATATTTGTGGAAGTTATAGATCACTGCCGTGTAATGCTTTCAAGGGAAGGTGATTTATTTTTTAAAGGCAAGGTGCCTTTTAGTGGGAGAGTAGTTAGACCATAACTTCGGACAACAATTACAAATAACTTAAATGTTTTTATGACATCATCATAATTTGACACATCATGCATATTTTTTAAAATCAATTGTGCGATATTTTTAAAATCAATCTGAATGTACCCGTACCTACTTGCTTAACAAATAAACGATTTATTATTATTTTTGAATGATATATCATTAAATGAATTAGCAGCTTATTACAGGCAAATATTAAGTAAATTATCGTCTAAAATTCGAAATTTAAGCATGTTTAATCAATTTAAAGGACATTAAAGATTCACACCAGAATGAGCCTCTAAAATATAAATTCTATCTTAGTATATTGATTTTCACATGTAAAAAAATATCAATTTGTGAAAATTAAAGTTCTTTAAATATTAAAACCCTCATTTATATTGTGGGTAACCCGTTTATACTTATATGCGGCCTTAAAAAAATATTTTAACTTTACAACTGCCTGAAGACTAGTCCGTAGAACAGTTAAGAAGATTACATTTAAAATAACACATATATGTTATATAATATTAATAGATTATCCTTGTTTTATATATAAAACAGTAGGAAAATCTAATATCATTTCGTGTAATGTTACCGCATGACAAACGAATACATGCCTGTTTGATTTATTAAAGTTGATATCACGTTCTGTGACCCCAAAACAAAATTTTGTCTGGATTTACAACAGAAGGAGAACTAAGACCATTATCGCAATACAGCGAGGAAATGCTGCCAGCGTTAAAGGTACACTGCCACAGGGACAAAACTTTTTAAATTTGTTTTTATTAACTTTTTATTAATTTTTAATTACTTTTATTATTATGTAGGGTAAGAAAATTGTAAATACTGTATTGTAATTGTAAATATTTTATTGTTACGATTACTAATAATATATATGATTGTACAATATGAAAATATAATAAAGTTAAGACCATTATTTAATATCAAGATATTGAAAACGTACACTCTCTTTTCAATTTACTGAACGGAAACGATTTCTAGTATATTAAAAAAACATTAGTACTAAAAGCAAGGAAACCATAATAGCTTAGTATTTTGCAAGAGCGGAAAGCGTATTTGCTGAACCACACGCAGTTCAACCACAGATAATATTTACTAAACCATAGATACTAGAATATTTGTATTGCAATTTGTTAGTCTTCAACACAAAAATTTAACTTTTAACTAGCAGAAAATTACTACAGTCAAAACCGTTTACGACGACATCGTTTACAACAACATACATGACCAAAATTAAAGGTCACGGCTGAATTCCATTGTATTAGGTACTTAATAACAAAGTCATCGACTGTTACGACTATCGGTTTTACGGCCAAATATGAGTAGTACCTTCCATGTTGTTATAATAGATTTTGACGAGTTTCAGTAGTTTTTTATTTGTATATTTACTACAGGACAAAGTACCAGTTCACAACTATCATCAGTAACAGAATTATAATTGTTTTAACGAACTAAGAGTGCGCCGAGAATTTGCGCTTACCATGTATCTTATAAAGTTATTACGTGGAAAGGAAAACAATCCCGCAGTGCTCCCGTGGGTAGGTCTAGGTAGGTCTCATAAAAAACTAAACTCTCGGAAAGGGCACACATGACACAATGTAAGGAAATAATTAATGAACGGCGCAGATTAACGAGACATTTTTAATTGTCCGTTCAGTGAACTGACAAAATGCTTGCTTCATGTCAGTTCCTTTATAAGAAATAGTCTTTTTATAAATATTTTAAACGATTACTGTTTAATAGTGTGTCGTTTTTGTGCATGTAAAAAAAAGTTGTAAAACCAAGTCTTCTAACTGGGTCCTGCCGAGTTTCTCATTCCAATGAGTACATAAAATCAATATCTCTCGTTATATATGATTATTTCCATTCAAGGTGGTAATTTGTTGGTTGAATGCGTTCTTGGCAATAGATAAGTGCTATATTTCTCTTTGTTATTAGCGGGTGAACCTTTCACCAAGGTCAAACTAAAGTTACTATGAATGTTTTGTCCTTTTCATTAGTATTTAAATTTAAATTAGTATTTAAATTTAATCGTCAACTGTGAGTACGGTCGTCAGTGATTATTTATATAACAATTAAATGATAAGTAACACTTGTATGTCAAATACAACATTCGGGAGTAAACGAGACGTAAAAATAGCAATGAACGCAAAGTCATGAAGTTCGTGGTTGGTGGTGGTACTTACCGTGCGATTAGACAAGTCCCCAACGGAGTCGTGGCGATGATCGAGGCTGCCGAGGCTGCAGCAGGATGCGGAAGACGAGAGGCTGACGGAGTCTGCGCGCGCGCGGTGCGGTGAGACCGCTACGTGCTTCAGCATGCCGTAGCCTGTGGAGAAATGGTCGCTATTACTTTATTGCAGTAGCAAGTTGTTTCTTTACTGTTTTAGTATGAAGTACCAACATAAATATACTCCAGCGACAACAGAACAAGATCCTAAGAGCAGTTGCAAATGTACCATGGTACATAAACAACAACGAAGTTCACGAACACCTTAAAATGAGAACTATCAAAGAGGAAATCCGGAGACTGGCAGCTAAATACAAAGAGCGGTTAAGCTGTCACCCTCATGAACTTGCTCGCCAACTCACCATTAGACAGTATGTGAGTCGACTAAAACGTCACCATACTCTAGAGCTAGTAGACCGGCAGTAGCTCTAGGCAGCACATGAGTAGATGCTTCCAATGGGAAGTCCACTCCACATGACAGTACCACAGAAAAAAATCGCTCATAGCTTTAGGGCTGATTGCAAATAACCGCAGGAAAAAAATAGTATGAAGTATAGTTAAAATTTTCATACAATTATATAACCGTGATTACAGTCAGTCACAGCGACAGTTGCCAAAACATCTTTATATAGGGCCAGCTGCTCTTCGCACATCATCTTCCCATCTTTTTATTTCTTCCTCGATTTCTTCGTTGGAAGCCATTCGTCGGGTTTTTCGTCCACATATTTGTATCTTATGTGCCTCGACTCGCTTTTAATTAGAAAGTTTAAATATTACTTTATGAATTATGAAGTTATTTTATAATATTACTTAAGTTTTGATTTCGCTATATATATTTATAACTATGATTTCTGTACAAGTTTTGGTTTTGATGCGTTTTGTGCGGAATTACTTATTAATGCGAACTTGATCAAACAGTGCCATACATGATACATTAGTAATTGAAAAATTCTTATACATATTACAAATTGTTTTGGATTTTTTTGTATCTTTTAAGTCCATATTCAAAGTCAATATTAGCACACGTGCGCAGGCCATTGTTTGATTAGGGTCTGACCATTCTAGGAAGGACTTGATCGTATCTCGCTGCATAGCAACGCGAAGTTTAAATTTATTTTACGATATTATTTAAATATAGATGTCGCTATATAAGAAAAATATCATATTTATTATTTATATTATTATTATATACCTATCAATTAGTTTTCTTCGGTTTTACAAGCCCTGTAAACTCTTATGAAGATGCAAGATATTTTTGTGTTATACACCAAAACAATTATTGTTTATGGATGAAATTCCTATGCGATTTTTGTAGAATTTGATGAACTCTCGCGACCATCAATTTCACGTTAATTGAATCGAAACAAATATAATGTTGGTAATAACAAATGCGCATCCGGTCGCATCTGCTGAACAATTGCTTGGATCTTTGTTCTACGTCATTAACATGTGCAAAGATGCTGTGAAGATAGTCTTAGGTTAGAAGATTCACATCGACGCATTCATAATTATGTACATATACCTACGAGTATTTGTTTTGTTACGTTTATTTGTTATGGCTGTAATAAATATTACCATTAAAGATTCAATAAAGTAGCCAAATATATACTGTAACATTAACACTTTCAAATAGAATAGGTACATAGCTTTAAATTGCTTACATTTTTCTAATGTGTTGTGGTTACCATATTATCTTACTTACATAAATGGATATGGGTCACGCAGATAAATCACCTTTTAGCCTTTTAAAACAGATTAATAAATCTGTACGGTTCCTGGGTGCTTTAAATTTTAATAGAAGATTTAAATTTTACTCTATATTAAGCACTCGCGTACAACAATAAGCGAAATACTGAACTGTTAATTGCTATGTAAAGAATGAATGCAATGTAACAGTTGAAGAGAGTGCCTACGTCTGGCTACAGGTACTCTCGGGGAGTAACTCCGACGATTTATAAAAGAAAGCCTGAGTGAGCAAAATGTAGAGCCGTGGCTCATACAAAATCTATAATAATTATTTAGATTGTTCCTGAGTATCAAACGATGTCGCGAGAGCAAAAAGTACAAATTATTTATTTAGAAAATTAGACTTGAAAATTACGCAGATACCAAGTTTCCATATATGCCAGCTGTGTGCCATATTTGACTACATTTATTTGGACAAATGCCGTAATATAAACAACCAAGAGTTTGTTTGTATGACCTAATTTGGTTTGGCTTAAATGTTAATATTTATTATGAGCTACAAATGTTATAGACCGTTCATTTAGATTATCTTATAAAGAACTATACGCTGTTTCCATACTTATCGTATGAAACTTTGTAACCATGGCAACGACGGTAGCCATCACACATTTTGTAGGTTTGCTCATGTATAATATCTAACATTGAGTGTTTCTTACGGCAGTTTTTGCCGCGCACCACAACTACACGTAGTGGAACTCAACAGAACCAGTTGCCCATCGAACTAATTCGACTTAAGTAAATCTTCTCTACATGTGTTCGTAATTAAACTCCTAAACGACTGGACAGATTTTGAAGAAATCTTTTGTGTTTTTCAAGTGGAGTCGAGATTGATTTTTATTTTTAGATATTATTTTTGTATGTAAGACGTGTGTTCTGGACAACGTCTATCGGATCCGCTAGTTAGACCTATATTATATAATATAAATAATAATAAAGTTTATTTTCCTCTTCACAATATTGTATTTAAGGAGTTTACATGCTGCAAGTATTGATCCCCAGCCTTCCATCCGAAAATAAACAACATACTATGTTTTAGACATATTCTTTTAAAAAAATAAATTCTCATTTATCTAAAAAAATATTCTTAAACTAGGTTTAAGAATAACTTTATTTCTCATAAGAATTAAAATTCACTTACTGAGAAAGACATATTTAAAACTAAGATTAAAAATTAGAGCGCACAGATGTAGGTAATATATAAAATAAGAAAACAGAACAGCACCAAATATGTGGCTAATAATAATAAATAAAAATTGATAACTAGAAGATTAAAACTAATTTAAAAGTTTGGTCCCTGTGGCAGTGTACCTTAAAATATTAGCGAAATAGATGTAGTTGTATCAGTGTATAACACTCCCTCGGTTGCACGTTTAGCTATATAAAGCATAAGCCAGAACACGTCAAATTAATCTCAACGTGTTTCCAAACACAGGAATGGAATGCAAATTGATTGCAAATAAACCATAAACCGTATGTCAATTGTATTTACAGGAAATGGGTGTGATTAATTTTACCACAGATTAAAACTTGCGTACAGAGTGAATTTTAGTGTTACCAGATTTATGCACTTCAAAATGGGATGAAATAAATAAGCTTTATTGCGGGCCTCATAGCCTTGCGGTCTTATTAAGTGGCAGCTAGGTGAGGGGTACCGGGTTCGATTCCCGGTTCGAGGGCAAGTTTTAATTTAATTTAAATTTGTTCTCGGCCTTTGAGAGGGTTGTGCGGTAGGTACCGGGCGAGTGCCTAAACCGTACATGGAGGACATAAGGCAAAAGCACGAATTATAAAAATCTTATACTTGACGCTGGCTAATGCACAAACCGTGCCAGAGCCATATTAAAAAAAAAGCTTAATTGCTTTTATTTAAAACCGTTTAGTATTTAAGTTTATTTACGCTTGATATAATAAAATAACAGTTATTTCTTCTTTAACAGGTTCGATTTCCGAAGGGAACTACATATTATTATCATGACTTAGCTATTATAGGTTCTGTAAAAATATCTTGAATACTATATAATTATAATATTGAATAATTGAATCAGTTTCATGATCATTTGTCAATCTAATAGGCAAGTAGATGATCAGCCTCCTGTGCCTGACACTGACCGTGTTTTTTATGAGTCTAAGACATGCCGGTTTCCTTCCGATGTTTTCCTTCACTGTTCGAGCTTGAGCCTGCGCACATAGAAAGTCCATTGGTGTACAGCCAGGGACCGAACCTACGACGTCAGGGATACGGAACACACGCTAAAGTAACTAGGTATACACCCTGTATACGTTAAAGAATTCAAAAATCGCTTAATTCAATCAAGATTGCAGACGGGAAATCGTAAATGGCCGAACATGTTTACGAAACAGTAAAATGTTGAATTAATGGAAAGTAATATGAATTTTTGTGCGACTAATTACCAACTCGTTAGTCTTAAACTTGTAGTTAGTAAAGTGTGTTGCTAAAACCTCGTCTTTATAATATGTATGCAATTCACTAAGTTGTAATACAAACTTAAATTTTGTATATTTCATTCTGCTATAGATTTATATCTCGATGGTATACTATTAGAGAGGGTAGACAAGGTTTGTTTGATGATTTGCTATTTTAAAAGAGTACCGAGAGTTTTTTACGCCGGCTTTTTCTCTCGGCCTACACCCTCTGTCTTCTTTGCCTACAAATTCAAATTTAATGACGTGGAATAAGTGATACATGTATCTTATTTTCCTTAATAAACATATTTTATTTTAAGTCCGTGGTAAAAGGCTGGCAATGCACTTGCGAGCCTTCTGGTATTAAGAGTGTCCGGTGGTTTCACTTTAACATCAGGTGTGCCTCCTGCCGGCTCGCCCATAAATATCATGTGGATATTACCGTAGACTTTCAGAGACGCTGCCCACCAGACCGTGTTTTAGGAGATTTGGCAACAGATCTGCCTGATCGAGTGAAAGGGTATTAGGGGTCATATGTAAAATAAAGTACAAATTTCATTGAATGGTCAAATATGTGAGTTACATAGCACATGAGGTGACGCGCATAAATGGCATGGGGATATTTCTGGAGTAGTTGTCACGCCAAGCCTACCAAACAAAGTTTAAGCAAATAAATTCCAAGGCAAGGTGAGATTTGACATTCCCCTGCTGCCGTCTCGACACAGAAACACCAGTCTGTGTCTATAACTCAATGAGTATCTAGTTCAAAGCAAGAAATAAATAGCATTTCCTATTTACTGAACAGTTTACAATAACGACTCGTAGAATATAGAAACAGGGCCTAGGACAACAAGTACTAGGAGTAGATGATTCAGTGCTCAATTGCTAACATTAATCAATTGTAAGAAGCGACCCAAATTGTTTAATCGACTGCATAGCTTGTTGTATAATAGTGGTTTCCTAGTTTCCTAAAGTATGTTAATATCCTGGTATTTTCTTACGATAAACTTCCCAATGCCGCTTAGGATAAGACGCATACTCAAAATTGTATAGGATTTTGAAGATTTCTACAAAAATATGATGAGCTATCTATCTTAGATTAGTTTTAGATTCAAAAAAAGATTAAGGACAATATGAGAAGTACAGAAATAAGAGATAAAATAAAAGTTATTGATGCATATAATCTGATAGAAACATTCCGAACATTCCTAAGAGGAAAGGAAACAAGCATAGTGGATGAAACACTGATACATCGAGAGCAGAAGAGATAAGATTAACGACTAAAGTAGAGAACATTATAAAGAAAATAAGGCAATTGAAATGTCGCTGGACCGACACATGACGAGAGATAGCAGGTTGAAATGGACAAAAAATATTACAGAATTACCACGAAACCACAAGCACGAGATGGAAGAAAGGAAAAGAGAAGACAGAGCAAGAGATGGGCAGACTCTATAAAGAGAATATGAGGCACAACTTGGACGAATTCTCGTCTGAATGTTAGCCGAATTAGCTATTCAGCTAACATTAGCAAATAATGGAATCAGTTGGAGGCCACGCTCATCACCAAAACCGGCACATCTGATGTATTATATTAAGTTAGGTTTTATGTAACTTAAACAAATGTTTATATAGGTGTCAGCAACAAAGGCCTAATAATAATTAAATATTCTGTTTGTATGAATTTAGCCAAAATCATTCTTTTTATTGAAACTTGTTATAATTATGTTTCTAATCAGATATTTTTTACCATAAAACTATAATAGTTATATTGAAGTCAATGAAAACATGAATTACACACCTAAACCTTCCTCAGTGAAAACCGTATAACCGTTCGATTCATGTTCTAAAGGGAATTTCAATTCAAAATTGTGCTTATGAGCCGTGTCAGCGTGAGAATCTCATCCCTGAGGTGGTAGGTTCGATCCGGCTCTTCAGACGTTTTTTCTATGTGCGCATTAAACATTAGCTTGAATGGTGAAGGAAAATATTGTGAGGAAGCCGGCTTTCCTTAGACCCTAAAAGTCGACGGCGTGTGTCAGCAATTAGATAGGTGAGTGCAAGGAGTGCAAAGCTACCAAGACATAAATACTTAGACAAAACTAATGGAACAAACAAAATAAATATTGATTTAATTAAATTAATTAATAGCATAGCATCATATTTTAAGCTGAAATTTCATCACAAGTGTAAGTCATTGATTGATACTGACGCTCTTAGTAATATGATATTAAAGATGTAAGCGTTATGTCTGAGTATGACCTAATAAAGGCTTTATAGTGCGATGTTGTATATTACAAACTTACTACAGGCTCTTATTTATATAAAGTCTAGGCCTCAGATTTCTGAGACTGTTACATTTGTCAATCTAATAGGCAAGTAGCTGATCAGCCTCCAGTGCCTGACACACGCCGTCGACTTTTTGGGTCTAACACATGTCGATATCCTCACGATGTTTTCCTTCACCGTTCGAGCAAATGTTAAATGCGCACATAGAAAGAATGTCCATTGGTGCACAGCCGGGGATCGAACCTACGACCTCAGGTATGAGAGTCGCACGCTGAAGCCACTAGGCCTACACTGCTCATACATCAACAAAGCCAATTTAAAAAATTTGATTCAAGAAAAATAAACTTTACCTATATTGTATAGGTTCCGGCAAATTGAGTCACAATAGTATTTCCTAATAAAACTACATGCGCAAACACCTTCACGCAAAATCGTAGCTTTTTACCAGCCCAATGACGCACTGGACTAACGGGTCTTCACTTTTTCAAAATGACATGAAAATAATGAGATCAAATTTAACTAATGGTATAACTCAGTACAACGGAAGTGTCTAATGTACGCAAAAAACTGCTACTAACGAAACGAGACTTGAATAATAATTTCAATCCACGAATATGTAAATACAGTCAAACCTGGGTAAGTGAGAACTGGATAAGTGAGAAAACTCTATAAGTGAGAGTAATAACCGGGACCCGTCATTTTAAGCTCCCAAAACCTCTATTAGCTAGAAACAGAAACCTCTGTAAGAGAGAGTCGTTATTCTCTCATGCACCTCTATAAGCGACAGTCGGGCTTTATTTATTTATATTATGTACTTTAAATGCGTTGGAGACGGTCCATCAGTACTTTGAATACGCGGCGCGGCGGTTGTTGATCAAGCAATATTCGACAAAATATATGAGTTAGAGATAAACATTATAAATACAAAAACAGAAACCCAAACGAAATTGACGGTTTTTTTAAGTGTAAATTAGTTCTAAATAAAATAAAATATATATGTGATAATATGTTGTGCACATTATGCACTTAATTAAATCATATTACATATTTACTACATTCGTACTTGCTGCGACTTGTTATTGCTGCGTACCTCTATAAGAGAGAAACGCTACGCATGTACCTGCATTAGCGAGAAACTCGGGTTAGTGAGATACCTCCATAAGCGAGAATGAGATTGTGCTCCCTTGAACTCTCACTTATCCAGGTTTGACTGTATTGTGGAATGAAGAAACATCTCACTCAATCACTGGAGTAAACCGGACACACTCAATTCCAGAGGGCGAATTGGTTCGGAAATACTTCAGGGGGCAGCTGGTTCCACATAGTGATGTTGCACGGCAGAAAATGCCTAAAAAATTCTTAGTTGTGGAACGACGGACGTCGAGGTGATACGGGTGGAATTTCGTATTCTGCCTCGACGTCCGTAGAACTATCTAGACTAACCCAACAACAATAGCAATTTACTAGTTTAAACTAAGTACTTTAGATTTGAACATAAAAATCAATCAATCGTGCGAATCTCATCCCTGAGGTTATAGGTTCGATCCGGCTGTGCAACAATGGAATTTCTTTCTATGTGCGCATTGAACATTCGCTTGAACGGGGAAGGAAACAGGCTTGCCTTAGACCCAAAAAGTCGACGACGTGTGTCAACCACGAGAGGCTGGTCACCTACTTGCCTATTAGATTGACAAATTATCATGAAACAGATTCAGAAGTCCTTCTTTCTCTTTCTTCAACAGTGTAAAGGTTAATCACACTTAGCAACTAAAACATAAAACGTTGAAAGTTACATTCGTAAATGGATAGAAAGTATTATCGAAAGGACATAGACAACTGACTACACAGATAAATTATATTTTAAATTCTGAACACGTGCTGACTGTGGACGTGCGTGGATTGTTGTCATCCTGCTATAATTATCTATGGCAAAAACTATTTGTCAGCTAAGGGCAATTTTGTTTAAATTAAATACATCGTGAATAATCTATTTGTTTCGATATTGAATATCGAATATATCGTACAGAATAAAATACTCTAAAACTACGCTAACTAACTATTTAAGGAACTCCAGTAGTACTTTAGTACTTTAATCATTCTTTATTGCATGTGTAAAATGGAATGACAGATGTCAAAGTTACAGATTGTTAAGTTCGCTATGAGAGCTTCGCTAGAGCTATATTATCTATGGCTGAAAACCGAAGGTTCAAGGTTGGTGGACTCAGTTTCCGCACTTAGACTCTCATTAGGTCCGTTATGCGTAAAGTCCTGGCTAACTAAGCCAGTCTAGCTCTTTCTAGAAGCATAGAAGTCTTCTAGGCGCTTCGCAGGCGTCACGGAGCGACCTCACTGCTCCGAGGATTTCTGTAGATTAAACTGGCTTAAAAAATTATATTTATGTTTTCTTCTATTTGAGATTATAGATTATACGTATAAAATATTTAAGAAAAAATACTCCTTAAGAATAATTCTTTTTAATATTCTGCACGTACAAATGCAATGACAGGTGTCAAAGTTACACTGATCACTAAGCTGATAAGCTCGTACAAAGGGAGCGATGAACTGAACTATACTTTCTGTGGCTGTAGGATTGATGTATTAGATTCTATTTGAAAAGAAGTTATAGATTAAAAATTCTCTAAAAAAATAAAAATAAAATTCCTGAACGTAATGAGAGGTGCACGCTCTGTTGGTTGCGCGGTATTTATCTGAATATTAACACCGTCATGCACGACCAATACTCCATTTTCTACTTATAAATCATCATTCGAAACACTGACATATAAAAGTGAAATTCGAGAGATTATCTAGAAAATGGAGAACGCGGCGATAAAGATAAATAGACAAAAAATTATGATATATACATATACGTATATATATATAGAAAATAATAGATAAAATAAAGAATACATTATTGAGAAGAACAACTTAAGTGGATTTCCACTTAAGTTCGCCTATTTGGGCGAAGCACATGGCAAGAGGAATAGAAAAGTGCAGCAAGAAAGTAGTAAACTGGTGCCCAAGGCACTAGAAACGCAAAAGAGGATGACAATTTAGAAAGTGGATAGACCAAACTAAGGAAACAGCAGGTGGTATATGACAGAGAGTGGTACAGTGCAGACAGGAATGGCGGGATTTGGAGGATTCCTTTGCAAAAAAAGGGCACACAGATAAAGAATGAGATAAAATATGTTTTAAATTATAAAAACATCTAAATAAAAGGCTATTATTATTGTTATATTTATAGAGAATTAAGGAATAAACTTGTGTCTTTGCGTATACGTGTATGTTCATTGTAAATTTCCAGTCTCAATAGCTATTATTGAGGCCCAAACACATCATAAATCATTATTACAATTTAAATTTGTCTTCTATTTCCAGTGGTCTGTTTTTTTATACTCGTCGTTACCAAATACGGGATCATTATTCTAGAGATTTTATACAAATTCACTGTAGATAATACTGATTCAACAAAGTTTTGCAAGGCCCTATTTCCATATGAAAAAACAACACAATACCTTAAAACTACCTCATTAAAACCATAGAGTACAGAGAAGTAAGATCTGTGGTGTAGACATCGATCATCTTCATTTAGCACAGATAATAAGCCCATTGTTTCACAGATTATGAAAGATATTATTATTCGTATCTCGTGTTAAACGATCTCGCATTGGTAAAACCATGTTTGTCATGGGAATATCAACTTTATGGTAATATACAGAAGGTCATTGTCGTGGATTTAAAATGCTATTGTCCTCGCGTACAGGGATAAAATATTTATGAATTAGCAATACCAAGAAGAGAATGAACTCGCAGGCCTTGAAGGGTTGTGTCTGTTTCATTTAATGTTTAAACAATTTATTAAACTTACTGTTCTGTAGGTGAAGGAATATAATTTTTTATTAATTTGTAAGGGTCTGTTGTTTGTAAACTTTACAAAGTGGAAGGGCCCACCAGGAAAAAGAAAGAGAGGTCGCTTTTGAACTTGGCTGACGAGCTTAAGGAATTGGTGGAGAAGATTGGGAGAAAAATGCTGAAGACAGAGAGAGGTGGAGGCAATTGGAGGAGGCCTTAGTAAGAGGTCCTTAGAAAAAAATATATACAATTTGTTTATTTAAAGTGTTTGTATATTTTGTAAATGTTCCAAGGAATAAATGAGGCTTAATTATTATTATGTAAACTTTAATTAGTTTATACATTTTTTAATAAATATATAATCTAAGTGGTGAGTGCTCTCGGACGTAAAAATCCCGAAACTGCATTTTTCAATACAATTAACACATGTATTAGAGGCAACATCGTACATCGTAAGCATACCAACAACCCTTCTTGGGTAAAATGAATGAAATCGGTTTTTGTTTAGTAATTTATCTGTTTAATATTTGTATGATCTCTTCGTATGCCTTGCTTGTCACCAATGTATCACTGGCGAGCGCTGGCAAGCTTTGATCAATAAAAAAAACGAAACAGACTTAATCTGAGACCCATAAAAGGATTGTAGGTCTGTATATACAGTCGACTCTCGATAATTTGACACTCGTTAATTGAATAAAATCAATAGTAATTGGTCCCTTCGGTAATTTGAAGTTGAAAAAGTATTATCTTGCTCGCCAACATGCGATAATTTGAAATCTAGTCTTCCCTACTCTCTATAATTTGAAATCCAGTCTTCCCTACTCCCTATAATTTAAAGCGTTTATCATGCACGTACCTGTCGTTTGTTTACATACATGCACAGACTTGTCAATTGTTGCCGACACAAGTGACGATTACTTTGCAGCTCTCACCACTATCAAAAATTCTTTGGACAATGATAAACTGAAGTCACTCACTCAAAAAAAGATTACAGACTTCTTTTTGAAATAAAAATTTGTGAATAATTGTTATATGTAATAATAATTGTTAATACATAATAAGAATGTAGAAATAATAAGTAACAAATTTTGATCAAATTCTTATTTCCTTCAGTCGCCCCTCCCCCTCGTGCTTATTCAAAACACTTGTTATTATGAACTCTTGATAATTTGAAATTTATCTCTGGTCCCTTGAGTTTCAAATTATCGAGAGTCGACTGTATATCTAAGTCTTAGTAAATTTACACAAAAAAGGAATAATATGAAATACGGCGAGAAATCAACACATTACTAGTTGTTAGTGTTTTTACGTGCACTGATTGTCCGAGTCCTTTTCTCACGACGTTTTTATTAGGAATCCAGTTTTGCCTGTATTGTATCGAACTAGTATTTCACAAAAGGTAATGAAAGTAACAATGGTATGAGACCACTTTCGATTTATAGAATTTTATTTAAGACCACGGTAATCACTACATTGTATAAAACAAAGTCGCTTTCTCTGTCCCTATATCCCTATGTATCTTTAAAACTACGCAACGTATTTTGATGCGGTTTTTTAGATAGAGTGATTGAAGAGGAAGGTTTATAGTTATAATAACATCTATCAGAATTATCAAAATATTGATAAATCTCGTAGGATTCAGCCACGGGCAGTAATGAATAAATCAAAACTACTGTATCGATTTTAATCATTTTTTCAATGAGTGACATAGGCTATATATTTTATACCCATGCGAAACCAGGTTATGTTTTTATATACAATGTTCATAGTTTTTCTGTAGTGTATTTAGTATCATCATTGCACCCGTGCCAAGCCGGGGCGGGTCGTTAGTATATAATATTTTTTAAATTAAATTCTATACTTTATTTTTAATAATATATAAACATATTTTGAAGAATCTAGTTGCTATTTGACTCATCCTATTGTTTATATAGGTTATTCAATAACCTATGTATGTGTTTGTAGTGTATTATTATTAACGCGATACAATATAATGTTCCTTTCACATATGAAATATAGATAATTCTTGTCATTCTTCAACTTTCATTTTTGTCATTACGCGACATTGCTCTGAAACATTTAGAGGACAGTTTTTTATTGATAGTTCTTTTATTTAAATATTGTGTTGCAGGGATAAGTGAGCGACGACCCACAACAGAATCTCTGCTATTTAGAGACTGAGTGAGCAAAAACCATTAAAACTATCTCAGGTTACAAAACATCGTTAGAGAGTTTCCGGGGTCACTCTCGCATTCTACCGGAGGAGGTAGGAGATGGGCATATCTTCTCCTATTTACTCCGCGTCTTCTAACCCATCTTCGTTGTAGAGCTCTCATATTTAGTATTGTTTCCAATTAAAAAATCCTCATTACATATTAAACAATATCGCGTGATAGATTTGTTGTCTAAAAATTTTATTTATTTATTATCACTTCGTTGGATATACATTAATATAGTACAATTGACATAATTAAATAAAAAGGAGAGCAACTGGCGGCCTTATCGCTTTCAAGCGATCTCTTCCAGGCAACCACTGTGAGAAAACAAAAAGTATTAATTACATAAGATAGGCAAGAAGTGCAAAAATACAAGTATTACATTTAGTTGGAAACAAGGAACAAAAAACAAACTAAACTAATAAAGAATACATGAAAAAAGAATAATACTAATAATAAAGTGCACATGAATCATTTTTAATTTCCTAAATTAAGATCAGTCTCAGTAGGTACCTATTATTAAACTTAGGGATACGATGTGGACAGGTAATGTTTGTAAAGAAGAAATTTAAAGGAAGATAGAGAAGGAGCTAAGCGAATAGGGACTGGAAGTGAATTCCATAGCTTAACTGCAGAGACCTTAAAGGAATCGCCAAGAAAGGAGGAGTTATGACATGGAATTTCAAGGATATAGTTTTCGGAAGAGCGTAGGCTATAGTTATGGGATCCCAAAAATTTGAAATCATTTTTAAGATAGGAAGGAGTTTTAGGGTTGAACAGGATGGAATATAAGAGATGGAGAACATGAGCATCACGTCGCTGACGAATGGGTAACCAGCCCAGCCGCTTACGGAACTCAGAGATATGATCGTACTTTCTTAGACCGAATATAAATCGGATACAGAAATTTTGGAGACGATCCAGTTTATTTAGCAACTCCTCATTTAGATCGGAAGAGCAAGAATCGGCGTAGTCCAGTAATGGCAGGAGGAGAGATTTAGCCAGTGAGGTTTTAGTACTAAAGGGAAGAAAATTACTAAATGTAAATACCTATGTATTATACGACGTCATTATGTACTATAATAACATGTTTCACGATAAATTATCGTTAGGTACTGTCACGCAGGTTGCAAATAATAGTAAATTACCAAGTAAATTACTTTATATACATTTGATTGCTTTCGTCTTTCCGGTGACGTACCTACCAAGTTTTTATTTCGAATTCCAACTTTGACAATTCTTAAAAGGTTCGCTGGTCCCCTTGGAGAAAGTGACTACGTAGGAAAAACGAAGAACTGGTCAATAATAGAAATAAAAAACGCACATCACAACAATTAAAAGTATTCACTTTGAACGAAACATCCTTATTATCCAAAACAAGGCAGTTAGAACCGAATATTGAGAAAAATCAGAGAACAAAAAAGAGAAATGGAAAAATATGAAAGAGGCTTACTCCAAAAAGGGCCATAAACCTCAAAAAAATTAATAACACAACAACAAATATTCTATTAGGAAATGTTAACAAATCAATTTTCATTTATTTACGATTTCGTTACCTGATACAAAATTATACATATAAAACGGGAGTTTCCATAAGTTAGTAGGCAACGGCCGGCCTCTCGCTAACAAGCGATTTCTTCCAGGTAACCTTATTATGGTTAAATTTTATTTAATTAAATAGAAACAACTACAGATGGTAAAATACAAGAAGTGCATAAATAATTAACAAAAAAAGAACTAATAATAACATGTAACAACTACATCTATCTTAAGATTTTCCTTTATATAGTTATGCATAACTAAAATAAAGTAAACTCTAAAAATATAATACTAATAGGTACACTGTCAACGTTTTTAAATTTGATTTTATTTTCTTTTTTATTATTACACCTACATAAAATTGTAAATACTGTATATTTGATTTTTGTATAAATATAATAAGAGCAGTGTTGGCCTAGTCGCTTCAGGGTGCGAGTCTTAACCCTGAAGTCGTAGGTTCAATCCCCGGCTTGTGCAACCAATCCGTGCACCAATGGACTTTATTTCTATGTGTATTTAATATTCGCTCGAACGGTGAATGAAAACATCGTGAGGAATACAGGCTTGCCTTAGACCGACATCGGCGTGTCAGGCACAGACTGATCAACAACACATGATCATATAACAGACGATGAGGCCCAGACCTAAAAAGGTTGTAGCGCCACTGATCTATCTTATAATAATATAAACAAAATGTAATAGCTAATCCAAGGGAATTTTCTATTCTCTAATAATAATAATATCTTCAAACATTTATTTCAGTGTCATTACAATCAATGGGAATCGTAAGATTTCACATAGTATTAAAATAGTTGTGGAAATACTGCACATATCAGCGAGGCGATCGAGTTAGTGTCGGGCTTCAATTAGCCAATTAACCAAGTCCTTGTACGCTTCCCACGGTTTCTGTCTTTTTTATTTAATTGCTATATGAGTTTTATAGACTGCCTCACTTATTTCTATTCTCTTTGATAAATTCTACATCTTTGCTCTTGCCTGCACAGTTATTTTATTATTTATTTTAAAAAACTCTGGTCTCTTTTATGGATTAATGGATTTGTTATTCTTCTTTTATATTAAATATATATTATAGTGATCAAGGAATCTTAGAACTTAGAATTTAGAATTTATTATAAATGTATACTTTTTTATATTTTTTGTATAAATAGATAAAACTTTATGTTTATGTTTGAATGTGTATTCCGTTTTTGACTTTTGTGTACAATGTAATTTGTTTGGATATTGTTTAGTGAGTAGTCAAAAAAGTCATATAAAGAAATACATATTAAATTCTTCTAATTTTACATTTGCAGCCAGTTCTCAAATCAAGGCCGAAGAACGGAAGAGAAGAACTGGCAATAATCTCTCCGCCACTCTTTTTAATCGCCAAGTTTTTGTTTTACACAATATTTGTAAGGAGCTGCAACAATTACACCGTGTTCAACATGACATCTTAAGTAATGAATAAAAAACAATAAAAACAAGGATTTGTCCTCTATCAGCTGTAGGCATGGTGAAATAGGAGCATACGATAGCAGTAAAATCATATCCCAAAGAAGACTTGGGGGTAAGTGGTGAACTTGGTGGACTCTCGTGACAAGCGTATTGGAATTGACCAATCACAAACGAAGCACACCTTCGTTTTGTCTTTGCCTTATCTCATAAAGAAATACAATATACGCCCTGACATTATTTCATGCTATATACTTTTCTTTTATAGAACAGAGGGCAAACTATCTCACCTGATGTTGAGTGATAACGCACGCATGGCCACTTTAGCAAAAGCTCGCAAGTGCGGGTCTTTATACGATGTAAGATTTGCTACTAAATTTATTACTATAACTATGGAATTTAGAGCAAGTTTAAGATGAATATTCAGAGCGGAACATTTGATCTTTGATAAATGAACAATGACTCTTCGTTTTTCGTTCAGCGATTTGCATCCGTTATTGCGTTTTCAAGTGGATAGAAATAAAATGTTAAGAAATCCTTTATAAGAGTAAGATTTAAAGTCGAGACTAAGCTAAATTCAATAAGATTTTCACATTCGGGTATAATAGTTCTCAAGATTATTGCAGTATACAATTGTTATAAGTATATAATAATAACAAAAGCGGCTCAATTATGTCTTTCCTCAAGCTATTATTTTTTCCCTTTGGAGTAGATCTAGGGCTGTGGGGTTCATTTTAGTTTATTGGTAGATAGTACCGGTGACTCCAGAGCTAGTGCTTTCCTAAATCAACGAATACGAGTATGTATCGCAATACAACAAGGAAATGGCGCATTTAAGGTCCAAACTTTTTAAATTTGTTTAATTTTCTATTTAATTATTATTACTATGTAGGTTTATACTGTAAATAGTGTATATGTGTGTGTTGAAAATAATAATAATTATTATTTTCAACACTCAATGTCTCAAAAAAGTATGCAATACTCTGAAATCTTATCTAATTACTGCTGACGTAATCACCATCTAGATTCTAGATCCACCCCCATGTCACCAAAAGAAAATCAAAGACTCCCTGCCCCCTTACAGTGCTTACGTAATACTTGTTAAACAAATAACTATTAAAACATTAAAGATAACATCAGTTAAAATTAAACCTCATAAATGTCAATGATCGCGCCTAAATTTCTATTTAAAGTCATAAACCATAAATTACAAAACCACGAGCTGATAAAGATTTATAGCCTGTGGGTTCGCTGATAAACCATAGAGAATAGATAAAACATAGATTATTTACTGCGTTCGTAGACATTACCAATTTTAATACCGGACGTTAAATATTTTGAACCATTTTAGATTAAAATTTCTTAAAATATTTAAAATTTGATGTCATTAAAGATAATGATACAATAATATCTAATAGACATGAGTACTACGCGAATTTATAAGACAGAAGCAAAATGACCATCTCTTTGAATAAAAAGATAACCCCCCCATCCATGGGCACCTGCAACGCTGGGGCTATGGGGAGTCAAGCTGACCTTTCAGGTAATGGTACGCTCTTTGAAGAACCCTAAGTCCAATAGGTTTAGAAATATTACATATACTACTGGCAGCTGGTTCCACAAAGAGGTGGTGCGTATCAGAAAGTGCCTTAAAACGCGCCGTGTTATAGAAGTCCAGGCGTTGAGATGGAAACGATGGATTAACGATGATACTCGACTGGTCTACAATGAACACAACCAAACAGAAAGAGTCTGTTTGGTTGTGTTCATATTATTCATACCTTCATATTATTTAGTATAAATTTGACGTTTCGTTTGTTAGAAAAAACCAGTGGCGCTACAACCTTTTCAGGTTGCTATGGGCCTCAGATTTCTGTATCTGCTTCTTAATAATTTGTCAATCAAATAGGCAAGTAGGTGATCAGCCTCCTAATCAGACGCCGTCAACTTTTTTGGTCTAAGGCAAGCCGGTTTCCTCACGATGTTTTCCTTCTATTACAATATACGAAAGAATACTTCAGTTGAAGGATTTAGACTCATATATGAATAAGATATGTAACTAGTATATCTATATGTTATATAGATTTATACATCTATGAAGATGATTACTTAAGGATGAGTAACGCCGGCAGCTGTTGGCAATTGAAACAGTCGCCGGCGCCATGCTACCGGCTTCAAGCAATCTTACGAATTAAACTATCAACAATCACGTCTCTATTCAACATATGTCTATATATTTTATATTTCCAACACACAAATATTACAATTTACAATATTAAACTTAAAAGATTTAAGTACGTGGTAGACTTAAATTATTTTGAAAGTATATATTTCAGAATTTTGGTCGTAGTCCACTCTATATCACGTGGCTAGCGGTTAGTGTTCCACAAATGAGGACTGCTGATCATATCCCAGCATTGTCCGAAAATTATTGCGACTTTTTTCATGTTTCAATAGTAACTCTAAGTTAGGAAGTTGGTGACATTTGGTCTATCTGTTGACAGAAGGCACATCTGATGTTTAGTGATACCGCCGCCCATGGACACTCTCAATGACAGAGGGCTCATTGCCGTTGTCAGCCTTTTAAGAATTGGCACGCTCTTTTCTTGAAGCACCCTAATCGGTTCGGTAATACTTCAGTGGGCTGCTGCTGCCACATGCAGCAAAAACTGCCTGAAAAAACGCTCCGTTGTGGAAGGACGGACGTCAAGGTGTGTGGAATTTCGTATTCTGCCTCAACCTCCGAAGATGAAACTCTCTCTCTCTCTATCTACGCATTGCTAAGTCTTCGGTCATTATTCTTTTACCGAACTTTAAAGTTTCTTTATAAGTAAGTAAAGCCTTGGTCGAAATACCGGTAATACTGGCGGGAATTTCTACAATTTATGGATTGATAGCGTAAATTTCAACAGACTGCAAATGTGCAAATTGCAAACACGTTTACCGCGTTGATTATTTAAATTGACAAGGACTTCACAATATGATGGGTTATTACGACATAATAATAGTCTGTGGAAACACAAAAATCTTACACAAGCCCCGAATAACACGGCTCAGAGTTTTTGTTTACAAAGATAAATAAATCAGTGGCGCTGCAGCCTTTTTGGTCCGGGCTTCATATTTCTGTATGTTTCACGATAATTAGTCAATCTAATAGGCAAGTAGGTGATCAGCCTCCTGTGCTTGACACATGCCGACTTTTTGGGTTTAAGGCAAGCCGGTTTCCTCACGATGTTTTCCTTCACCGTTCGAACTAATGTTAAATGCGCACATAGAAGAAAGTCCATTAGTGCACAGCCGGGGATCGAACTACGACCTCAGGAATGAGAGGCACACGTTGTACACATACACATTATGTAATCGGTTATTCTTTTTAATTTAAAACTGAACAATGAAACTGATAATTTACAGTTATATTTTAGTCTAAGCCTTGTAAAATAAATAAGTTTAATTGCACTCTTACTAACATACTATTTCGTCTCTTTCTATCAAATTGTATTTACGCTATGATAAAAAGAGATTATTCAAGAAAAGAGTGTACCAATTCTTAAAAGCCTATGGCAATGTCGTTGTTTACTGTCTATGAGCTTATCACTTAACATTAGGTGAGCCTCCTGCCCGTTTGCTCCTTAAGTTAAAACGGACGTAACTGATTAATTTTGTATGATTTTTTATTTTTTATCATAAAAGCCACTTTAATCAAATATAATTTACAATTGTCTTAACCTACATACTAATAATAAAACTAATTGATCAAATTTGATAAGTTTAACGCATTTCCTCGCTGTATATATGAATTTAGATTTAGACATTAATACCATGCAAATACCAAATAGCCCTTATCAGTTCAAATACGAACGGGTTAAATTTAACCCAGTTATATGTTTGGTTAGTTATCTTAGTTAAATACGGGTTTTGGATCACTGTTATTGAAATGTTTCCAATGTTTAATATAACTTAAAAAACTTTTGTACATTTGTAAAAATAACAGAGAAATTGTCTTCTAGTCGAGCACTGCTTTCGAGATAACAAAAAAAACAAGCATGATGATACCAGTTGACAGTGATCCTTCATTCCCTGTACCCTTCACATGTAATTAGAAAAAAATCATTGTAAAGCCCAAATAAAGAAAAGATGCGCACGCGACATCGCGTGAGGCGTGAAACCGATTTCTAAAACGTACTTTCACGTTGTTTTAGTTAATTTCCTTTAATTACCCGCTAATCAACGGTTTCGGAAGGTCAACGGGCCGTTATTGGACAAGTTTTGGTTTTGTTTGCAACACTTTTTGTTGATGGATTTTCTTGAGGTATCTGTAAATTATAATAGCCGTGGTAGGTTCGATCCCAGAGCAGTCTGGGATCGACTTTCTTTCTATGTGCGCATTTAACATTCGCTCGGACGGTGATGGAAGACATCGTGAGGAAACCGGCTTGCCTGCCACCCAACGCGTGTGTCTGGCACAGTAGGTTGATCTTCCTCTTCTCTCCTATTCTCTCATCTTCTTCCGCTCGTCTTGTAAAACATTACGATGCGGGGCGGGGATTGTATTACGCGTTATTGTTAATATTATTTTCGACTTTCCAAAAATGCGTGCGTCAAGAATCCAAAAAATTGCGTGACGTACCTAATACTTGAACGTCCCTAAGTACATAAATGAATGTTAACAATTTATCGATTATAAATTTAAAGTTGAATGGAAAACTAATAGTATGATTAAGCGCGAACTGTCAATATTAATCATGACCGCATGAGTCACGACTAGAGATTTTCCGGGAATTTTGACGTCAATTAATATCATCATACTTTACGTTACTTAAGACTTCGTAGTGAATTATGTAAGTATTTGAGTCATACGAATATGTAAATCTTCGCCAGGAATCTCCTAAACTGCTTCAACAACAATCAATGTCACACAGCGCTTTCTACCGCGCACCACATCTGACGAACCAGCTGCCATTAGAGGTATTTCCGAGGAGCCTGAAGCACTAGGCCCGGGCATTGTAAGTGTCCAAGTTTTCACTTTATTCAAGGTGCCACCTGTGCCATAAAAATAACCTCTTACAATAACACTGTTAATTGTAAGTACCTATATGTTAACATGATAACACTTCATCAGTTCAGTTCTACTTGACCGCATCAATGACTCTTCGACGTTCGAGCCACTCTACCAGGATCTCAGCTATGGCAACATTGTGAACACATAGAAGGCAAGAGACCCATAATTGTGTATTAGAATGTTTACAACTGTAATGTGAAAGATTGTGTGTGTGTTAGCAGGAAGGGAGCCATGTCATGGAGAGAGATATTTCGAAAACCTGGAGGAGGCCTTTCTTCATGAAGGGGTTCCGATCAATGGAACTGAAGGAAGCTAGCATAATAGGATAACGATAAATGATTGGGAATTAAATGGGCTTTTATTATTCATTATTATTATTAATGTGAACGAACCTCTTGTGCAAAAGCATCGCCATTTCTGCTACACATTGCATTTTTGTGTGAAATTTTACACAATGCACCCGACTCACACGCTCTGGGTGGCTCTTTCGACACCTTGTGTCAAACTTACAAGTCTGAACTCTACAATACAACTTTGAGTGTTAATGCGATATGGATAAAATAGTAGCCGAACCAAAAATTTGTATTTAACTCAAATTGGTTTATGAATATTTAATATCCAGCCCGGTAGGTAGGCGGTAGTAGGACGCTATTTTCCTTTACCCTACGAGCGAGTGTAAAATACGCACATAGACAGTATACATTGGTGCACAGCCGGAGTTCGAATCTCAGGAGAGTTGCACGCTGAAGCCACTGCTCGCATATTTATCAGAGCAGTGGGTGTTAACGCCAATCAATGTGAATAAGGGGCGTTTGTTTGATAAGTCCGGAATGTCGGTTCTAATCCTAAATAAACATATCGTTATCTCAGACAAATTTTTGAATAAATTGTAATAAAAACATATTTAAAATGCAATCGAAAATGTAATTATAATTAACAAATGTAAAGATAATGGCGACGCTTTGTGATTGGTCGAAAGATGTCGTGTCGCGTGTCTGTGATTGGACTAGAGATGCTATCAAATCACAGTCAAACGATAGGTGTTTCGTAAGTTCTACGGCCTTGAAAGTTACTTTGAATTATTCAATAAGTTTTAAATTAATTTTCTCTTATAAGACCTTACTTCAAATCTAGACGTTAATGAAAGAAACTGCAATTTTTCTGAATAACGGTCTTGAAAAACAATAGTTTTCCCATAAGAGAAAATAGATCAATGTACTCCAACAATCATGAGACATTTTACACAAGGGCTATAACTACTGTATTATATACATTGTTTTTTAGTAATAATTAGTTGCTAACAATGTTAACAGAAGCAAATGGGACAATAGCAGCCGCGATTACACTAATGTTATGGAAGGAATACCGCCAGGTTGACAAAACTCAAACTGAAACTCAAAATAACTTTATTCATATAGGTAACCAAGTACACTTATGAACGTCAACAGAAAAATAATTGGCTAAGTCGAATTGGCTCGGAAATACTTCAGTGGGCAGTTGGTTCCACATAGTGGTGGTGCGCTGCAAAAACTGCTTTGAAAAACGCTCAGTTGTGGACCGGCGGACGTCCGATTTACCCAATGACGTACGGAGGAAAAATGTTGTCTCCTTGCCTCCAACTTGAAGGGAGGATCCTTGACCTTGGAATCATGCTGTTGGCTTTAAGGGCCAGTTCGGGCTGTTTTGGCGCAGTAGCCGAGATGGGATTTTTCCCGTGATCCCTGCAGGGCATCGAACCTCGGCATGGGCTGTCGCGGGGTGGTTAAACGCCTGAAATGCAGGACGAAAGCTCTCTGGAGTGAGCAAAGTACGTAGTAAAGGTGTGTTCCACGGTGTAGGTGGTTTTTTACCCTAATCTGATTTTGCCGCGACTATTAATGTGTCATTTGCTACGGTGATTGGATCATCCGGATCCAAGTCCTACGGGCCTTTTTTGTCGGGAAGTCCCTCTGGATGATGAGAGATTGCATATATCCTTAGCGTTCGGAATAATTTTATTAGCGCATTTAATTGTGACGTCATCGTATATAGCCTCGGATTGTAGGTTTGAAATATGTTAGAAATCGGGCAGTTTTCCGAGTTTCTTCGACTTAATGACGCGAAACGAAGTATACAACAACACGAGATTAATAGCAGATTCATAATAATTAATTATTCTGAATTTAAAATTAATTATCACGCATTTAATGCGATTATCTGTTTAGTTCGAATACAGAGTTCAAGACAGTTCAAGGAGCGCTGCTCACGTTTTCTACAATTTTTTTTTTAAATTTGAAAATACAAATTTTATTCAAATTTGAAAAACCAAACTGATATTTATGAAACTTGGACCGTGCCTAGATTTCGATATGACTTAGTTCCCGATAAATTTCTAGACATATATTCATGAATCATATGCTGAGAAACTTGATTCACAAATATTAACCATGGAATCTGGAGACACAGGGATACAGCCCCTAGTGTGGGCCAGCGCATATATTTGTCATTAAAAAAAAATACAAAGCTTTTGTCGGTTAAGACTAGGAGTTAAACAACGGCTTGTCCTATTAAGTAAGTCTAATTGAAAAACACGTTTAACAGTGACTATAAAATAATTTCAATTACCAAGGCGGCATAAAGTAGTAGAACAATGATTCTTCGTCGAATTGAAACAAGTGAAGTCCGATTTTACGATAAAACAAAACTTCAGGTAATTGTATGAATAAACTTTGAGTAAGATTCAGAGTCGACTCAACTAGCCATGTGGTTGCCCAGGGAGGTGTGTTAGGGCCTAATAGTCTCATAGTCATTGCATTTGGAAAAAAACTCCAAAAAAGTGCATTGTTTCTTTCCATTTTTCGTCATCATTTCTTGAGGCGAATGGAATAAAATATATGGTGCAGTTTATGAATGCATTTTGAAAGATCGATACACGATTTAAGTAACTTCGCTCGATAGAAAAAACTCCAAACATAGCGAATTTTTGACACTTTGAATTAATTTTATGACGAAAATGTATATATGTATATAAAACATTGAAGGAATCCAGCTTTAGATTTGTGTATACCATAGATAAGTACTTCTATTTTTAGTATGGAAACTCTTTTTAAAATTACACGTTTCGAAGCATACAAATTGCATGAATCACCGCGATGTTTTACATGCTAGTTGAATAATAGCAAATAACACAAGGACAAAACATTGTTATAAGCGCATAATATAAATATATGTACATAACGGATCTTGTTCTTTACTATAATTAGCATCAAAATAAAAAAGACCTTTAGCCCGCACACGCTTCTCGAAGGGGCTCTTTGGGGCGTAGTGTCTACTTAAGAGGCACCCCAGGCACACGTCCGACCACAATACTTCTAAGGCTAATTGCATGGTAAAGAAACGTATTTCATGCTGAATACGATGATAATGCCGTGCTCTATGTATCATGGCATATCTAATATTATATATAAAATTCTCGTGTCACAATATTCGTTCCCATAATCCTCCGAAACGGCTCGACCGATTCTTATAAATTTTTTTTGCATGTTCAGTAAGTCTGAGAATCGGCTATAAGGGGTGTCCACCGCGAAAATTTTATTTTTATTTTTAACACAAAACTTATTGTTTTTTATTTTTTTATGATACAGCATACAAAAAAACATACAACCCTTAAGTTTCACCTCTCTACCATCAGCCCCTATTTTTTATTTGTAAATTAAAATCTTATGACTTGAACTCTGAGGTTTATATAGAGAAAAATCACAGAAAACCCTAAAAAGTGTTCATTCCGGAAAACCGAACAGTGTCTGGGGTAGCATAGCAAAATGTTCCATGTTGGTATGTACTAAAAAGGTAGGCTAAGTAAAATCACATTAAGGAGAAACGAAGTTCACGGAGGCAGCTAGTACCTATATAAAAATCTAGTTACAATGCGCCAACCTCTGTGAAATAAGTAAATAACTAAACATACCTACATTTAAAACAAACATATAGCGCTTACTACAATACCAGTCATGAGCTATTCAGTCGCAATATATAGCTAATATTAAGCCCAAGTGATTGGATCAAGAAAGTAGTTCAATGACTCAGAAGACCTTTAAAAAATACCTTAAGTTGACGCGGATTTTTGTGATTCATGCTTGCAGTCTTAGGTGTCGTCATACTATGCAATACATATTATCATAACTATGCCAAAAGTCGATGTCGATTTTCATACAAAGTTTAAAAACTCCAAAACATTCAATAATTTACAAAATAATCAACTTAATCAAAGTCTAAATAATCAATACGCTATTAAAGTCATAAAGTAAATAGACAAATATATATCTAACTTCAAATTTATAAGACCCGTCGGCCGTCTTCCGCATAAGGGTTTTAAGAAAGTCATTAATTTACTTTAAGTGGTCATTACAAGGTCAGTAAAAGAACTGTCAATTAAACAACAATTAAAATTAGTAGCTTAGCCCTTCATGTGGCTAACCGACAATGCTAAAGGCCAGACTTACCAAATAAAAGAATTCCGAATACAATAAGCACAAATCAGCCCTCCAGGGCGTCACTCAATCAACAGAGCACATGTCACAGAAACACGCACATAATCAAGCGCACGATACGACAAACGGCGCGACACAACTATCGCGCACGACGGTTCGGCGCGGATTGCGGAATGAGCTTCGCTTAATCTCTACAACTCTAGAAAAACAATCAGCGCTTTATGTTATGCGCTCAGCAAACGCTTAGTTTAGACTCAATATATAATCGAGGACTTTTTAAGGAAATAAAAACTTATTTAACAATGATAAGAAAATATATTATCAACGCATAGGTAATCTAGGATTAGCCGTGATTACTATAAGTATAATGTACATATAATATAACTTGGCGATTAAAAAGAGTGGCGGAGAGTTTATTGCCAGTTCTTCTCTTCCATTGCCCTTGATTTGGGAACTGGCAGTAAATGTAAAATTAGAAGCATTCACGTATATTTATTTCTTTTTGACGTTCATAAGTGTACATTGGGTTACCTACATGAATAAATGATTTTTGTTTCTTTATAAATATAAAGTACTGTTACATAATTTTTATAAATTATAATTACACAGCAAAATTGACTTGTCAGATAAAATATTGGTGTGAACTAAAATATAATAACGTTTAAATTTAAAATCAAACGACATATGTATGGGTTTGTATAGATATATTCACATTCAAATAAATTAATTATAACAACTTGAGTATTCATATAAAAACTTACGAAAATCAAAATGTCTCTCAGATACAGCTTTAGCTAAACACTTACTAACTTCAAGCGCTGCGACGCTTAATGCATTTACACAGATCGCTTGCGCCTCACCCCGCGCGCATGCGTTGATGCGTTCCATGAAGTTTGTTTTCAATTCAATACTAATGGCGCGTAAATTCTAATCAGATTAGTTATGAACGGAAGCCTCTTTATTTTAAGCATTTATGGTGTGTGGGCCACTTGAGATCAAAGAAATATTGTTACTATTCAAATCGTCGTAATGCATCAGCGATTTTACATACGTCAATCAATATCTAATAACAATAGATATTTTCGTCGGTTCATTACTTTTTATATCAATCTAAGCCCAAAACATATCTATGTTTATGTATGTCTATATTTAACCACTATACTTTAAGAACCGTAAATCGATATTTTGTATCTATATATTAAGCGCTCCGTGGGAGGATTTTGGAACTGAAACCAGCAACAGAAGTGGTTCAGGAAAGGGAGGGGTAGAAGTTTCTCGTATTGGAGATTTAGGGACGCATGAACAGCGAAGTGACTGTTGGTGAGCGAAAATTAAATTATAATTTTAGTATTGGTCAAAACCATTTATGACGCCATCGTTCAGAACATACCGATTATATTGACCAAAATCAAAGGTCCCGGCTGAATTCTATTGTATTAAGTTCTTAATAACAACGTCATCGGCTGTTACGGCTATCGGTACTTACGAAATATGAGTAGTAGTTAGACCAGTGATTCCCAAAGTGGTCTATATCGACCCCTAGGGGTCTGCGTCAGCAGCAAATTTGGGGGTCCATGAAATAAGAATGGGGTCCACGATAGTGAATCTCAACACATACACTGATAGTACCTATTTACTTACATCATACAATCTTATAACATTATATTGACTTATTGCTTATTTTATGTTTATTTAATGCTACTTATATTTTACATAACAGATACAAAATTTTATTTTGAGTAGTTTTAATTTAAATTCAATTAATGAATGTATAAATTAACATGTATTCTACTTTAAGTTTTTAACACTAAACTTCACTTCAGTTAGAAATTTACAGGAAATCAATATCAGGTAAGTAGCCCCCTACCCAACACGGAAAAACATGGCAAGGGGTCTACGACACAAAAAAGTTTGGGGAACTCTGAGTTAGACAATCTAATTCTTGAAACTCCTACCCATAAAACTGAATTATATCACTCCTCCTTTACTGAATTACGTATCCTGCTATGGAATTCCTTGCCAATTTAATTTTTGAGCTTAATTTTTTTTAAATCTCTTTTTCTTATATACTTATATTAATTGTGACTCAATTAACCTTTGGATTAGCTTTTACATTTTTGTTTATACATATTATCTAATATATAAAATTCTCTTGTCACAGTTTTCGTTGCCATACTCCTCCGAAGCGGCTCGACCGATTTTGATGAAATTTTTGTGCTTATCCGGTATCTATGAGAATCGGCAAACATTTATTTTTCATCCCCCTAAATGTTAGGCGTAATAAACCCCTAAATTTTTATTTTTATTTTTTAGACAAAACTTTTTGTTTTTATTTTTTTATGATACAACATGCTAAAATACATAGAACCCTAAATTTTCACCCCTCTACGACCAACCCCTTTGCTTTTTTATTATAAATGATATATACATTATACATGGCAAAACGATCTTAGTCGGATCAGCTAGTTATATATATTGTTTCTTTGGATTTAATTTTGGTTACATGTGTTTTTTTTTGTTAAATAATTATGCACTTCTTGTACTTTGCCCTCTGTAGGTGTTTCTTTTGTCATTGTTCCATATTAGTGTTGCCTGGAAAAAATCGCTTGTTAGCGATAAGGCCGCCCGTTGCCTAATAACTTATGTAACCTGTTTTTTTGTATGTATGTTTTTGTATATTATGGTAACGAAGTGTAAATAAATAAATATAATGTCCCTTCGATGTCGTTATAACAGATTTTAACGTAGGTAATTCATTTGTTTTTCGTTTATTATATTATTAATTCGTTCCCGCGAGATATGTACAAGTACGAGATACGAATTAAATGCATACAAATTGGACAAGATCTGAAGTAAACCTAGTATTTATAAGTGTTATTAGGGTAGCTGGAATTAAAATTAAATACAACTGTTTAATTAGTCTTCTTCCAATTAATTCTCATACGAAATCAGATTTAATTTATTCGTCGTTTTTATACGCATTCTTGATGCGGTTTTGTGTTGTTCTCACAGGTGAAACCTGTACGCCGACCGCAAGTATGGTGTTATATTATATTCGATTAGTTATGTCACTTATAAAGCCTCCGCCTGTTATTTTACTCCACTTCAACGAAGAGCGGTTCGAATCGTCGACGACCAGTCACTTTCCATGCGGCTTGATCCCTTGGCATTGCGTAGAGGTGTGGGGTCTCTCTGCGTCTTCTACCGCATTTATCATGGAGAGTGTTCAGAGGAATTGTTCGGTTTAATACCGGCAGCTGAGGTTCATCATCGGACGTCAAGGCAAAATACAAAATACCGTCTGTATCACCTCGTTCCACAACGGAGCGTTTTCTAAGGCAGTTTTTGCCGCGCACCACCACTTTGTGGAACCAGCTGCCCACTGAAGTATTTCCGAACCAATTCGACTTAGGGTCCTTCAAGAAAAGAGCGTACCAATTCTTGAAAGGCCGGCAAAACACTTGCGACCCTTCTGGCATTGTGAGTGTCCATGGGCGGCGGTATCACTTAACATCAGGTAAGCCTCCTGCCCGTTTGCCTCCTATTACATAAAAAAAAAACTTCGAAAATGTGGGATGCAATTATTTACAACCCTCAAATACAACTAGATTTTTTGTGTTGATAAAATTTCTTTTCTAAGAGCAGTGTTGGCAACAGCGCGCGACTCTCATCCTTGAGATCGTAGGTTCGATCCCCGGCTGTGCTCTAGACTTTCTGTCTATATGCGCGTTTAACATTCGCTCGAACGGTGAAGGAAAACGTAGGGTAACTGGCTAGCCTTAGACCCAAAAACGGCGTGTGTCAGACAGGTGAGTGTTGGCTATTAGATGGGCTAAGGCCCTTGACAGTACTGACAATATTTGACACAATATGTTTCTAGATTATAAACATACATTGAAGCTCTTTTGTCTACTACGATGGAGGAAGTAGTCACAATATGTATGTAAATATAATAACCGCTTTGTTACGGTCATTACTCAAGCGATCACGTGCGCGATAGGAGCGGCTAAAGTACTGTAACAATACTATTGTAAAAACACATAATTGGATGGGTATACTGCTCTACAGGCAGATTCAGCATTGGTTCTCTGTTGAGAATGGCTCTACAGAAGACACAACACCCAAAATTCTTTATAAAGATTTAACGATTCAGGCAAAAGCCAAAATTATTTATTCAATTATTAAAGATCACCACATCATAGGTAATGCTATGAGTATGAGTATCTACAGTATATATACAAGATATATTTTCTAAAATATATGACAATTATGGTTATTAATGTTGGAAAACATAAAATAGAAAACAGCGGATAAGGTTTCATATAGGCAGTTAATGATTTTTTTTTAAATTGATTAATCCAATCAATACAATTCTTCTTTCGGATTTTTAAAATTAGTATCTTAGCTTCGTTGCATAGTTCTTCCGAAATTTAATTATTAATCTATATACCTACCAAAGTACTATAGAACATATTTTTCATATATTATTATTAATTATGCCTAAGTTTAAGGAATTAAATATTATGACACTATCTGGTCAATATATATACCTGAAGCCTTGTTGTAGGTAATGGTATGTACACAAAAAGATAAACCACTCTTTATATAGAAATTGTATTCGTTTTTACAACAAACCAAACTCCCAAGCGAAATTAAAGAGTTATTACTGAATAATTCAAAACTCTTGTTAAAGGTAAATTAATCAATATTTTTTATAAATTTGACGATTATTTAAATGATTCTTATCCTAGGGATCGATTTGCTCCAGTTCAAACAATTTGTATGACTCAAAACTTAGCGCTTAAAAAGAGTGGCGGAAAGTTTCTTGCCCGCTCTACGCCTTTGACTTGTGAACTGGTAGTAAATGTAAATTTAGAATCAATTTAACATTTTTTCTGTTGACGTTCATAATTGTACTTGGTTACCTATATAGTTAAATAAACTTATTTTGAGTTTGCTTATCTCTCCGGTCTGAAATTCCAAATCCGTATAAAAATGAATCGTAAAAATATATGTTGCTAAGCGCAAAACTCGAAGACGTTTGGGCCAATTCGAGTAATTTTTTGTTCGAGTATTCCTTGAACTAACATTTGTAGAGAGAAAAATTGGAAAAATTTCACGGAAAACCGTATGGGGTAGCATAGTAAAATGTTTTACAAAAAATCATATTAAAGCGAAACGAAGTTCGCGGGGGCAGCTAGTATTTAATAAAGCGAAAATTGAAATACAAAGGGTTCGTTTGAAAGGATTCGTTCTAAATTTCGCATTAAGCCTATTTCAATTGAATTAACAATAATTTAGACCCTTGCTGTATTCTAAACCCCTCGGACACGGTTTGTTAACAAATGCAAATTTTTTCCAGGCTTAACGCCTCACTAACCTATTGCCGTAACTGCACAACAGTTATATGGTCTGTTTACGTTTTTTAGAAATAGATTTATTGAATTAAAAATGTCAAGTGATTTAAAATATTCTATACAGATTTTGATGTGGATTGTACACTTGCTAGTCTGTTGAGTTATGAGCTGTAGCAGCATGAGCAAATGTTTGATACCAATAAGTATTCTAACAGCTATCACATATACAAATGACTATGACAATAATTTGAGTATTGGACTCTGTGGACGTTATTGACATTTGACATTTGTCTGATATAAAATTTATTTTAAAACGAATAATGTAATATAATATAATATTACAAGTATTATAATGTAATATTAAGAATCTTAATCATTAACCTTAAATACTATTTAAAATGCTTTAGTTACCGATCTTGTCTGAAGAGACGAATTGTCTCTTCTCTTGTTAAAATAATATCAACACTAATTATAATTCTTCATACTTTTTATTGACACACACGGTTAGGAGATAAGAAAGAACGTAAGAAAACCACTTTATTACACATAATAAAAAAGGATGTATAGAACGGCATATTAAGAGAGCGTAAAAGAAATAATACCCGATAAATATTTGTTCCATGTATATCGTGACTCCCACGGTGACGAGGAAATGCAACTAGATTCCTTCCTTTTACATAATTACTTTCCAATACTATATCCTGTTAATATTAGATCATTTTATGTTAAGTACTTTTACTTATGAGTAATGTCTTAAGTAATTAATTGAACAGAATTCACGAAAGCATACACCAATGGATATTGTATCAGGAATTCATTCCCGAACTTTTTTTACTGTTACAGAAAGTCAAGCAGAATGGGAGAAGTTATACACTTCTTTAGGCGCGTTATGAAAAATGAGAGTGAAATTTTACGATGCGCGCGCACCGTGACACAAAATTAACAGAATGAAGTTGCCCACTAACGAATTCTTTTTAAACCAGCCGGGCGCCGAGCGTGCGCGAGCGAGATGGGAATAAGACAATCTACAAGTAAAAATAAATAGAATATGCGTGAAGTTAGCAGCTATGCCAAGAATTTTGAATGACCATAATGATCTTTGTAGTACCTTTTAAACAAATAAAGGAGTTTTAATTGTTTTTTCAAAGAAATTTAGCAATGCTTTTTCACAAAGACCTATTGTTACAAAAGTTATGAAACATACCTAGTTATTAAATTGAATGAATAATATCATACAATAATAAATAAAAATAATTATTATTATTAATATTAATTAATAATTGAATGATATACTAAATATTCAATTTTATTAAATTATTAACGTTAATTATTTATTATTAATTATTTAATATTTAAAAAAATTAAGAAAGCCAAGGAAGTATAACTTCTTACGCGCGTACATAAGTACACGCACCCTTTTTTTGTAAATCATATTTCATATTAATTTATGCAAAAAGGTATAAAACATAATTTTATACCTGGAGCTGGACAACAACTGTTTAATATGATATTTTTATCATATTTTTAGTTAAAATGTTGTCGGGACAACCTGTAATAAATCGCTCATTGTGCGCCGCATCTATCTCTCTTCGACTCGATTGGCCTATGCGTCCGAGGATTCACTTCTTTGTATCCATACAAAATACTGATAATTGAATAAAAATGATTCCATTTTATTCGTAAAGTACTTATGCAATCATTTCATCAATGTTTTGTTATGACGTTGTCACGTTAAACCATCGTCCGTAAACCTAATTTACAGACAACTATGTTTTTCTTGTGTTGAAATTTGGAAATAATATAAAAAAAAAAATTCTAAACGCACGCGAGCCTGGCTTTGAGTGTGTCCCACTCGTTTGACCTCTGTTCTATAAGAAAAATAGTCTATAAAACGCTCTCCATACATATCACCAGTAGTTACAAAACTCCACAATATAAAACAGAAGTTAATGAGGTAAGTCACGGGTATAAATTCTTGTGCGATACGAAGCGTGACCGGTGACTAAGGCTCACGTTGGCCGTGAACATGTTTTACTCTTTGTTCTACACGTGAAATATTGTATTTTATCGGAGAGGTTGTTAAATCATAATCACCACGTTTCCAGGCATTTGTGCGATTTCACTAGTGGAATGTCCAAAGGAAAGAAGTGCGTAAATACGTGCGTACAAAGTACACATGTCAAAAGTGAAACTTCTAAGTAAATTAATTATTACTAAGGTAAAAGCCCCAATAGATGATCATGTACAATATGATCACTCCATGTATTTGTATCTCTATACTCACACTGTTAACACATTGTATACGTGTTAATGATAATATAAATAAATAAAAATTTAATACACAAGACAGTTATGCAACAGACATCAGTTATGCAGTTGACATCTTAAGTTCTATTATATAAAGCTACTAAACCAATAGCGTGTATTTTTTCTCGATCTCCCTTACTCTCTCTCACAATCTTTCTCACTATAGCTCTCTCCCACCTCTCGCTCCATGGCACTGTGCGTGATGCGACATTCGCGCTATCTCACTCGCTCTCTCGATCTTTCTCACTTGCTTGCTCCCTACTCTCTCTCCATGGCTATTTGCTTCACGCTACGTTCGCCCTTTCTCACTCTCTCTCAATCACTCTTTCCCTTTTCTTCGACATAAACGCTGCACATATTCGTGACGCTATTATTTTTATTGCCTTTCATCCATAAAATTTTTAGTCCTAGTGAGAAAACACATTCTTCACCTGTGGGCCACGGCGGCTTCATCCTTGAGGGAGAGATGTGCTACTCCGTACACTTCAATGGGATGTCCAACGCGGATTGTGCGCCGGGCTAATAGAACTTCAAACGTTGTGCAAATCCCATTCCAACGAATTGAATTGAATTACCATAAAGGTAATATAAGCTAAGTAAGTAAATCTTGGTGACATTAGTCTGTACTAATGAAAGTCCACCAGTTCTCTAATCAAGGGCGTAACATCAAGAGTGGCTATTAACTCTCTGATACTCTTTATATGTAGTTAGTATAATGCAAATATAAATATATAGCAGTTTTTGCTACGTACCACCGCTATGTGGAACCAGCTGCCTACTGAAGTATTTCCGAACCAATTCGACTATGGTCCAAGAACCAATTCTTCAAAGAGTACCAATTCTTAAAGGGCTGGACGGTTTTGCGAGCCCTCCGGCAATGTGAGTGTCCATGGGCGGCGTTATCACATAACACCAGGTCAGCCTCCTGCCCGTTTGCCCCATGTAATATAAAAATATTATCTTTGAAAAAGTAAAAGTTATGGGAATTACAAATTCTATGGGCCACGAAATCCGATGTTAGTACGCGTACCACGCATTTGATACATAAACTTTTTGTTAAGGAAATAGATGGAAAAGGACCCCCTGAGACCCGAACCTCCCTGAGAACCTAACACGTAGTTACACATTACACTCACTCATTCGCTCACATGCACTCACTAACTCACATGGACATACACACTCACTCATTCACACACAAAAAAATTTGTTATGAAATGATTTTTTACTTAAAACGGTTCCCAAATCTTAAACACATTTTTATTTTACCTTATTCTGGGCAGTTTGTATTTAACCCGTGTAGTCTTGCAAAAAGAAACAGTTTCGAGCAATGAAAAAGTTTTCCTTCCGGAACCGGAAGCATAAATAAAAAGTAATTATTTTCAAAGATCGAACTTCAAAGAAATCGAATTTTGTATCACGTAACGTTACATAATTCACTCGGTTTCACAAGTTCAAGTTTCAATGAAATACCGGACGCGTGCGCATGTGTTTTACTATCCGATTGTAAAATTACACACAATCTCAATTTTAACAAAAGTATACTTACTTAACGAGTTAATAAATAAGGATATGATATATTCATTTTAAATAAACTGGCCCTAAATAGATTTTGTTTCTTACTTGATATTGTTGTTCTTAATGGAGGAAGAAGCTCTCATCTCTTCCATTAAGAGCTAGAAGCCCGTACCCACACTGTCCTGTATCAGCAGGGTGCGAACCTTCACACCACCCGCAAGGGGCATAGTTCCGAACGGGCCTAAGCACAACAACAACCAGTACAACGAGAAACCAATTCCGTTATATTTCAACCAGTATACCTGACTGACCGATCTTCAAAACTCTAATGCACTTCTAGCAGACATAGGAACTTCAAACTTACAATTAGTGTTTAGTTAAGTTTTATTGTAGTGTTCAATTAAATATCTATTAATTGTATTCAATTAGATTGTTTAGTGCGATTGCTAAGTCAATCTATTTATTTAAAACTCATTTTTTTGAAGTTATACTTCTTTAGGCGCGTTATGAAAAATTGATGAAAGTTAAATTATACGATGCACGCGCACCGTGACACCGTGAGCGAGATGGGAATAAGACAAATGTAGATTGTAGATAACGCGAAATAGAATATGCGTGAAGTTAGCAGCTATACCAAGAATTTTGAATGACCATAATGCCATTTGTAGTACCTTTTAAACAAATAAAGGAGTTTTAATTATTTTTTCAAAGAAATTTAGCAATGCTTTTTCACAAGGACCTATTGTTACTTAGTTAAAAGGTTATGAAAAAAACCCATTTATTAAATTGAATTAATAATATAATAAAATTAAAAATAATAATAATTAATATTATTAGTATTAATTAATAATTGAATAATGTACTAAATATTAAATATTATTAACGTTAAATATTTATTATTAATTATTTAATATTTAAAATAAATAAATAAAGCCAAAGAAGTATAAGTTCTTACGCGCGTACATTAGTACACGCACCATTTTTTTTTATTAATATGGTCAGTATGAGATCTCGTTCGGTTAGCATAATAACTTAAGACAGAAAGTTCCTTAAGTAGTACGGAATAAATTGACCTACTTACTATTACATATCACAACTTTTTACGGTAGAAGAACTGCGTGGCGAGAATTAAGTTTGAATGCGGTTGTTGTATGGATATGTTCAAATCAATTTGAAGCTAGGTATCAACTTTAATTGTTTAAAACATGAGTTTATAACGTAGGTAACATTAAGGGTCGTGGGGTTGCAACGCTGGATTAACAAAAAATTAACTTGACTTATCGAAGAGTTCGTAAATCTAATTGACACTTATGTTTTTGAAACGAGAATGTTTTAATACAATTTATGAGTGTGGTAAAAACTAAAAGGCTAATAATGGCTTCAAGTGTGCGATCATTGTTCATGCTTCTAATTATTAACTAAAATATATATAAATACATATTACTAATGTTAGCATTTTAACATGTTTAACATTTTTTCCAAAAGTAATACACCAAGTCGATTTTTAAAGACTCTAGTCGGAAGATCTTTTAATTCTTTTCGCAAATTATTGTAAACCTTAATTTCCCTACAAAAAGTGTTTTTCGTAAACAGTTCCAGATTGATTTTTGGCACAGCCAATTTCTCCCCATGTCTACTTCTTACTCCGAATTCTACATTCGACTTAAAAAATACAGTTATATTTTACAATTATTGTATAAAATTAAACTATAATTCATAACTATGAAACAGTAAACTTACAAGTGGCCTTTTCAAGTGTCAATTGAAAGGTCATTCCCCCATCTTTATAGTATTTCTCCCATAACATCCGCATATTTGTTATTTGTTATCCAAGCACGTGGCAAAAGGAGCCATTTCCTTTCGGCAGAGCCTCATCACAGGATGCCGAGCCGTTTATGGTCAAATTATCTATTTGTATTGAAGGACGCGGTGTTGATGTGTTTTGAATAATGAGATTGTATTTTCTTTTATCTCAACATTATAAAGTTTTTTTTAAATATAACAGGAGTAGGAGGCTCACCTGATGTTTAGTGACAATAATGACATGGATACTCACATAGCCAGAAGGCTCGCAACTGCGTTGCCGGCCTTTTATAAGTAAATTGAAGCCAAAAACCTAGGAACATAAAATGTTTTGTGGTATAAAAAATCTTATAAAAATAATTATATCTAAAAACATATACATTAATTTAAATTATTACACGCAATATGATCTAAGTATGTACTTTGTAAAATAAAAGAAATTTCAAATTTTAAGTTACTGACTAAATTTAATGAAGATGTATTTGTACAATAAGTTATAGTATAACATTTCTTACACTGTCTGTATCAAATTTTGCTCTCCATGCCTCAGTGGTTAAGGTTTACATTGATTCCTGGGTGTCACCGTGGGGTCCACCGACCACCACCCTTCAACAAAAGTTCAGATGAAAACACCTAACAATAATAATAACATTATCTAACCTAGACTAAGTGTGTTATAACAAAACTATAACTTATATGTAAATATTGTATAATTAAATTTATTTTGAACACACAAATATACAGTTTTTACAACTAAAGTTTGGTCCCTGTGGCAGTGTACCTTTAACGCTGGCAGCATTTCCTTGCTGTATTGCGATACTTATTCGTTGAGCGAGGAAAGCGCCAGCTCTGGGGTCGCTACTATTAACCACGCGCCATCTTAAATCTTTAAAACCCCACGGCCTAAGAGTCTTATCTTGAAACAAATAAATGAGCTGGGGGCCTCATAGCCTAGCGGTCTTATTAAGTGGCAGCTAGGTGAGGGGTACCGGGTTCGATTCCCGGTTCGAGGGCAAGTTTTAATTTAAATTTGTTCTCGGCATTTGGGAGGGTTGTGCGCGGTACCGGGCGAGTGCTTAAACCGTACATGGAGGACACGGTCGAATTTCTAAAGACAAGCACGAATTATAAAAATCTTATACTTGACGCTGGCTAATGCACAAACCGTGCCAGAGCCATAATATAAAAAAAAAAAGAATGAGCTGATTTTCCGCCTGTTCTGCGCCCGCGCCAGCTTTGTACTTGTCCGAGGGAAGTAACAGTGGGCTATGTAATTGTTATATATGTATAATAATTAACATACACTATATAAGTGTATGTTAATTATTATTTATTAACTCCTGGGTAATAATAATGCAGTGAGCAGTTGCTATCGAGAATGTAATAATTTTTAATGACAAACATAATCGTGACAATACATTGTACATACTTAAAATCATAATATGTTTCAGAGAAGACATTGCAACTACTTCTTCATTCTATTGTCAAGCTTATGTCCTACTATCAAGATTGAGATTCGGATATTATAGTCACCATCCACATACCATAACGGCGCCCTGCGGCCGTGAGCTGATGTTCCATTGTCTTCTTGTAAACACCTCTTTGATGAACGGTATACGATAAATCGTTCACCTATTTCTCTCATTTCTCTGACATTGTGTTATTAAAGCATTTCTGTTTACTATTTTAGAAGTTTTAACAATCTAAGGGATTTTTAAAATTTTTGTCTATTAATAAACTTACTTATGTTTTCTGTTTCATTTATATGGTTTATCTATGTAATCTGTTTTAGCTTTGTATAAGCTGTAAGATTACTAATAAATCAATAAATAAATATGCTTCTTTAGTACAGAATTACCATAAGGAACACAGGCGACCATATAATTACTCGCTCAAATCATAAACTACCTTGGTCGATTATACTTCTAAAACTTTCAGTAATTCGTTTTCAAGTCGCTGCCAAGTTATATTAGTGATAGTATTTTAAATTTCGTTAGACAATCTATACGCGTTACTTAAGCCAGAATAAAAAAATAAAAATGTGTCAAACGGGCCAGAAGCTCATCTGATGATAAGTGATACCGCCGCCCATAGACCCTCTCAATGTCATAGGGCTCGCGAGTACTAAGAATTGGTACGCTCTTTTCTTGAAGGACCCCAAGTCGAATTGGTTGGTTATTGAAGCTATAATCTATATATAGTAACCGCATTATTAATCTTCATTTATAACGTATTGTTTAAATATGCATTGTGAAGGTCAGAAACGTGTTTATTTATGTAATTTTTATTGCCTTATATGAATAATTATTCTCGATTTAACGGTGATAAGTCTGGCATTGGTATATGAGCGACTTTGTTAAGTTTTATCAAAAATAGTTGTTCCACGTGGTTTCACCTAGACAAAGTGTGATGTTTTGGGTAGGGCTAAGCAGTATTTCACTGAGGTACAACGTATGCAGCTCTACATGGCTCGAATATGGAAGGAATACTGCTCACATGCAATGTTTATGTTTTTGTAAATCGTTTACTATATACATCGGCGATTACTGATAGTAAAATCTTTTTTCTTTGAAATATAAATTTAGTCTTGAGAACACCACTCTCTCATAGGATAATGAAATGAAATACCGTGATCAACGTCGAAAGAGCTTGAAATAACACCTGCATAATACAAAGGAAATGGAATAAGGAAGTTTTGCTCTTAGCGTTCCACTTCGCAATATTTCGTTGTTTCATTGTTTTAGTAACATTTTCCTGTTTTCGTTATAGAACTTTGATCTCGGATCAATGACTTCCTTTTGTGAAATGTATTTAAATTGGTGTTAAATAAATGTTTTTAAAATAAGCCGTCTAGTGTTCTTCAGGCTGGGCCGAGGCTGTGTGAGACAAGTGATTTTTTGTATAACTCTGATACTATGATGGGACAGATGTCGGACACGACAGCATGATCAGGAGAAGACAGCGTTACGTGCTCATACGTGACACGTGTTCAAACCTGCAAATTTTCAAACTAAATGGCGTATAATTAAATATCCAACTATACCCTATTAGTTTGAGAAAACTTTTAACAGTAAAACATTTTTTTATCTCGTTTTTTAACAACGCTAGTGGGTGTGTTGCCGATGGAAAAACCGCTACTGGCAGCCGGTACCTCAAAGAGGTTATCGCGGCAGTGCCTTGCAAAGCGCTGTGTTTTGAAACGCCAGGCTTCGAAATAGAAGGTATGCAATTTTGCATTCTGCCTCGACGTCCGAAGATGGATGAATTCAGCCATAGTTATTAGTCCGAACAATTGCTCATAGCACTGTGACAAATGCTGCAGGAGATCCTGAGAAAATCAAGTCCTCTATCCCAAACGATCCAGACGATCAGAAAGAGCAGTGCACAAGCGGGGATCGAACCAACCTTAGAGATAAGAGTCGCCACTATTCCAACACTGTAACTAATACGATTGTATGTCAAAAGAGTCCAAGGCTGAGTACCACTTCGATACCGTTGCTGCGTAGGTTTGACCCTAAACCTCTAAATTGCCGCTTTTGTAAACAAGAACCCATTACAGCGATCAATTTTGAAGCGTAGGAAGCTCAATGTTTTTGGCTCTTGCTTCATGACTGGAGTTGATTAATTTTCAATATAGCAATTATTTGTATGTTTGTATATCTTATAAGCGGATTGGAAATGGCGGCGAGGCCGAGGATGAGAGACAAGTGGAAGAATTTGGAAGCCTTCACTCCGTCGTGTACTAATGTAAAACATAATGACATGGACTAAATGTAACCCTGATTATGTACTCGAATAAAGGCTATTTTTTATTTATATTTTCTCAGTTTTAAAGACATACCTTTCCTCAGATCTGAAGTTATAGTTTTGTCTTGTTTAATGTTTTGTCAATTGAATTGTTTTGCACACCGAAAGAATTGGTAAGCACGCTAATCGCTTTTGTGTTTGAGGCGATTGTCATCTATGCAAACAATGGGTACCTTGAATCACGTAAAATTCAAGTGACCGTAAATGGTTTTTGTTGGAAATAAGGTAATTAGTTTAGTATACCTAATTAATTTTAGTATTTTCAGTATTCAAATTAACCGTGCAGTGTTGACTTATATGTCGAGCGCCTGTCAACAACAGGGTTGTGTGTTTGGATCACGGCGTGTACCAACTGATTTTACTATCTGTGTTTAAGGCCCTATCCCAGCACGAATTGCTGTGTCAGCGTCTCAGGGTGGACTGCGGGGCGCAGTGGAGAGCTGGAGCACTGAGGCGCGACGGCCCGTAATAACAATTAGTTACGTAAAACATTAAATTAATGTAATTATATAAATTTTTCTGAAATGGATTACTTGGCTTGCGATAAAATAAAATAAAATAAAAATAGCCTTTATTCGAGTACACTATAACTACAGTAAGTCCATGCCTTTTAAGTTTTACACTTGTACTCGACCTCCGATGGAGTGAAGGCCTCCTCCAGATTCTTCCACTTATCCCTATCTGATGCTACAATTTTCCAGTTTTTCCCCGCTATCCATTTTATATCATCTTCCCAAGTTCTCGGTGGGCATCCTCTCTTTCTTCTTCCCACTGGGCCCTTCCAAGTAAGGGTCTGTTTGACCCATCTGCCATCACAAAGGCGGCCAATGTGATCGGCCCATTTCCATTTTAGCCTTTTTGTATAAGTAACAACATCTTTTATTTTTGTACGACTTCGTATCATCTTGTTTTTTATTTTGTCTTTAAGCTTCAAGTTTAGAATGGAGCGCTCCATAGCCCTTTGGCATACTCCAATCTTTTTTATTAACGCCTTGTTAAAAATCCAGGTTTGGCATCCGTATGACAAACATGGAAGTATGCATGTATCCATGACTGTTCTTTTTATAGTTAAGTTATGGTTGGATTTCAGTACTTCTTTTAAAGCCCAATATTTGTTCCATGCTAGGTTTACACGTCTGTTTGTTTCATCCACATGTCGGTTTTGACTAAACGATATTTGTTTTCCTAGGTAAATGTAGTTTTGTACATATTCAAGAGACGTGGCGTTGACAAAAATTTGTCGTTCTTTGCTGTTAGTCATAACTTTAGTTATGGAGGTATTCATTTCTAGGCCAATGCTTTTACTTGCGCAGACTAATTCGTTAATCATGTCTTGTAGCTGCGTCGCACTGTTTGAGAAGATAACTATATCGTCGGCGAATCTCAAGTTGCTTAGATACTGACCATTTATTTCTAACCCTTTTTTCTCCCATTGAAGGGTTTTCATTACGCTCTGTAGAACCGTTACAAATATTCTAGGTGACAAAGGATCGCCTTGTCTTACGCCTCTGCATATTTTTATTTCTGGGCCAATTCTGTCTAACTTCACGCGGCTTACGCTTTGCTGGTATATTAAATATAATCGTATAAATTTCAAAATGATGTTTTATATAGATTTTCGTCATAAAATGAATTCAAAGTGTCAATAATTGGCTATGTTTGGATTTTTTCTATCAAGCGAAGTTATTTAAATCGTGAATCGATCTTTCAAAATTGATACATTAACTACTTAACGCCACCATATATATATATTTTCATTCCTACTTCAAGAAACGATGACGAAAAATGGAAAGAAACAATGTACTTTTTTGGAGTTTCGCTACCAGATAGGTCCTTAACACTTGCTCTTACGATGAATAAAGCAAAAAACGCTGATATAAAGATGGCAAATTCGGCCCCACATGGAGTACGATTCTCACCTCTGGGCTGGATTTCCCCAGTACCAGCTCCTTCCACTTGACCGTACCAACGTAGAGCGATTTTTCGACGACCACCTTTTGAGAGGCTTGATCCCTTGGTGTTGCGTAGAGATGTTAGGTCTCTGTATCTTCTACCGAATTTTCCACTACCACATGCACTTGCGAGCCCACTGGCAATATGAGTGTCTATGGGTGGTGGTATCACTTAACATCAGGTTACTCCTGCCCGAGTGAAAAGGTGGGAGCTTGTAGTTTATTGTTTATCAGAATGCCAAATCATAAAATGACTGCTTCACGGCTGATTTGAGAGCGACCGCCGATGCGAAAACCGCTGTGTGAGTTCGAAAAGTGAGTTACAGAATCGCAGGGCTGTTATATAAAAATAAATCACGTAACAAATACAAAAATCTGATTCCAAGGTCTAGAAGTTGTAGCGTCATTGGTTTATTCTAAAGTTTGCCGAGTGATTTTCAACCTCAATATCCTGCGTTAGAATTTGTGCACCAAATCATGGATTGTATCTGCGCTATCAATATAACAGTAAAAAAGACAATAGACCTAACGATCCACGACGTGTGTCAGGCATATGAAGATCTATTGCGAAAAAGTAATCAAAATTGTACCGCCATTCGATTATTGATTTTAAATATTTAATAAAGCTTATGAACTACGGAATTCCTTATTCGGGATTTAGTGACTACTTCTGAATATCAAATACGATACATTCCTTCATTAGTAGCGTAATTTTTCAGTAAATAAAAATGTCAGTTATTCTACACGTATGAGAGATGGCAGACGAAACTTGAGCCAGTGTATTAATTGCTCTGAAAATAGATGCGCGTGCGCTCATAAACGTAGCCACCTGGAATAGGGTGGAAATAATGATTATTATTATATAATAGACTACTAGACAACCACTATGGAACCAGCTGCCTACCGAAGTATTTCCGAACTAATTCGACTTAGGGTCCTTCAAGAAAAGGAATACCAAATTCTTAAAAGGCCGGCAACGCACTTGCGAGCGCTCTAGCAATGTGAGTATCCTGAGATGAGCCTCCTGGCCATTTGACCCCAGTTATATTAAAAAAAGTGCAAAGTACACATGTCAGAAGTGAAAAACATTTATTTTTCAATAGGGCATTGGCAGATACATTTCAGTGTCTTTTACGTAGATTTTAAAGTAAGTCTTCTGTGCCTATCCACTCCACCCAGTGTTAGTTGCGCCAGGAATCGAACTACGGACAGCTTATATACGTTCAAATCGGTCTAGTCGTTTTACGAGGAGTTCATTGACATACACACGTATAGTATATAGTTTATACATTTATAAATATATACTAGCTATTCTTTGTTAAATAAATACAACAAGGTGTTAAATTGTAACCAATACTTTAGATAGGCGTTTAAACACTCGAACTACAGCTTTAAGCTTTAAAACTATACACAATTACTCAAGGAGTAGGTATCAAACAATTTTCCGATGTGAAACAGGGATAAGATACGCGATACTTCCGAGTATATCCGGCAATGGTCACACTCCCATTAACGCGATATCGATGCGCAGGCGCCGATAGCCTCCCACAGGTGTCTGTCACTAACGGTGACTTCCCCTTTGGCCAAAGTATATTAACGCAATTATTGCAATTGTTTTAAAGTGCTTTTTTGTATTTAAAATATCATTAGATAGTACGTACGACACTTAAACCTTCCGACTTGACAAACACATTTATTTATATCTTCATATTGTCTTCTAGTCTCAAAATCAAGTAAGTTAAATTAAAAAAAAAAATATCAACCTTCTAAAATCTAGTTTAATATAATAATCTATGTTCATGTGTGTACCTAAGTCGATCTGAATAAAAGGCTATATTATTATTCTTGTCTTTATTAAAGAGTATTACGCAATTAGAACAGAAGATTTCAAAAGTCAAATCAAAATTGCTCAAAGATTTTCTTATCAAAGATTTCAATAGAAATAACTTAGGTTTACTAGAACGAGTAGTGTAAGAAGTTGAAATAGGTGTTGGAACATTGATCTAAGTGGAAGTATTTGGAAAACGGGTCCTCTGAAGCGTAACTGCGGTTCCCGACTCCCACGAACATACTAACCCTTTGCAACACAAAGCTATGTGGGAAAAAATTTGGTACAAATTTTTTTTTTTAATATTTTTTACGAAATATGAAATTTATTATTGGAATGATACGAAACTTTATAGAAGGATAAAGGATTTATGGCCTCTAAAGGCTTCTTCCTTCTTTTTGGACTTCTAGAATAGCAGCTACAACTTAATAGAGTAGCCCAACAACCCTTGGTCTTAGACTGGCTTCATCATTGTTATGGACAGCGTTGGCGAGTTTGCGAGTGCGTTTTGCAAAAAGTTTTCATTACGGAAAACCGAACAGTCGTAGCATAGCAAAATGTTCCATATATGTACTTAAAAGTTAGGCTAAGTAAAATCACATTAAGGAGAAACGATGTTCGCGGGGGCAGCCTGTAATTCACAGCATTCTTATACATAATTATAAAATCAATTTTATCTTACATCGGATGTTGACAGCTGAACCAGTCAGTGTTGTAAAATATTTAGGCCATAGTATTACATAATGTAATAAATACTATTACGATATTACCAAGTAAGATCTAGGCGCGCCGCGCTGTCTGTACCCGCCTACATTCGCCATCCGCCTACTAGACTGCTTTATGTGAAACTTAATCGGCAGTATTATTACGTGGGTTACTATTACCATTATACTGCTACCGCGTTTGTTGCCGACCAAAGATGAATTTGGTAACCATGGTAACAAAGACTGTTTGTTTAGTAGTTGGAAGCCCACGTTTTTTATATTATTATTGATAATACATAGACTAACTTACACCTTACCTTAAAGTACTAACATTCAATAAGTCCATAATCATCTCTGTCTTCACTAACTGGTCACAAATGCATCCTATTCTGGTGCTGAACTGAAGAAACGTTAAAGCAGCGAGATCTAAGCGGAGTTGGTGGCTGAAGGAGGACAGTTCGCAGGTCATGCCTCCGGGATCTCAAACAATTCATAGTGGATGCCCTAAATACTACTGAATTCGACTCGAATACGCTCTTTACTAGTGAAGCATAAAGCAATATTCTTGCTATGTCGTAGTTTTATCATTAGTAGTAATGTTATATCACTAGATTTCACTAGTAGATTGAAAATAGTTCAGCAGGACCAGGTTAGCTAATTTTAGACGAAGAACATTATTATCGACTCTGTCAAAGGCCTTACAGAAGCCCAGATACACAACGTATGTCCTGACACATTTGTCTAAAGAATAGTTATAACTAAAGTTTTGCGTAAAGGAAGATTAGAATATTTATCAAACACGGGTGGAGGCAAAAAACAATTTAGATATTTTTTTATCAAAATAAGTGCTGTCTGAAATCCTCGCCTCTGGGCTCTGATGAGCACGTGAAGCCATCGGTCGTGTCAATCCAGCGCCTGCTCTCGTAAATAGTAGTTATCTAATAGATCTTAACGTAATAATATGATAAAAACCTATATATCTCAAAGACATAAGATATATTTATGCTACGACTTTGAAATATACAAGAAGGTTAAATCCAAGACACATGAATTCCCATTGTGGCATTGCACTTCCCAACGGACAAACGCACAATGCAAGTGATTAGAGACGAGGTAATGAGACAAGGTTAGGAGATAAATTAACAATGTAAACATAGGAATTGGGTTTTTTGTAATATTAAGTCATCGGTCGAGTAACAGGCAATACTGGTAAAGGAAGCGTTCAAGTATTACGTAACGAATTTTGGGGGGGGGGCGGTCCTTTTCTAAAACGTTACGATGCGCGGCGGGGATTGAAAAACGTTACGACGCGTTACATGGGGGGGTCAATAATCATGTGCAACAGCGTACCAGGACCATGACTCAAAGTTAAAATAACTTTATTCATATAGGTAAACAAGTACGTCAGTAAAGAAGTTGAATTAACTCTAAATTTACATTTACTACCTGTTCGCAAGTCAAGGGTGTAGAGCGGGAAAGAAGAACTGGCAAGAAACTCTCCGCCACTCTTTTTAATCGCTAAGTTTTGAGTCATAAAAATTGTATGAACTGGAGTAAATCAATCCCAAGGATTATGATCATTTAAATATTGTCACACACACACAGTAAATGGAATGAATAAAGGCAAATGAACAAAAAACACCATGATAAGAAACTTTGCATACAATTAGAATTCTAAAGTAAATAATCATGTAAAGCAAAATGCTCCAAGTAGTTCCTACAATTCACTCCAGAATTCATTGCTACTAAAGAAGCAATTTCACATCGATCTGGCGTCTATAAAAGCCTTTATTAATCTGACCGTATTACACAAGTCCCGCAAGCCCTATGGAATGCTCTTTATAAAAAGTGGTTAAAAATGCAATGACATTGTAATTGCAGCCTTCTTCGGTCGACGGATGCGGCCTTGTGAGGTCGGAAAGGGACTCATTTACACCGTACTGTACCAGCTTATACACTGAAGAAATTCGTAGTACATATACAGTGTTAGCTAGTATCTCTCAAGATATTTATCTCATATATTTTTTATTTTTATTTTTTATTATATTATGTAAAAAACATTTACGGAAATGATGAACTATTGTTTTTCATCTGTCCTTTTTTTATTATTGTTTACATATGTTTTAATTGATTTTCTTTGTTCCATTAGTTTTTTTTTTAAATATTTATATCTTGCCTGGAAGAGATCGCTCGAAAGCGATTAGAATATTAGTCCCTCCTTTTTAACTAATTATTTGAATTGTACTGTATTACAACGAAGTGTTAATAAATAAAAAATACTTTGGAACCAATTTTATTGTTATTTCATACTAAAGAAGGTACAATTTTGAATCATATTATTCATTTTTAAAGATTGCTCTTTCCAAGGGTTTATTAATTAATATTAGTTTAATATAAATTACACTCCTGTGTAAGAAATTCCAAATGAACCGGTTCCTGCCATTTTAGCATCGTGATAACTTGTGTTACGCAACGTGGAAATATTTACACATATGTGTGTAACGGTTATCAATAACAAATATTACATTTCCTGGCAATATCGTTGATTATATCCGTATAAAAAATTAATAAAAAAATATTACCATATTCAAAAATATTTTTTTTTATTATTTAATTCTGGTAACATACATTTTGATTAAAATATTGTTCTCTTTCCCTAAATATATATATTAAAATTTTCATTCGCCTTGATAGTTAAGTGGGTAACACACATGGTCTATCCAGTATAATCCGAAAGTGTGAGTCCAGAAAGAGAAGAGAAGAGAAATCCAGGTGAAGGAATAATCAGACGAAGACAAATGCACATATATTCCTTAAAAAAATATTTCTTTCATAAAGAAATGTGAATGTGTGAGTATGGTGCTCGGTATCTACAAAATAATTTAGTTATTTGCTGCATTCTTGTTTATAATACCATGCACCTATTTTATTTTAGTATAGTAGTTTTTTTTTTATTCTAGGCCTTCACATATAATTATCAAATCAATGTATACGAGAATGTAAGTGGAACATGGTGTAATGGTTGCAGCTCCTAACAAACGTTGTGTAAAACAAAAAAACTTGGCGATTAAAAAGAGTGACGGAGAGTTTATTGCCAGTTTTTCTCTTCCGTTCTACGCCCTTGATTTGATAACTCGCAGTAAATGTAAAATTAGAAGCATTTAGTATGTATTTCTTTATTGACGTTCATGTAGAAACGTCCCTTGCCCCTTTCTGAGACTAGAAATTTAAAAGTACACGGTTTTTAATCCACAAAAGGAAAAGCACAGCTAAGAGCGACATTTGAAAATATTTTCTCACGAAACAAGTAGCTAAAATATTCACGGATGGCGCTTGGCAATTAATACGAACACACATTTTTAATAAGTCGTTAACATTGAACATATAAACATAAATTGACCTGTCTAGTCCAGTACAACCAGACATAATAGGAGATTCCGATATTATTAAAGTCGTTCGGCCACCATTAAAGTATTTACAATCAAAATATATATCTTTCTTTTGGCTCAAGTATTCAATTCTTTCCTCCAACTTCGATTTTTTTCCCTTTGTTGACTCTTGGGTCGTGGGGTTCAAGTGCATAGGCGCTAATTTAAGATTTCAGTTTGCGCCTGGTACATAGTACCGGGGAACCTAGAGCTGGTTCTTTCCTCGCTCAACGAATAAGTCACAATACAGCCAGGAAATACTGCCAGCCTTTAGGGCATTGCCTCAGGGACAAAACTTTTTTTTTGGTTTAATTTTTAATTTAATACAAATGTAGGGAAATATTAATGCACTTATTTAAAGGTCCATCCAATGATTTCAGAGCAGAGAAGTGTTAGCAGGCTTCAGCGTGCGACTCCCATATTTGAGGTCGATCAGGATGTTTTAAGTCGAAGGCGTGTGTCAGACTGTCTCATCACAGAAAGATCACCTACATGCTTATTAGAAAAAAACAAATGATGACATATAAAGGAATTTGAGGTCTAGACCTAAATGGTAGTAGCGCCCCTATTTTTCTTTTGTTGAATGAGTAACAAGTCCAAAAGCAATGTAAACATTTTTTTCGATCTCCTCTCTCCAATAACGCGTTACTAACTTTCTGTAGTTCTGTTGTAACTGTCAAATATTTTTTAACAAAAAAAAATATGTGTATATGTGTTCTTTTGTACACGTGTTAGACGCAATACTTCTTTCGCGTAACAAGTTAAAAATATTTTCAAAAATTTTATTCTACGTTTGTAGAAAAAACGACACTAATTATTGGAAAAACTTAAAATGTTGCCTATAGCTTCTTCTTCTAACTTCAGTGCGGCGGTTTTTAGTGACGGTGTGCGCGCGCAACGTAAAAATTTACTCATCATTTTTCCCTACAGCGCCAAAAGAATTATAACTTCAAAATCTTATTTAAATAACTGTTTTTGTAAAACATTCACAAATAAATCCGTTTCTACGCAAAAAGCCCTGTCAATAAAACATTTGCGATATTTTACCGATAAAAACTGAATAAGGCATATAACGAAAATTAAAGCGGTACTTTGAATATAGCAAATACAGTTACAGTGAATTGATCCAGTTTTTATCCAAAATTATGGCAACGCTTGTGTAGGTTCCGTAAAAAATATTAAGAATAAGTTAATTATAAGAGTACAAAAATATTTTATTTATATTTATTTATTTATACTCTATTACCTTAATCAAAAACATTCAAATAACAAAAATAAAGATACATATAGGAGTCTTTCCTCCAACTTCGATTTTGTTCCCATTGGAGTAGAGACTCTTGGGCCGTGGTGTTCAAGTGTACAGGCGCGTATTAAAGATTCAAGTTGGCGCCTGCTAGATAGTACCGGTGACCCCAGAGCTGGCACTTTCCTGGCTCAACGAATAAGTATCGCAATACAGCGAGGAAATGCTGCCACAGGGATCAAACTTTTTAAATATGTTTTAGATTTCTTATTAATAATCTTTATTATTACTTTGTAAGTTAAGTATAATAGTTATTTTAAAAATTTATAACACACATTGGTTGCTAAATTTATAATTTCTTCTATACTTTTGAGATTTTTGTTATATGTTAAACTCAAAACAGGTGTCCTAATCGAAAATCACATTTTTGGACAATTTATTTCAAAAATCATCAGTCATCATCAATCAACCAGAAATACTTTGACTGCTTACTTATTTATTTATTAATACTTCGTTGCAATAGCATAATAAAATTGACAAAAGTAAATAAAAATGAGGGCAACTGGCGGCCTTATCGATCTCTTTCAGGCAGGCTGTTGAATAAAAAAATATATTAAATTAGATAAGGTAAGCAAGAAGTGAAAATTGCACTGTATTTAGTTGTGTTACACTAGTGTTTTTACGAAACCTAAGAAAACACTTCTAATCGAATATCACAATTATGTACAATTTAATCCTTTGTTTTTATATAGATTTTATTGTCGATGATTTTATAAAATGAAACGCAAATCTTTGAGTCCCAAACTACTTTTAAGCATATGAAGTCTTCTTGATAAAAATATCTATGATATTTTTGACGAAATTTCACCGTAACATTGTTTACTGGTGTAATATTTCCCTTACATTAAGTGATTGTCAGTAAGTACTTTTTACGGTTGTTATTACGGAACCCCATATCAAATAATACCTCATTTATGTAAATTTGAATCCTATTTCTGGTTAATAAAATCTACATTAGATTATAAGAAAATTAAGATGTAACGTCCGTTCTAGTTCCACGATTACAAATGGTGTTTGGATATGACGATTAGATTACGATAGTTCAAGGACGTTTCCGTTTTCGTCACTTATATATAAACTGGAAATTTAGACATACGAAATATTTCTACATTAAAATTATACAGAGGATTTTTTGGTTTTCATTGATTAGAATTTAAACTACTTCTGCCGTATGAAAACTTGGATAATGTAACTCAATGTGTGAAATACCAATAAAAATCTCTATATGGGTCATAATATTTTTAGATGTCTAAAAACCAGTCGCTTGGAATGAAAATTAAATTTTATGGGAAATCAGTATAAACTTGTGAAAATGTTGCAGTTGTACCTACTGCAGATGTATTGCAGATTTATAGATTAAAAAATAAATCAATGGCGTTACAACCTTCTTAGGTCAGGGCCTCAGATTTCTGTATCTGTTTCATGACAATTTGTTTATCTTATAGGCCAGTTGGTGATTAGCCTTCTGTGCCTGACGCACGGCATTGACTTTTTTGGGTCTATGGCAAGCCGGTTTCCTCTCGATGTTTTCCTACACCTTTCGAGCTAATCTTAAATGCGCACATAGAAAGAAAGTCCATTGGTGCACAGACGGGGCTCGAACCTACAACCTTAGGGATAGTAGCACGCTGAAGCCACCAGGCCTTCACTGCTCTTATAGAAGACATCATATCTACATAGCGATACCATATATACAACTAGTATTTAAATAATAAATATCCAGCCGAACCGGGACTCGAAGCCGGGACAGACCTGGCGGGAGACGCCAAGTCCACCAGACGTAACTTAAGTAAATAAAATCCCTTTTTAGGAGATTTAACACTCTGCTAACTAGCTCCTCGGCCATAGATTTGCTTGATCACGATAACTTGTGTTCAAGTGGACTAAAGCTATAATGTGTCAAACATAAAAAGTCTGTACCTTACAAATGATATTTAATTATAGTAAAGACAGTTAACGAGCGAACTGGAGACCAGACCATCTCTAGTTTTATATAATCTATGAATCGTTGTTTTTCTCTTCGTCTTGATGTTTGCCTATAAGTGCTTGTCACATTAAATCTTATATTTTATTTTGCTTATTCGGCACACTGATACATTGGTACTTAACCAATGTATCAGTGTGCCGAATGTAACGCGAATGGTACTTAGGGAGCGTTCAAGTATTACGTCACGCAATTTTTGGAGATTATCTATCCCCCCTCCCATGTAACGCGCAGTAACGTTTTTCTGTACCCGAGTACAGTACTGTACCCCAGTATAGTAAAACGTGTCGTGACCACCTGGTGACTCTTTATACCTAAAACTTACCATTATGAGGTGTAAAGTACTGGAAAGTCGAAAATAATATTAAAAATGACGCTTGATTCAATACCCGCCCCTAAACATTTTACAAAAGGACCCCCCCCCCCAAATTCGTTACGTATTACTTGAACGCTCCCTTAACGCAAACTATGAATCTCTTATGTCAAAGTAGAATATATTAGAGAAAGTAGCAAAAGTTAGTCGACATCACAGGATACCGAAGAGCTGGCACCTCGGACAAAGAATATTAGTCTAGCTATTTAAAGGGGGAACGCTGCCAGAACGTTGCCTAATGGGACTACTTTTAATAATACATTTTAGTTAGTATAGTTATATTTTTTTAAGGTTCATTGTTTTAGTACGGAAATCAGACTTAGTGCTATCTCGTTTCTTCAATTACCCTTAACGCTCGCTCTTACTCACTTTTACACACATAATATCTACAAAATAAAACGACGCGGACCGAACCAAGATTCAACTCGGTGATTTAAACTCTGCAAAAAAATACAATAAACTTTTTGTTCGACTCAATTCAGAAATTCAATGTAAGACGTAAGTATCTTTTGTAAATATTGATGGCACAACACAAATTCGCCGTTTTAGCCCAATTCACAGACAATTTGACAACCATTATATTTAAAATACCATTATTTCGAGTCAGTGAATACGCAGACAAATTGTACTGACATAGAAACTGACCTAATAAGCCTCGGAAATTCCTGAATTTTCCTTGGAACTCGGAATGTTCCTATTAAGTCTTAAGAAAGGAGAAAATTAAAAATTTCGTAATAATAATTGGACCGACTTCCAAAAGCACTTACTAACAATATTTACTTATTTCTTTTGATCGGGCTTGTACCAAGAGCATGATATGTTATATTTATAATCAATAAATCTATGAATGTTAGTTGTCTTGACAGTGACAGAAAGAGACAAAATGGCGGGTTTCGTTCGATTGTGATTGGTCAAACGAAAAGTTGAACGTGGTGCGTATTAAACAATAATTAAATTATTTATATACGGGGCGAACAAAGTGCTTCAAGAAATTATAAATGCGCTGTGGTATATTAAAAATATACGACTTTACCTTATAAATCTTAAGTAAATTACAGAAAATAAACAATGTCAGTCTGACATTTCAAAATGGCGACGGTAGTACCTATTTCAGCCGCCGGCCAAGAAAAGTATTGTGACACTGTACAATAAGCTAATGATATTTGACTTTTGACTTTGATTATCATTTGTTTAGGCTGTGAAAAACCTTAACACTTTCACACTAATTACAATTTCGTCTAAACAATGTTTTAATGTGACCTTCGAGGCAATTTTCATTGTTGTTTAATAAGATGGCATCCAGATATACATTGTTAGAACGGAGGAAGGTTGAAGCGTGGGAGATGTGAAACTATAAAGTATAGAGTATAAAACAAAAACAACGATTAATTTATGTTAAATAGAATATATAAATTTTACTAAGTGGGGGGCCTACCATGTTTGTTTAGGCCAAGTTCCGGGCAGCATTAGTACGGACAAGTTGTTTGATTAATGGGTACTATTTCATTAACATATTCGTATGTTCATAATGATATCTCTGTCTCGTTGAACTTAAGGAAGGCTTCAGTATTAAAATTTAGCACTAAGTTTGACTCCTGAATGTCAAAAAATAAACGTAAAAGTTTGGAGTGACGAAAATTCGTTGGTAATTAGTTGCATCAGACTTCTTTTTTTTATGTAATAGGAGGCAGGAGGCTAATCTGATTTTAAGTGTTACCACCGCCCATGGGCACTCACAATACCACAATCGCAAGTGCGTTGCCGGCCTTTAAGAATTGGTACGCTATTTTCTTGAAGGACCCTAAGTCGCATTGATTCGGAAATATTTCAGTGGGCAGCTGGTCCCACATAGTGGTGGTGGTACGTGCCTTAAGAAACGCTCAGTTGGTGAACAACGGACGTCGCGTCGATGTCATACATAGATGAGGGTGATAAGATGGTGAATCTCTGTCTGTCAACCAAAAACAATTCTCGTTTCACCTGGAATCGAAGCCAGGATCTCCAGATTAATGACACGTGAAAATAAAATATGTTTATTATAGAATATAAGATACAGGTATCACTTATTCCACGTCATTAAATTTCAATCGGTAGACATCCCTACTCATCGGCAAAGAAGACAGAGGGTGTAGGTCGAGTGAAAAAACGGGCGTAAAAAACTCTCGGTACTCTTTTAAAATAGCAAATCGTATTGTGTTTTATTAACATAATATCTTTTACACATTTAAAGAAAACACTTTTTTACCGGGTTGAAGTTATGTACATATTATTATAAACTTATAATCTTTTATATAGTTAAATTTTTTTCCGACGTTTCGCAAGTTTATAATACATAACTAATGTCATAACTTCAATCCGGTAAAAAAATGTTTTCTTTAAACAGCAAATCGACAAACAACACTTATTTTAAAACAAATATCGCAAATTAATTAGAAGTAGCCTGTCTAGCACTAGTTCCAGGCCCTTTTATCTACTTCTTCTTACTAGATAACCGTTAACTTTATAGTAAGCCTTTTTACACAGCGTTTCTTTAATACATTTCTTAAATTTATTAAATTAACTTTAACCTCTTAACCTCCAAGAACTGTAGCCAACGTAAACAGGGCTCTTTTACTATCATATTTTTCCCCTGTCAACTGTCCATTCACCCAATAGATAAACAAAGCATAACAAAGATACACCTGTATCCAGTTGCGCAATTAAGATTGTCGCGTTCTTAGTACTTCGGCAATGAGGGCCGGGAAATGAACCTGACACCGCTCCCACGCTGGAACTTTACGCTGTTTTATAGCTGATATCGTGGCCCATTCACAAAGTAATAAATTCAAACTCGAACTCAAAATATCTTTATTCATATAGGTAAACAAGTACACTTATGAACGTCAAAAAAAAAGTTAAATTAATCGTAAATTTACATTTACTACCAGTTTGCAAGTCAAGGGATCTACGCCCTTCGCGGGCAAGAAGAACTGGCAAGAAACTTTTCGCCACTCTTTTTAATCGCTAAGGTTTGAGCCTAAACGTCTTGTTTTTGTCGTAGAAACATATGTTGCAAGGATTTAGGTATTTCATATATTTTTCTTTTTAGATAATTAAAGGAACAATACAATTTTAGTACTGTTTTTGTCGAAATATTATTATAATTAATCTTACACCTTCAAAGTTACGCTGACCTATACACAAAATATGACACAATCTTTCAATCACCCGTGGGCGCCGCCCACAGCCGCCCTACATGGCAATATAACCTTATGAAGTGGCAATATTATAGATAAATATTAACTTTATTGCTGGCGAATACAAGTTTATAACCATGTAAACCATATTTTTCTGTTTTAATATTTTTTATGTCTCCATATAAAGATAAACCCGTATATCTTCAAAGTTATTCTTTTATGCATAATCGAAGCAATTATTATAATTATTATTAAAGTTTCATTAATATTTTTAGTGTTCTAGCATTTGTTGTTAGTTCTATTATTATACATCTTTTCGTTTGTCTACATCTCTCTAGATCCGGTCCATTTTACTGTTTCAAGTGTCCATATTTGTCTCGCGTCCTTTATATATGACCCGCTCATTTCCATTCATGACTTTCTTTTCCTTTATGGCTCTGGCACGGTTTGTGCATTAGCCAGCGTCAAGTATAAGATTTTTATAATTCGTGCTTTTTCCTTAGAAATTCGACCGTGTCCTCCATGTACGGTTTAAGCACTCGCCCGGTACCGCGCACAACCCTCCCAAATGCCGAGAACAAATTTAAATAAAAACTTGCCCTCGAACCGGGAATCGAACCCGGTACCCCTCACCTAGCTGCCACTTAATAAGACCGCTAGGCTATGAGGCCCTATTCATGACTTAGACCGTGTACAATCATCTGTACCTACGTTTTGTTTTGTTACCATTACGTTAATTACGATAATTACTGATTTATTTACGTTCACTTTATTATCTAAATAATTGGGTAACAATGAATCCAAGGTTAAGGGTTGATGAAGGTTATTCAAACTCGATTGGGGGCGGTTAAGGGCAACTACCATCCAAATATGGCCTAGCAATCGCTTTGATATATTACGTTCGATACACTTTCAACATAACAAATTAAGGTGTCAATATTATCAATAAATTGGGAATTACAAATGAGGTTTATTTTTATTAAAAAATTGATAATTGTTGTACATGACTGTTTAAGGAGAATTTCAATTAACTTTAAAAGTCAAAAATGAAACGCGGTTCAATATAAAATCTGCAGATTTTATAACTAAACACCTATTTATGTACTACCTCAACTATATTTTACTACCTAAAATATGATAATTTATTTATTTATTACACTTCGTTACATTTATTTAAAAATAAATAACATAATATGTATATATCAATTATAAGGGATGCAACGGGCGGCCTTATCGCTAACAAGCAATCTGATCCAGGCAACCGTCGTAAGGAAAACAACTTAAAACATAAATATGATGGGTAAAGTGGAAGAAGTGAATAACCAAATCTAATAAAAAATTAATTATAAAATCACCAACCTTAACCTAATATAAAAAATAAATATTCATTTATTTTATATATAAACTAAAAACTAAAAAGCTAATCTGACGGAGTCGTGAATTGCTATGCAATACAAAATAATAAGAAATACAAGAATTACAAAAGACACGATTGAAATAGGAATTGAAAATATAATATAAAAATTTATTTAGTGTGATATTAATTTAATGTATTACAACTTTAGTTTGGTTAAGATTTTTTGCTAAACTTTACACAAAAATTACATTATTACAAGGAAAACCAAGATTTAATGTTTTTGCAATTCGTTGTAATAACAAAAAGCACGTACGTAATTTGTTTTTGTACATTACAAGATTAAGAACCAGTAATAATGTAAGCGAACTTGAAATTATTATAATTTCATATATAAATGCATTTGTATTGTGTTATTTAAATGTTATTCTCATGCCATATATTTAAAAGATTCTTAAAATCTTGTTAACAATTAAATTTTAACTTTACTGTATAAAAAAAACAGTTTTCACTAACGTTTTAAAACTAACATTAATTAGAAGCAGCCTTTGATACAGAAAATATTCTTATTGTGCAACAATAGTTTGATTATAAAATGTGTTATGTAGACATTTTTATCTAGTACTGGTAAAATGTCAAAAGGTAAAGACTGTCCCACAACACAGGGAATCCTAGTGTGGGGGCTAGTACACATTATTTTACCTAAATATACTTTTATTGTGTTTAATAAAGTTTTTTCTGTTATTATGTGCTCCCTCCCACTTTGAAAATAATTATCCTTCAGTTCATAAAATTCGCTAAACGAGGATTTTTTTTTTAACTTCGTGTTTATGTTTGCCCATAAGGGATTGTCACATTAAATATTGTATTTTATTGTTCTGTATGTACCAATGTATCAGTGTGCCGAGCGTTGGCAAATTTTATCAATAAATCTTTTTTTATTACTAACATAAACACCTTTATTTATAAATATATATAAGTAAAGTAATATATACATAATTATAAACATATAATGTTCCCACTGTTGCTAATTTCATTGTATACGATATATCGACTGATGTTTAGAAGAATATCCTGTACATTACTCAAGTCTTTGATAAGATAATGCAAAAACGTTCCATATTCTTCATACACTAGGAGTATTGTTCACAGGATATACCCCATCAGCAAAATCCGGGCACTGGCTAATAGGACGCTGTTTATAGCTTAAAACAGCCACACATAATGTCCGACAAGATGTTTTTACAGTAGTTACAAAGTAGTGAAGACAAAATTAGACTAACGCGTGTGTCGCTTGTGCTCCGTTTACAGTGACGACGGAGAAATCTTAAACAAGAATTTATAGAAACTTTAATACATACATAAATAACTTCAATTGTTTTTAAAGAGCCTTTAAGCCTTATTTTAGGGCACTAATTTTTAATTGCTTGTAATTTCAATTATTGTTTATTGAAGATTTTATGGCCTGGTGACGAGGTCTCGTTTATTTAAGTCATATCCACGGTATTTTTAACATATTTATATACTATCACAGTTTTTGTTTTGGAGTGAATCACACAAGTGTCGGAATTACATTACGAAATTAATATCATGCATCTTAAATCAGTTTCACGAAAGTAGTTTCGATATATGCGAAAGTAAGTCGTAAAATAATTAGTGTCGTGAAATCCACAGTATCGCACCATGGCCCCATCAGCATCAATGCTTTATTTTTCTATATTTAATGTAGCTAAAGAGATGCTTCTTTATAAACTTAAAATGCTGCGTTTTTTAGCAACTGGAAATAGTTTTAAGTCTAGCGCCAGTTAGCAAACGCAGCATTGGTTCCGTGAAACAAACATAGTAAACCCTTCACATCCGGTTCCTGCCAATGTCAAGTTCGCCACGTGTGCGTGTACACTTAAGTTGTCCTATGACTAAATTCATCAATACAATACAATTGTACATGTTTAAAACATCTGTCAGACGCGACAATACAATACAAGCATTTTTGTTTTAAGCTGGCATTTCTGGGCTTTTTACAAAAAATAATTAACTGGGTATAAGAACCGATGACTGCATGCATATTACCTTTGAGCTTAAAGTAGCATAATTTCTGATTATTATGAGACAAGTTTTTAATTTTAATATTCCAATTTACGTCATTGTAGATAAAGCAGTGTTGGTCTAGTGGCTTCAGCGTGTGACTCTCATCCCTGAGGTCGTAGGTTCAAACTAGCATCAATGTACTTTCTTTCTGTGCGAATTCATACATTCGCTCGAACGGTGAAGGAGAACATCGTGAGGAAACCGGCATACCTTACTTATACTCCCAGCGTAACCAAAGTCAAATAGTAGCAAAGTAAATAAATATTTAGTTTAAAGGTTAATAGTGGACTTAAGAAAATCCATCATTTTCATAGTGTAGTATGTTTTCCAAGCTCTAGAAAATTTACTTTCATGTAATTCTCAATATACGATTTCATTTAATTCCCGATCATCTTATTCCTTGACAACAGATGCACGAAGATCCGGCGCATAGCTTTGCATCTGTTCGCAGTTCCCACACCCACGGGATAATCATTATTTAGGTTTTTTTATGCGGAAGTTGCTTCCTAAATATATTAAAATCTACATTACTTTAAAAGCTTTATTAATAACGTTATATTGTACGTAGTTGTATTCCATTTGGAACTAGATAAACGAAGTAAGGTATTCCGTCCAAAGCTTGAAATATTGTATCCAGAGAATTCAACTTAAGACCTCCAAAAAAGCAATCAATTAACCAAATTACACAGAATTAGGCCACAAACGGGATTTTCTATCTTCATGTAAAATTTGAATGATTTTATAACAAATATTTAAATAAATAGATATTCTAAACCTTTCTGAGACCTACATTTTCCATTATATATTATTTATAAGAAACGCTATTAAGTGTGAGATGGTTCAAAATAAAGACAAGAAATATTGTATTGTTCCAATTTGTACGAAACCGCAAGAGACTACTTAAAAAAATCAAAGATATCCAAGCAAAAATATCTCTTAATGAATTGTGATAGAAGTTAAAATACAATGTCAACTGTCAAATTATAGAAGCACTGCGAAATGATGCAGCGCAGGTGGTAAATCTAGTTCCCACAGAGTACAATAGTTTTTTTTTTAATTTCACAAGTGGCAACACACTCTCACATGATGCCACTATAAAAATTAATAAGACCAGTGATGTGTGCACGAGTCGATAAATTCAATTTATATTGTTTAAAGTTATAATTTAAGTCTAATAGGTTAATTATTTATATTTTATAGGATTTATAAAATGGATACTTTGATTAACTTAATTGTTTTATAATTTAGCCTTTCCAACATAATATTCTTTACTAGAAATTTATTAATAATATGATTGTAATTGTTTTTATAAATCTTTAGATAATATGTGAGATTTTTCCTTAGTTTTAATCTTTTTTAGCATAAAAAGTACATAGGTACGCAAACTTATTTAAAAATATATATAGAGAATCAGTGCCGCCACAACATTTTTAGGTCTGGGCCTCAGATTTCTGTATCTGTTTCATGATCATTTGTCAATCTAATAGGCATTAGTAGGTAGTCAGCCTTCTTACATAAATACGCAAACTGTTTTCAGCCACGCTTAAACATTGGAGGGACAAATGCAACCATAAATTATGTTATTGTCCTTTTATCGACATTCTGTATTTTATCGTTACAATCTCAACACTGTCGTGTATATCTTCCGTACTCCCACGCATTATGGCGGCAACCGTACATCATGTAGAAACCAGAACACGCGACAATACACGGAAAATAGAAAACAATATCTAACAGTCTGATAGACAGAGAAAATTACGGGAAATTTTACTTATGTAACTGGCACGTAGTACCATCCCATATTGAAATGAAAACCCACATCACCATACAATAAACTGTAGATATGAAAACTTCAATGAATCTTACATTTTGGGGGCGGGGGGCATTATATCAATATAACAGATAATATATTATGTTTTTGATATAATATAGATTTACTTGACATTCTCACTAAACAATATAATTATTTAATATAACATGTATTACGAGGCATGCCTTTTAAGTTCTGTCGTTTCCATATTTCCCGGCAACTTTGAATTTGGACCTGTACTATATTCGAATGTGTTTACATTTTGAATCTCAAAACAGTTAAAAGTATTAGGATTAATGCTATTGTTTAGTCACAGCGTCGATTTGAATCTGTCAGGTTACGTACGAAAATGAATCTTTGTAAGGAAAATGTTCGTGCAATAATTTTCTACAACTTTAGAAGAGGCCTGACACGGCTTCAGTGTTTTGAAGAGCTAATATCTGTGTTCAGTGATGAAGCCCCATGTCTGCGGACTGTCGAACGCTGGTATTTAGAATTCCAGCGTGGACATACTAGTGTTAGTGACAAATCTCGCGAAGGACGCCCAAAATCCGCCTTCACTGAAGAAAACATCATTGCTGTGAGACAATTAATTCTCGAAGATTGTCATGTGAGGTATCGAGAGATAGAGGCTCTATTAGGCATCTCAGGGACAACCATTCAGAAGATCTTGCATGAAGCGCTTGGTGTGAGAAAGCTAGTTTGCCGTTGGATACCACATCTGCTTTCCGACGATCACAAGGCGGCCCGCGTCAGATGGTGTAAGAAAACTCTGCAAAGGTTCACCCGAAGAGGGTCAAATCACGTCTACGACATCATCAGTGATGACGAATCTTGGATCTATGCCTACGATCCTGAATCCATACAGCAATCTACAATCTGGGTCTTTCAAGATGAGCCAAAGCCGACTAAACTCGTTCGTTCTCGAAGCACTTCAAAGATGATGGTGGCCACGTTCGTTGGAAAAACCGGCCATGTCGAGACTATTGCACTTGAAGATCGTAGAACGGTTAACGCAGAGTGGTATACCACAGTTTGTTTACCACAAGTCATCGACAAACTTCGAAAATCTAACTTAAAGCGGCGCATCACCCTGCCCCACGACAACGCAAGCTCACTCAGCGCTCGTCAAACAATTCAGTATTTGAAGCAGGAAAAAGTAGAAATTCTTGACCATCCTCCATACAGTCCTGACCTAAGCCCTAACGATTTCTTTACATTTAAAAAAATTAAGAAAAGTCTTCGTGGTCAAAGGTTCCAGTCCGGTGAAGAAGCAGTCGACGCTTTCAAGTCAGCCATTTTGAACACCTCCACTTTAGAGTGGAATTAATGTTATAATAACTGGTTTGAGCGAATGGAAAAGTGTATTAAGCTACGTGGTGAATACTTTGAAAAACAATAAAAAGTACTAAAAGGTTCTAGTTGTGTTTTTTTCTGCAAACGACAAAACTTAAAAGGCATGCCTCGTACTTGTGAACTTGTGAGATACATTGTGTTCCATGGGTCTAGTATGTGTAATGTATTCATTTAAAACAAAAGATTTTTAATATTTATATGGTCAGTATTTAAGATGTTAGGTTAGCTAATTACGCAATAACTTGGTATTACATGGATCTCACAACTTTTTACGTTACGGAAGAACTGCGTTGCGAAAGTTAAGTTCGGTGGTGGTTGTTGTGGATATGGTACTAATATACATATATGTTAAATGAAACACTTTGTTTGAAGCTAGGTGTCAACTGGCTTTAATTGTTTAAAACATGAGCTTATAACAAACACGAAATTAGAAGTAGCTGCGACGCTGGATTAACAAAAAAAGGGTGCGTGTACCTACTTATGTACGCGCGTAAGAAGTTATATTTCTTTGGCATTATTAAATATAGTTTTTGATTGCATGCAAATATTTAATAGCAATTAAATAATCAAAGACTGGAAAAGTAGTCATTATAGTCAATAAAGTTCAGTTTACACTTGAAAAATTAAATAAATAAATATTTATTATTATTCTCTTACATTAAGTGTAACATAAATTCTATTATTATTCGAATGTTGTTTTTAAATTATGTCCAATGCCGTAGCATCTTCCGTGGGCAACTTCATTCTGTTAATTTTGTGTAACGGTGCGCGCGCATCGTAACCAGACCAGACCGTAAGAGACCAGCACCATTTGCTACGGTCCTGTCATTCCCCTCACGCTTCATCCACTTTCATGAAATACACCATGCTCGTCCGTTATGGGAACTTTTAACTTGTCCCTTCTCTACCTCCAGGATTTGGTCCAGGTCTGTACGACACGGCCTACCTAACCCGATTTGACCATCCACAGTAGTTCCTACTTATTAACGGCTCATTCATCCGTTCTCCAAGCATTTCTTTTCATATCCTTGTCATTACGTCCTCTTTTAACCGACACTGCTCACATATCTCACTATTAATATTAATAATTATAGCCCTTTTATTCAACTACTTTTACATTTAAACGCGTTTCTATTTCTATACTTTTAGGTATCTGTGTGCCCTTCGCAAAACCTGTGGAATTTTTCCCGCCATTCCTCTCTGCTCTGTGCCGTGTACGGTACAGTACCACCTGCTGTTTCTTGTATTTGGTCTATCCACCTTCTAAGTTGTCTTTCTCTTTTTGTTTTGAAACCAATTTAGAATTATTTTATCTCTATTACTTATTTATTAATTAGCTTAAATACATCTAGGTTTTATTATATCTATAATTTATTATAATAATATTATGTATTTAACACAAGCATAAAAGAAATCTATAATTATTTGATGCACAGTGCAAATTAACAGCGCCGTGGTTGCAAGACCTTAATAAGAGTCGTGACCTCAGATCCAATGCTCAATCTAGATTCAAACAATAGCTTGACTCATGCAAGTTAATCTTGATTTATTAGAACTAATTATACGAACCTCAATTATTAAAGGCTTAAATTTCCAAAAGGCGTTGAAAAGGGTCAAATAAAAATAATATTGATTTTATGAATAAATTTTGTAGGTCGCGGTCGTAATTTTATTTAGTTTGTAAGATCTTAATCTATTGGTCTGACAATTACGTATTTCAGTTAAATTATAAGTGCTCGTAGAATCGAGATATAATTTAATTGCTGTAACGCTAAATCTATATTTAAAATGATTGCTGAAGATATCGATGGTATAATTATTAAGTCGTCTTTAAACAATAGAAATTACGAAAAACTATGCGCCTTAACATTTTGTCGTAGCAAAGATGTGTTGACTAAAATTGCGCCTTCATATAATTACCAATCTATAAAATTCTCGTGTCACAATGTTTGTTTCCACACTCCTCCGAAACGGCTCGACTGATTCTTATGGCATTTTTTATGCATATTCTAAGTCTGAGAATCGGACAACATCTATTTTTCATCCTCCTAAATGTTTAGAGTGGTCCCACCCCGAAATTTTTTAGATATTTTTTTTTGTTTTATGATACAGCATACCAAATTACATACAACCTTTAATTTTCACCTCTCTACGATCAACCCCTTTATTTTATGTTAATTAAAATCTTATGACCTGAACTCTAAGGTTTATACAGAGCAAAGTTCACAGAAAAGCCTAAAGTTTTTATTCCAGAAAACCGAACAGTCTCTGGTGTAGCATAGCATTATGTTCCATGTTTGTATGTACTAAAAAGGTAGGCTAAGTAAAATCACATTAAGGAGAAACGAAGTTCGCGGGGGCAGCTAGTATATTCATAATATTCTTGATAGCAGTTTTTTGGTTGGTAAAATGTTTGCCCTATCACCCGCACATCCGCGCGTCATACATTTTGCAAAACTGCTAATTTGTACTCATTAATTACGGCGACCAAAATTGTTTTATTTATAGACATACTAGAATTTCTTTCAAATTTGGCTGCAAATTCACAGACGGCTAAGCTATACGATGTAAATTACGCTATCTGTGTTACTAAGACTTTTCTTCACAGAAACAAACACAAAAAACAAGTATACTTTATTAAAAAAAAAACAACATTCAAATTATTAAACAGGAACAAAATAATAAATTGTCTAACACATATACAGTGGTAACATTGTTTGGTATATAAAATGCATTATATAAAACAAAGAATTGAAACTATTTAACCTCTTTAAACATGTCATAGAGTATAGAACAAAGTCTGTAAAGGGGCAAGCCGACAACAGTAAAATAATCACCTTCCACACGCTCTACAAAAGTGCCACCAACTCCTTGGATACCATATCCGCCAGCTTTGTCCCTAAAATACAAATATATTATTATTACTGACGATTAAAACAAAAGATGTGGAATGATCTGGTTTAAATATGAGCTGGAACATGACAATAAGTAACATAGTTCATACATTAGCTAATTTACTTAGATAGCTTTAAAATTATTCATTGGGTTAATCAATAAATAAAGATTATTTTATTACTACATATTTATATTAAACAAAATGCGTTTTTCAGTTTTATGAATTAGCTTAGACTGAAGAAAAGATCATTTAAATATTACTTGCTTGTCCCTTGCCCCTAAGGCCACAGGCTTAATAAATATTTAACAATTCAAATGTCTTAATAATAAAGCTTACATTGGTTCACCAGTTGCAATATATCCTCGGATTTGTTCATCATCTAATTTACCAAAGTAGACATCAGTTTTTTCAGTAAATTTTACTGTTTTCTCTAATGATTTGACAACCACTCCTGTATATACTGTGTGACCTCGTCCAGAAAGCCTGCAATTGTATTTTGAGATTTCGTTTTTTAACAGTAATAAGTCTTCTCTTATATCATTTATAATCATATTCATGTTTTTCATACTTATGAGCAATGGATACATGTATGAACCTTTGACAAAAATACTGATCTTACTTTGATAACATATCAAAAGCTTCTTCTTGGGAAATTGGCTTGCCAAACATTTTACCATCAAGTGTCACCATAGTATCTGCACCAATAATAACATCAGGTGTTGCACCTTCTGTTTTGAGCCGATTGTCAACCTCTAATACTTTTTGTAAAGCTGTCTCTTCGACAAACTCTGAGAAGTTTTCAAAATTTTCAGGATTCAAATCCTCTTTAAATAAGGATGGGCACAACTTTACTTTTAAACCCTATAAATTAGAATAGTGCGTAAGTACATATATTAAAAAATTCAATAGTTTGTATTTATAAACATATACAACAAATGTCTACTAAGACTAGATATAAGTTTAAGTGTTATTATTTATTATATCAAACCTCAATTCCGACCTAATAAATAATTTGCAGTTAAATAAGTACTTACAATATTTTCTATCAGCTCTTTTCGTCTTGGAGAGCCACTAGCTAAGATAATATGTTTTTGTTTTAATACGTGCATTACTGGTTGAAGCATGTTTGAAGAAATTAGTAGTTATTAAATATTAGGTATTTCGATTGAAAAACGAATGTAGTAGTAATTAATCTACGACAACTTTATGTTAAGATTTAACAGTAATATTAACATATGGTGTTACCAAGTAATGTTAATCTTTAAGTCTTTAACTATGGTTATGGTCATTGCCCGCGCTTTTGTTCATAAATCATAGACTACTCTCAACTCTAGACTGTTATAACGTAAAATTGAGACAGATACCTAGACGACAGGCGTGCTGCGTGACCCACTTACGCCAAAAATTTGTATGGTTACTAAAATTTTATGTAAATCGTTCATTAATCTTGTTTTTTTTATTACTGCTATATATTACTAATAAACTAGAAAACACTTAACAAACCTTAAGGGGTTTTAAACTTGGTGCCAAAAGGGCTACACCACAGTAAAGATTTTAAATAAACTGTTTAAAAAGAATACAATTAATAGATACAAAAAACGAAACGAAAACAGAGAGTAAAAAAAACATTATACGTTATGTGATATAGGCTTAGATCAAGACTCAGCTTGATATTTTAGGTTAGAAACAAAACATGTAAAATTATTAAGTCGTGGATATAACAAATTTGTTTGAACTTAAGATAAAATAAAACTTCATTTACTTAGAACAAATTTTATTTTAGCTTGGGTTGGCTTGAGTTTATTTACGTTAGGTGTTATTACGAACTTAAGAAAAATGTTCACTGACGTAGTTACTTCCAAGAGCGGCATCCTGTCAGCAGTTTTTGAACCTTAGTTGGCTAGACCTAAATAAATTATGAACTAATAAATTGATTTTTGCGTACCATGAATAGCGACGAATAATTTTAAAAAAATCAATCTGTCATTTTATATACCTTCATTAGGTTTATCAAGAATGACATCAGTCCTTGGAAATGAATTGCTTAGCATTTCCAGTGCCTGCGGTGAATTTGGAATTATGTGTGGGATACCCTAAAACAAGATTTAGGTTTGAGTGTAATTTTGATGTAATTTCTGCAACCAGTGATACTTGTTAATAATATAAAAATCTTTGTTTTTGATAGCAACCCTGAGTAACAAGCATATATAATTATAATAAAATTGTAAAATTCATTTGTAAGCCAAAAAATACCATAGGAACGGATATGTAGTACGTTTCGGAGACGCTTTCTCGTGGTATGTTATGTAGAGATAATTGCTTCAGTACATCTTCGCGTGTTAGGCTTGTGTTTTCTAACTGAAATTATTTAGTATTAATTGTGATTATAGCACCCTTGGGACGAATAATCAATTAATTAACATAATATATTAAATTACAGTTAATACTTAATGTCAGAATCGCAGAGCGATATGTATATTTATTATTCTAAGTCACTCCTGTTTCTTAAAGGAGAAGGCACAAACCATAGACCTCCATATGCTACTCTCCTTAAATATCTTTCAATTTAAAATGCTTCCATATAATAAAATATTCGATTACTAATCTAATGTCATAAGAATATATGAAAATGATATGTGTATGGGCAGAAGGCTCACCTGATGTTAAGTGAGACCCATAGACACTCACATTACCAGAAAGCTCGCAATTGGGTTGCCGGCCTTTCAAGAACTATTAAGCTCTTTTCTTTCTTAAGTCGAATTAGTTCGGAAACACTTCAGTGGGCAGCTGGTTTCACATAAGAAACGCTCAGTTATGGAACGACGGACGTGAAATTAGTAGTATATTATGAAATATATCATAATTGTAAAAAAATAAATAAACTAAATTGCATGTAAAATAAATTACCTCAATAACAATAGTAAAAGAGGGATGCTTGAGTCGTAAGTGCGCTTGTAATTCTGACACTTGACGGAACCTACCAGGGCACCGCGGACAGGTAAAAGTACGACGCATTGGCGGGCTAAAATACATAATAAACAAAGGTACAAATGTAAATGGGAAATACACACTACTATTTATTTGGTTGGACACATCAACTATTGACAGGAATTATTTCACTCTTAAGCCCTAGACAATAGCATTTAGCATAATGTGTATGACAATAGCGAAGTCACAAGTTATCAAAACATTCACGCCTGCCGCAATAAACATTTGTCTAGAGTAAGTTATCATACACCAGTCATTATAGACATTCGAAATCGAAAATTTGATAATAATTCCAAAAGTTTTCAAACTTCGGTCAAGTGAATGGTACATTGGGACGACAATAAATCTCATTTTGCAACCTTGTCCGCAGTCCGGAACATTGTTAAAATTGCAATTAAATTAATTTTATGTCTGTATGGTCGTGAAAAAAATTCCAAAAGTTCTGCAAACTTGGGGAAGTTTTCGATATAATATTTCATATCACGTATAAAATTTGCAACCAACCTAAGTGTACGGAACATTTTTTGTTATTTATTTTATTTTCGATATATCTGTCAAATTTGCAGAACTTTTGGAACGTTTTCCTTCAGTTTAATAAAGAACAACATTAATTAAATAATGTTCCGTACACTTAAATTGGTTGCAAATTTGACACGTGATGTAAAATAATATATTTAACACCACTTCAACTTTGCAGAACTTTTGGAATTTTGGTCTCAAGAACTAAGCAAATTATCATTTATTGCATTTTTAACAATGTTCCGGACCGCAGAGCAGGTTGCAAAATTGTATAGTTTGTTTTAATACCACTCCCGACCTTACATCAAAATTTGAAAACTTTTGGAATTATAGTGAATTAATTGTCTTGACTGACTGGACTATCAAGCGTGCGTGAATTGCTAGTTGTAAAAATATTAATTAATTACCGTCTAAGAACATTCAGAGAACGAATGGGTTCGTTGCGAACCGAATCATTTTGTATACCGTGTACTTCTCTGAAAAAAAAATACAAAATATATGAAATGATCTTCTATATCGAAACCCTACTCATACAAATTAAACTTCAAGTGCAGTCGCTTTTATTATTTCTCCAGAAATTTTACAATGAACTCACTTTAAATGTTTTTGGAGCGCATTGACATTATGCAAGTTGTGTCCACATTTTGGACATATTGTTGAATCCTTGATCATTTCTGAAAGAAACACTTCAAAATATTAAAAATCAAAATTATTCTTTTATTTTTTTTCTAGATCTTATATATAGCACTATATAGGTACACAGATTACACACAATTTATTATGTTTTAACTGACAATAAATATGGCGGTAAAAACCAGAGAAAGATTTTAACTACATACGTGTCAATTGTCAAACTAGTGAAACAGACTACTAAAACCTGTAGATTTTTTTGTTCTGTATTAAGAACTAATATTTTTAAAATCAATGTTTTGATGAACTAATATTTTAAACGCAATGTGATTAGCCTTTTGTGACTGACAGCCGATGCCGACTTTTGGTTTTAGGACTTTGTGTGCAGACAGAGAAATCTATTGTATCCATAGTCTTTATTTGGACGTACAACTCCAGGGTTGAGCTCGTTAAAGAAGATGATATAACAGGACAGTTAAATATTAAGATTACCTTCGTAATCATCCAACGCCTCATCACAATGCTCCTTTTGTCTATGTTTGTAAAGTTCAAATTTATTTGGCAAAACTTGGTCACAATCTCGGCATGGTATTCTAAAATAAATATAATATCTCAAAAACTATGAGAATGTCAATAAAAATTATTACGAAAAGAAAGGATAAACAAGGAGATGGAGAAATTTTTATCTGTAACGTTTGTCACTTTTTGCTCTGGTAATGACGTGTTCTGTGGAAAAGTAAGAAAAAGTGTGTATTATTTGTAAACAAAAGAAATATTGAAAAACTATAGTCATTGTATATTTAGATTACATGAACATGTCTACAAACTATCTGTATTAAAAACTATCCAAACAAACCGTATACCTATAATAATCTTGTCTGGCTATTTTCGTGGTGCCGCCATCTTCATGTGCGGTTTTTCCGTGTATTTTCTTTCTATGATATGCAACGCTCCAGCTAAACATAAATTAAGTTAAAGATTTAATAAATAAATTACTTTAATAAATTTATATAGACGCAATCGAGACGCAAGACGTTATTCTGGATCTATCACAACACCAGCGTAAATCAAGGACGGAGCGGATAAGCGGGTTCGTGGAGATCTTAGGGCCCCCTTGGAATGTGAACTGGATTTGTTTTTTTTATTTGGACCACTCCGTCGAGTGAATATCATTCAACTTTGTTACCAGCTTTCAGTGAGGTCATTTTTGCGAAAATATCAAAAAAACTGACGTATTTCCTAAAAGCCTTAAAAGCCGGCAAGGCACTTGCAAGCTATGCAGTCCATGAGCGAAGGTAAGAACTTAACTCTAAGTGCCTGTTCGTTTGCCTCCTGTTCCATAAAAAACAGGTTAACTATTCGATTGTACGTATAGTTACGGGTATTAAATAAATTGACAGAGCAGTGTTGGCCTAATGGCTTCAGCGTGCGACTCTCAATTCCTGAGGTCATAGGTTCAATCCCCTCACCGCACCACTACACAGATGGGCTTTCATTCTATATGCGCATTTACCATTAGCTCGAATCGTGAGAAAACCGGCGTGCCTTAGACCCAAAAAATCGACGGTGTGAGTCAGAAGGCTGATCTCCTACTTGCCTATTAGATTGACAAACGATCATGATAGAGAAATCTGAGGGCCAGACCTAAAAAAGTTGTAGCACCACTAATTTATATTATTTTATTAAATAAATTGACTGAACTACCTGTTAGGAAATGTCAATTCACATTGGTTACACTTAAATAAAAAGTTTTCGTTGGCATGCTTCAAGCGGCGATGTACTTGTAAATATGTCCAGTGCAGATAGGAGCGACCACAGTCCTATAACGTACTTGGTATTGTAATAATATATCTACTGCATGTATAGAAACTACCCTCCAAATACGTAAAAAACTTGAGAGGTGTGATGGGACACCCGGATGGAAAGAAGTTCCTTTCGAATAATTAGTGAAGGAATTGTAATAAAATTTTATTTTTTTAAGTTGTAATAATATTTTTTTTATTAAAAATTTATTATGTACAAAAAACCTGTTTATACTCAACAAAAATAATCGTCGCGACACCACAATGTCCAATGCGAAATAGAAAGACGAAACGAAAGTAACTGGCTTGCTTTTTTATGAGAGAGAAAGACAGACAGAGAAACACGCGCACGCCGCACAGCTTACAAATAAAGCAAAAAGTGTCTTTACAACTTTTAGTTTTAATTTTTTCCGTCTAGCCCCCTTTCGTAACGCGCGATAAGGAACGGAGTTCCAATAATATTAATAGCACTTAATTTACAAAAAAAACTGAGAAAAATAATAAAGGATGTTGCTATGCTTACTGTTAGAAGCAGTTTCTTCGGGACATCCCAGACGTAATATAAAAAAAATATTAATATCAAAGAAATGCCTTCCGAAGCCGTATTCAATGACAAATGGCGTATGACGTTTTTGTCAGAAATTTCAGAATGACATACCTCACACAAAAAGTGTTTGACAACAGGAAATCCACCATATCCCAAAATCCCTGCACTGCTTGCGCTTTCCTCTTTTTTACCATCAGTTAAATTCCTTTTGTAAAACCCATGTGTTGTCTTATGGGTTGTACACCTATATTCAAAAATTAATTAATTAAAATGTTACAAGATTTTAGTTCGGGACCAACGAGAACATAAGAAAAAAACCACGGGTTGCACTAATTATCAGTATAAAAGTATTATCATTTATGTGGTAGATTTCAATATATTATAATTGTGCAATCGTACACAAACATTACAATTTATATTACATTAAATACGCCACGCCAGCTGTCTACTCTCCATCCGTCTTACGAATTTTCGATCAGGTCACGTGTCCTGACGCGAGTTTAAAATTTTTACCCATTTCAAAAAATGTGTATAACGCCGCTAAAGAAGTTTTCACTTCAAAAATGTTATTGCAAATATTCTGTATCAAGATAATGACAGCTTCATCAGGACTTGACTCCAAAATCAGGGTCGTTGCTGTACTTTTGTAACACTTAACTCTGTCAAAAGACAGAATATTAAATTCCACCTGTATCACCTCGACGTCCGTCGTTCCACAACTGAGAGTTTCTTAAGACAGTTTTTGTCGAACACCATTATGTGGAACCAGCTGCCCACTGAAGTATCCGAACCAATTCCACTTAGGGTCCTTCAAGAAGAGTATCAATTCTTAAAAGACAAAGGTCTCGCGACCCGTCAGCCATGGTTATGACTGAACATCAGATGAGCTGTTTGCAACCTGTTCAAATACTTTTAGTACAAACCTGGAATATGTAGCGAAGCTGACTTTGCAGACGTGACAAACGAACGGATTTTTAACACCCTTGTGCTGGATTCTGTGCGAGTTTAGAGCGCCTTCCAAATAGAACACGCTGTGAAGAAATTATTTTTTTGAAAAGTACATTAAATTAAATTTGCAAAATTATTTTTTTATAAACCAATACAAAGAACCCTTATAAATCTAATATTAACATTTCTTCAATATTAATCTTAGAGCTGTTCTAGTCAAAGCTCTACAATATTTCGTACATTCTAAGCCTACTTGAAACTTTAAATGAATTATTTAATTTTTTTTCCTTACCAAGGTGGTCTATACCAGGCAACCAATCGCTTGAAAGCGTTGCCCTCCTTAATATTTTAAATGTAATGTATTTCTTGCAACGAAGTGTTAATTTATTTAGAAAAGCTTGCCAACGCTTACTTATTCATTGGTACAAGAACAATAAAATACAATTTTTAATAGACAAACATAACATATACGACGAGATAACAAAAAAAAAAGTGTGGCACTCGGGGACTGCCGCGGTTAAGCTATTGCATAGAATTTTTTATTAACATATTTTTATTATGCATATTATAATTATTTATAATTTTCTTATTTATGCAGTATTTTATTTTCTTTGATATTAATTCAATCTACCAATCTACCAGACTCAGACTAACGAGCCTATATAGTCTGTCTCACTCTAACGCGTCACCGATCACGCCAGAGAGATGTGAATATGCAGTAAGCGTTCTGTCCCACTCTAACGCACCTGCCGCTACGTCACCGATCACGCCAGACCGATGTGAGACGCAGTATGCGTTCTGTCCCGCTCTAACGCGTATTGGCCGCACCTATATTACGTCATCGTGTGTTAGGTTTTTATTTTCGTTACGGAATTTCTTGATTAGGTCGCCGTGCTCAAAGCCCGCGATAAAATCTATGCAATAGCTTAAAAACTAAAGGAAAATTGTTTTCCAAGTGTGGGGGGAGCAACTATGGATATGTTAAATAATAATTCTGGGAGTCCATAACTCATAGGCTCCATATCAATATAAAAACAATAAAAAACTCACTCTTCACAATATTCACACCGAAAAGCCTTTTCAATTCTGACAACTCGTATGATGGCGTTGCTCGACTCATCCATCTCTTTGAGCAGGGGCTGACTCTCTTCTTGACTCACTTCTCTTGGTATTGGCTTGCTAAGAGTGGATTCTGTAATATTTTATTAATTATTCTCTTTCTTTTGTTTCTATCAAATGGTGTTATTGGTATTATAAAGACAGATGAGCTAGAGGGAGGGGTGGGGGGGGGGGTTTAGTTAGGGATATCTGTCCCCCCCCCCTATATAACACATTTTTAAAAACAAATACATGTAGTATTTTTTTTATTATAAACGGGCAAACGGGCCGGAAGCTCATCTGATATAAAGTGATACCGCCGCCCATGGACACTCTCAATGCCAGAGGGCTCGCGAGTGCGTGTCCGGCCTTTTAAGAATAAGTACGCTCTTTTCTAGAACTACCTTAAGCTAGTTAGAAAATTAAGAATGGATGGATTTTGGAGACATATTTAAGATTAAGAAGCTAATTAAATTAACGAACAGTTAATATATAATTACCAGTTTTGACAGCCTGCGTCACAAGTCCACTTGTGGGAGAGAGGCGTTCGCTGGGTTCATCCCGCTTTATGTCGTTGGCAAATGTCTCAATACATTCACTTGATTTTGTTAAGTGCTCCTAAATTTTTTATAATTATTATTTAGACTAGAATATTTAAATAAAAAGGAGGCCAACTGACGGCCTTATCTTTGAGCGATCTCTTCCAGACAATCAGTGATAAAAATATATTAAATTTAAGGTGAGCGGTAAAAATAAAGCATTGAAATACATGAATGACATATTTATATTATATTATGTTCTTATTATGTAACTGTAAAATAGACCGTGAAAGGGCGCATGAAAAAGAAAAAGGCACATTGATCACGATAATATCTGTTAGATGAATTCTGTTATAAAAAGACGATATATATAGACGAAAATCTGTTTCGGCTACATGAAGTCTCAGGTTCAAACCAGAGTAGTAGTAAAAGTAGATTTAGTAATTGAACTCGTGCATTGACTGGGAACTATGTGTTACAGATAGTGTCTGCGCACACTTGTGTGCACGAACATTGCACATTGACGCTGTGGGCCGGAGAAATTATAAAAAAAAATATACAAAGATCAACGATCAACAAACTACAAAAATTAACAATTTTTTTAAAATTAAAAATGAAAATCGTTTTGAGAATCATAACTGTATAGTGGTAGCGGATAATAGAAATACCTGCGCATCTGTATGGTCCCGAAAAGCGCGAGAACAAATGCCACAGACCAATACGAGTTTTGGGCATAATTCCTCCTCGTGCGCTCGTAAATGCATACGTAAGCGAGATCTTCGAGTCAACTGTTTCAGACATATGTGGCATTGGAATGGTTTTATCTGGAAAACCATTTTTAATAACTTTTTTATACGTTTAACATATTAGAGCAGTGTTTTTTCGGATTTTAGTGGCTTCAGCGTGAGACTCTCATCCCATCCTTTCATTCTATGTGCGCATTTAAAATTAGCTCGAACGGTGAAGGAAAACATCGTGAGGAAAATTGCCCAAAAGACCCAAAGGCCGACGACGTGTGTCAGGCACAGGCGGCTGATCACCTACTTGCCAATTATATTGATCATGAAACAGATTCAGTAATATGTGGGTCAGACTTAAAAAGGTTCTAGCGCCTGTGATTTTTTTATACGTTTAATACTAGCAAAAAATCAGCTATGGTAGTCATAACTATGAAAGTGGTAACATTATTGAAGTACTAATAAAGACGTAATTTTAATAAAATTAAGAGAAAATAATTGCTATTAATATCCACACTATATTGTTCGTCCAAAATAAATCATATTTAAGAGAAACCGCTAAAAAATGCCTCTGGAGGGTAAAGAATGTTGATCATAAATTTACAAATCAAATACACACGGGTTCTAACGCTACACAACCGGAAAATTATGAAATGAAAAAGTATTATGTATGCGTAAAAAAACAATATGGGGGGGGGGGGGGGGGGTTTAAAGATAATGTCGAAAAGACTCGTATCTGTAATAAGGTCCGTAAGACTTTCTGCCGAAAAGAAAAGGAAAAGCATGGAGGTTATAAAAAAATACCTGTAAATGTGTGACTCCGTGCTCATCTAATGTCTGCTTATCAAGGAATCGCTTTCCACATGTCACACATACGTATCGGCGTGTGTCTGTGTGCGTGCGACTGTGTTTTGTTAATGTCGCTCTAAAATAGACAATGTTTAATACTATAAACAAAATCGTTGAAGTATACAATTTCATATGAAAGACCATACAAGGTTTTCAACTAAAACTACTCTTTATCGCACTGTCTCTTTTTATCACGGAGTAAACACAATTTGATTGAAAAAGAAGAAAGAGTACTTAGTGTTCCACTACTGTTATAGTTTTTGAAGTAATACTTCTTTTGCCGCGTTAGGGAAAAATGATGAGAGTAAATTTTTACGATGCGCGCGCCTTTTACACCTTCACAAAAAACCGACACAACAAAATAAAAATGTCAATTTCTTTAATTATGTAGAAATATTTTTTTGTGATATTTAAATAAACTTTATTAAATAGATAATGCGTTATAATAAAACTTTCAATGTATTAAATACCTTTTTTCTATTGTTAGTGTCGTTTTTTCTACAAACGCAGACTACAATTTTTGAAAAGATTTTTTATCTTGTTAAGCCAAAGAAGTATCACTTCTAACGCGTGTACACACGTTTTTAGTTTTTGAAGTTTGGTTAAAGACCCTCTAAGGAGGATTTCCTTAGAGAGCACGCAACGAACACGATCTATTGAAAAATCTCTTTCTCCCTCTCTTTATACATATAATTTATCGGACACAATAATTTATTGAGCATTTTAGTAATTCAAACATCAAAGTATTTTGGTTCAAATTATACTAACCTCAAAAAGAAGGTCTTCCCACAGTCTTTAACAGGGCACTGCCATCTTTTCTGTTTACTATGTTGAAAATGTATATGGTCAAATAATTCTGTTTCTGTTAAAAACGTCGTATTCTTACATTCGTTACATTTGTACATACCATCTTCGGTTTGAAGAGCGCTCTTTTCGTGGAATTGCCTTTTAAAAAAAATACAGTACTGTAAATTTATACCTAAATAGTATTAGTGTATCAGAATAAAAAGTTAGTTAAATTGAATATTTTTATTAATTTATGTGTTAATTATGCAGCAAATAATAAATTTTAAATTACGTATTCCAGTATTTTTTAAACAGTACTGTATATAACGTAATCAAATCAAGAAACACTTGACATGATGACAAAAATTCCTAACTAACACGAAAATGAGACAGCATGTAAATACAACATATGAGTGAGCAGGACAAGACAATGTGATGCCTCTGTTTTACATTGTTTGCCACCACACTTTGGCGGCAAGCAACGACTATAGATGCAATCTGTAGTAGGAAACATTTGTTCATCAAAGTAGACTATATTATTTTATTTCATGGGGTTTCCTTTTTATATATTTTGTATGGAATCTTTTATCAAATATTACGTACATATGAAACTTGAGCCTGACTTTTGACGAAAAGGACTCATTACAGTTGTGACAAGTGACAATTTGCGGACTACCTGACCGACTTCGCTTTTTACGGATTTTCTGAAATAGAAAATATATAAGTACATATTGTCAATAGACTTCTTTGCTAAGATGTTAATAACAATGATACCTAAGATTTCTGTATGTTTGAGGGACATATAAACAATAGATGTTTTACTGAAATTTCCATTAAATTTTGGTTACATTATTAAAAATTTGGATTGTATTATTTGTTTATTTTTAGCTAAAAATAACTGCTACTGCTACTGCTGCCTATATATATTTATATATATATAGGCATCGTCACACACGTAGCAGTTATTTTTAGTTAAAAATAAACATATATATATATATATCCAGTTGGTCTAGCTAAATATATTTTTATAAGAGCGTACCAATTCTGAAAAGGCCTGAAATGTATTAGCGAGCCTTCTGGTAATGTGACTATCCATGGGCGGCGGTATCACTTAAAATCACTTAAAATCGTTTGCCATATAAAAAAATATATACATATTTTGACTAATCCTTACTTAAGTATATAAAACCTTACCAATAAACTATCATCATTTGTTTGTTTCGGCCTTCCTTGTGCCCGCTGTGAAAAAATATTATAATTATAAAAAAATCTGTTATATAAAAACACGATATTTCTTTAAAAAATTAGGGCACTTTCGGAATAGTCTTTTGGTTCTCTATATATCTTTCTATCCCTAATGTAACGAAATATAGCGTCTTCAAATTTGAATGAATGATTTTCCGTTCCTAGATTTGAATACTTTTCTATATACACTCTACTCGAATACTTTTATGAACTTACTTTAAAAAAGTCCTCTTTAGAAGGCACGCAAAGAACAGTATCAGTCGGAGATTTTCTTTTTCTCCCTCTCTTCCTACATTTATGAGTGTTTAGGGTTTCTGCATTTGGGAATATACGACTGAAATTATATTTAAATATGTTGTAGTTCCTTTAGTAAACTTTTGTAGACTTAACCGCAATCCAAAGCCACATTAACATTCACTGTATGAGATAAATGTCATTTCTTGTTGTTTACTGTAAATTACTGACAAATATTACCGGTTTTTTAGTTTCGCATTTCATATTACAGCAACAAGGCGACCAAAAAATTATAATAATATATTATGAGAAGATAAAAAAGATTTTTAAAAACAAATGTAAGAACAAGAACGTAAAAACAAGATTTTTTTTCAGGAGGGCAAACGGAAAAAATATTTCCTTTTTTTTCACTCTTCTCCCTAGCACTTTTTAATCTTATGTCTCTTTCTGTTCAATTGTGACTACAGAAACACAACACAGAACACAGAAAAGAGACATAAAAACTTTATCTAATACGGCGTAATTAAACTGATTTATATTTTTAAAACGGGAATCATTTAATTTACAATAAAATAAAAAGTACCCACCTACAATTAAAACACTTATGTTTAATCAACTCATTAACCTTCTGTGATAGCTGAACTTTTTCATTCTGAAAAGATTTATAAAATTTGCTTAAGGAATGATCTAACAATGCAGGGTTTTTATTTTATATTAGTATTTTTTTGACTATTTTTTGCCTATTATAGGCGGCAAATGAGTCTACGCCCAAAAAGGGCAGTCATCGCAGCCCATGGACACCCATTTTTAATGGATGAGTTGCCGGCCTTTGAGGGAGGAGTACACTCTAACTTTGAATAGTTGGAGGTCGTATCTCTCAGGGAAGACCCCCACCGGGAGTCGAATCCACAGTTCGCTAGTTCGCAAAAGAAATGCCTTGTAAAACGGACTGTGGAAGAATTGTATAAGCTTAAAAAAAATATTTGCTCTGACTGTGGAACACAATTTCAAAAGCGCAACACAAATCAACCAATTAAAATGACATACAAAGATAATTCGAATTTATTAAAAAATTACCTTAACTTCATTAAATTTCAACAGACTCTGCAGCTGTTCATCAACGTCTTCACCAGTATGAACGATCCATATGTCTTCATCATCACTATCTAAGGTCTCTTGTTTTACTATTGTCTCTAATTGCATCGGGGCCTGAATTAAGAATTTTTCAATATTATTCTATAAAAAAAGTATAAATTATTTGAGTGTGAAAAAAAATCAGCGAATAAAAAAAAAATCGGCGAATAAAAAATAAAAAATGCGATTGGTGATAACGACAGATCGTGTCGAGAGAGTAGACGAGAGAGGCCTTCGAAAACTACTAAATACGATATCGTTATGACCGAATTGTCTTCTTCGATTGCAGTGTTTTTACTTAATTTTTTGGTAAATCGAAACATTATTGCAGTTTTAGCCGCGCCGCTCCACTATGTGGAACCAGCTATCCACTGAAGTATTTTCGATCCATTTCGACTTAAGGTCCTTCAAGAAGAGCGTATCACTTAAAATCAGAAGAGACTCCTGCCCATTTGCCCCGTTCTATAAAAATAACAACTCGCTTTCCAATCAATACAATTACAGATTTGTAACTTTAGAGTGAAAATGAAGGTAGTGTCAAATATTTTAACAGAATTTTTTTTCTTACCATATTTCCTTCTATAACCGACTTGTTTTCTTCGTTTTCATCTTGTCCCACTAAAACAATTTTAAGAAACTTATGGAGTAGAGGTACAGGAAAAAAGGCCACAGAAAAACTTTCTTAAAAATCAGTTCAGTCGGCACATTAGTAATTCATACTAGCTACATTTGTATTTCCTACAACATTTATCTATAATGATTTATAAATTGGAACTGATGAACAAATCCGCTACAAAATTTCGGCATTAGGTAAACCACTGATTTATTATAACTTACTGCCCTACATAGATATTCTACATCATCTTTCAGGCCGCTAGTTAAACGTTTAACTAAACGGCGCCGTTTAGTTAAACGGCTAGGCTGTTAATTGAACGGCTAATTAAGTTAGTTGGCTGCGAAATATACAAATAAAGGAATTAATTAAAAATTATTCTACCGTCATCGCTCTTTTTCGCAGAACTTCTAGTTCGTGTTGCGACCGGTGAAGACGTTTTTGATGTAACATCATAACTCTCCTTATCTATACAAAGTAAATTACAATTTACTGAGGTATTTCCGCACCAATTCGACTTAGGGTCTTTCAAGAAAATAATGTACTAATTCTTAAAAGGCCGGCAGCGCACTTCCGAGCCCTCTTACATTGACAGTGTCCTTGGGCAGCGGTATTAATTAACATCAGGTGAGACTCCTGCCCGTTTGCACCATGTTATATATAAAAAATATGTTTTCGAAAAAGTTCACGATCTTCCAAGTAATCAATTTAGTTAGGTAAAGTAACTAGTAACTCAAATTTTCAATATTAAGACTTTCAACTGCTAATCATTGAATTACCTATAAATAAGAATCGCAAAATATGTTGCTAAGCTCAAAACAAGAAGGCCAAAACGAGTATTTTTTTATTTATTCCTTAAACTGAGGGAGAAGATTTTTATGGAGACAAAGATTGTAAAAATATAAATTTAGTTTTATTTAGTACTTAGGTTTTTATTCCGGAAAAGCGAAGTCTCTATGGGTTAGCATAGAAAAATGTTCTATATGTTGGTATTTCCTTAAAAGGTAGGCTAAGTAAAATCATATTCAGGCGAAACGAATGTTGCCGGGACAGCTAGTTTTTTATATTCAAATGTTTCATCTTCTGTACTTTTACACTTGTGTTACGCTTAGCTCTTAGCAAGGGTTGTCTGCAAGAGATCGCTTATAGGCGATAGCCCAATAAGCCCATTGCTCTCAGACTTTTGATTTATAACCGTATATTGTATGCAAAAGTGAAAATAAATAAAATACTCGTCATTTTTACTGGCCGATTGTCGTCATTGAAAATTATCTTACTCTCTATCTTACAAAACTTGATGAGTTTCTTGCCCATTCTAAAAAGTAGTATCATCTGCATATGATACTACTTTTTGGAAGGGGCAACTAGTAATTTTTTTAATATTTTTAACTTGTAATTTTGACATCAAAAAGTGACTTTTTAATAGGCCTAGTTGAAAAAAATTGTTTAACTTTGAAGGTCGTGAAAGAGTTCTTCGTTTTTACCGTTTCTAACGGGGCGTATACATAACTAATGAATTTGAAAACACTTTCTCCTCGAATCGAACCTAGGATCTACTTATACACCATGTTTACTGAACTTTTTCTCAGCAAACATTTCAGCAACTTTTCGCCTACTTTCTGATTATTTGGTAACTAAGTTTATTAGGATAAAAACTTTCAGGCAGAAGTTTGTTTAAAATGGCGGTCGCTACAGGTAAGTACTTACCCACACTTTGTGCATCTTTGCTTTCTTTAGGTGGTTCGTGCGCTGTCTTCACATGTCCCTTTAACCACTTTAAGTTCGCGTAACCTTAAATTAAGCATTTGCAATTATTTATTAAAGTATTATTTGCATTAGATTTACAATTTACAATACTATGTAATAAAATCTAGATCTTATGTATAGACTAACCTACTGTATTGTAATGTAAAGTTACACGTGGCGGCGGTATTAGTTATTCTATAAAAAAATATTAAACAAATCTACTCTATTTAGTATAAAAACCTACTTGTCGGAGTAATATTCAGGTAACGACGACACTACAACTAAAATGACTCTTTTTACACAAATCAACATATTATATACCATTCTCTACCCACAAAATATGTTTTCTATCTACCCCCACAAACACTGCATAAATACCATAATCACACAATGGACAAGGAAATACGGCTTCCTCGTCTAAATCATGTTTATGCTCTTCACAGTGATCCATCACTTCTGGTAAATCCACAAAAAATTTGTCACAAAAGCTATAAACAAATGTTGCAAATTATTAATAGATTCTAATATATTTGAAGAATACCAATGACACTATCGAGCTTTTATTATTTAGAAATTCAATTTTATATATTTTTTTTTAATTTAATTTAATTGCTAATATATATTACCGGCACTTTAATTCCGCTAAATGCTTAGTTTGATATTTTCCCAAGAATTCTTTAACTTCTTCATCTGCCTCATCTACGTTATCTATCGCTTTATCGAGTTCTGTTTCCGGTTCTATAATCTCTACGTCACTAGAACTTTCCTTTCCGCCATTTAATTCTGTCTTTAGTGGTTTGTCTTTGTTTTGATCCGAGAATTTCTTTTTCAAATCAATGTCCGTTATATTTTGAAAAATGTACTGTTGGTTATTTTTTATAACCAAATATTCGTCGCTATTAAGAGATTCGTTCGGACTTTTAACCAGACACAATTTGAAATGGTCTTCTAGACACTTTTCACAGATAATTTTTAGCTGTACCGACGTTCGTTTTTGAGGTGAACATCTGTGAATCCTTTGATCTTCATTATCGAATAAATACATTTTCTCATAATTATTACGGATTATCTTTCCACAGATACAACAGTCCTGATTTGGACCTGCATCTAAATTGGATTTATACCAGTTTTTATGCACGATTCTGGATGGGTCAGATTTTCTGGAATGCTTTCGTTTATCATAATTAATTGATTTATCATAGGGTAGATGCGTCACAGGCGAATCTTTAAACATGTTTAATATATCCTCTCTAGTAAAAACATCTTTTTGATTATCTTCAAATTTTTTGTAGTTGTCTTTAATAATCGTTGTCGGTGATGCGGCTCCATTAACTGAGTTTAATACTGCATAAGTTTTAGTATTGGATTCTAAATATTTTCTAAATTGTAATTCATAATTCGATGTGTTATTGCATATAGACTTAAAAGGTAGGCTATTAATAAAGATTTTGGCTCTTGTCGGGCTGGAATTTCTGCTAGACCAACGCGATACTGGGCTATCGATGTGAAAGTCTTTGATACTGATATTGTCATTAAAATCAATTTCTTCAACTGGATCATCTGTGTACTTGATGAAAGGAATTTTTTCAGCAGTTAAATCAATTAAAGGGTCTTCGTTGTCGAATTGAATTTGAGTTGCGTTTATTTGAGTACCGTCATCTAGAACGTATACTAAATCGTCGTTTTCTTTTTCTATATCACTATATCCTGATTGAATATAACTGTCAGAAATATTTCTACTTACATTTTGCTGATTATTAAGAAAGAACTGATATATATTATCATCTAGAGATACTGGTTGATTGCCGGTGATTGAATTTAAATCAATATCAAAACCTAATTGTGATCTGAAATAATTACCATAATATAATCAGAGATCTAGAAATGCAAATATCAATGTGTTTATAAAATGAATCTTTATTAGCATTAAAAGGCACTAAATGTTGCTGTTCACCTAGAAATGATTCAATATATATATATATAATCCAATGTCTACACTGTAGGAGTTTTAATTTAATTAATAAGACAACCATACAAATATGTACTTACTTGGCTTTGTCAAAAAATAGCCGAAAGTCATCATGTGGATCAATTTTTAAAGTTACTTCATCACCATTAATATTATCCATGCACAGGACCAGGGGTGGCGGATCTGCCATTTTAGCTTCTACAAAAAAGTTTAATACATATGAATGTAAAAAAGAATAATTGTAATGGACAGTGGGCTGTACATAGTAAATCAAACTTTTTACTTTAAAATTATTAATAATTAAATTAAAGTACATATATTATAAACTACTTTAATCTAAATTTTTAGCAATTGATATTATTTCTTTTACATAAAAGAAACTAACTAACTGCACCAGTTACAGTTTCAACAGGCTTAATAGAAATAAAATTATTAAAAGCTCCATTCTGGAGCTTAGTACCAATATTTTTTCTATGGGATACGAGAAAATAATGTTAAATATCATCCAGAGAAAGAGAAATATAAATGATCATTTATTCATGTAAGTAACCTTATGTACATGTTTGAAGAAAATAGTAGCAAGGGTTAAAATTTACTAAAGGTACTCTTATTACAGAGAGAGAGAGAAAATTATGTTAATTTAGTTTTTCAATGTTTTCTAAGAATCAGATTCACATTATGACAAAAGTAAATAAAAGACATAATTGATTAAAAGTTATATGAAATAATAAAACAAAAAATTTGGCTTCTACACATTGATTAACTGTTTTCTTATAATCAATAACAATATAATAAAACAGAGTCTGAGCTAAAATAAAAACTAAATGAACACTGAATATTGGATGTTTTATGCCTTTTCTTTCCAGCCAAGAAATTATGTTGAAATTGAAGACGAAATAGAAAAAAAACAGGTTGTGTGTGGCCAGTGAATACATTCTAAAGTAGTATAACAAACATTAAAAACGACAATTTAGGTGAAAAGGCATTATGATGAAATAAAAACTAAAATTTTACTAACCAGTTCCAGGTATTCATCAAGAAAATTCTAGTTTATCATAAAACTGGCAGAGAAAACAAATGACGATTCTGACTGTTTCGTTGAGAATTTTTTATTCAAATTTTGTAAGTCGCGCCTCGGACTACAAAACACAATTGCGACTATATTATTTGTCATTTCGTATTCAGCGGGAAATGTCTAGCATATGTGTCATTTTTGACACTTTCTTGAATAGTATTTACACCCCAAATTGGTAACATGCTTGGCAACTAGTTTCTATAAACGTATATCTTTTGAAAATTTCTAAGCATAGTAGTTTTAGCAAATAAAAAACTTTATTTTCAAAAAAACTATTGGGAAACTCGCTTGATTTAGAGTTAAGATGCTTAAAATAGCTTCCATTTATTGTTTTTACGGGTACTGATTATGACTGGTAGGGCTAAGGAATGAATTGTGTGAATAATATTTTGTACGATATTTAGTATTCCAAAATTCTTTACGTTTCGTTTTAATCACTAAGCAAGACTCAATAATGTGTTTAACGTATGAAAACCCTTTTTTAATTAATACTTTACTGATATAACGTATTGTATGGGCTCTGTGGATGCTAAATTTGTTTGACATAACACGAAACGAACTTGCAACACAATTTCTAGTCTGTGATTGTGAAAGCAGCAATTAATGGCATGGTGAGTTAATGGCAATTCTTGTCATTTTGTTCGGCTTCTAGACTTTATATTTTATTGTTTTTTATAAACCCGCCTAAGTAATAATCGGTGTGATGGGAAAGTTTTTGTTCTAAAATGCAGTCCGTCGTATCTTACGTCCGTTCTTTGCTGGGCTGGGCTGAAGAAGACGAAATTAAAAAGACTATTATAAAACGACACAGGTATGGCTTTGACACTTGTTTACAACATTAATCTATCTAGTTATGGCGGTAAAGTCGTTGTATGAAAACATTTTTACTATGTTCGATTAATGTGAGCTGCAATTGAGATTAAAAAGGCACCAACATGTATAAAATACCATTAAAAGTTGCGTCAAAGTTTTGGAAGTAAGTTTTGGTTTACTATTAAACAAATTGTTAAAGCCGTTTCATATTAAACTTTGTCGTGTTTTAGATATGATGATGACTATTCTGATGATGGACGTCCGAAGAAAGTAAAACATAATATTGAAAACACAATTTTTCCTGGAGTTATGACATCAAAAGGTATTATATATTTCTAATTGTTGGTCTGCCTATGTGAAGTATTCAAATCAAAAAATTTGTATGTTTTAGATTTGTTTGAAGATGAGTCATATAAAAACGTAAAAATAGTACCAATAGATATTGAGGATAGACGTCCAAGCACCTCAACCCCATATGAAAACATAAATAAGGAGAATCGCACCAGGACAGTGCCAGTTAAAATAATTGGTAGGCAGAATGGATCACTTACTCCTATTAGAAAAGAAAAACTGCATGGACCAGGAAATCGTTTAGTTCGGGCTGTACTTATTGATGATGATGCTGCTGATGAACAAGAGGTACTTACACTAACTTGTACATATGTTTATTTATTAATTTATTATTGACTATAGTAAACTTATCAGTTTAATTCTCAGTTAAAATTATTTTGTAATTGTTAAATCAATACACATCATATATGCTGCTTGTATGCACCAGGTTTGTTGGTTCACTTTCTTAGCGATAAGAAGCTTTTTAAGCATTCAATTAAAACATTTAGCCTCTATTTCTTAAAAGCTATATATCTAAGTAAGAATATTTATTTTAGTAATGAGCTGTGTTAGGTAATTATAATCTGATTTTCATGTTCTAGGTTACAATAGTGGAAACCAAGCCACCTAAAGAAAAACCAAAACTTTACATTAATTTAGATGATGATGAAGACAATGATAGAGATGTTGTGTTTGTGAAAAGAGTTTCTTCACCACCTTCAAGTAAACCTTTCAGACTGGTCATTGACGATAATGATACTACAGATTTTGCTGAGCCTACAAAATATAGACAATATCGTAAAATAGTCGATAGAGGCACAAATGTTTCACCAAGATCATATAGTATTCTTAGAAATAATGGTGGTATTCAAAAATCATATAAAAGAGCTCCAACACCATCATTACCAAACTGGCTTTCAGGAAATTCCACAATGAATCCGAGAACAAGAAACAACAACCTTAATGGCACCAAGTCAACACTACTAAAACTTTTTAATATAGAAGAGAAGAATAACTTTAGGGAACTTATTAAAAAAGTCTGTAATGCAAATCAAACACCACAAACACAGAAACCAATTGACGTAATTAATTTAGCAGAAGAATCGGCATCATTTAGGCTGACAAGGAAATCGCAAAAGAGTTCTCTGAATGAAATCAAAAGGTTTGAAAAAGACTTGAAAGGTAAAGACAGTGAATCAACAACAGAATATGATCCAATAACAGTAGCATCAATTACCTCTTCAGATTCAGAAATAGAAGTTATACCATCAGATTCTTCAGTTTCATCAACAAGAATAGAGCCTTTAAATACATTGAGAGACTCATTTAGAGACAGAGATGTAGTATCTAGTGATTGGTTAAGAAAATTAGATACAAAATATAAGAACAAAAAGAATGAGACACAAGTTAAGTTAAATGATGCCCGACGAGAGTCTGATATTATATCAAAAGTTAACCATGAGCAATGTTTAGCACATTTAAGGAATAAGCTAAAGTATGAGTTGTGTATACCCGAAAGTTTGATTGAGGAGGAGCAGCCAGCTGTTGAGTTACCCCCACTAACTGCGGAACAAGAGAAACTAGTCAGTAGAGCATTGGGGCCGGGACCTCAAGGACAAGTGCTTATTGAGAAATTTAATTTAAGGATAACTAGGTAAGTTGTCTTTTTATCCGTAGAGCAAATGCCAGTTCTGGATTTTAAAATAAAAATGTTCTATTAATTTGTTACAATTTAACGATTTTTTAAGTTTTAATTCAGAACCTTTGAAGATATATAATCTAACTATGTATTTTTAATAGTCTATTGAGTTTCATTTTAACTATGAAATTAAGTAATTTTAACAACCATCTGAAATTGTAATATTTTTATAATTACAATGTCTTTTTGTCCAAATGAAGTATTGACTCATTTTTAAATTGATTGCTTTGAACCATTATTATAATCAAGTGCACTAGTAGTTTGTGTGCTATTTTGATTTTAATAAAATTAAGTAGAAGATATTTTTTATCTTCTACTAGTATAATAATAGAAAGACAATTGACTGATAATGATTTAATGTTATACTAGTTTATTTTTAAATTTATGCAGCTGTATTTTACCCACAGCTTGATATTAAAAACAACTCTAAACAAACAAACCAACATAACCAACAATGCTTTTTTAACAAACTATAAATTTATTAATAAATAAATACTTTCCAGACGAGACCTCCAAACATTATCAGGTCTAAATTGGCTGAATGATGAAGTGATAAATTTCTACATGAACTTACTAATGCAAAGATGCGGAGAACGAAAAGATTTGCCCCAAGTGTATGCTGCTAACACTTTCTTCTATCCCAAATTGATGCAGAGTGGACAAGCTGGATTGCGACGGTGGACTAGAAAGGTATCTTTTTTTTATTAATTCAAATTTAAAAATGTTTTTAAACCAGTGAGGAATTTAACCTTCTTGCTTAATTTTTTAATTTTTTTCTTTATTCTAACCAATTACCAGTTGTTAACAATGTTAAAGTGTTTAAAGTCCCATAACCTGAAGAAGGTGGTGCATAGACATTTGTCATTTGCTGGATTATACTTTTAAAGCTTTTTGTAAGCTAACTGCCTCTAGTCTATGGTTTCCTCGGGAAAACTTTTCTTATATATATAAATTAATTTACTTTTAAAATTCATTGATTGGTATATTACAGTATAGTACAGTGTTATGGCTTGATAAATTTTGTCATTTCCAAAAATTCCATAAAATAAATACCTATAAATAATATAAAATAGCATTTGCCTAAATTTTAAAACAAGATAATTCCAATGCGTAAACTTAGCTTCGTAACTGCCATAAAACTAAACAAATAACAGTTTTCCAATTATTTTCTGTTGTGCATTCTCTTTACTATCATATATCTTTGAGTCAAATAAATATTTTTTTTATTTCTAATGATAGTTTGAGAACCTCTTTTTGAAAGCAAAATTAAAAAAAAATTAAACTTTGTAATCGATGAAAAACTTTTTCTGAGAACGATTCAAAATTAGAATAATTGATTTTTATCACAGAATCCTCCAGAAATTTAAAACAATTATAATTTATTGTTTAGGTAGACATATTCGCACACCAGCTGATGGTGGTTCCTGTCCACTTGGGAGTCCATTGGTGTATGAGTATCATCGACTTCCGGGAGAAGAAGATATCCTACCTGGATAGTATGGGAGGGAAGAACCAGGCGGCCCTGGTTGCGCTACTGCAGTATCTCCGGGATGAACATAAAGACAAGAAGGGACAACCCTTTGATGATAGTGGATGGAAGACTGAGTGTTTACGAGTGAGTATGAGTATCTGACAAAGGCCAGTTTCTATTTCCAACTAACAAGTCGTTGATTTTGTATATCGATTAAATCTGAGGTCTTTGATATGGATTGTCTATTTCCCGCAAAAAAATCGGGTTAATACTTAATAGGCATAGCTAATATTTGCCATAGATAGAGTAGTAGATGTCAATGCATACAAACTGTCAGAAACTGACATTAGCGTGTCAACATATACATATAAGTATTTTCATACATTTTATCTAAGTAAACTATAAAAATTATGCATGTCCTAGCAAAATCCTTAAGGACTTTTAAATGTTTTTTTTAAATCGACATATAAAATAGTTAGTTTTTTTTTGCTAAGGGAGCGTTCACGTATTACGTCACGCAATTTTTGGAGATTCTTGAAACCCCCCTCCCCCCATAACGCGCCGTAACGTTTTTCTGTACCCAATAGTAAAACGTTTCGTGACCACCTACAACACCTGTTTGTACCTAAAAGTTACCATTATGTGGTGTAAAGTACTGTAAAGACGAAAATAATATTAACAATAACGCGTAATTCAATCCCCACCCCGCACCGTAACGTTTTACAAAAGGACCCCCGCTCCCCCAAAATTTACGTTACGTAATACTTGAACGCTCCCTAATAGCCTAACTAGAATTTTGACCACATCCCCTAAAATAACAATATACGTTATTCTATTATAAATTTTCTTAATTCAAATACTATAAGAAAAATATCTTCATGGACATGTGTTATGAAATTCATAATGATATCCTCTATAGCAATCAGTTTATAAGTATTTTTAATTTTTGCTATTCGATATTTTAATTGAAAGTTTTTTTTCGTTGAAACTTGTGGCCAACGTCTCGACCGGAAACTGGCATAAAGTTAAAACTATTGCTTTAATATAAAAAAGGATTGTGTGGTTTTATGAAACCGCGGTTATAGTGAAACTTTTCTTCACATTATAGACATTTAACTAAAATTTTTTGTAATAATATTCCATTAAGGGTAATAAAATCGCTATTTTTATTGAACTCTGTGTCTTAGAGAGACATTCATAATACTGAACAATTATTAAGATTATATATATGTACATATTAATAATAACAATCATTTAGATTATATACACATATTAAAAACTATAGGCGCCGCCATATTGGCCTTGGCTGCTATGACGAGCGCCTTTCACTTTATCCCTACTCCGCGGCCGACCGTCACGCGACATGCGACACGCAGATGAAAAAGTTTGAGACGATGTAATAAAAGTTTCACTTTTAAAAAAAAAGTCTCGACCGAATTTATAGTACGTCAATTGTTTTGACTTTCGAAATTTAAATATCTTTAAAATTTTAGGATATCCCCCAACAAATGAACGGCAGTGACTGCGGTATGTTTGCGTGTACGTTCGCGGAATTCTCATCGCGGAATGCGCGATACACATTCACACAGGCTGACATGCCCTATCTGAGAAGAAAAGCGGCCTTCGAGATTTTACAAGGGAAGTTGTTACTATAAGAAATAGACCATAAGTAATGAACTATCTTCACATACAGTCCGAAAAAGCAATTTAATAAATGTGTTTTTTGTATGTTATTATTTTTTTCTATCCAGTGTAATTAGCTGAATCTCTATTATATCGTTTTAAACGGGTTATGACAAAAATGTTTTAACCCCAAAGTTACAGCAGTTTTCAGATACTATTCGTAATTTTTACGAGGCGTAAGCGTTTACTAGACTAAAAACGTTCGTTGCTCAGGGTTAAGGAATGTGGCGATTCGGAGGTCTTGCGTTTGATTCCTGGCGAATCCATAACATTCGTAAACAAAATAGAAGTCTAGTATATGCCCCGTACAATTACGGTAACTTAAACTACGAGTCGTAGTAATGAATATGACTGGTTTTTCATTTAGCAACCCTTTGTATATTACAGATGTATGTATGTATGTTAATTAAAGACTTTATTTGGACTATATCTTAAGAAATAATATATTAAAGAACTTCCAATATGTTTTTCATTCAATTTCCTAAAATTTCTTCCGAAAACTAATGTCCTATACTATTACTGGAATTTTGAAAATGTAATGTTGTTATCTGTATTAATGTCTTACAAAAGTCTTAATTTCTCTATCATTTATGGCCTCTAAATAGTCAGGATAATTGACATAAAAAAAACCAGCTGCCCACTGAAGTATTTCCGAACCAATTCGACTTAGGGTCCTTCAAGATAAAAGCGTACCACTTCTTGAAAGGCCGGCAACGCACTCGCGAGCCCTCTGGCATTGAGAGTGTCCATGGGCGGCGGTATCACTTAATATCAGGTGAGCCTCCTGCCCGTTTGCCCCCTATTCTATAAAAAAAAAAAAACTAAAATAAATTAACAATTAGGTTGTAATAATAAACCTCTTTTAAGTTCAAGTGAATTATCAACTTGACCAATTGCCTGTTAAATTTCACGACGTTCGAAATGTAAGATATTTTTGATATATCAATTTTCAAATCCAATGTCCATAGGTAAGAAATTCTGACCTCTTGACTTCCAGGAGTAGTATCCTGTATTTGAGACTCATCTATTGGACTTGTCAACCCTATGCAAATGTCAATTTAAAAGTTCCATATGTATACAATATGTAAAACAAACAAACGAATAATATCTCACATTAGGCAAGCATATACAACTGATAAACGTAAGAAGGTATGGTCTAAATACTCTGGCCTGTCCACGACATGGGTGAATTAAAAATTAAACTCATTACTGTCACATCGACAGACGCAAATGAATGAAATGGCGGGCTGAATCACTAATTACTATTTTGTACCACGAGATTGTGGATTTTTTTAGAGAATAAATATGCAAAGACAAGGTACGGTCTTAAGACAGCAAAATAAAAAATGTTTTTAAGGATTTTAACTAAAACTACAAATTAGATGTAATTTAATAAGTTGTATATAAATCTGAACAAAATATGTTCGTTTAGCTATTGTTCCAGAGACTAACACCAATTGTTAATAAAATGGTCTGATTGCACTGTTACTTAGTGGCCGTTCAAGTATTACTTAAGCACTATGAGGGGGGGGGGGGTCTTTGATTTTCTTATTTGGTGATTACGTCAACAGTCAACAGTAATTATTACACATATTACCCTCATACTGTATAATGTATATGCTTGAAAACGAAAAATTCCGAGGATTCCTACACAAAATTAATACGTTTATACTTTTGACTTTGAGGGTGGGGGGGGGGGATAAATTGCAGTAAATCTGTATCTGTAATACGTGAACGGCCCCTTATCTGTCTTCGTCACAGCGTAAACACATTTTTGAGTAGTGCAGTTGTTGTTGTTGTTGAGTTGCACTTAAAACGAAACGTTTATTAGCAAGAACTTTTTATCTTAAAAGTATTTTCTTAGACAATTCAACGTCATATTTCTAACTAAGATGTGCGGCAGACATGTTAAATTTTCAAGAGATTGATCAACCTTCAGTATCTACGACAAAAATATTGGTGGCCATCTAAAAAAAAATTAATACCAAAAATAGGCATTGAGTTAGAGATTCTTTTTATTTTTTTTTGCCCTATTCATATAAATGTCAAATAGCAGTCGTCGAAATCCTAGCAAACTTAGAAATTGTTTAATTTAACACCAGATTATTGTACATATTGTCCAACTTATATAAAAAATCCCTTTACTTCAAATAGTATAGACACGAAATACATTAACCTTCGTAAATTGGTATCTCTTTCGTCTCTTTCTGCTAAATTGTGATTACGCTGTGGTGAAAAGAGATAGATGAGTTCTTTAGTTTAAACTGCAATAGTGATTTTAAGAGGGTCATTGTAGGCATTTTTACGTGAACTGTATTTAAAGATTTATTTTAAGGTTTAATGTTAAGATGAATAGTATTTTTCATTAAAATCTGATTCGTATTTTACTATTATTTAGAATATTTTTGCATTTAAGTCCTGTTCAGTAAGGTATTTAAAAAAATTCCAATAAAATAAGTTATGACTTGTTTTGAGTTTTATTTATCAATTTTAGAAAGTCTGTGAAATCTATTACTGTGAATATTAGTGTTTGTTACGAAAGCTGCATCTTTTTTTATATCTGCAACCTGATTACCTTTGTGGGCATTTCAAATATTTATAAATGTAATTGCCTATATTCGAACCAAATTTATAATTAATTTGCCCTCATTTTCCCCGTCGATACTTATCTCCATCCAGAAAGTGAGGTCTGGAACTCCTCAGATTCCTCACACTTTAATATCCCTCATTATTATTTTTTATTGTTTTATCTTTGCAATAGCATAGGTTATGTACTTAATGTCAGAAATTGAACTGGTGTCTTCAGTTGGCAAAGGCCTAAACTGTTTAATTATGAATTTCATCATCGGACGTCGAGGCAGAATACGAAACTCCACCCGTATCACCTCGACATCCGTCGTTCCACATCTGAGCGTTTCTTAAGGCAGTTTTTGCCGCGCACCACCACTATGTGGAACTAACTGCCCACTGAAGTATATTCGAACCAATTCGACTTATGGTCCTTCAAGAAAAGAGCGTACGAATTCTTTAAAGGCCGGCAACGCTCTCGCAACCCTCTGGCATTGACAATGTCCATGGGCGGCGGTATCACTTAACATGAGATGAGCCTCCTGCCCGTTTAAAAAAAATACTTGAAGAATGGGATTATCCTGTCTGCAAATACCATTAATCTGTCATGAAAGACTATTTCTACACAGTATACAACTAAAAGATAAATAAAATTGTACAGTATTTATATTATATTTAATCGTTTGAAACTCGAATAAAGCGAAGTTTTCCATCTTCCAGTAACGCCACACCGGAGTCATTTGTTCCACCACAGTAGTGCGATGAGGAGAATACAGAGACTAGGCGACCATTGAATTGTACCTGTGAATATTAATATCTAGATTCATCTACTATAAACTAAACTTGTTAAGTAATGTTTATAATTAACAAGAAAAAAAAAATTATTTTTAATCATTCTGAATGGATAGAATAAAAATCGACAGAACTATTTTCGGCGACCTAAATTTTATTGCGTGAGAAAAACGTTTTTGTAAGCAACTAAGTGGTCAATCGCTTCGTTGGGAAACAAACCAGATTTTTTAAATTCTTTTTAGAATTCTAGACTTTTAGCTCCTACTAGGTCATCAGAGGATGTCTTTCCACACGTCTGGTGTCAAGAACAAATAGTTCTTAGGGCAAATAGTTCTTTAGGCTCTTAATCCACGGGCTAGGAACTGCCACATTTACCCACAACCCTTAAGTTGTCAACGGTTAAGTATAAACTTTTTTATAAAAAATAAATAAATCAGTGGCGCTAACCCCTTTAGGTCTTGGCCTTTGAATCTGTTTCATGATCATTTAAAATCTAATAGGCAAGTAGGTGATCAGCATCTAGCGCCAGACACACGCCGTCGACTTTTTGGGCCTAAGACATGTCGGTTTCCTCACGATGTTTTCCTTCACCGTTCCAGCAAATGTTAAATGCGCACATATAAAGAAAGTCATTGGTGAACAACCGGGGATTAAACCTACGACCTCAGGTAGAGAGGTGCACGCTGAAGCCACTAGGCCAACACTGCTCTAAACTTATTTATACTTAACTATAATAATTCATATCAATATTAATTAATACATATTATATTCAGCAACGCACTCGCGATCCCTGGCATTGAGAGAGTCCATGGGGGGGGGGGGTGTATCACTTAACATCAGATGAGCCTCCTGCCCGTTTGCCCCCTATTCTATAAAAAATACAAGGAGAACTGACTAGGATACCATAAATCCGTTCTGTTGTAATTCATGAGCTCGCACCACATGGGACAGCTGGTTCGCGAGAAGAAAACGCTCAAGCGCGCTCTGCTCGAACACGTGACCCGTGCCACGTTTATTGTTCACTGCGAAGCCTTCGTTCGCTGCCAGTTCTAGGGCTAGGGATGCTGTTATTTTATTATTTCTGAAAATAAATTATTCTAGCTAGAGCTGGGTGGTCGATGGCAGCCGTCAACGAGTGCAGTTGCTCTGTCGTCGGCATCGTGCCGCTCGTGTGTTTGAGCCCTAAGGTTTCTAAAACGACTCGGCGAATGGAGTTGCTGAAATGTCCACCGAGTAATTTTTCATCAGTTTTATTGTAAATCCTTTTTAATATCTTAATATATATAAATTACGTGTCACGTTGTTTGTCCGCTATGGACTCCTAAACTACCGAACCGATTTCAATCAAATTTGCACACCGTGGGCAGTTTGATCTAACTTAAAAGATAGGATAGCTCACATTTCAATTTATACCAGCAATATTATTTTATTGAAAAATATTTGTTTATTATTTGATAGTCACAATTCTAACAGATGGAGCTGTGTTGAAAGTACCAACATTTCAAATAAGCTACAATTTAATGGCATTACCACCAAAACAGCATGGTGGTCCCCATGACTGGTGTTCACCTACCGTTTCCCTTGAATAGGTTACTCCTATGTAATATAACTAAAACCTTAGCCACAGCAACGCTTGGCCGGTCTGCTAGTAAATATATGTTTTATTTAACTTCAGCAAAAGCACAGGTCTTACAATTTGATCGTAGTTACTCAATATTATAGGCTTACTAGCTGACCCGGCAAACGTTGTTTTGCCATGTATATTATTTCTAGGAAACATTTTTTTAGTTCAATAAAAATAACTATCTACTATAATAAAAAATAGGGGTTGATCGTAGAGGGGTGAAAATTAGAGGTTGTATGTTTTTTTGTATGCTGTATCATAAAATATTAAAAACAAAAAAAATCTAAAAAATAAAAACAACATTTTTGGGGTGGACATCCTTAACACTTAGGGGTTTGAAAGATAGATAGTAGCCGATTCTCAGACTTACTGAATATGCATAAAAAATGTAGTCGTAGTAGTAGTATTTTTACACAATTTTAAATAATCTAAAGTACTCTGTCTCTTTTCATCACAGCGTTAACACAATTTGACAGAAAGAGATGAAAGATATAAAAATCAAGGCATTCAAAAGCACAAGTTTTGTTAAAGTTACCTAATAGGATCATTCCATAGAAGTTCCCAAGCTATCGAGCTCTGCTCTGCTGGGCGCGGCAAGGGTACAGGAACTTTATCAATGGCTGATATAAGAGGGCACACCCATGGTGGTGGGATACCACCATGACAGCAAAATACCTGGCAAATGTAAGAATAGTTTTAAAATGTACATCCACCGTTGTATCGGTTTTAGTTTAGTTTTTCAACGACATGATCCTAGATTCCTATTACGGGCAATAATTTCAATTTAGAAGAGAATTATCAATTATAAATGAATAACGTGGGCTCTTTAGCAAGTAAAACAATAGACAGTCGAGTGGACTGCACGTGATGAAACGTTTCCAAAGCGTGGAAAGACGCAAAAGTCGGCTGGCAGTATTTATCGAAGAATATTAAAAAGGGAATAACAATATCGACTTTTACGTAGCGGTATTTCAGCGTTTGAAGGACAGAATCGCGGAAAAACAGCCCCATTTGAAGAAAGTGCTGTTTCATAAAGACACCGTGTCTCTTATCAATGAAAATGATGGCAAAATTCCATGAATTAGGCTTCGAATTACTTTCGCATCCACCATATTCTTCAGTTTTAGCCCCCAGCGACTTTATCCTACTCTCAGACCCTAAGAGAATGCTCGCTGGAGAGAAATTTTGCGTTCATCGGCGAAACTGAAGCCCATTTTGAGGTTTAAAACAAATCGTACTATAAAAATGGAATCGAAAAGTTATGACCGTTGTATCGAAGGAATATTGAATAATCAAATCAAATTCTTAAAAAAAAATATATGTTAGCCTCCGAACTTTTCAGCCCAACTGTTATATATAGTTCATCGTGTATATGTAATATGATAAAAGTCAAAAGAACGTTTTATAATAAACGTAAATTGAAACCTTTCCGTCTATAACAGCCGCTAGAGGTAACACGTCGAACACTTGATTGATTGCACTCCATATTCGGCCTCCGTCAACCTCACCGTACTTCGTAAGGCACTCTCTGAGGAGTACATTATATATTGATTTAGTTATACTTTTGTAACTGTTGACTGGCTCCACAACTGAGCGTTTTTCAAGGCAGTTTTTGCCGCGCACCACCACTATGTGGAACCAGCTGCCCACTGAAGTATTTCCGAACCAATCCGACTTAAGGTCCTTCAAGAAAAGAGCGTACCAATTCTTAAAAGGCCGGCAACGCACTCGCGAGCCCTCTGGCAGTGGGAGTGTCCATGGGCGGTGGTATCACTTAACATCAGGTGAGCCTCCTGCCCGTTTGCCCCCCGTTCTATAAATAAAAAAAAAAAAGGTGTACCATGACTGTCAAAGCAATACTTATACAAATACAGTCAAAATCTGTTATAACGACATCGAAGGGACTACTCATATTTGGTCGTAACAGCCGATGACGTTGTTATTAAGAACCTAATACAATAGAATTCAGCCGGGACCTTTGATTTTGGTCATTATAACCGGTATGTTGTTCTAAACGATATCGTCGTAAACGGTTTTGAGTGTATTTGAATTCTTCAAATATTTGAAATAGTTGTAATGGCGTGGTGTTGGTGTTGTAAGCTAGTTGTAATGGTCTCTAGGCTGAAGAAGAGTTTTGTTTGGCTGATGATTTACTTACGTTAAATAAATAAATCGTTTATTTGCAAGAAGCGGTACAATTAGATTGAATAAATATAAAAAACGCACAATCATCATAAATATCGCTAACTAAATAATATAAGTATCGCTACATATTGTGATGATGTAGTGATAAAATAATATAAGAATTGACTATAATTACATGACTCATAATGTAACTTCTATGTAAAATTCATTTTAAGACAAATTTACACGCCATTATGTGTGGCAGAATATGCTAACTTTAGATTGTACCACCAAAACATTTTTGTACCATATTCTTGCAAAAAAAATATTATTATAATTTAATATAAATATCGCACTAGGTATATTTTTAAATTTTCTTGTATACCCTGTTACGAAATATTATCCTGGATTTTCGGGTCTTGCTTAGATTACGTACTTTACGAAAAATTCAGCGTTAAGACAAAATCTAGAACGAAAATAGTCACATACGTATAAAAACTGAACATCTTCTGTATATCCCGTGCTTCGTGGTTTCCTCTTATGAGATAAACACCGGTGGGGCGCTGCAACTTAGCTGCGAATAGATACGCCAGCAACTCCGTACCATATGCCCCTCTGTCAACGAAGTCTCCCAGGAAGAGCAATCGGGCTGGGACCATGGAAGGTCCAAGAGGCCAGAGAGCGGATTCCATCGCTAGCAGTGCTGGTAGGTTGCCATGCAAGTCTCCTATGACAAGTAAAGTAATACAGAAAATGTTATATGAACTTATTTTAACTGCTTTAGGTTTATCTGTAAAATAGGGTTTGTAGTATATCTAAATTAATAAACAAAACATTTGTGTTTTTGTATTTATGTTTGTAATGTTATCACACAAAAACTACTGCACCGATTTCTAATAAAATGCATTACATGCGTTCAAGTATTACGTAAGCAAATTTACTGCAATTTGCAATTTATTCCCCCCCCCCCTCCCCACCTCCTCTTGTCAGCAAAAGTAAGCAAAACTCTCAAAAATAACAAGACATAAGTTACTTAAATTTTTTTATAGTAATCCTCGGAAGTGCTATGCTTGAAAACGCTATTGCTATTTATGATTAATTATTTATAATTACTGTCTAACACATATACAGTGGTAACATTTTTTCCCTAGTGGCTTCAGCGTGCGACTCTCATACCTGAGGTCGTAGGTTCGATCCCCGGCTTTGCACTAGTGGAATTTCCTTCTATGTGCGCATTCACGTGTCTTAGACCCAAAAAGTTAACGTGTGTCAGGCACTGGAGGCTGATCACCTAATTGCCTATTACATTTAAAAATGATAATGAAACATAAATATACAAAATAAATTACATTGCTATATTAAGTCTCAGTATTACATATATATATACATACCTATAGCATAAACCGGTGAGCTTAATTTTAGTAATCTTGGTTCGAAAGCGCAAATAGACCGAACAGCTTCTGCCAGTTTGAGCAGCATGCTGCCGAGTGAGGCTTCTTCATCAGGGTTTAACCAAGACCACGGTGCCTTGTTGATAGTTATTGAACCACCGCCGGATGTCCGGCGCTATACATAAGCCTCAGAATTTAATTATATATCCAAACTATATTTTTTAAGGTATATTTACACTGAAAATGGCTTCGAGTCTTAAAACTATTTATTAAGTACAATTTTTTTTTTTAAAGGCAATCCTTTAAAAAAAAAATTTCAATAAATATTAATGTTCCAATGTCAGTTTTTATAAAGATTTAAATAACTTCAAAGATCGTGCATTAAATTTTTAGACGTCAAACTTTATATTTTTATTATTTTTATGAGCCACCCACTAAAAGGACACTCATTTTAGTGGGTGGGTTGCCGACCTTTGAGGGTGGAGTATACACTTTCATTAAAAAATCGGTCAACAATCAGTGGTAACCAGGGAAGACTCCCGACCGGGAGTTGTTTCCACAGTTCACTAGTTCGCAAAAGAAAGTGTCTTGTGAAGTGGACAGTAGAAGACCAGCCATCAAGGTGATGGGGATGAAATTTCTAATTATAACGGCTCGTACGTATTATACATAAAAACATATAAATCTACTATATAAGTAAATTATACAAGAGAAATAATATGAGAGAAAGAAGATTATCTTCATGGACTCCATTCATCAGACTCGAAACCAAGCGCGTGACCAAATAAGCTAACAGGGGCTTATGAATAGTTTTGACCTTACATGAGCAGGTTTATCAAGAGGAAGAGCGAAGTAATGTACAGAGGCAAGTGCCTCAACAGGCATCGCTGATGCACCAAGAAGGTCCATTGACGCCAATGAGTTTGATATCAAACGTGTTGTGGAACTGCTTACTACGTCTTCTGTAAATAAGAACTTCTAATAAGGAAATCATGACCGCGTTGGTTTGCTTAAAGGTGAAAAAAAAATTTATTATTATTGTATAGTCTTTCTAGATCTTTCTAGATTGTCCAACCTTAGCCTTTTTAAAATTCCCATGCCCCCTAAGATAAGATTTGATTTTAAAAAATTAAATTGTTCACTGTTCCCATAAATTGTCTTTACTCAGAAATCATGGAACATTACGATTTAGCCTAACTTAAGACTTATAGGTACCTAATTTAAAGCTAACCTTTACTAAAAAAGGATATTTAGCATAAGTGTCCAATAACACTACTTACAGTTTACTTAAGAAACTTAAATGATAGGTTTTAGGAAGAAATTACTAGGAAATTGTTATTCGTTAACAAAAACAACAAAACAAAAAAACACAACAAAAATATAAATACAAATTTCACGAAGAAATATTATTTTAATCAAGTTTTAGGATTTATGATACTTCTGTTATGTATTCTTGTGATTAAAAATGAATTTTTCTAGTGTTTCTAGTTGAAAAAATATAAAAAATTGTTTTAAATTTACTGGCCCATTAGGGCCTTTTCACACGTACCACAACCACACCACAACCACAACCACACCACGTGGCCGGGCGTATATTTTGTATTGAAAATGAATAGGACTATTCACACGTACCATATTTTGCAGTCGTTATCGACCGTGTGTGTAATACCGACCACATCGCAACCACAACGCGACCACCAGTGACCAGAGGCACTGCGAACTAGTGGCCGACCACATCGCAAACAAAACGTTGCGTAGACGCAACGACAGTGCGCGCACGCCGCCTTTCCCTCCTCCGGTTCATTAATTCTGCGTTTGACTGAGGTGACAAAGTTTCCTCTTCACGCGAAACACGTTCCGCAATTAAAGCCGGAGTCGAACTGTGTCTGCACACGACGTTATCGCATTGCAACTACTGGCGACAATCCAACATTCACACATCGACATTTTGTCGGTACCACAACGCAACTACAAAAAGCTGCAGCGACGCTATTCACACGTCACCACTGCTTGACAGCATTTTGTCGTTGCGACGTGGTGTGGTTGTGGTACGTGTGAAAAGGCCCTTACTGGCTACAAAGAAAGCGCTAATAACAATGTTTACTTTTTCAGTTTACCATCAAAACTCGTTAAAGCCAGCATTTCAGGAACTTGCTTCTTTTGCAATTTAACAACACAAGAAGCGAGGGTATAGTCACCCCGATGCTGTGATGCTGCGCAGCTCACTTTACCATGGGATCCTGACGATTGTATTTCTGGCATACTTGGTGCTAAAAAATGTTTACCTGCTTAATTATTTATTAGTAGAAAAATGAAATCCTGTCGGTTCTGTGCTTCTGATACTGGCCGTGTCGTGATATGGAATAGCCCACACTTGGGTACTTGGGTACTGGGTTTAATTAATCATGATGTTTAATTAATTTATATGTAAAAAGGGTTAAAGAGCATGCGCCACCACATTCTTGCATGGTGTACCATTGCCGAGTGATGGAAGTGGAGCAGTAATTTGAAAAATGTACTGAAATAATTATAAGTAATGTGGAGGAAGGAAGTTGAACTCTTTCTCCGACCTAAAGGGAGGATCCTCGAACAGTCTAATGAATCCGACCCGAAGGACCAATAGATCAGATCGAGAAGTTGATAAAATTTACTTCCCGGTCGCAGATATTCTTTTAAATTTACGGAATAGCAGGCGAATGCGGCGTTGCCCATTTTGACTGTCGTCTAGTATGAATAAATTTGCAATGGTGTTAATTTTATTTCAATTTCTTTGTATGGGAAAATAGTTTAGATTGGATTTTAGTTACAATTATCTTGTTGCAATTTTCATATTACACTTATAGCATTATAAAAGTAATGCCATAACTTTTTCAAATATCCTTAACAACTCTGTTGGCGCGTTTCAGGGAATGATGTTATCATAGTGATGTGCAGGCACTGATTGCCGCTGTATGAACAAGAGTTTCTGTGTGTCCAAAGGTGTTGAAGAAAATTGTTCGCGGCTTTTTACAAATAGATAACTCTTTAGAGGAGAAGATTGTAGGTGTAGCTTTTTCTTTCCTTATCAGTTCTACTAGGCCAAAAAGTTGAAAAGTATACCTTGGTAGTTTATTAACTTAGAAGTGGTCGCTGCTTTCATTTCTTGGTCACGTTCGCTGCAAGTTTTAATTTATCATATTTTAAAGTGAACTAGTTGGTTTCAGCGTGTGACTCTCATCCCTGAGGGCCATTCTCTGTGCCAATTTTGTATGTGCGCATTTAATAGTCGCTGGTACGGTGAAGAAAATCATAGTGAGGAAACCGGCTTGCCTTAGATCCAAAAAGTCGACGGCGTGTGTTAGGCACACGTTGATCTACTTGATTATTATTAGACCAAAATAAATGATCACGAAACATACAGAAATCTGAGGACCAGAACGGTTGTAAGCGCCACTGTTCATTTTTATATTTTACTACCGTCGTTTGAAAACATTTAAATCTAAAGCACAATCTAATATATTTAATTAAGAGATAAAATATTTCTTTCTCTGTATTATTTTTGGAATATAATCTATAGTTTACTAGATATATTATAAAATAATGAAACGAACATACATTTTAATCCGTTCAAAACTTACTGAAGATCCAACAAATAACCGGCGATGCTCTTCGGTGAGCGTAACAAGGAGCTGGTGCCGCGAAAAAACATCTCTCCTACAGCTCGAAGGAAGTCTGCCATCAGTAGTTGACAGTTCGGCTGGAGGCCTAATTGTCTAAAATCATATTAATACGTAATGTTTATGACTGTTCAACGAAGATGGAAACTTTGGGAATGTCGAAGTTTAGGTATTTAGGTATAAAGAGGTTTAATCTCATCAAAAACATACGTCCCTTACATGAGAAAACAAATATTAAAAACATAAAAAGTAAAATATATCACGCCACCATCGTACGGTGTTATTGCAATAGAGTCCAAAAACTTCAAATGCGTATTCAAAACGCGTACACTGCTCCTACTTCTCGATTCTCAGGAAGCTGTTGTATATTTTAGAAGAATAAGAATAGAAGAAGTTTTTGTATGTAACGAATAAACAAATTAGATTTCAAAAACTCTTTCACCAACAGGGTGATAATTCATTCCTTCCATATTTCCAAAATGTTTAAACAAATTTGTCCAGCCGTAGTCGGGCCTGGCCTTATAGACTGGCCCATGGTACACGATGGATGAAAGATCTGGTCTTTTTTTATACCTAAGGCAGACATCAGCCTCCCTAGCGACACTGAGAGGATCAACAGGTAACTCTCTTGTTGCGCGTGCCGCACCAACCAACTCCTTAAACTCTTGGTACTCCAGTTTTTGATCTCGATTTGCATCGAAATACCTTGAAAACAGATATTTTAAAGGTTAATTGCATTACGAAAATGGTCGTTAAAAATATCACATTTACTTTTTTTATATATAGTACAGGGAGCGAACGGGCCTGATGTTAAGTGATACCCATGGACAATCTCAATGCCATATGGCTCGCGAGTGCGTAATCAGCCTTTAAAGAATTGGTACACACTTTTCTTGAAACGCGTTTATATGTATACAACGAGAGTAAGTGTCGACTCTCGATGCAAGTCGATTGGACAACTTAAGGTATATACTCGTACAATATTCTTAACCTACAAATTAATAAGAAAAAAAACATATTAATAGAAAATTAACAACATTTATACGTTTGGTCCCTGTGGCAGTGTACATTTAATGCTGGCAGCATTTTCTCGCTGTATTGCGATACTTATTCGTTGAGCGAGGAAAGCACCAGCTCTGGGGTCACCGGTACTATCTACCAGGCGCGAACTATATAAATAGTTTTTTTTAAGTTTGGATCCTGTGACAGTGTACCTTTAATGCTTTCATTTACTCGCTGTATTGTGATACTTATTCGTTGAGTGAGAAAAGCACCAGCTCTGGGGTCACCGGTACTATCTACCAGGCGCGAACTATATAAATAGTTTTTTTTAAGTTTGGATCCTGTGACAGTGTACCTTTAATGCTTTCATTTACTCGCTGTATTGTGATACTTATTCGTTGAGTGAGAAAAGCACCAGCTCTGGGGTCACCGGTACTATCTACCAGGCGCGAACTATATAAATAGTATTTTTTAAGTTTGGATCCTGTGACAGTGTACCTTTAATGCTTTCATTTACTCGCTGTATTGTGATACTTATTCGTTGAGTGAGAAAAGCACCAGCTCTGGGGTCACCGGTACTATCTACCAGGCGCGAACTATATAAATAGTTTTTTTTAAGTTTGGATCCTGTGACAGTGTACCTTTAATGCTTTCATTTACTCGCTGTATTGTGATACTTATTCGTTGAGTGAGAAAAGCACCAGCTCTGGGGTCACCGGTACTATCTACCAGGCGCGAACTATATAAATAGTATTTTTTAAGTTTGGATCCTGTGACAGTGTACCTTTAATGCTTTCATTTACTCGCTGTATTGTGATACTTATTCGTTGAGTGAGAAAAGCACCAGCTCTGGGGTCACCGGTACTATCTACCAGGCGCGAACTATATAAATAGTTTTTTTTAAGTTTGGATCCTGTGACAGTGTACCTTTAATGCTTTCATTTACTCGCTGTATTGTGATACTTATTCGTTGAGTGAGAAAAGCACCAGCTCTGGGGTCACCGGTACTATCTACCAGGCGCGAACTATATAAATAGTATTTTTTAAGTTTGGATCCTGTGACAGTGTACCTTTAATGCTTTCATTTACTCGCTGTATTGTGATACTTATTCGTTGAGTGAGAAAAGCACCAGCTCTGGGGTCACCGGTACTATCTACCAGGCGCGAACTATATAAATAGTTTTTTTTAAGTTTGGATCCTGTGACAGTGTACCTTTAATGCTTTCATTTACTCGCTGTATTGTGATACTTATTCGTTGAGTGAGAAAAGCACCAGCTCTGGGGTCACCGGTACTATCTACCAGACGCGAACTATATAAATAGTATTTTTTAAGTTTGGATCCTGTGACAGTGTACCTTTAATGCTTTCATTTACTCGCTGTATTATGATACTTATTCGTTGAGTGAGAAAAGCACCAGCTCTGGGGTCACCGGTACTATCTACCAGGCGCGAACTATATAAATAGTTTTTTTTAAGTTTGGATCCTGTGACAGTGTACCTTTAATGCTTTCATTTACTCGCTGTATTGTGATACTTATTCGTTGAGTGAGAAAAGCACCAGCTCTGGGGTCACCGGTACTATCTACCAGGCGCGAACTATATAAATAGTTTTTTTTAAGTTTGGATCCTGTGACAGTGTACCTTTAATGCTTTCATTTACTCGCTGTATTGTGATACTTATTCGTTGAGTGAGAAAAGCACCAGCTCTGGGGTCACCGGTACTATCTACCAGACGCGAACTATATAAATAGTATTTTTTAAGTTTGGATCCTGTGATAGTGTACCTTTAATGCTTTCATTTACTCGCTGTATTGTGATACTTATTCGTTGAGAAAAGCACCAACTCTGGGGTCCAAACTGTTAAATTGGTTTTAGATTTCTAATAAGCCTTTTTTAATTATTATTATTACTATGTAGGTTAAGAATTATATTATAAAGAAAACACTGTTTTCTTACTTTATCAGATCTAGCAAAAAGTTTTATCATAGTCGGGATTTAACAATAATACAGCCTCAAACCTGAATTTTTTTTCTGAGATTCAAGATTGAATACCACTTACAATGTTACCATGAGTTATGTTTAATAGAACAACCTGAAAATATATCTACATCGCAGTTCAGCTGGTACGCCCAGGTGCTGCGTCATAGGCTCCAATGCTGCGCACCACAACATCACGTCAAGGAACGACAGGCCACCTCGGCATGAGATATCAGCAGCTCTAGAAATAACCATTTCAAACTCAAACTCAAAATATCTTTATTCAAATGGGTAACCAAGTACACTTTTGAATCGTCAAGTTAAATAAATCGTAAATTTACATTTACATTTTAAATAGTATAGAACCATAAAAATATAATACCTATCGATTTGGTTCTAATGTGTCTAGGCATAATATAAATTGGATAGAATAGAAAATAAAAAAATATAGGTACCCTCAAAATCTCCCTAAACTAATGGACAACCTAAACAACCCCTAGGACATCTTGATCCCCCTACATTCCCCAACCTTGGGGGAAACCCCCAAATTAGCATCACTGCCATGTGCTCGCTATGTACTACGTGTATGTACGTGTACGTGCTACGAGAGGCAGGAAAACAATATCTCTTAATCCGTGAAACTTTCTAGAATTCAAAAATTTTCGTGAATCGTCTATATTTGTTTTAGCCGTTTTGTTTTTTTCTTAATGTAAAATTCATTTAATTTTGATGGTAGTTTTACATTTCTGGCATTATTTCATAAATATTTGTCTTTAATTTTGTTTTTCCTTAAAGTGGTTGCATGAAAGAAATCACTTGAAAGCGATAAGGGCGGCCCTCCTAATCATATAAATGAAGAGTTAAATAAACACTTGTTAAGCGTCGATTAAAGTCAGACTAAGGCAACAGTCTCTATAACTAAAGGTAAATGGTGTAAGGGCTAGTTGGTCTAGTTCTTAGGTTAGGAAATTAAACACTCCAGTGATGACTTGATTCACTATAATTCATTTCACTGATTTTACGTAAACTGTAAAACATGTAATACAAAGCCGAACTGAGCAAAATCAAAATAATATCATTTATGCATGTACACTTATGAACGGAATTAAAAAATTTCAAGATTCTAAATTTAAATTTTCTGCAAGTTTTTAAATCATGGGCGTAGAACGGACGAGAAGAACTGGCAATTCTATACTTTAATATTGTGTGTGGTTACCTAAATAAATTGGCACATTGTGTTTTCTGCCATCCAAGATCGGACATGAACTGCGTGAATATATTGGGACTCATGTAGAGAGCAGGATACACCAGGAGAATGAATTCGTTGTAAAGACGAATTTGATCTAAAAATATAAATATTTATGGTACGAACGAACGGCAATCAAGGTTTATTATAATTCAGCGAAAACATTCTGGTTGGCGCGATGTGAGCAGTTGTAATGTACTAATAATTTTTAATATAGCACATGTCACACGCCAACGGTCGCGTCCCGTCGCCGTCGCGCCCGACGGTAGTACAAGAAAAGTACGGCGGGCGCGAACGGGGCGTGAGCGCGTCGCTACACGTTGTGTTATATGGGTATTCGTTGTAGTAGACAAACAGATAGCGGGACGCGACGCGTCGCGCCTGGCGTGACGGCAGCTTTGTATTCAACTACAAAAATGGACATGGAGAGAATTGAAAAACTAATCGAAAGTGTTCGAGCAAGTTTTTGTATGATTTGGGCCATTTCTAATACAAAATTGCGAGCTTGATATCAGCGATTTGGGAATTAATAGTAAGAAATCTCAAAGAGATTGTTTCAAAATGCTCGAGAAATCACGCCGAGTGCAGCGGGTCGGCTGACGCGACACTAGAGTATCATCACGTCCGTAGTGTGACATTCACGCCCGCCGCGCCGTCCCGCCCCGTCCGCTGTCTAACCAAACCTTCAAAGATCTTCCTACTAGAGTTCTATAGAGAAAAGTTCACAGATAACCCTAAAAAGTTTTCATTCCAGAAAACCGAACAGTCTCTGCATAGCATAGCAAAATGTTCCATATTGGTATGTACTAAAAAGGTAGGCTGAGTAAAATCACATTAAGGAGAAACGTAGTTCGCGGGGGCAGCTAGTTACTACATAAATTACCTTCTTTATTGTAATTAGCAGCTTGCAGTAATTGACAGTGGGGTGACGATAACGAAACAGCGCCCCCAGCGACGTCGACACCAATCAGAACGTTGTCGTCACAAATCTCAACAATCATACCGGGCTCAAAATCCTGCATAAAGTTAAGGAATTTATTGTATGACCTTGGGTAAGATACTCACCAAGTTTATCCTGTAACTGCTATAAATCGTATCTGACTATCCACATTAATCCTTGTGCATATTATAGCATATAAATTGATATATATATGTCGCAGCCAACTAGCTTAATTAGCCGTTCAATTAACAGCCTAGCCTTTTAACTAAGCGCCGTTTAACTAGCGGCCTGAAAGATATTCAGCCGTAGCGTTTGTTACAACATTTAAGAAACTGGCTAATGCTTTGGCCATTCGTACGATAGAGTCAATATTTGGCAGAAATAAAAAAGATGCAACACATCACGTAAAAAATATTTCTTTTATAATTAAATTGCTTGAGTCAAATTCACATTATTATTGTCACTACACTCTTCCATTGTACTGGTTGTTTTTCATGAAACTTTGGAAAACACAATCAAAGTTGTGGTTTGCCGACGCCATATTGACAGTTTGAAGAGTTTCGTTTCGAGTTTGAGAGTGGCAGAAAATGGAATTTAATTTAAATTAACCGTCAAAAGGCGTCAAAACATGAACATCTTTCACGCCGCTAATTAAACGGTGCCGTTTAGTTAACGGCTAGGCTATTAATTGAACGGCTAAAGTAAGCTAGTTGGCTGCGACATATACACATTAGTCTTACAATGATTTGTCTTAGTAAAGACGATTATTTTTATTTAAAAAAAGCTTTGACACTATCTCTAAATATTGAAACCTATGTGGAACTAGTTAGTTTTACAGAGTAACCCTGATGATATTTCCCGCATCATGGATATCCAAAACGACAATTGCTGGATGTACTTTTCAATATAGGGCAACACATACCCACAAACCCACGTAGGTTTTCATTGTTTATATTCCAATTATTTAAAAATATTACTTTTGACCTATTGCATCATTATAAATATAATTTTTATTTAACTGATTACCAAGAATACTGAATAAAAAACTACGTTCAAAGCTAAACGGAAACGGAATACACCTTTCCGTATCCGTTCCTTTATAATAATACCAGTCTTGATTAAACAATTACATATTATTCCGTATTCAATATACCAATATATCTGCGTCCTTAGGTACATCTCCCAACGCCATTTGAGCGAAAACGGCGACTTCTGGACTCCGAAGGTTCGCGTGCGCTCGTAGGCGATCTAACTCCACCGTGGTAAACCATTGAAGCCGATTTCGAACACCCTAGAACCATTTAAAATATTTGACGAAAACGAAACTAAATCAGTAATCCAACCTAATTGTCCTGTCTCTGTTCAACACTGGGTAAACGTTTTTGTTAGAAAGTAACGGAAGAGTACTTTAGTTCAAAGTGTGTAATTCATTATATTTCTATAAATAAGGCAGGCTTAGACGTTGTAAATAAAAAAAAAATAATAAAAAAATATGTTTATTATGGAACATAAGATACATGTATCACTTATTCCACGTCATTAAATTTGAATTTGTAGGCATCCCTACTCATCAGCAAAGAAGACAGAGGGTGTAGGCCAAGAGAAAAAGCCGGCGTAAAAAACTCTCGGTACTCTTTTAAAACAGCAAATCATCAAACAACACTTATTTAAAACAAATATCGCAAATTAATTAGAGGTAGCCTGTCAAGCACTAGTCCCAGGCCCTTTTATCAACTAGATAATCGTTGACTTTATAGTAAGCATTTTTACACAGCTTTTCTTTAATACATTTCTTAAATTTATTGAAAGGCAGAGATAAAAGAGCCTCTGGGATTTTATTAAAGAAGAGTATCCCTTTCCCCAAAAAAGAATTACTAACTTTAGATAGTCTAGTACGGGGAAATTGCAGCATGCGTTTGTTCCGTGTATTAACATTGTGCGTATGTTCTATTCTAGTAAACTTATCACTATTTGTGTATACATACATAATATTTTCATAAATATATTGCGAGGGAAAGGTAAGTATATTAATTTCCTTGAATTTATCTCTAAGAGATTCCCTACATTTTAAATTATAGATTGCACGAATAGCCCTCTTCTGCAGGATGAAAATAGTTTCGACATCAGCAGCATGACCCCATAATAATAAGCCATAAGTCATTAAGCTATGAAATATTATTATATTATAAGCTATGAATTATATTAAGTTATGCATAAAGCTTAAAGCTCGTACTTAAATAACGCCTGTAAAAGACTAGACAATGATTGCCTTTTTTTCATCAGGCGTTATATTCTTGTGAATTCTGTTGCTAAAACTTTTATTTACTCTTTTACTTAATTTTATATGTATGAACACTGTGATAAATAAAACTTACCACTCTTCGCTTGACCCGTTTTTTAACATCAGGCTTAATAGATACTTTATATACGGCATGGTAAACACAGGTGCTGGGATGATCCGGGAGCCAAATCTTGTATACGCGCAATGGATGACATTGGGCAGACGAATCCATACCGAATAACTAGTACAGACAACGTAACGTAACGTAACATTCACATATTGTGTCCACGAATTTTATTGTTTTAGGATATCATTGAGATGGGTATCCTATGAAGCGTAATTTATTTTAAACCCCGAAAATATTCCTGTAACACTTAGAAATTAATGTGAACATACTGTCTTGATTATTTTACAATAATAATATTTGTAACAACCGGTACATGTACCGGTTGGTACAACTGTTATTATAGTTTAGAAGATTTGAGTACAATTTGCTTAATTACCTCAAAATTCAATTTATGTGCGGACATTTTCCAGCAGTCCTTCTCGGTCCTACTTGATGGAATCCAGTATTCCCCATTAGATTCTTTAGTCAATAAATATGCCTTTTCCGCGGGACAATAAACTAATAACGACACAACATCACAAATATCAAAATAATTTTTGAACATTTTATAAAAACAATTTTCAAAATATAAACAGGGTTTTGACCCTATCATGAAGCTATCAAAATAAAAACAGAATAGTGTGAAGCATCTAGCACAGGCATAGTAGTCTACTATCTATTGAAGATTCGAAATAAAAATTTTCATAAAAATTGAAATAACGTATCGTGTCACCTTTTATTAAAATTGGACGATAAAAATATCGTACCTATTAAATCATTTATTGTATTTCACCGATTTAAAAACCTTACAAATAATCAAAAATACAAATTCTACATTGTTATATGTAACGCACACGGGATAGAAAGTTCTTGTTAATTTGCTAATTTATTAGATATTACTATTTGATTGAAACTAAATAAGCCTGTACCAATAGCCCGTCAAAGTTTGAAACTGTTATAGGTATAATATAAGAGGTAGTAGGTACTAACAGCTGTGACGTCGAGATCACGCCACCTTTTCACGGACTAGCTTTCATCTGATTGGTTAAGATTCTCATCCCAAAACAAGTTGTAACAGCGAGTTAGATTCGAGGGCAAATACGATCATAATCGACAACTCGATGGTTAGCTACCAACCTAACACTTATAATAATATTAAATGCAATTTTGTTTATCAATTATAATAAATAGACTATACAATTTTGAAATCAATTAATCTAAAGATACTATGTGAAATTTTTATTGAAAAATGTTTTAAACTGCGAACAATCGTTAGAAGCAACTTCGAGTAAGTTAAATCGAAATTGACAGACTGACATTGTAAGACAGCTCGATTCACTTCACTAGTTTTTCGGGTTGGTTGATTTTGCAGTCAACGTAAAAACAGAGAGTGCCAGTGTTTACTTCTAGTTTATTTAAAAATTCAGTGATAATTTACAAGTGTTATTTTCTAAGTGAATACCAAAACCTCAGAGCCGATTTGTAAGTATTGATTTAATAAACTACTGCTTTAATTATCAATAGAAAACACCAAGAGAAGTGTCGCATTTTCTAACCTATGTTGCATACAACATTATTATTAATTTTACTATCTTCTACCGAAAATAAATGCTTACGATGAGTAATAAGTCGTACACTTTTTTTATATGTTAAATGTTGCTAATATCTAATTAGAAATTCTATATAACCACGTCGTTCTTAATCCACCCACATTTTAATTTTTATAATCGGTACATTTAAAATTCTAACATTTTTTATTTTTACTCTTTATCTAAAACTTAAAATAGTAGATCGTGTGGATTACCTTACAAAAAGATAACCAATTTAGATAGATAAGCCAATGATAAGGCATATAAATATTGAACTTAATGATTGTAAATATTTTCTTATGAAAACGTAATATTCATGGAGTAGTAGTGTTGTTTCTTTTTAGATTAACTTTATAACTTACTAACTGTTACACCTTTCTAAACTGAGCATGTTCCCTATATTTACTAAAAAAAACCACATAAACAACAAATACAACAAATACAACATCATTTTATCTTCTTTAGTTTTTATTTACAATATTTAATTTCTAAAATAATCACAATTTTAAAATATTTCTTTTAAACTAATGGTTTATATATAATTATATAATTCCTTATGTTTTTCATTCTTTTATATCTATAATCTTAAACTTTATGAAGCATAATAGTTGTAATGATTAATATTGTACATTATAAACACATTTATAATTTTAACTAACAATAATTATAAGCTTATAAGTAATTAATTTTTTTTATTTGTGTCCTAATGTCATTGCAAAACCGATTACCAAAAATAGTTACACAGTGTATTCAATGGCCTTTTTTATAAAGAAAAAGTAATAAATGTGCGCAACTCTTTTGTATTGGCCAAGTTCTTATTAAATGCTCCACATGACATCTTAAGACTATCAATGGTAATAGTTAAAATAGGAGCGTTAAATAACAGTGAAAACAACACTTATATATATAAAATTTTATGTATAATCTTTTTTTATAAATGCTTACAGTTTTAAAAGTAATGAAACTGGTTTTTAATTTTTTTCTTAGTGTATCTTACACTATGTTGGTGCCTACATCTGTGTTGGCCTAGCTCACATATCCAATAAATAGTAACGGTTCTGTGAAGACGTTAAGTATCTCTTGAATACAAAATCACACTAAGAATATTAAAAATGTATTTTTACATGTGTACTATATTTATATATCTTAATAATCCTACTATCAATTGATACAATTAAAATTAATATTTAAAACAATGTATAATTTAATCAGCATTGATACATTTTAATCTGAATAGTGAAATAGTCGAGTTCCATGCTCCATAAAGCAAGACTTTATTATTAATTTTTGATAGTTTTGATTTGTTTGCGCCGTTTGTTGACCTTGATACGCAACCTTGAGGCAAATCATCTAATTTGAGGGCAGAGTTCAGAATCGACTTACCTTCTGTGTGTCATAACATTCAAATCCTTCATACATGTATATGCTACCGATTCCTTTTTGATTCTAGTGTCTCCAGTTTCGTATTGATACAATGTGTGGTACTTATTGCTGCTCAACAATGGATTTTAAGACAACAACTATTTAAAGAATTTTATCTGAAAATTCTTGGTTTGAAGTGAACCATGACAAATTTAAAATCATTGTAGGATAATTACTTAGGTGTATTGTATTTTTATTTACTGTCTGCATATATTAATAAATGTGTGATATTAAACATACATTGACTGTGGTATGTTACAGAGTTTCTTCATACTAACTTGTACAGGTTTACATAAATTCTTATTTATAACTAATATTCTCTTAAAAACAGGTCTGTTTATTAGCAACTCTCAACTAGATTAGAAAGTTTTTTTACTTTTCTTTATTTATAAAGTGACACAAGTAATAAGGACAAAAACACATTTTTAAATGTATAAGGAAAACTGGAAAAGTAATAATTTTTGTTAAGGTTTAAAATTAACAAAGAATAATGCTGATAGGCTGTTTAATAAATAAATATTCTAATTCGTTGGTAATGGATGAGACATTTTTACCTTTCACCCATTTCTGAACCAGAATCAAAGTTCCATTAACAATTACCATATGAGCTTTATTTAATTTTAACCGTATTCAACAAAACCAAAGTAGGAAGTTAATCAAATTACCTTTAAATCAGTTGTGTAGAAGCAATAAATTTGAGAGTTATTTATGAGTAGGAATGCTTAATCCATTGACTAGGCAAGCATAAAATATTCACGTATCCCTTCATAGACTAATCAATTTAATACGCATTAGGGACATGTGTTATCTCAAAAACAAGACAATTGGTTGTCTCATGCGATCAAAGTCCACGGGGACAGACATCACGCGATGTTTTGTCCTACTTATTATATATCTGCTCTATCTTAAAGGGATATTCTATTCAAAAATTTAGTAAAATTATTTGAGATTTGAATTTCAGGTTTTCATTATATGTTTTGATTTTTTTTTATTGTTTCGTTAATATTTACTATGTTTCTTTCAAAAACCTATCATTTAAGTTACTTATAATTCTTATATAGTTTTCAATATCAAAAATTATATATGTTACATACAAATTATAGGAAGGCTAAGCGCAAAAAAGATTGGGAAATACTGTAGTGTGGGTTTGGTTAGCAAAAAAATGTTCAAAGAATTTATTTCTGAAGAACGTAATATTATGTTGTCTACACTTATATTAAATTCGTAATGTATTAAATTTTTTATATATTTACTCCTAAATGTCGATTCAAAACCCTAAAGTTCTCGTTGTACACTTAGTTTGAGAGGTAATTTCAAATATGCATTAAAAACATTAAAGTAGTATAAAATAGATGTTATTTCGATCTTGGATCTTATTTGGTTGGGTTCGGGGCTTAGTATAAATTGTATAGAATCGTGTGTTTTTAAAAGAAAACAAAATACATTTCTTGAATAATGTCCTGAAAATCCCCTGGACAGCTTGATTTCCCTTAAATTTTGGGGGGAAAACTGCCAAGTTGGTATCACCGTACTGTTACACTAAACGTGGCTGATACTTACAAGAAATCTCTGATATTAACAAATGAATTGCAATATCTGCAACAGTCGAAAATTTATAAACACCTGCAAATGTTGCGACATTTTGAATACGAGCAAAAACCCTATTTAAATGTCAGCATAAATTATGCAGCGATATCGTGGCCGTGAGTTACCAATACGTCTTTTGTTAAAGTTATCTTTTTAATTTGTTCCTTTGTTTTTTTAGTACAATGAATTTCTTCGAGTCTTTGTTATTCACTAGTGACTAAGAGTTGTAACTTTAATTTATTTCTGATTAATATTACATTCTTGAATATATAAAAAAAATATGTAATAGGAGGCAAACGGCCACCTGATGTTAAGCGACACTCCAATTGTCAGAAGGCTCGCAAGTGCGTTGACGGGCTTTTAAGAATTGGTCTTTCTGGTACCACATAGTGGTGGTGCGCGTAAAAAACTGCCTAATCTCAGTTGTCGGACGTTGTCCAAAGCAGATGGAGCTGTTTGGTTTTAGTGGTCCATTGTACCTCATGAACCAACCCGCTCCCCGGGTCACTTTAACAATTTGCCCATAGCTCCGCGGTAGGTTCAGCTAATTGATTTACCAATAAAAGTGGTCCAATTGTGGCTTTCAGCGTCTATAATATTAGTAATCCCTATCAAACAACATCGTTTAGGTAAAGGCATGTTTTGTACACATATGACTCTTCTAATTATCGTAAATCAATACGCAACCTATCACCCGGCTAACGGCGTATCCGTAAACAGCTATCTCCGGGCAAAGAACACATCCGCGTTTATCAGCCCTGTTACGATAAACTATCAGGGACCTTCGGAGATAGTAGGTCTGAAGTTCATGTCTCGCAAGAATTGTTTACAGAGTTGGGAAAGATTCGTCTAGCGCTAAGTGTTACTCCTATTTACATTTTGACATACGGGATTTTTTTTTATTCCTCCCATAGTTTAGTCTTTAATTTAAAATGTGAAGGAATTGAATGTTTTTTTTTGTATAAATATTATGTTTAATTTAATAATAATCGTTTTTCTATTCAATACAAAAGGACTTATAATTAGTCTAATTATAAGTAATCTATGAATAAAAGATTTACGTGTTATAATAATATAGTCTTTATATTCCGATACTCTCTGATCTTTAATATATTTTCACTTCAGTATATTTCGGATTTCGGTGTGCCTCTTGGCTTCTCCTCAATCCCTTTCCACTGTTATCTATCCAGTTGGACTAGTAGCCGACTGTTAATTTGAGTTCGTCCTCTCATCTTTTGCGTTGTCGGCCTCTTCTTCGTTTTCCGTCTGTATGGTACCATCTGTCACACCTGTTCTAGCTCTTATGTCTGTGTTTCTTAACTTGTTTGATTGTTTATTCTATACAGTTGTTTATTTTGTCACATATTTATATTAATAACAAAATCTGGGGTACTCTTTTGTCTCTTTCTGTCTAATTCGGTTTTCGCTGTGATGTAAAGAGACAAAGAATACTAGTTAAAACGGTGAAATTAGGCTAATTTAGTTAAGAGGTATGTGATCAACATACGGTATGAAAAAATATTCCCATTTTTAATCCTATGCAGTTCGTGATCTATTCTCGTCGGTCGGACTTCGCTCCCGTACATTATCCTATCCGCGCCTGCGTGTGCGCCGCCTTCCGCCCGCCTGCTGCCATCCGCTTCGGGTTACCATACTTTTATTTTAAAGATAAAATTATTACGTTTGGTTTAAATTAGGCCGATATTTTGGTTTATCTTTTTAATCTGTTATTATAATACACTCGCGATATAATATTCTAATGTGTGTTAAATTAATTTAATATTTTATTATAAATTGAAGTCCTGCTATTGTATTGGCTTGATTCTCTCTATCTCTCGACGCAGGGACATACCGTCTCTAAACGTATTCTACAAGGTGTACTATAGAGAGTATTCTGTGTGTGTTCATCACTGTCCGAGCTGCATTAACTCAAAATTTCAACCGCATCACCTAGATGGCTGGAAGTCTTCAACGGTCCGCTTTCAGACCTTTTTTTTTGCGAACTAGCGAACTGTGGAGTCGACTCTCGATGAGGGTCTTCCCTGGGAGATATGACCTCCAACTGTTTTTAATATTACCCTTCGTCCTGTTCTTGAATCTTACCCTTAAATCTTGGTCACAGTAGCGTCTAAACCAAGTTCTCCACTTAGTCACTAGCGGCACGTTTCCAGTTGTTCAGCGTCGTTTGTTTCTTCTATTTTCTTATGATTCAAATCGTCAAAAGTGAAGGTATGTTTTTATTAACATTTTTTGAATTTATTGACTGTATTTGGTACAGAATACTTTAGAAATGAATAAAGTATCGAACCTTATTCATTTCTAAAGGCAGAATACAGAATTCGCCGTATCACTTCGACATCCGTCGTTTCACAACTGAGTGTTTTTAAGGTAGTTTTTGCCACTATGTTGAACCAGCTGCCCACTTGGTATTTTCGTACTAATTCGGTTTAGGGTATTTTAAGAAAACAGCGTACCAACGAATCTATAAGATTGAATAGATTTTCAATTAAGGTATTTATGTTATATACATATATATAATAATATATTGTATGTTTTATAAGTTTATAACGTAAATATTGTTTCTTAAACTTTTATTTAATTTTGCATGCAGATTCGCAGGTATCTTAACCAAATTAATATGTTATAAATTTAAAAAAATGTATATATGTAGTAAACAATAGCAACGATTGGAAATAAACGGGCTTTATTACATATTAAAATTTAGAGGCAAAACAGTAATATTCAATTATTCTCTATTATTTATGTTACAGAGAGTTTATATTTATACATACATATAATTACTTATGGTAAAGACATTTAGTTAAATCAGTAAAATATACTGATTTAATTCTTATATATACATTTATTTATTGCCTATACAGCAATTTTAAAAAATGATAATACTAAATATATATGAATAATTTAGTGAATTAACTCTTACCAGCTGTACTCTCCAAAACAGGGAAATAATTATGACACATTGCCAGTGTTTAATTAAGGTCGGGCAATAAGTGTTGCACGAGGTCTAAGATATTTATTTTCTTACGTAATACAAGAAATTGAGACTCCCAAGTAAGGTAATGTTTAAGAAAAGGGCGTATTACAATGAATGTGACATATCACATATCTGATAAAACTGACAAAAGTTCATTTTTTTAAAAAATAAACACCAACCACACCACACACAACGCAAACCTACATAAACCTACATCAAACTAAAAAGTGAAATATAATTCCTAATTTAGGTTGAAAATGGTAATGAACAAAAAATACTGGTATTATTGTGAAAAAGCGTGGGGCGCTCTGTGCCATATTTTTCGTCTATCGAGTGTGAGTATTGATGTGCTTTAAAAGCGTGTTTTATAGTTTTTTTTAACTATATTTATTTTCCACTTTTTAGTCCTAGCAGCAATACGTGTTGTCTCAATTTAATCGTATTGCTTTGTGGACTTAAAAGAAATTTCATTGTTTTTTCGAGATAAACATATGAAATTATTATATTATCGCTGATTCTTTATAAGTGTACAAAGTTTGAATTAAATCTGTCAGTTTAAAGTGTGTCAAAATCGAGTCCCAAGGAGTCGGTTACATACATACATACATACAGGTGAAGCTAATATAAAGCGTGTAAAAAGCACTTTTTTTGCCCAACGCTATTTCTCCTTCAACTTTTCTAAAAACAAAATGATCACTTACAACATTTTTTCTACCTGTCCTATGCTGAAACGGAACGTATTCTTCTTGTACCAGTAGTTTCATTATTAAATTGTAAGTGTTATGTAGAATGTACTACGTCAAGTACCATTAATATGTCAAATGGAACAGACTAGCTGCCCCCGACACGGAATCCTAGTGTGGGCTACTCTATTATGTGTGTGTGTTAAAGTTTCTTTTTTTCAAAAATCTTGATGTAATTGTATTTTTATTTATCTTATCAAACATTCACAGACACCAAACAACCATAGCATATGCATTTAATCCCGAAAGTATAATTTAATACGTTTTTACATACGCAAGTAATATCTACTTAGAGCTACCAGAGCACAGTAAATACTCAAACGTAAACTTTAATGATATGATACATTACATACGTCATGTATCAAAGACATACATAGGTATAAAACTACTGGAGATTACTTAGTTAATGAAGAAAATAAATTTAAACGTAAAAGTAGGTTGGTAAGCCAAACTACAGCTGTCATAGTACCCGTCATATGACAGGTCATCGGGTCCTCACAACCCATCAGAGGCGGAGAAGAAATTGCACCCTAATGCGACATTAAAACCATGTCCTCTTTATTTATTCAATCACAGCTTAAGGCCAAATTTTAACTACAAATACAATAAAACTATACAATTGAGCCATCTAATCTTTTCCATATTGATACTTCACATACGCTTCACAAATAGGTGCAAGAGTTAGTGGGGAATGAGAGCTTGTAGATGCTGGACTGCACAGCAAAAAGGTCTCTGACAGCGGTGATGATTGCCCGGATCGTAATCTCTCCCAGCAAGTATGCGCTTTCTGTTTCGTTATGCTTAAACCAAATTTAATCAAAGCTGATTTAAAGAAGTCTATTAAGTATGAAGGTGTGCAATTATTGAATGAATTACCCTCTGAAATTTGTAATATTAGCGTGTTTATTCAAAAGGGCATTAAAGATACATATTAGTATGAGCCTAGTTGACTAAATGGGATAGCTGATGGCGACGCGTATCTCGTTTGTTTATTATATTAAGTTTCTCATGTAAATAAAAATATTTTTTTTGTAATGAGAAATAAAGTTCTTTAAACATTTGATTTCCTACGAAGATCTAGTGGGTCCCCATCAAGAACTTCGTAGGGTAAGGGAAAAAGTGGTACCTTCTTTTACATCTTTGAGAGTAATGTTACAAGGGCTTCGATCTCGTAACAAACCCTTTAGAAATTTCTTTGTTTTTGATATGATCTTCTTATCCAACATCTCGATGTATGTAAAGGCCTTTGTATTGAGTATTTACTACGATGTTTGCCGATTGGGTTGTTGACCTTGCTAAAAATACTTCCTTTATGCACGTGCGAATGTAATGTTTTAAAGGAAAAATAAGTTTTGTAAATAAGGTCAGATTTTGTTCGATAATGTTTTAAATTGTTTCCCAATGTTATTGTTGATACCAGGCTTTTGTTTTTTGTTGTGAATCATCTTATTATCGTGACGGAAGCGTATTTTTTTGTTACTTCGTTGCAGTAATACAGTACAATTAAAATAATTACATAAAAAGGAACCTAGGAAAAAAATGATAAGGTGAGCGCAAGACAAAATTAATGGTATGTTCCATTTAGAAAGGGATAATAAAAATAGGACACATGAATCACGAAAATTTCAGATCAGTTAGTACGAAAGTTAGGGATACGATGTGGCAGGTAACAGTAGAGCTTTAAAGGAAGATAGAGAAGTAGCTAAGCGGATAGGCACGGGAAGTGAATTCCATAGCCTCAATGCAGAGACCTTGAAGGATTCGCCAAGAAAGGAAGAGTTGTGATGGGATTTCAAGGATATAGTTTTCGGAAGAGTGTAGGTTATGGCTTCCTAAGGCTAATAATAACAAAATAAGACATAAAACAAACATATTTAATCAAAAACTGTCCAATCAGACGTCGAAGAATTCTTGATGTTTAACAAAAAACGTTTGTAATCCTTTGTCTGATTTCTTTATAGACAAGAACGTGTTCAGCCTTCTGTGCATGACGTACGTTATAATTTGGGCCTAGGACACGCCAATTTCCACGCGATGTTTTCCTAACTTACGAAGGTATGTTAATTGTGCGTTTAGGGAAAATTTGGTACCCGAAATCGAACGCACGACCTCAGAAAGATTCGTTTTATAGAACAAAGAGAAAACGGGCAGTGGGCTCATCTGATGTTAAGTGATACCGCCGGAGGGTTCGCGAGTGCGTTGCCGGCTTTTCTGTATTTTGTTATTCTATGAGGCAATAGCTTAGTGTTAACTGATGGTTAATTTATTGCATACCGCAGTTCTTCGAGAATAGTTTATATAATGTTAATTTAAAAAATGTCAGTATTAATTAAAGATATGACTTTTAAATAATTTATATCAATTTCCAAGTAGGTAATTAAGTCAAAAGTTTATCTATGTGCATTAATTGATCTGTATTGTTTGTTATTGTGTAATATCTATATTTAGATAGAGAGATAACCTTAAAAAGACCTTTTTAATCGAATTGGCAACAGACTTGATGATATTGAAAACGCTAGCTTGAATTTCTACACTTTTTACACCGACATCAAAAAAGGAGGTGAAATTTTCAACTTAAAGAACAGTCCAAGTTTCATCAAAATTGGTTAAAGCTTATGATATATGCATATCAGAGGGCACTTTACTACTTTTAAGTACTCTAATTTAACTTAGTTTTTTTATGTCTTTTTTATTCCAATACATTATTGAGTTTTTAGACAAAGACTTAAGTAAAACAATTGCATTTTATTAAAAATAATGATAATACATTTATGTTTTATCTCATTTATTTATATATAAATTATGAGGAGAGTGATAAGGACAAAATAACTTTAAAGCAGAGTACGATTATGAACAATAAATCTTACAACAATGTCTACGGTAATATTCGTATATGTCCAAATACCAGGCAAAAGTTGCTGATCATAGTAATTTACACAGAAATCCTATTTCATGATAAGGGATAAAATAGGATTCAGATGAAAATTGGTTCTTGCTATGAATCAGATTTGCTTTTGCATTTTATTCATTAAGTACAGTCCATGATTAATGTTAAATAACCTGTCTACCTAGCAAGGTAGAGTTCTGTTTTCAAAATAGAGGCAAGTAATATTATCATTCCAATTTTGAAATTGCATCAATTTCAAGTTAAGTTAGTAACAGACGCTTTGGAATATCGAAAGCGTTCTCTTTTGAAAATTTAATCAAGTACTAGAATAATTCCATTTTTGAAATTGCGTCACTGACAAGGTTATTTTCTTGTCACAGACTAACTAATACGTAAATTGCGTTCTCTTTTCAAAATTTATACAAGTACTAGAGTCTGTGCAGAGACGGAACTGTCGTGGGATTTGAGATCGCATATTTAACCGGTTTTGTTATGTAGACACTGTCTCTTTATAGTTGGACAGTAATTTTGATGCTTGGTTCTTTATAATTATTTGTATTTCAGCCGTATTACCTCGACGTCCGTCGTTCCATAACTGAGAATTTTCTTTTACTGATGTTTAAGAATTCGACTTTAAGGTCCTTCAAGAAAAGAGCGTATCAATTCTTAAGACAACGGACTCGCGAGCCACCTGTCATTGAGTGTTCACTGGTATCACTTAACACCACTTTGTCCCCTGTTCTATAAGAAAAAAGTGCGTGCGTACAAAGTACACATGTCAGAAGTGAAACTTCTTTGGCAAACTAACTTTTAAGTCTTGTTCATATTTATACAAATCTAAAACTTTAGATTTCCGAGACTTAGAAGGAGGGAAAAACGAACATATGTTAGGAATTTAATGAGTTTAATTGTCATTAAAATATTAAGTGTCGAAAATTAATACAAATAATACATTTATTTTTTTAAGTTTTATCTTCGATACTAAAAATACTATTTCATAAATTGTCTTTACGAAATTTTAATTTTGTTAATAGAATTTCTATAAGGTAATTTGCCCTTCTCACTCTCTCTCAACCGGTCGCAATCGCTCTCTCCCTTTCTTCAACAAAAACGCTGCACATCTTCGTGATATTCCGTAAAAATTTTACCCTCATGCGCCATGCGAAAAAGTATGCATAAACGAACAAGGGGAATTGCAACGTAGGTTTCTTAGTTGTCGCGCAAAGTCCAGTTGACGTTACCAGATCACGGTCACGGTTTAAACGTGCTAACTCAGTCTCCGAACGTTGGTTGTGTCGGATGCACGTGTACCTAGGTTTACTGTGGCTGTGATATATGTGACTAATAGTGATATTTTGTACTTTAAGGTAGGTTTTATTATGGACATAGTCTGTTTTTTAGACATAGCATCTTTATCATTTTGTTTCTGACACGTGTCGCTTTCTTTTGTTTATCGACAAATGTCATTTCTCGCTATGACGTAGTTTACGCGCGGTTTTGACGTATGGGGGTTTCAGTTGCTGTCAAATAAATTTATTCATATTTAAAGCGCGTGAAATTGCTAAACGACTGGACTGATTTTGATGAAATTTTGTAAGTGTTTTTTTAGTTGTATACGTGTAATAGTAAATGTTTTGTCTAACAAATGTTGATACGTTTATGACGTTTATCAATTAGTCCGTCAGAGGTCAAAAGCTTCCGCTTGTTAATAATTTATTTTGGCACTGGCATGTGCTACAACAGCTGGATTATTTAGTTTTATACTATGGTAGGCCAGTCTTTATTGTTATCGGTATAAAAGAATTAACAATAGAATAAACTTCACGCCAAACGGCTTTACCGATTTTGATAAAATTTTGTGTATAAGAAAGTCGTTAACAATCTTTATATACTTAGTTACAAGGCCAATCCAAAAGTTTTATTTTTTTACGATTTGGCATTAAAAATACTTATGACTCTTAAGTAAAGTCAAAGGTCATGAGGAAAAAGTTTTAAGGTAAAAACGAGAAACAATTTAGTTTTTGTATTAAACTCAAGTACTCCTGGATCGGTTCAGTAGTCTCTTTGAATGATTTCCCCATAAGAATGCCTCTCGAAATCCTCGGAGCAGTGAGGTCGCTCCTTGAAGCCTCATAACCAGGAAACTTCTGAGCCTCTGGAAGAAGCTAGGTTGGTCTAATTAGCCTAAACTTTACGCACAACGGACCAAATGAGCGTCTAAGTACGGAAATTAGTCCACACTTAATATATATATATATCATGAAGAATAGAGCATAGTAATTAAAAGAAAGCTCTTCAATACTTGTATACTATCTGCAATGACATATGGATCTCAAAATTAAGCGCCCACTAAAGCGCAACATACAGGTCGATGGAACGATGTATGATAGGGAAGAAAATAATATACAAAATCAATAATACAGCTTTAAGAAAAACAATAAACTAAAGTGGAAATAGCTCGACACACAAAAGTACTAAACTGGTGGCCAAGATACAGCAAACGAAAAAGAGGGAGAGAACTTAGAAGGTGGATAGACCGATTTAAAGAAACAGCAGGTGGTACATGACAGGGAGTGGCACATTGCAGAGAGGAATGGCGGGGTTTGGAGGAGGCCTTTGCCAAAAAGGGCACAGAGATACAAAAAGAAAATTGAAATAGAAACGTGTTTAAATGTATCTGATTTAAAGGCTATTATTATTATTATAACATACATATAAGAATGCCTTCCCTATATATATCCATGTTAAAAGTCCAGCTGCAAAACGAAACTGCTATAGTGATATTGTATCATTTTCCATTGTCACTAGTATGCAATAAACATGTCTTTTAGCATTGAAATTTAGCAGTTCACCATGAGCTCCATAATTGGTTTCACCATGACCCATAAGATCTCAGAATTCCTTGTTTTTAAACTGTTATACACCGCACCAAAAAACAACCAATGACTCCTTTTAAGCTATTAGGTGTTCACGCGACTTAAGCTGAAAATTATAAAATAAAATAGTACCTAAGAACAAAGTGTCTTCCCCTTATAAATAGATACTGTAAGTAGTGTTAATAGACACTTTCTTATGTTAAATATCCTTTTTAGTACATTAGGTTTTACTTATTAGTCTTAAGTTGGGCTAGATCGTAAGGTTCCTTGATGTGTCAGTGAAGAGACAATTTATTTAATTAAAAGCTTAGCTCGGGCTTTGCGAACGTAAGAGTAGATAAATCTTATCGCAGGAATCCCCGAAAACTTCGCCGATATCAAATTAATAAGTGCCATGCTCAGGCAAAACGTTGAATGATATGAACGTGGTACAGAAAATATAGTATAATTAAAATAATGAAATAAAAAGAAACCTAAAAAAATTAATAGATCTCACTTCGCTCAAGGTGAGCGCAAGAAAAAAAATCATTTACTTCCATATCGAGGGCGTACTAGAACTCTCTAAAACCCTCCGTCACTCTTTAAATTAAGTTTAAACAATAACTAATATATATACCAAATATATTCTTCTTCTACCGCATTTACCATGGTAAGTGTTCAGAGGAGTTGTTCTGACTAATACCTGCAGCTGAGTTTCATCATTGGACGTCAAGGCAGAATGCAAAATACCATCCGTATCATCTCGACGTCCGTTGTTCTGCAAGCGTTTCTTAAGGCAATTTTTGCCGCGAACGACTATATGGAACCAGCTGCCCACTGAAGTATTTCCGCACCAATTCGGCTTAGGGTCCTTCAAGATAAAAGCGTACCAATTGTTAAAAGGCCGGCAATGCATTTGCGAGGCTTCTGGCAATGTTTGTGTCCATGGGCGGCGATATCACTTAACATCAGGCGAGCTTCTTGCCCGTTTGCCTCATGTCTCCTCGTGTGTCAAATTTAACATCGAGTTAACATTAAACAATCACTAAGATCAAAATTATATATCTTTGATAATCACGCGTAGATCACTACACTGAAGTCGTAAATCACGTTATATTGATTATTATCAAAGCATTTAATTCAATATTGATTGTGAAATTTAATTAATTTCGTACAACTTGGTAACAATGATAAGTCTTATCAATGTTTACACAAGATTTAGATTGTTGCTAGTGCATTTGTAAGTCAAACAGTGGTCGGGGTGAAATTCAATGTCGAACTATGAGTGATATTCAGAAATGAAAGCGCGTACTATATACGAATCGTATGTCAAATGTCAATACATGTTTGACGTACGGGAAGTCAGACTAATGGCCGCCATAGACGTTCAAGTAATTTAATCAAACTGGCTGGATCAAACCGTTTTATCAAATTGGCATAATCTGCAAAGCGACCACACACCTTCACGCAGGCTTGAAGTAGCGTCAGTTCAGTATCGAACCGGACGAAGAATTGTTGTGTGTATGTGGCCGTAAAAATGTCATGTACAGACGACGCTATAGCAATAGTAGGTTTAGTATTTGCTTTGAAGGCCAAAAAAGGACAAAAGAACGTACTGTATGGTGTAAAAAAAGGCTCATGAAAAGAGACGAATATTTGCATATAAACTTGTTAAATGAATTGAAATTTGCTCCTAAAGATTGGCATAATTATTTGCGAATGAATGCACGGTCACGGTCTGCATTCGGTTCTATTTCTTTAAGTTTTTCTATTAGTTTACAATAAGCAGCATTCCGCTTATCTCTATTATGGTAATTTTTATTTTTGACGTTCCATAAACAGGCTTCATTTTGATATATTTGTATGAATTCTTCTAATACATCGCAGTTCGTCATTATGCACTGCAAGCTGCAACACGTCCGCTAGGTAACACTTCCGCAGCAACAACTGAGCGCTCGCAACACACACGCTCAAATTGTTCATCAAACAGTTTGATCAAACCAACTGATCAAATAAAAAAACGAAAATTCATATTTCTTCAAACAATTTGATAACTCATTAAATTTGATCAAATTTTACCACAGACACTCATGCCAATTTGATAAAACGGTTTGATTCAGCCAGTTTGATTAAATTACTTGAACGTCTATGGCGGCCTTTAGCCCTTAGCGCTGCTGTAACTGATGTTCAAGCCGCCGCGGCCGTGAAGTACAAGAACACGGGCAACGAAGCATCGATCTTTCGGTGGAAGTGCTTTTATGCGCACGAGTTAATCTATATATATGAGAATAGCTTTGTCTTGCTAAAACTCGTGAACGGCTGGCTTGGCTAATTATAATCTGGCATTATTTGTGGAACTTCAGGGAAGGCTTAAACGGTGTGACTAAATAATTAAAGAGCGTACCACTTCCTGAAAGGCCGGCAACGCACTCGCGAGCCCTCTGGCATTGAGAGTGTCCATGGGCGGCGGTATCACTTAACATCAGGTGAGCCTCCTGGCCGTTTGCGCCCTGTTCTAAAAAAAAAAAAAATCAGTGGCGATACAACCTCTTTAAGTCTTCGCATCTGAACCTTGCCCTGAACGTCCAGACAATAACTGGATTGCAAAAATGAATTGCTATATAATCGTTTGTCTGAAACTTGACAATGCCTAGACCGATTTGGCTAATCTTGATCTTGGAATATTTGTGGATGTTCAGGGATGGAACATGAAACATGTATGATGTATAAATAGTTTAATACAGATTTTTTTTTGTATATTTACACATCACAAACATACTAGTCATAGTACGCGCTCTCACTCAATTATAGTCGTTTAAGATTTGACTGTGTTTAAGCCTAAATCGCTTTTTAAGTGTATTTGTTTTGTTCCTAATGTCCCCGATGCTATAATATATATATACCATACCGGTTATATTAACCAAAATCAAAGGTCCCGGCTGAATTATTTTGTATTAGGTACTTAATAACAATTAACAACGTCATCGGCTGTTACGACTATCAGTTTTTACGGCCGAATATGAGTAGTCCCTTCGATGTCGTTACCGAAGATTGACTGATTTTGATGGTATATATAATATAACCCTTGTTAAGAAAACTCGAGAGGACTGGCGTAGTCATTTCTCCAATAATATTTCTAATCATAGGCCAGAGCCGTTTTCCTGTGCTTTTCGGTGGTGTCAGCAATCAACATCAACAACGGTGGGGTCAACATCAGTACCGTTCCGCTTCGTTCCGGTAGGGAATATGAAACCAGTCGTATTTTCTTCAAACTTGGCGATTCTGTCTTATATATTTGTCTTATTAAAGGGGATAGATTAATAAATAATGCAAGCTAAGACCCGAGGTAAGAATAAAAGCAGCAGTGTTGGTCGTGCACCTTTCTGTGTGCGCACTTTACTTTCGTTCGACCCCTGAAGGAAAACATCGTGAAAAAAATCGTGGGGTTATTTTTTTATTAATAACTGCGTTATTAGAATCATTACAAAGTCTTAAGTCCAAGTAATTAAGATAATCGAGTCGTCGCGTCGATGTGATAACCTTTTTATCATTAATTCGACTATCAATGTGACACTTCGTTGACTATATGTAGATATAAAACTGGTATATTGGAGCTTAATTGCGCTAATTCAGATATGTATTTTTATATATGTGACCCAGTGAACGTAGCTTGCACACTGGTGACATTTTTTTATTTCTAAAGAGATTAAATATTTCCCAGCCAGGGACAAGTATTTATTGGTAAATAATCTTTTCGTTTGTCGTATTTTTCTTTACTTATAATTAATGTTTCCCACCGTTTAAACTTGCACTTTCACAAAATATATTGCAAGATTATAGCTAAATCGGTCGAGTTTTAGCGGAACAAACGAATAGCAATTCTTATGTATTATATAGATTAACTCCTGCGCATAAAAACACTTCAACCGAAAGATCGACGCTTGTCCGGCAGTCTCTTCTTATAGGCCTATTATTAAAAAAAATTATTAAAAAAAGTTGGTCAACAGACTTTTCGCAAACAAAAATAACAATCAAAACGTCAACAATCTAACAGGCAAACACTATACTTAATCACTATATCTTACAAACAAACAAAATATGAGTAATTTTAAAGAGTGCTATTGGCTTATAGGTTTGAGTTGAAAAGATTTGCATAATCTTAGAAACTAAGAGATGCCTGAGTGAGAAGAAATGGAGTGAAACATTTGGTTATAATTGAAATGATATGTTCTTGTAAATTAATTATTAATACTGACGTTCCTGACTGGTTAGTAATCAGTTATTGTAAAAATGTTCTTGTTTTATTTAATGGGAAAAATAACAATAAAAACTTCAACCGATTAACAGGCAAACACTATACTTAATATCTATATTTTACAAACTATAAATATGGGATCTAAAATCGAAATATATAAATGATAACTAATTACAAAATTTTGGAAAAGATAGCTCTGTGAAACTGTGAGTAAGGGGCCATTCAAGTATTACGTAAGCAGATTTACTGCAATTTATCATTTCCCCCCCTCGTCAGCAAAAGTAAGCAAATCTCTCAAAAATAATAGTACAGAAACGTATTAATTTTTTGTATTAATCCTCGAATGTATTTCGCTTTCAAGCATAGACAATGTGTGGGTAAATATATTGACGTAATCACCAAATATAAAAATCAAAGCCCCCCCCATAGGGCTTACGTAATACTTCATCGGCCCCTAAGAGAAGGACTAATTACACATTCTAAGAATGGTAGCGTTAGGACCTAGGACGGGTTTTCGCAAGGCGAAAGGTTTAATAGGGCATTTATTTAGTTCTATTATGTTTTGTCTGTATCGCAAAACATTGCTCATAAATATGCAAATTTAAGATTTTTTGCTGAATAAAACATGTCTGTAATCAATACTTATGCAATCCTCTGAATACATAAAAAATAAACCTGTTTTTAGCTTCCGCATTAGCTTTGCGAGTGAAGTCCAAAGTTTTATATACCGCACTGAAGTTTTTACCCACGCGATTAAATTAATCCGTAATTTCGGTTTCTGGATTATGTCTCTAATTATGGTTATACTAATATTATTTTTTGTATTTATTCATTAGTCCTAAAACAAAGCAAACAAAATATAATACAAGAAAATATGACTTCATACATTTAACACACATACATCAATTATATTAGAACATACTTTCAAATTAGTAAGGAAAAATTTACTAAAGCAAACAGCTTTAATAAAAAACTGGACTGATTTAAAAAACATATTTGACCAATACAATACTAATATCCGCCCTAATAAGTAGGGTTTGGGGTAAATGTTCACCATTTTCCCCAAAGCTGGTTGCTAGTAAATAAAAATTCTAGAAGACCATAATGAACACAAAATAGGAGTAATTTTAAAGATATTGGCTTATAGACTCGAGTTGAAACGATTTGGATAATCTAAGCGATAAAACTTTGAGAAAAAATGAAGTGAAACATTTGGTTATAATTAAAATACCATATTCTTGCATTAAATTGAATTGCATACCAACCAAGTACTAAAATAGCAAGGAACTATGATACAAATATGTTTTTTTGTGTGAGACCCACAACTAGCAGTTAAATCGCGGTTGTCCAGCGGTTTTTCTCAGTCAGTAGGTACTCAGTAGCTAAATACAGCGCTGGTATGACAGCAGTGCGGCCTTAGTTTTGTCTAGCGTGATCACGCCTTGAACTCTGAGGTCACTTACAAATTGCGATTCTCAAATGTTTTGTTTATTTACAAGACAAGACTATATTCATATTATTCTGCGTAAATAAAAATCATTACGTAACTTAAACAATTTTTTTATAGAACAGGGGTCAAACAGACAGGAGGCCTATCTGATGTTTAGTGATACCACCAATAGACACTCACATTTGCAGAAGTCAAAAAAGTCAAAAATCATTTATTCTTATAGGTAACACAATGTACACTTATGAACGTCAAAAAAAGAAGGCTCGCAAGTGCCTTGTCAGTCTTTAAAGAATGTCCCTATTGGTAGATCACGTTGATGGCGTAGAGGTCTTCCACGGTCCGCTTCAGAAGACACTTTTGCGAACTATCGAACTGTGGAATCAACTCCCAGGGGGATCTTCCCTGGGAGTTCTCAAATTTTTAAAAGTAGTATACAAAGGCCGGCAACACACCCTAAAATGGGTGTCCATAGGCTGCGATGACTGCTTGGGCATAGTCTTTTTTGGCTCCTTATAGTATAAAATATTAAAAAAAAAATTGTACCTTGTGTGTGAATTAATCAAAATGTTTATTCTGCATTGAATGCTGTGTGTGTGTTAAATTATTTTTAAGTAATGAATAATGACCACAATTTTTACGGGCAATTTATTTGTGATTAGTCATTGTATATACCGCTTCTACTATATTTTTAATAGCGATAGTGTATATACAATATAACGGCGAGCTTGGGGAACAGGTATTAATAACAAACATCGTTTATATCATGGAAATAATAAAGTTTTATACTAAAATAATTTAAATCATAATTCGGAGCACATATTATTGTTTACTCGTCCTATGTTAAGTGAGCCCATGGACACTCACATTGCCAGAAGGCTTGCAAGTGCATTACGCTCTTTTCTTGAAGGGACCCTAAGTCGAAATGGTTCGGAAATATTTAATTAATATGGGCAGCTGGTTCCATATAGTGGTGGAGCGCGGCAAAAACTGCCTTGAAAAACGCATTTTTTTTAGTTAAGATTCTAAAGATTTTTAATAATTGATATCTTCAATGTCGTAGTGTGGCCATGGACGGACCGCATGTTGCAGTCGATACCGACTGCTATAAGCGGTCGCCGCACGGCGATCTGCAGTTTCCATACTAAATTCATATCCGCAATACACGGACCGCACGACCAGTTTCTGAGCGGTCAGAGCAGTCACTCTGCGGTCGAGTTTCGCCGTGCGGACGACTTCTTAGAGCTGCCGGACACACCATACACGGACCGCTACAAGCGGTTGCTGCCGACCGCACGCCTCTCCCAATAAAAGTAAAATACTAACAAATTCATCAAATGAAACCACGGACATTCTATAGTAGTTGAAAAACCTTTTAGTGTCTTCTCTCAGCTGGGGATACAAAGTATGAAATATTCCATGCTGTTCTCTTGATTGTAGTATTGGACGCACCCACATACTACGGTGTCTTCTACGCCTACGCTTGCGTAATAATAGTACAAGTAGCAGTGTTTCTTCATCGAATTCCATCTTGTAAATGAACTCGCATCAGTATTATTTTGCGCACACAACTGCTCCAAGCAGTCTGCATTATGCGGTCGTGTTGAAGTCGTGTGCGACTCTACAGCAGTCGGTATTGACTGCAACATGCGGTCCGTCTATGGCCAGCGTTAGTCATGCAATTATCACATTGGACTTTGGCCGTATTGTAATATTCGTTCTGCTTGGAATTTAATTGTCACGTTAATTAAACGTTGCGTGTGATTATAATGTGTGCACATTAGCTAAAAGCCATTATATATTGACGTCCGTTCCACAACTGAGTTTTATATAATAAACATATATGTATTCGTTTATATGTATATGATAAAAATGGAACAATCAACTCTCTTTCACTCTACCTTAAATAATAATCTTTAACAGCAGGTAACCCTTATTTGCGGCCAGATTTAACTAGACACCCAAAAAATTCGCTTCAATTTGATATATAATTAATAAATGTATGTTAAGAACGTATTAATGTATCGAAATCATACCTATTTACACCTGGCTACGAAGAAGTGCGGCGGAAAATTTATGTAAATTGCCGTGATGTAGACGATATTTTATTTAAATAACAAGTGAACGAAATGTTTTCCAAAAATCAATTCAAAATAATTTCATTAAAAATACTAGCTGCCAAATTTTGATAGGCACCTTGGTAGATATACATTCTCCTAACTATAAATATACGTAAAAAATTGGTTTTTAGCAAATAACCGATGAGCGCACCTATCCTGCGGCCGGATCTTAGACTTTCTGATCTGAGATCTGAGGATATTTAACAAAGTGTTCAAAAACACTTCTAAGTTAATTAAGTTAGACTTAAATGACTTATTAGTATTAAAGGCTAAATCGCAATGTTCCATTATGTCTTAGACACATGTATTAAAACAAAATATACATAATATTGTTAAGAAAATAAATGCTAACGAAATTATGAACCATAAACATATTACAACTAATAAAAGTTTAATTACCCATTATAGTAGTTATATTGAATGTATTATGGTAACATAAAATGTAATTTACGAAATTAGATAATTAATATACGAGAAATACTTGATAATTTAGCTACGTATTTAAATTTATTTTTAGTAATAATATTAATAATGAAAACTTTATTCATGACAAAATTCATATATAGTCGCTAGTCCCCACACGAGGGAGTGCCTGTGTAGTGGGTAACTAAATAACAATTAGTCAGTACATGGTATATATTTAAAACAGTTTTTTGAGAAAAAGTGGGTTTAATGTTACAACTAATCATCACACAAGTCTTATAAGACATTAAGTGTGTGTGAATAGGTGTGTGCGCGCATGTATTTGAGAGTGTCACTAAGAGTTTTTTAGCACCTTAGAGTCATGCCAAGATTCGTTGTAACGCCTCTGTAGACTCGAAATCCAATTCAGCTGGCGTTATTTTTGAATGAAAAATCCAAGTTGAAGAAAGAAAATCTGAAGTACCTAAGCTTAATAATAGGATAATTTAGAAATTATGTTATATAAAAACTAAAGAATTAAAAATGTATTGGATATCGACATACAGACAGGGGTCATAGTTCGTTATGAATCTGATTCTAAAAGTAAGATAACTCTATGAAAAATAACAAGTTTTACATAATACGACAAAATAAAAATATACTTAAGTTACTCGTAAAAATAACACTGTCGTATTTATTATGACATAAAATAAAGTCATAAAATTTATTTCCATAGTAAAGATATCGCCTTAAAATTCTTTTTATAACAATCAGTTGTTTTATTAGTTATAAATACGTATATTATATATATAGAAACGTGTATTTATATTAGTTAATAACATGTTTTGAAAGCTCTATTCTAAAAATAATTAGCCTGGCAGGCTAGCACAATTCAAAATGAAGTAAACGCCAAATGCTTTTTTATTTCAATAACTCGTAATATATACAATATTTAATCAAATCGCTAGTAACAGCTCTCGGCCAAACTAATATGCTGAAATTCAATTAATTTTTGTCTCCATAATACTCGCAATGATGGAATAAAAACGAAATTAGGCTAAAGATATTATAGGTGACTGTTTTTGTATCGAGGAATTACATTATATTGTGTTTTTAATTCAAGCATCACATACTTAGATAGAAACTAATCTACGATGAATCATTTTGGTTATTCAAAATTCTAGTTCAAAATCATTTATTCATTTAGGTAACACAATGTACACTTATGAACGTCAATAAAGAAAAACCTTAAATGCTTCTAATTTTACATTTCCTGCCAGTTCTCAAATTAAGGGCGTAGAACGGACGAAAAGAACTGTAAATAAACTCTTCGCCACTCTTTTAAGTCGCCAAGTTTTTTGTTTTACAAAATGTTTGTAGGGAGCTGCAACCATTACACCATGTTCCACATGACATCTTAAGTAATTAATAATAATAAAAAAATAGTATCCGCTCTTAACGCTAAGCTCGGAGGTTCTGGGCTCTCTGGAGAAACAGTAATTGCTTTGTATACTAAAAAGACTGATGATCATATAGACGTTCAAACCTTCAAGCCCAATAACAGACGGAATTTTATTTAAGATAATATTTTTACTAGGCTGAATAGACCTATTTCTTCACCTTCCCAGCCATTGTTAACCGCCTTGGCAACGCTCCAAAGTTTATAAACTGTGTTCCCGTAAATAAATAATTGTGGGAAATGCATTACATTTGATATCAGGTCAAGGTTATGACACTGGCGGTGCAATAAGTGTTTGGCACGAGATTCTGCTTACCACAAAAGGTTTAGTTAGATCGTGAAACTGAATATTTTCATACACGTATACATCAGTGGCACTACAACCTTTTTGTTGTACCTGTTTCCGGTAGTCTACAGCAAGCCGGTTTCCTCACGATGTTTTCCTTCACCGTTCGAGTGAATTTTAAATGCGCAGATAGACAGAAAGTCCGTTGAGGCACAGCCGGGGATTGAACCTACGACCTCAAGGATAAGAGTTGGACTCTGAAGCCATTTCAACCAATTCGACTTTAGGCCCTTCCAGAAAAGAGCGTACCAATTCTTAAAAGGCCAGCAACGCACTTGCGAGCCGTCTCGCTATGTGAGTGTCCATGGGCGGTGGTATCACTACATTACATTACATAAAAAAACCTAATTCTCTCGCTTTGCTTTGATGGAAGTACGGCAGTGCGTCCGCCAAGTCTATCCGTACCATCCTTTTCTCGAAACAGTACTGGATAAAAGTACGTAATAACTTAAGAAAGAAAGTCACTTAAGTAGAGACGGAATTAATTGACTTTTTACGGTAGAACTGCGTTGCAAGGGTTTTTTACAATTTATGTTTTTGATTGTATTTTACGCTATTCTTGACGGTCTTTGTAAACTGTAATTCCTTACATATTTTTTTCAGGAAAATGTATGATTATTTACTTATTAAAATGAATGATAATAATTTCCAGTTATTTTCGAAATAGCCGGTAGTTACTGTCATAAATACAACGTCGTTAAAATTAATTGATGTTGTATGTTGTATGGTCGATTGTTTGTGTGATGTACACATATATTTATGAATAATTAAATATTATTGTTTAAATTAATGCAATGTCGCTACAACCTATTTTTTATATTATTATTAACGATTTATAATCTGATTAATAAAAAGATATCTGGGTTAAGTACAAGCGCTTCTGGCAAATTCAGAATGTGTGATATATAAAATAGTTATCTGCATTTTTTATCTTGTATATTTAATAAGTGAAACTGGTTTGAACAGTAAAATATTCCGTCTAGTCTGGATATCATTGGACTGTTTCGTCATACTATAAAAATAAAAACCATTCTTTTAATAATAATTCAGTTGGCTGATGTTGTTCTTAAAGCAATTTTATTATTGTTTTTGATTAATTAAATTGTTGAGAAAAAATATACGCATGTACATTAATTTACCTATCTTCCTAACTAGTAGCCATCCCAGTATGAAACTTCTTGTATACTTAAAATATATATTGAGCAATTTTTTGAAATAAAAAAACATTGGTCGAAGTGCCTGACTCATTCAGACCTCAAAATTTATTGATATTTTAATGAAAAAGGAAAAAGAAAAGATCTATGAGAATTGCAAAGCGTGATTTATTTTCTATTATAAAATCTACTAAAAAAAAACGCAATTTCAATTAGCATTATTTTCTAAATATTAACTTTATGATGTTTACGTTTCTAAAGAAAACTAACCATCAGAAAAAAAGTTGCGTAATTGCGTTCCTACTAACTAGTAGTATTAACCCAAATATAAACAAATTATACGACCTCACACGTTTTCGCTGTCCCCTTCACGTGAAATGCCCCTAATATAAGACTGCTACAGAATTTTAGCTAAATAATTATTCTAGAAATAGGATTATTTATTGTTCTATTAGTGTACAAATAAAATTAATTTTATTGTCAGGTTGTGTTGTCAATGGCCACTCCTACTTTTATTCTATACTTTTTTTTAAATGAGGTGAAAATGCGCTTACGCAGGCCCGCGCCTTGCATGTCGACTGTCGGACTGTGGTCTGGGTCTACACTCAAATCCCTATTCAAAGCAGCGAGACCCCACCTACTTAAAACACCTCAGCCTTTCACACGGCCTTAAGATGAGCCCTCGGGGTTCGCCAGTTCTACGCAAGGGACCCGGGCTTATATCCGACATAGAGAGCTCATTCACGACCTGCGGTTCCAGGCCTCTCGAGATCGAAACCACAGCCTTAAACCACCGGCCAGTCATCGCCATACCTCTCCCTCAATCGCTCAGCAGCCTTCTTCTGCAGTATTACATGCTCACGCTTTTGTTCTATACTGGGCTATCCTGCTCCATCTCTTCAGCAGACTTTTTACTTGACGTCCCTTCTTTTACCTTTTCTTTTATGCCATTCTGATAATGACAATTATTTTACTTCTTATAATGTATCCAGTTCCTTTTGTAGAAAGCTATAAACATACGTACATAACCATTAAAATATTTCTCAAGTTTGCTCATTACAGCCGTGTATAATTAGCACATGGTCTCAGCTGATACTCATGTCGTTCACCTCTGCTACCATATTTTGTATTCTAACGCGTCTTTCAATACTAATTGCTATGCTGTTTGATACCTCCAAGCATATGAGGAATTGCTGTAGTAATACTTTAGTTTGTAATAAAATGGAAAGTATCTTTAAAAGCTCTCTTTGTCTGTTTATCTCTTTTTTTTCTATCTACTTTTGTAAGATTATAGTGAACTATATAACAGACACTACATTTATTATATTTTATTTTCAAAAACATGCAAACTGATACATTGTTACTTAAGAAAAATGAAATACAATAGGCAAACAACAAACACATCACAAAAAATACATCGATTCATAAATTATAAAAACCAAAAGATTTCAAAGTGTGAGGGTGGCAACTATGGGTATCCGACACAGCTCTATCAGAATGGAAATCTGGATATCGGTGAGCTTCGGCCAAAACGCCTTCTTCTGAAAAGAGAGACAAATGGGATACCTGGGGTGCACGATATTTAAATTAAACGGTTAGGGCAATTAACCTGATTGTTAAATATCTCAAACTAATAATTTAATTTAAAAATGTAAGTTATGGTAATATTGGTAATATTATATAGAAAATCGTAAGATTGTTTAAACTTGCAACGCCTTAATCCTATCTTCAGAGTTAGATCAAACCTTAAAGATAGGATTTAGGCGTTGCAGGATAGCTTACATTTTAATTTATACCCGCAATATTATTTTATTGAAAATTATTTGTTTATTACTTGACAGTCACAATTCTAACAGATGGCGCTGTGTTGAAAGTACGTTTCACACAAGCTACAATTTATGGCATAACCACCAAAAAAGCAAGGTTGTCCCCATGACTAGTGTTCTCCTACCGTTTACCTTAAATAGTTTACTACTGTGTAATATAACAAAAACCTTAGCCACAGCAACGCTTGGCTGGGTCTGCTAATAGTCTATAAAAAAAAATGTAAGGTGGTCAATTATGTGCTGGTATTTTTGTAATGAATTTAATTGATTGTTTTTTGTTGCAGATTAACAATTAGGAGCTGAAATGTTTATAGACGAGAATGAGACGTAAGTACTTTTATAAGTTTAATGTATGTTTATGACTGTCAATAAATTATAGATTTGTGTGTTATTTGTTAAATTACTTCTATTTATCATGTTTTCTTTTTCGTGTTGTGTAACTGTTGATAGTCGGTGCAAAGAGATAGATAAGGCAATCAAGGTGTATAATAATAAACATTGAAAGATCTTCCTACTTATTATGAAATGAAATGAATGAATGAAATGGCTCGACCGATTATTATGAAATTTTTTAGGCATCTATCTTTCAAACCCCTAATTTTATTTTGTAGATTTTTTTATTTTATTTTTTTTACATGATATACATACATACAACCCCTAATTTTCACCCCGCTACGATCAATTTTTCATTATTTTAGAAAGTTATTATTATTAAACTAAAATAAATGTTTCCTAGAAATAATATACATGGCAAAACAACCGTGTGTCGGGTCAGCTAGTTATTATTATAGAAGTTCTATTAGCGACACGTTGTATGTGTTAGACTTCCAGCATTTCTAGCTATATTCCCAACTGTTTATCCAAAACCACGTCAGATACCCAAACCTACTTGCCAGAAGGCTCGCGAGTGCGTTGCCGGGCTTTTAAGAATTAGTTGGAATTTATAGCGAACATACGGAGTTTGTTTGGTAATATTATTTTATTGAATAAATTTGTAATTAACCGTATCTTATACGGTTATAATATTGATTTGCATTCTATTATTGGAAATAAACATCAGTTTATTATCGGTTAATAACTGATCCTACGAAATGTAATCTTCTTTTAATCTTATCGAGCCAAGAACATATATGCGTGTTAATATATGTGTTGGTTTATTCTGTGGTAGTGCCTTGACGGATGTACTGTTTGTAATAATGAGTGTGTATAATCGAAAGTGAGTAGAAATTTAATTTTAATTGTATTTTTTTGAGTAAAAAAACAATATTTTCTTGAAAAAATGGTTACAATATTTTAGTATAATTTTTTAATGTATGAGAAACTCGAGATTAGGGATTTCCCCAATAAGGATTTTCTCTAAGGACTCCTTGGTTTTGTTTTACCCAAACGTAAAGTGGAAAAGCCATTTCGATTAAATATTATTTTAATTGTTTATTTTCTTAAGTTAGAAATTATGGTTTATTTGGAGATTTGTGGGTGAAATCGAAACAATTAGTATTATGGAAATATACAGGAAAGCCCGCTTACTTATAATTATTTTTATAAAAATACCAAAGAACCAATATAGGGATTAGTTTTGGTGCCTGAAGGGCCACACTGCAGTTCAAATTACTTTCCTTGAAAACTAGAGTTAAGAGAAAAAAAAACAATTGCCAAATGCGCTAATTTATTCCAGTCCATAAATACATTTTCTTCTAGACTTTTGATACGCTTTTTGTCACTAATTCCCTAATTAATTACTGTATAAGATATATAAATTATAAAAAATATTTTATGCTCCGCTCCGTATAAGACTGCTATTGTTATTACAGTGAAACCTGGTTAAGTGAGACATCAAGGGACCTGCAATGTCGTTTCACTTATAGAGGTATTCCACTTACCCAGTGTCTCAGATATACAGGTATAAATAAATATTTGTCTCATTTACAGAGGGTTCCATTAATAGAGGTGCGAATACAGGTTATTTCAGTTATAGAGGTTTATGCATATAAAATTTACTCGCTGTCTTAGTTATAGAGGTAACTATGATGATAAATCGAAAGAACAAATCCCAGATATTGAGGCTTACCTCGTCCCACTAACAGAGGTAATTCAGTGCCAAAGTGTTGGGACCTCAGCATGAGTTCCACTTATGGAGGTTTCTCACTTATCCAGGTCCCACTTAACCAAGTTTCACTGTATTACAGTTTCAAATGTAATCTACTATATAAAAATAAGTCGGGTTTTCCTTCCTGACGCTATAACTTCAGAACGCACGAACCGATTTCCACGGTTTTGCATTCGTTGGAAAGGTCTCGGGCTCCGTGAGGTTTATAGCAAAGAAAATTTAGGAAAAATGTCAACAGAAAAGCGGGATCACCAAACGAAATTACATAAAACGAAGCCATCTGGTGGCGAAACGGAGTTCGCCGAGTTTGCTAGTATGTTATGATTGTCTTATACTGTAATAAAATGTTAAGGAAATGTGAATTTCTTTGACATGACATTAAAAACCTAATTAGTATTCGAATGTTGTAATTAATATGTAAATTGTATTCTTTTTTTTCGGTTTTTATTTATTTTAAGCTAATTTATATCATGTGGCATTTTAAAATCATTATAAAATTTGAATAAAATAAAATATGTTTATTATGGAACATAAGATACATGTATCACTTATTCCACGTCATTAAATTTGAATTTGTAGGCATCCCTACTCATCGGCTAAGAAGACAGAGGGTGTAGGTAATGTAATTAATAAATAAAATATACAGCTATCATTTATTACATAAGCAATAATAAAAATAATTAAAAAGGAAATTAAAACAAATTTAAAAAAGTTTGGTCCCCTTGGCAATGTACCTTTAACGCTGGCAGCATTTCCTCGCTGTATTGCGATACTTATTCGTTGAGCGAGGAAAGCACCAGCTCTGGGGTCACCGGTACTATCTACCAGGCGACAATTTAAATCTTTAATTAGCGCCTGTGCACTTGAACACCACGACCCAAGAGTCTCTACTCCAAAGAGAACAAAATCAAAGTTGGAGGAAAGACTCTTATGTTTGAGCCGTTTATTATTTTCTGTTCCGCCCCAGCTATAAAGAAAATATATTCTTATCGTCATATATTGTCAGTACAGGTATACTATGTAAATAAGGGGCTCTATCTCATACCAAACATTTTTTACGAAATATATTTTTTTCTGCTTAAGAAAAATTGCTAGTATTTTTATTCATGTTTAATTTGTCATATATTTTAGATAAAAGACCTCGTAACATATACCGTAGATTTAGCATTATGTATGATGTGTTAAAATAAATAAATGGCAGTATTGGGCCGGAGCGTTCTATAAGGTGGTCTGAAATGTTGTCTTTGATTTGTGATTCAATAGCCTTCGAGAGCGATACAACGATTCCATACAATTTTTTGATGGCATTTTTATAGTTTCGGTCCAGCATTCTCTTGACGTCGGTTATTCTTCGGTTGAAAATTAAATACAAAGTGGAAAATAGTCTATAATGCGAAGCCTTAACAACAGACGTAACACAATAAAAAAGTTAAAGTGGAAATGGGCTGGTCACATTGCCCGCGGTTGTGATTACAGATAGGTCAAAGAGGCCCTTAGGAATGGCCCAGTGGGAAGAAAAATGAGGGAATGCCCACGAGAAACTTGGGAGCATGAAATACGTGAGGTCATGTACTAATATTAAATACAATTGTAACATAAACTTAATGTAAACCTTATTATAGTACTTGAATATAGGATAATTTCTTTAGCATCTTTGTGATTTGAAAGTCGATTAAACGAAAAAGCGACAGTAAAAAGAGATAGACACATAAATTCATAAGATTTAACGTGGGAGAAAATGAGATAGGAAGCATTATACAGTGTATAAACTTTAAGTTAGTTTAAAGAAAAGTCTAATACTATGAGTACATTTAGATAAAAAAGTCTAATTTACATACATGTAACTAATTTATCATTCAATTCTCATTATTTTGAAACCAAAATTTATAAAGGTTTCACTTCTACCACGTGTAAATTGTTTCAGATGTGTGACTAATCCGTATTTTATGAATAAATCGCATTAGCCGCTAATCAACGTTTATAAGTAGGACGGTTACTTAACTCAGTAAAATATGTCGTTGAGGCGAAAGTTGGCGGCGCGTTACCGTTTCGCTTGGGCGCTCGCTTCGGCATTCGGTACTGGTCCGACGCTTGTTTGACTGGATTTATGTAATGCAGCGGACTCATTTACAAGTGTTCTACAACTAAAAGGTTTCTCAACATATACTACTGGCCAAGTCATAAAAAATAAGTTTTTTTATTGATTTATTAACCACATACACTTTCCTTACATTACTAAACCAATACGATAATGTCGAAAAAATATATAATATTAAATACATAAGTTACACAAGATAGTGTCGGAGACAGCATTCAGTAAGAGCAACGTCTTTGTTAACGGGGATCCGTGCAACAGGCTGGTGCTGGCTCTTGCATATTACCCTGGCCTTCTCCGTCACTCATACTGCATAGGTACAGAGAAACCGAGCTCTTGATGAACACTTGTTTCTCTCTTCTTTCTCTCCTTCCACTCATGTCTCATAAGAGTGCGGACAGATAACATTGCATCAGTGCTAAATAAAATGTTTTTTGTTGAAAACACTAGCAATTATAGTTCCAAAAATTAAAAGTATACTTTGTGAATAATCGAAACGCCATGTAGCATTTATTTGTGTCGAGACCTAATGGGTTTTTCGGTTCAAAGATACTTTATTTCTCAAAGAATTTTAAGAATCGGTACGCTCTTTTAAAAGGATATTGTTTACAAATTAAAACGAATAGTATAGAATCGCAAAGATTTATTCAACCAGAACGTAGTACATTCAGGTAGATCAAAGTCCACGACGCAAGGTTACATAGTGATCTGGCAATTATAGTGATTGAGTTGGGATATAGCAGTTGCGTCAGTGTTCTCGTCATATCTAAGGCTAGAGACTCACTGAGGTTTCCTGAGAGTATAATGGGACAGGTGTAACCAAGACTGGTTTTTAGGTTACTTTATGATCGAATCTATGGAGCTAAAGCTGTTAGAATAATTGTAGAATATACTGGTAACGAAATTAAAAGAATTCCTCAAAGGTGAACTGAAACTAAAGAAAAAGGTGAATTCGTGCTGCCATCTCTAACATTGGAGCACAAACTTGGATTTCCCAAAACAAAACGATTCGTGCCAGCGTGCGGTAGAAAGTATTATTCGAATTGAATTACGCGACAAACAGAACAGTAAATGTATCCGCAGAAAAACAAAAATCATTGATGCTGAACTACTTATGGAGATGAGGCGTGTAGCCATAGAGCGATGGGCTGACGTGATCGAAAGGGTTGCTGGAAAAAAATTGATGACGATGGGGCCGTAACTTGAGTAGTAAAATTTTATATATATATTTTGGTAAGGTGTAACGTTGTAACGATTTACAAAAAGCTATACCATCTTTCAGCCATTCTAAGAGAAAGGAGTTTTAAATTGACTAAAACGTTCTAGAAAAATTATGGTTAAGAGGGCTATAGGGACGAAGAGTTTTCTAAGGCACGAGCTAGCTAATTTATTTTATTCCCAAACAGAAATTTAGACTAGGCCTTTAAGCAAAGAGCGCATTACTTTCTTCGTACTTTATTCAATTTTGTCCGTCTACTTGCATGCACCTAAAATAAGAAGTGTAGGATATAACGCGTAAATAGGAAGTATACCTACTATGCATAGATAGCTGGAAAATCTGAGTCGGATAACATTGGACGTAATAATGTGGCGTCATCGCTCTCCGCGTAACATATGAGTAGTTTGAAAGGAAATATCAAGCAAAGTGGTGACACAGTTTGCGGCTTTCCTCAGGAAAATTTAATATCAAAAGGAAAGTCGATTCACGGCCAATGCATCAGTAACCACGTTATTATTTTGTCATGCAGGACTGACGTGTTTGACAGGAAGAAACCATCTTACATAAGAAGCATGTAATATGCCAACGTCATAATAAAGTGTTACTCATTACGTAAAGAATGTACAATTTTGTAAAAATAATGCTACACATTTTTGAAAGTTAAACCACAAAACACCTATTAGATTTGAGATGAGGAAAGGCGGTCGGTACACGTGCCGGTCTAAGACTACCCATTCATGTGACGGCAATATTCTCTACATAAATATAGATGAACATTGTAACTGACTCCTTTTTTAAAGAATTCTAAACCCTAGTCGCTGTGCTGATGAATTCGAATCAACCAAAAAAAAAAATATGTTTATTATGGATCATAAGATACAAGTATCACTTATTCCACGTCATTAAATTTGAATTTTCTTTAATAGCCCAGTAGGTGATGAGTCTTACTTGCCTGCATTGACTTTTCTGGTCTAAGGCCGGTTTCCTTCACCGTACGAGCGTGTGGTAAATGCGCACATAGAAAGTCCATTGGTGTACTGCCAGGTTCGTACCTACGACCTCAGGGATTTAGTCGTTATCAATACAAGAAGTATACCTATTTAACACTGAGTTCTTTTGACAGAAACACGTTTACAAGCATGTCTCCTTTTATAGTTTTATGAAGGTTGCCAGTTCAAGGTATAGTTGTCTCGTCCTGACACCTGACACCTGTCATGTTTTATAGTATTGGTACATATCGCCGAATTATACTGTACGTTAATATTGTTTTATAAAAAAAACTGTGAAAGAAAACAAAATATTGGAAGCACAAAATTGTTAATATAAAAGTAAAAAGTGAAAATTGAAACATTAAATTTTTCTCTTCTAGAAACGTGTTGTTTATGGTCCTGAATATTAAATAAACGTCGATTTTTGATATTTCCCTGGTTATTACATAGAGCTTTTCCGTGATAAACATTTATTGATATTTTGGGTGCTTTAATCGAAATCAAGGAATTATCAAGCAATTAATCCATGAAGAAAAGAGCGAACCAATTCTTAAAAGACCGGCAACGCACTTGCGAATGTGTGTATAGGCGGAGGTATCACTAACCATGAGGTGAGCCTCCTGCCCGTTTTCATTTTAAAATATGCATGAAGTATTTCGAGTTAATGTCCAATCGTCAATGAGTGTATAAAAAGCGTTGGATGCGATCAATATATCATAAATGGGATTGCTAGGTCAGTGTCGGATGCGACTGTCATGAGAGACCGTGACCCGGGGGCAGGGGTGGGGGGTGCGCATGCGTTTTCATTCATGAGTTCGTTGTAATAGAATTCCGGCGAGCTCGTCTTATTGCATCCGCATTTGTGCATCTAAGTTGGTGTAATAAAATTAATCGATCTAGAATCTAGATGGTTTAGATTTACTTCAGTTAATTAATAACTTAACTAACACTTAATAACAGTTTAAATCGGTTACATAGTATATGTATTGTAATATTCTATATTAATATTATTAATTACTTATAATTAGTATTGTAATATTGTATTTAATTTTAAATACTAGCTTGTATGTATATTGTTTCGCGATAACATAATTTTTGTGTCTAAGGCAGTGTTCCCAACGTGGCCCCACGCCCCTAAGGGGCAATTTTATTGTTAAGGGTGGCAATCGAACACAACGTGGAGACTTCAGATCAACCAAATTGGAACCTAATCTGTGAAGCAAGCATCAAGCGAACGGATCTCACTAAATTAAAATGATAATTTAATATAGAAAAATCTTTATTTAAAATATTTGTCTAAGGCATGTCGGTTTCCTTACGATGTTTCCCGTGACTGTACGAGCTAGTGTTTAATGCGCACATGGACAATCTGCGTATAGCCGTGATTCGAACGCAGGACCTCCGCTCGCTCAAGCCAAATCTGAAGTAGTAGTTTTTTTGTATATATATTTATATTAAAGTGCATGATATATTCATATATACTGTTCTACAGTTATAAGCTATATAATCTAAAGTACATGAGAATTATAGTAAACATATATATTTTTTTAAAAGGTCTCTTCACTGATACATCTTTTAACATTAACTAATAAGTAATTTAAGTCTAACTTTATTTATGACAAAAGGGTTGTGGCTCAATTCATATATCGCTGCTGTGTTGTGGGTAACTAGAAAACAATTCTTCCGTGGTACATGGTTCATGTTTAAAACATTTTTGTAAAGTGTTTTAGTGTTACAACTATGTGTTATAAGACATTAAGTATGAGTGAATGTGTGAGTATGTGAATGGGTTTGTATTATGCGCATGTATTTAAGAGTTGTTATGATGGTGCGCTGTGTCTGTGTTAGTTTTTGGACCGCAATAAGGCCTCTGTACTGCGAATGTACCAGGTAGCATTGACAATACTCCTGAGCACTTTGTTTTTGGAATTGCTTTGTAATCGAATGTAATAAAAAACACTAACTAAATAATAAAAATATTGCACATACAATTTTAGTTTTTACTCGTAATTTTTTGCTTAACAAAACGGATTAGGTACCAGTTCCTATTTAAAATTAATCAGCCCACTACCGAATATGTATATCGAGTTGCTCTGTATAGCATTATATTGTGTCTTAGTGCTAATCGGTAATACTAATACGTTCGGCCCTTAATGTTACGTAAGTAATAGGGCAGTATTTCATAATAATCTACGTGTGATTATCGCTTGTGAAACTAGCATTTTAGGACGCGATAACGAATTAAATTTTATTTTGTTAAATTATGTTTATTTGTTTTTCTTCAGCGTATTATATGAATTAAATTGTTATGTTTTACTCCGCTCATTGCAGTGAGCTATGGGCTTGTATCCTGCCCTTCAGGCGATTGACCAGTTGACCACCCCGCAACGCCCCAAGCCGTTAGCCAAGGTTTGAGTTTCATAGGAGACGCCCTTGCGTTAGTCGCGGGAAAACGCCCATTCCGGCTAAAACAGTCCGAGCTGAGCTGTAAAGGCCCTTAAGGCCAAAAGCGAGATTCCAAAAAAAGTGTGCGTATGTGTAAAAGATTTGGAGTACAACGAACTGTCTTGTCTTATGTCACAGACCTCAGAGCAAAGATGTTGCTAACAGTCATATAAAAGCATTTGTATGTAAGTTTTCTCGTACGTTGATAAACTTATCAAAATCCAAAGTTCATAAGGATAGAATCGATGAACTGTGGTTCAAAGTATTTGTTACGTAATACCTACTAGATCTTATCTATGTAAATGGTTACTTGAGCTCTATACATAGACGATATTGGTATTTGGTTTGATAATCGAGGTGGAAATCCATTTGCTTTTTCCCCTTGTGATCATCCCATTCCCATCGTGTGGAAGTGGGGGTATGTGGAGCCACATCCATTAAAACCCACCTGCATGCATGCTCCTTAGTATTACCATTGTACCACAGACATGGTACATTGTACGGCGAACAACTGGCGTTATATATACTCAAGTACTTTATTCCATGGGAGGTAGACGAACGTACTCTCTAGTGTTTTCTCTTCTTGTGTTTTCTTGTTCTAACTTTTGTTGGGTACATCGCGCAGTCTGTTATTTTTTACATTCTGTAATTACCAGTACACAAAAGCTTTTGCCTAAGCTTTTTGAGTTCAAAGGCCTCGTGGCAATGGTAAAAATACTGCGAAGCCTCCGGTATCTTCTTCTGTACCCGGTCCGCAAAAGGCGATGGAAAAAAATGCCTTTATTTTAACAGTCGAGAAACGGTACTGTTTGAGTAAATTGCACAAGGCAATTCCCGTGTCGTATGCCCTTTGAATGCCTAAAGCGAGCCGAGCTGGAGGCTATTTACAAGGCTTATGCGGGCTGAATTAATTAAATAATGTACGTTATAATTATATATACAGCGTAAACTCTATATAACGACACTCAAGGGACTGTGCCTATTTTGACGTTACAAAGAGTTGCCGATAAATGGAAACAAAAATCTGTATTAGAACAAGAAAGTTTATTTCAGACTAGTGTTAGTAATAACATAAAAACAATTCGTATTTGAACGCTATTGCGTTTTCTGTTATTTTTGTACTGTACCAGTAGTTAGATTGTATTTTTTTAGTTATTGAAATCATATCTTGCGATATTGAGGCATCTACGTGATAAAGCACATGCAAGCATGCGCAATTCGTAAAAAATGAACGGATTTCTTGAAAGTTCGGTACGTATGACGAGTACCGACAGTCGAGTTTATTTCTCGCTAGGACAATAAAGCGACAAAACAACGTACACAGCAACGCAGTTTTAACCAATTTCGGCAACTTTAAAAGTACTTTTTAGTATTTAATTGTTGTTGTTATTGAGAATGGGTGTAATGCTATGTAGAGGGTATAATTATATGGAAGACAAGCTAAACCAACCAAAGCAGAGTGATTTCAACGCTTTAGGGCGTTTGTCGTTAAATCGATGGACGTTAAACTATATCTTTATTTTATATCGCAATGGGTCTATTTATATTAATTTATTTACCAGATTCTTGGTACAAAAATATTCTGGTACAATCTAAAGTTCGCATATAATCTGCCACACATAATGGCGTGCAAATTTGTCTTAAAATGTTAAATAGAAATTACAATTATATTATGAGTCATGTCATTATAGTCAATTCTTATAATAGAGTCGTGACACCTAAAAGCTTTCCATTCGTTGTCAGTATATTGACGGTTATAACAAAACATCCATTAATATAACAAAATGGAGCCATTATCGCAAGTTTCACATTACGTAAATACATAATAATTTATGTTGTTATCGTGGATATATAATAATTAATTAAGGCATCGATGACAGCTGGTAATTAGGTTATATTCTTTTTGCAATTCAGTTTATTGACGGTATCACAATGCTATGACCGAGGAAATGGAGATAAGAGGTGAATAAATAAAAAAGGGTGCGTGTATTTATGTACGCGCGTAAGAAGTTATACTTCTTTGGCATTATTAAAAATAGTTTTTGATTAATCAAATAATTAATTACAATTAAATAATCTAAGGCTGGAAAAGGAGTCATTATAGTCAATAAAGTTCAGTTTACATTTGAAAAATTAAATAAATAAATATTTATTATTATTCTCTTACATTAAGTGTAACATAAATTCTATTATTATTCGAATGTTGTTTTTAAATTATGTCCAATGCCGTAGCATCTTCCGTGGGCAACTTCATTCTGTTAATTTTGTGTCACGGTGCGCGCGCATTTAAAACTTCACTCTCATAAATTTTTTATAACGCGCCTAAGGAAGTATAACTTCAAAAATTACTGCTCTGTACGCTGATACATAATGAAAAGGTTTTTAACACGCTTTTAAAATTACTCATTATTTATTGAACTGTTTAAGCAATTATAATAAATAAATGTCAATTGAAATATGTAAATATTGAATCGAAATTGACCGTTTCGGAAGTGACTTATTGACATTGAATGATTGTGATTGAATAATTGAAGATCAAGGTTCTCGGTCAAGGTTCGTAATGCATACGTTTAGTCTTTGCATAACAGCTTATTAGATATTTATACAAGAGCGGTTAATTTGCTGGAGGGTTCATTTAAGTAAACGTTCACGTGGAAACCAATCTTTGATAGAGATATTAGTGTACAGAGTGGGAAGGGATCAAGTACTAAATGATGTGTCATGTGTAAATGAGGTGTAACGTACAGATACGGTTGTATATTATATAACACTTTCAAAAAGGTCTAGCGTCTCGGTTTTTCTTTTGTTTTTCTCTATTCTTTTGGTTTTTCTATGCTTTTGGTTTTCTTTATTGTTTTGTTTTTTTTTTCTATTATTTTGTTTTTCTCTACTTTTTTGGTTGTTAGTGTTGAAGTCTAACATTGCGTGATACAATAAGTAATAGTGAGATACGTGAGCAGGTTGGGTAAAGGGAACGTAATGCTAAGAATATGAAAGGGAATGCTGAGGTCGTTTGGCCACGTAGAACGGATGAAAGAGAAGGAGGTGCTAGAGGGACCAGTTAAAAGTTTCCATAACCGACGAGCATGGATGTCATAAAAGTGGATAAAGCAAGAGAGGTATGTCAGGACCGTAGCAAGTAGAAATCTTTTGGGGATAAGCAAGGAAAAAGGCTTGAATGTATCGTAATATAAATTAACATAATATGACGTCTATATATTGATTACAAATATGTATATGGTATTTTCTATTAAGTAAAACAGTCTCTTATTATACCCAAAAAAATGTGTCAAATTTAACTTTTAATCTCTTTTGTCCTCAGACCGGAGTCCTTGTGGGTGTCAGCTGTTCTGCAGACCATCCGGATGGTAGTGTTCATGTATGATATCATCTCATTCCCAGTCCACCTGGTGCTGCAGAGACCATGGAGAAAACGGTCCATGTCGCGACGTATTAAGGTAAACTTTTACATAAAATCTTTTTATCTTCTATAGAGAGAAAAGACTTAAGAAAATATCTGAAGATACGGTTGTATTTAAATCTTTCAATATTCTTAAGTTTTTCTTTATTCTTTTGCTTTTTTTCTACTCTTTTGATTTTCTCTAATACACGAACCATAATATACCCCAAGTTTTAATTGTTAAAGTTCATTTAACACAGTATGGAGCAATAGTTTTGGCACAGTAAGTTTGAAGTTAAAATTTAGACAAATGTGGTGTGAATATTTTGATGAAAAATTACACATCGTAATAAAAAACAGTGGAATGTCACCAGATTCTCAAATTTCAGATTAGAAGTGTCTTCTAGCCTCAATTTTTGTTTTATACTAGCTGCCCCGCGAATTTTGATTCACTTTAATATTTTTTAGATAGATATGGAACATTATGCTTGCCCATAATATTTTTCTGGGTTTTAGGTATTTCCGTGCGATTTTGCTCTCAATAGAAACTTTCCTCAGTTCAAGGAAATAAATAATAAAAAAACATCGAATTGGTTGGTTTTGAGCTTAGCAACATATTTTGCAAAACAAATATTTTAAAATTAAAATTTTCGAACATACAATTAATTGATCGAGAAAGGTGGCAAGCAGTATTTTTTCATTTCCAACTTAGAAATATTATTTTCTACCCTCAATTTCAATTATTTATTTTAAAATCAAAATATTCGGACATGACAGGTTTAATGGTGTTAGTAAATTTTACTAAGCTAGCTATGTTAAAAAAATATACCCAAACAAATCGTTATACTTATAATTAAATGTATTATATTTAATTTTCAGGCACAAATCATAGATTCCACTCCAAACAGCGTAACAGTCCGATCCGTATCAACGCCTTGCAATCTTCACTTGCGTCTGGTGCGTGACAATGTCACCACCATGGAGGCCATGTTGCATGCTGCGGCCGCCAGATGGCAGGACAAACCTTGTCTGGGAACCAGGACAGTTTTAAGTGAAGAGGATGAGCCGCAACCAAATGGACGAGTGTTTAAGAAGGTGAGAGATCTTAAAGTTTGTGAGGTATTTTTCGTAGGAGCAAAAGTATGTTCACAAATTTCTCTAAAAGTTAGTCATGTCGAGAGTTAAGTTGAGTGGCGGTTGTTATATATATGTTCAGATATATGTTAAACTAGCACTCAACCAAGCGTTGCTGTGGCTAAGGTTTTTGTTATATTACATAGTAGTAAACTATTCAAGGGAAACGGTAGGAGAACTTATGTGAATGTAGGTTCGATCCCTGGCTGTGCACCAATGGACTTTCGTTCTATGTGCGCATTTAACATTCGCATGAACGGTAAAGGAAAACATCGTGACGAAACCGGCTTGTCTTAGACCCAAAAAGTCGACGGCGTGTGTCAGGCACAGAAAGCTGATCACCTTCTTGCCTATTAGATTAAAAAATGATCATGAAACAGATTCAGAAATCTGAGGCCCAGACCTAAAGAGGTTGTAGCGCCACTGATATGATATACTATAAGGTGGAGCCGTGATTCTACAAATTTAATTTTTTTTTATATTTGTTACTCATTTTTGTTGATTTAGGGTCACCTATTAGGACAGGATTGTTTTGTTAAATAAAATTGATATAATATGTATTTCAGTACAACATGGGCAACTATGAATGGCGGTCGTACAGTGATATGGAGAACGAGGCGACTTGGTTCGCAGCTGGTCTGCGTGAGTTGGGATGCCAGCCCAAGAAGAACATCGTCATGTTCGCTGAGACCAGGGCTGAGTGGATGATCGCTGCCCATGGATGCTTCAAGCAGAGTATTCCTGGTAAGGAATTTATCCTTTTTCAACATGACTTGATGCTCGTGGTAATACTCCATGTACCACAGGAAAGTGGAATTTCGTAGTATGCTGTAACTGTGTAAGAACTATAGATCACAACTTTACTTTTTAATAATACATTATACCAATTAAATATAGTAATAAGTCAACTTAAATTATTTTTTAACCATCTGCAATCAGTCTCTTGGCTTTCGTCAGATTTTATGATATGATGACAAACTATCAAGCTGCGGCAAAGCTCGCCTTTCTCAGCCGAAACACGCAGTCCGCCGTTTCCAAGAGGCCCGAAGGGGGTTGACGTATTGCTGAAGTCTCTTTATGTATTGTTCGGTTGATCTTTTAATGTCTTCATCGACAGTGGTAATTCCAAAGTATTAATAGAAGAAGCATTTCGTGTTAACTTAAATAAATTAAATTAATTAAAATTAAATTAATCGTTTATTTCTAAAGAATGAGGTACATTCAGATTGATTATAAAACACAGCACAATAATAAAAATAGGCATGCAAATGACATAATAATTAAAGTTATTTATAACTAGCTGCCCCCGCGAACTTCGTTTCGCCTCAATATGTTTTTTTAGAGAATATTTTACTATGCTACCCCATACAGTTTTCCGTGCAATTTTTCTCTCTACAAAAACTCCATCAGAGTTCAAGGAATACTCGAATAAAAAAATACTCAAATTGGTCTAAACGACTTCGACTTTTGCGTTTAGCAAGATATTTTGCGAATCCTTTTTATTTATAAAGATTGTTGTCAAAACGTATGGTCTTAATACTCTCCAACAATTAAGTCACACAAAGTACCCATGCCTTTAAAAATTACCAACCAAATTCGTAATAAAATGTATACGCATAGACTACGACAGACGTTTATTGGGGGCATTACCACTATTAAGAATGACTCACATTTATATTTGCAAGAATTATTTATAAATTACCGTTTCAAGATTAGCATACCAGTTTTGAAGGTTTCATTTCATTATTATTCTCATAACTGGATTTACGATTTCAAGTTTAATTTCCTATGAACTGGTCTAAGCTTTACTATATTTTCCCACCCTTTATTTGTCCCATGCCCCATGCTTTTCTAATGCTTTTCTAATTTTTTATGTAACATACACAATTTTGAATAATAAAAAATTTAATTGTTCGCTTGAGAAAATTAAATGATAGGTTTTAATAAAATCACTAGGAAATTCAAATTACAAATAATTTAAATAAATAAATAAATACAGGAAAAATTTGATTGTTTTGAATATTCAAAATATTCATATGCTCTAAATCTACCGGATTTGAAAAATTATTGACCATTAGAAACCTTCATTATCTTTATATCAATAGGCTTTATAATATTTTCTGAAAATAATATCTTTAATAATAAAATATATCTTATATAATAATATAATGTAACATGAAGCTGGGAAAAAATACCAACATAATATCGCTTACGCTACGGAAACTATTGACAATAGAGCAAAGTGATGTACTTAATAAAATAATTATGCCCTGCGAACACAAGTACAGCAAAGTACAACTTTGATAATGTTGATAATTAAAAATGATTAAATTCAATCGAACAATGATTACCCAATATAACCTCATTTCAAAGCTATTAAAGAGTTATCGTGATAACGATGTAATCAATACAAGTAGCACTCAATTATAATTAAATAGTTCTAGACTTTTTTACTTCGAATAACTCGCGAACACTTCAAGCGTCAAGATAGGGTCAAGAGAGTTTCTTTGGTGTTCTCTAGGCTATGGCGACTTTAGATTTACTATATCGGGACTTTGTATGCAATTTACATATATAAAGGTGAATCGCAAAAGGCTAAGCGCAAAAGTTGAGACGGCTCGACTAATTCGACTAATTTTTAAAAAAAAACGCTTTTACCGGATTAAAGTTATCTATTATTATAAATTTACAATTATTTGACATAATTTTAAATTTATACGACGTTTCGCGTGCTTTACAGCGTGCGTGGTCACCGTGACCAAAATTATGTCAAATAATTGTAAATTTATAATAATACATAACTTTAATCCGGTAAAAGCGTTTTTCTTTAAATGTGTAAAGGTGTTAATCAAAGACAATACTATCGACTAATTTTTTTTTTAATAGAGAAAGTAGTACTACAGTCGCTATAGGCTAGCATAGCAAAATGTTTTATATGTTCGTATGTAGCTACTAAAAAGGTAGTCTAACTAAAATCTGAGGGCACGGCTTTGATGGAAGCAGTTTAGGCCATCTTCGACCCCATATATAGATGTGGGTAAAATTAGAAGGGATTGTAAAACACTGTATATTTTTTATTCAATTCGAACCAGTAGTAGAAATAACTTAGACATGATAAACTTAGAAATGACTTGGGTTTTTACAAGTTATGTTTTAGGAGTTATATTCAAGCGAAACGAAATTCAGGAGGCAGCTAGTATAAAATAAATTACATTTTCCATGAACTACGGGACACTTTATTTGATACAAAGTTGTTCGTAAATTTGTATTTCATAAGAATGTTAATTAACTGAACAATGTTTTGAGCCACACTCATGTATTTCTTTCAATCGAGTTAAATATTGCAAAACTTTTTTTTTATTTGTACACAAGGGATAAATGAATGACCTTACACCTCATAGTAACTATGTAAATTAAGAAACAGAACATTTGAAGCAATTTTTTTCATAATTTTCATATTTTTTCAGTGGTCACAATCTACGCAACGCTAGGCGATGATGCTATAGCCCACGGAATCAATGAAACAGACGTTTCTACCGTCATCACAACACACGACCTCCTACCCAAGTTCAAGAAGATTCTTGCAAAGACTCCGAAGGTGGACACCATAATTTTCATGGAAGACCAGCTCAAAAAAACAGAGAGAGATGGATTTAAGCCTGGAATTAAAATTGTCGCTTACAAGGAGGTTATACAGAAGGGAAAGCAGTCGAAAATTGGTACGTTATCTCTTTATAAAAACTAAATCTATTTGAACCGTTTTCATTAGTACTCAGCTGTCTCTTTTCGTCACACCACACATTTGACAGAAAGAAAGGAGTCTTTATGTATTTTTTTTCTTTTATATGGCTAAGACAAGCTGGTGTTTTTTGCGTTGTTCCTTAGCCAGTTAATAGGACTTAGCAAGAGAAATACATTGATTTGACTTCCCCTATTACCTCCTCCCTTACTCCTACTTTTATCATATAAGTGAATTATTTATGATTAATTAGTTTGGTTTCGAACCTATATATTCTTAAGTACATATAGAGTTGTTCCGACTAAAGTCTATTCGGTATCTGACGACACAATGTCGTCTTGAGTGCTGTCAAATATATCAAACTTTATACAAAAGAAATGGTTGAACGTCTCTTGAAACTAGATTTAAGCTATCGCGGATTTTGCTTAGAAGAAGTATTAAGAATATCCATAGCGCTAAATCACCTGCATCATGGCTATACACATACACACCCTCACATACGTACCCTTACTCTCACACCATCACACAACACAGCCGAATTAGGTATTACTTAGAAAAATGTATTTGATATTTTATATTGATTTTCCTTTCGTAAATGTTGGTTGTTTTTTTGTATATATTATCTATTCAGTTTGGCTTTATCTTAAGTATATTTCTTTTTTATTATATATTACATATTTATGTTAGCTGTAGGATTACGAAATAAATGAGTTTGATAAATTACTATTAAATTATTAATTTAAATTCCATCTCTTCCAGAATGTATCCCACCAGCTCCGTCCGATACAGCGATCATAATGTACACATCGGGTTCAACTGGGGTTCCAAAGGGCGTGGTGCTGTCCCACAGGAATATGATAGCGACGTTGAAGGCTTTCGCGGATGGGGTGCCGATGTATGATGATGATATGCTGATGGGATTTCTGCCACTAGCCCACGTGTTTGAGTTGTTGGCTGAGAGTTTGTGCGTTATTGGTGGTAAGTTATGCGCTTTTTCGTTTATTTCGTAAGATTCGATTACTTGTGAAATGTTATTTTGTATCTTGTGTGGTTGGTAAATTAAATGGAAGCTGATTTTGTGGAATTGGTAATTAAGTTTCCTCTATACAAATAATAATGAATCGCAAAATATGAGACGGCAGGACGAATTGTAGTTTTTTTTCTTTTATTCCTAATAAGGCGAAACGAAGTTCGCGGGAACAACTAGCTTATTATGAATTCAGTGGCGCTATAACCCTATACCTTGTAGTATTTGCAGATTGTATGCTATTCCTTGATCAGTTTTTTACATAAGTAGATGATCATCCTTCTGTCTGACACATGGTGATTTTTGTATTGACCGGTTTTCTCACGGTCTTGCTTCATCGTACGAGGGAGTGTTCATTCTTTATATAAAGTACTAGCGGATCCGACAGACGTCCTGCATGATATTTCAACTGATTAGGATATTAAACAAAGTATGAAAGTTCTGACTGCAGCTCTATCTCCCGGGCTTATTTGTGAATCTATACAATCTACCGCCACCCAAACGCATACAAAAAAATCATTCAAATTAAGCTGTTTAAAATGAGTTAAAATGAGCAGTGACACACATACTGTAGATCTATATACAGATGATTTTTTTCTTTTCTTTTATTATTTTCTTTTGTCTCGCAACTGTCTAAAGATATTCTTATTTAATGTGTCCTTTTAGATTTCTATGTCCTTAATTATTTGGAAATATGATTTGAAGCTAAAAAAACCTTGTGACGAACCAAGATAACAATTTCTTTTCGGGATGACACATTGTTTGCCTATTTTCTCCTCTCACACACGACACAAGGAGTGTCATTATTTATGAAAATTAGTACAAATGAATTTCTATTGTAGGTGTACCTATTGGCTACTCAACGCCGCTAACAATGTTGGACTCTTCGAGTAAGATAATGAAGGGAACGAAGGGAGACGCCACAATTTTACAACCCACCTGTATCACCACTGTACCTGTGAGTATATTATGATTTAAAAAGATATTGGGTTGCCGGGTGAGGAACTTCAAAACTGAACAAATCTTGGGAAACGAGTCTTAAACCATAGGATTTTTGGACTGTCCGGTTGGTGCTTGAGACAAAGACACTTTGCATTGGGCGTGTCTCACACTAACTAGTACTAACACACAAACGAAGTATGGAAATGGTTACGCTTATCGTTAAAAAAAAAATTCTCAGGACTCAGACTTGTATCTAAAATTAAATACTAAACTAATATAAACGGCTACGGGAGTTCATAATTATGCGTCATTTATTTAAATATAGTAAAATAAATATTATTTTTTGATTAAAGATATTACTGTTTCGTCCTTATTACGCACATATCACTAAGACATTTTAATCATTCTCGTATATAAATTGCAATATGTTTATATGAGTAGTAGGTCCTAGAAGAAATAAAATAAAATTTATCAAAATCGTATTTAAAAGTCAAAATCATGTATTCATATAGGTAACATAATGACACTTATGAACGTCAAAAAAATGTGTATATATATATAAAATTCTTCTAATTTTACATTTACTGCCAGTTCTCAAATCAAAGGCGGAGAACGGAAGAGAAGAACTGGCAATAAACTCTCCGCCACACTTTTTAATCGCCAAGTTTTTGTTTTACACAACGTTTGTAAGGAACTGCCACCATTACACCATGTTCCACATGACATACAGGCCCGTAGTCTAGAAAATGTAATCACCTTTCAAGAGCTGTCAAATATTTTTTTCTATTTATACTTTGACATATTTGACAGTGCTCAAGCGGAGATTGTAACTTGAGATATCTTTTAGCCACAGAGTCCGATTTGGAATCTGACCATTTTTATATCTTTTTCAGCTTATAATGGACCGTATCAGCAAAGGAATAACGGACAAAGTGTCTCGTAGCGGTGAATTCGCCAACGCGTTCTTTAAGTGGGCGTATTCGTACAAGCAGTCGTGGATGAAGCGCGGCTACGACACACCTTTGCTAAATCGAGTGGTAAGTCTTTAAATATCGAAAAAAAAATTAAATATTAGTATTTTGTTACTAACGTACTAACTACTAACTGACGTGAGACTGATCTTAAATTAAATTATTATGATTCATTTGCACTTTTTACTTTTCATGTATCCTTTATTAGTTTAGTTTTTTTATTAATAACTATATGTAATACGTATTTTTGCACTTCTTGCCTACCTTATCCAATTTAAGACTTTTTTTTCTCACAGTGGTTGCCTGGAAGAGATCGCTCGAAAGCGATAAGGCCGCCAGTTGCCCTCCTTTATATTTAATTATGTTTATATTGTAATGCATCGAACGAAGTGTAAATTAAAAAAAAATTTTTTTATAATAAATGATTTCAGGTATTCAAAAAAGTCAGCCAATTGCTCGGGGGACGTGTACGTCTAATGATAGCGGGCGGGGCCCCTCTAGCGCCGGACACTCACACGCAGGTTCGGCTCTGTCTTTGCTGTGACGTTATTGCGGGATATGGTTTGACAGAGACCACATCCTGCGCCACCATCATGGATCTGCAGGACAGGTGAGATTTTTAACAGCTATTTAAAGGAGAAAAAAAAAATGTAGTACAAATATATTGTATATGCATATTTCCGCATCAGAAATTCGTGTACCAATAACTTCGTGTAATAATAAACGTCTGAATCGATTTTGATAAAATGTGTTTAGTGTCCGAGAAACGTGCAGCAAACACAATTCCAACAATATGACATTTCTTAGGTCCATCCGTATCTCATGTCACAATGACCTTTTGGGCGCTGTCAAATAGTCATACAGAAAATGACAGCTTGACAGATAGACAGACAGATTTGACAGCTTATAGATTTCAATTTGGTTGACGTTCTAGAATAAAGGTCAAAGTGTCAAAACGTCTTTTTTAACTTAGTTAATAGAATTAATTAAATTAATTTTTATTCTCTTCTTTCTAGCACTATTGTCACACAAGTCGATAGATATTTGTTTTTCTTCTAAAAATATAGTTTGATTTTATGTGATTTAGATTTATGTGTATTTTCAGGTCAACGGGTCGCGTCGGTGCACCCACAACTGGAACAGACATAAAACTCGTCAACTGGGAGGAGGGCAACTACAGAGTCGGGAATAAACCCTTCGTACAGGTATGTTCCTTTATGATTTTTTTATCTCTTGTACTTACGGGTGCAATGGACGTACGTAAGTAAAATTGCCCTTTTAGCCATGTTTAATTGGGTTTTCTAGAAAAAACTGCCTTACCTATAAAACCTGCATGCGCCATTTTTATTTTTTTTGCTTTATTTACCTCAAAACGTTGATAAAAACGTAACATCTAAATTTCCAGGGTGAGATAGTAATCGGTGGAGACAGCGTGGCAGAGGGTTATTACAAGAATCCCGAGAAGAGTCGAGAGGAGTTTGTGGATCTGGATGGGAAAAGGTGGTTCCGCTCTGGAGATATTGGGGAATTGCATCACGACGGCTGTATTAAGATTATTGGTGAGTGATGTTAATTTGCGTTCGTATACATTGGTATTAAACATATTTGCTGCATAATTTGCATGATTTGAAAAAGTCTTCTGAACACACCTTACGCAGAGTTGTAGATGCTACTAAGACCTAACACAGTTGTACACTCACTTATTCACACACATCGGGTATACTATTAAGAAAAGTTCAAATGTGGAGAATTTGTTGTAAACAGTTTATAAAAGGGTGCGTGTACTTATGTTACACGCGCGTAAGAAGTTATACTTCTTTGGCATTATTAAAAATAGTTTTTGATTGCAAATAATTAATTGCAATTAAATAATTTGATAAATTAAATAAATAAATATTTATTATTATTCTCTTACATTTAGTGTAACATAAATTCTATTATTATTCGAATGTTGTTTTTAAATTATATCCAATGCCGTAGCATCTTCCGTGGGCAATTTCGTTTTGTTAATTTTGTGTCACGGTGCGCGCGTCGTAAAATTTCACTCTCATCAATTTTTCATAACGCGCGTAAAGAAGTATAACTTTAATAAATAAAAATAAGAGTGGTTATAGATGAAACGGCTTTAGAAAGATGAAAAGCGTTGAGCGAAGAAAGTGCGTTTTTTGGGTTGCTTATATATAGGGTTGCGTTGTGTGTGGTGTGGTCGGTGTTTGTTTCCAAAAAAAAGTCTAAATCCACGCACGTTATATGTATATTTTTTTTATTTGTAACAAAACCTTAAATAATAACTTGAACCAAATATTTCAGACCGCAAAAAAGATTTAGTGAAGCTCCAAGCCGGTGAATACGTGTCTCTGGGCAAAGTCGAAGCGGAATTGAAAACGTGTCCAATCGTCGAGAACATCTGCGTCTACGGAGACAGCTCGAAGACCTACACCGTGGCCCTCCTGGTGCCGAACCCGAGACACTTGGCGGAACTGGCCACGAGGATCGGCCTCCCGGAGATGGAGTTTGAGCAGCTGTGTCAGAATGCGGAGGTCGAGAAGGCCGTGGTCAAAGAGCTGGCGGATCATGCGAGGAAATGTAAGTATAAGTAGTCTATATGAGTATAAAAGATAAGTGGGATAAAAGATGGACTAGATATAACGAAATGACTGGACCCACTGGAAAGAGATGTATAGGACGACAAAGGAAAAGATGGACAGATGATATTGTAGAACTAGCGGGGAAAAACTGGATGAATATTGCTCAAGATAAAGAGAAATGGAAAAATATGGAGGAGGCTTTTACCCTTAAAGGGGCCATACAAAAACTAGTCCACTAAAAAATTAAAAATAAATCTAACTTAAATTTTGTTTAAAACAACAATATGTACATTCATGTTTCAAAACTCGGTGAAAAGAATCGGTATTGTAACATAAAACAATAATATTTTCAGACTTCAAGAGATTTTACCCTAACGCAAGTGTTGCCAGTTTTTTTTAAATATAATTTTATGAGGCTCAAAGAATTAATTTTATCCTAAAACAATATTGTTGCCAAATTTAAAAAAAATACTTTTTTCGAGCTCAAAGAATTAATTTTATCCTAACACAATATTGTTGCCAAATGAAAAAAAAATACTTTTTTCGGGCTCAAAGAATTATTTTTATCCTAACACAATATTGTTGCCAAATTAAAAAAAATACTTTTTTCGGGCTCAAAGAATTATTTTTATCCTAACACAATATTGTTGCCAAATTAAAAAAAATACTTTTTTCGGGCTCAAAGAATTATTTTTATCCTAACACAATATTGTTGCCAAATTAAAAAAAAATACTTTTTTCGGGCTCAAAGAATTAATTTTATCCTAACACAATATTGTTGCCAAATTAAAAAAAAATACTTTTTTCGGGCTCAAAGAATTAATTTTATCCTAACACAATATTGTTGCCAAATTAAAAAAAAATACTTTTTTCAGGCGGTCTTGAAAGATTCGAAGTACCTGCAGCGGTGAAACTTTGCACAGAAGTGTGGTCACCAGACATGGGTCTAGTCACCGCTGCCTTCAAAATCAAGAGGAAAGACATCCAAGAACGATACAAGGAAGATATTAAGCGAATGTACGCGTCATGAGTCGCCATCGCATCCGCGACACGATCACGCAATACTGAAATAGGTAACTTGAGAATCGGTTAATATAATTATTTATCTAAAATTAAATAGTTTTGCTTTGTAAAAGAGCCTAGAAAATATATAATTTTAATATTTATTTATTTCGATATCACGTGATCTAAAATGTCTAGTAGCGGCTCCGATCTCGGACGTTGTCTTATTCAAATACGATTTTGCCGCTTATTTATTAGGCAAAATATTTGTTTAATTTAATTTTGTCGTAAAGGATATATGCCTATTAAATATGCGGCCATGTAAATGGTTGTATAAACTGCTTGAGATTAAATTTTGTTTGTATATCGAGCATCACAATATTATAAGATGTAAAGAAATTTTACGTATGCCAAAACTTGTGGACTGGCCAAATCAATTCATAGACTAAAGAACGATGTAATGAACTCGAAGTCATTTTAAAGCAATTTTCTATAATTTTATTGTCATTGAGAATGACAGAACTAAAATTTTTGTAATTTGGTCGGTTACAACATTAGCTGTAGAGGGAGCGTTCAAGTATTACGTAACGCAATTTTTGGATATTATTGACCCCCCCCCCCCAAATATCTCGCCGTAACGTTTTTCAGTACCCAAGTACAGTACTCAAGTATAGTAAAACGTTTTGTGACCACCTTGTGTCTCTTTAGTTACTATTATGTTGTGTAAGTCGAAAATAATATTAACAATAACGCGTAATTAAATCCCCGCCCCGCATCGTAACGTTTAACAAAAGGACCCAAAAAAACTCGTTACGTAATACTTGAACGCTCCCAGAGGTCATCGTTTAGTTTAAAATTGTAAATAGTGTAGAATATTCTAGGCTTTTCTCATCAGTTTTTAGATCTGAGGTTAAGAAAAAAAAGTGAGAAACGAAGTGCAATTTGTCGGATACGTTTTAAATTGGCCTAGTGCAGCAGTATCGGTTTTGATGCGGTTATTATAAGTAATGTTTTAGTACTTAGACGGAATGTGCTGTTGTATCTTCGGCCAACGATTCTGTGGTCGTTGGCGCTTATGCGTTTGCAGAATCCACATGTTTTTTAGTTTTATTAGGCAATTGTACTCACCCTATGTTCCTCTTCGTTTCGCAGTGTAATGCATTTATATAAGTCTTTTTAAAGGCATTTTAATAACGTGTTTGCATTCTGAAACGCATTTAGTACTTGACAATTGCAAGGTAATGTCGTGACAAATACGACTTGCATAATTGCTTCCGAAATTTACCGAAATATATACTCGTGCAACTGGTCGACGGAAATTCGAAATTTTGACTTGAAGCGAGAAGTTGCACGAAGTATCCAGAATGCCTCTCACTTCTATCAACTTCGTAAGTGTTTAAATAAGAAACGCATTTAGTACTTGAAAATTGTAAGGATTAATATCTTGCGAAATGGCTTATATTTACCGAAATTAAATTTAAAGAACATCAAAACACTTTTTGACTTGAAGCGAGAAGTTGCACGAAGTATCCAGAAGTGGATAAACTTCTATCAACTTCGTGAGTGTACAAGTATAATTTTAAAGTACATTCGGATAGCAATACGGGAGCGAGAAAATGATTTTTTTATTGTCGTGCTGGAACACTGTATGATATGTATAATTCCATGTATTTAAGTATGTTACTATAATAGGTAGCGTCACTTTTAATGTTAATAATTTTGAATCGTAAATTTTGAATGTTAATCGATGTTGTAAGAATTTTGCTCAGTTGGTTTGTTTGAAAATCTTAATATTCTGAAAACATTTTTTGTATTATTTATTCAATAAATAATGTTAATAAAATCAGTTTATGTTTTTTTTTGTTTCGCAGTCTACAATTTCAGATGGTTAATGGGTATAATCTGGCGTTAATATTACCTATCATTTTGATGAATAATATATACGAATAGTTAAAGTTAGTAAAAAGACCTGTTTTGTTTTAATTTATTTATCAACACTTTGTTGCATTACATATTTGATACTACATTCAGATAGCTAGAATTAAGAAGTCGACGGTGACCTTATCGGTAGTAAGCGATCTCTTCTAGGCAACTAGTAAGGAAAAAGCATTTCTTCTACGGGTAAAGTGCATAATTTAATAAAAAATTAGATGTAGACCGTACCCATTATAAAAGCAAAATAAAATCTAATCATGAATCACAATGCTAGATTTTCAAATACGTAAAAACAATATATTTATAAAGACAACAAATCTCGGTATTACGCTGAAACAGATGGAATGGTTTTGGCTTAAGGTTAAGAGTTAAGACTTAAGAAGTGTATAAGACTTTAGAGAGGTAGTCAAATGTCAATCATACGGAATCAGGTAGTGTTGCGCACCTCATACATGAGGCACCCCAAATGTCAAAGTTGTAAATTGTCCCATCACCTCGAACGCACATTTTGTACCGCTTCAAACTCGTTGAGGTAGTTGCTATTATTTTGTAACATATGACTTAATTTTTTAAATTTAACTTTTCATACCTTTTTTTAAAATAAAAAATAGGCATGTATTTTTTATGTAATACCTATTTTATTTGTTTTTTCGTTTCATAAACAGGTGGTTCAAAAGTTTTAATTAAAAAATTTCATAATAATAATTATTAATATCGATCTGATTTTTCTTTTCTGTGTGGTTCGAGATAAAAGTACTTCGGATTATTAATTATTTCATTGATTGAATTAAAAAGCTTCAGGAGAAAGATAGCTCTCGTTAATTGAAACCACAGAATAACAAGATATTTTTTACACTTACCCTATCTCTCTTGTACCTACTCCCAATAAAGAAAAAACATCTAAAAATATAGCATAGCCTCAAAGAATTTTGCTTCGGATTAATATATTTTATCTATATAAGTAAGGCTTAATATTTTAACTTAATTAATATCAATCTAAATTTATATTTTAATAATCGAAATAATCCGAAAATATAGTTTTATTTATTAAAATATCAAAGATAGAAGTAACAGATACTTCATTTGTCATGGCAATTGGCAACATCAGGACAGTCTCTTCACTTCACCACACCTCACAACCACACGTATGACGTATCGTACATGCAGGTACTAACAGTACAGAATGAGGTCCTACACCTATCGTTTGTCTTGTTTGCTCTCATAAATTTGGTGTTTCTTGCAGAGACACCAAATTTATGAATGATGACAAATGTCGTTGAAGACGATAATGAAGACCAGTTTGAAATTTACCAGCAGCCAGAAGACGACAATGAAGAGGAAGATGATTAAAATTATAAATTGTAGTTTTTGTACCCTTTATTCCATTTCTTTACTTTCAATAAAAATAAATGTATTCAATGATATTTTTTAATAAAAAGATTAATTCATAATTTATTTGTTTCTTTTTTTATCATGTAAGAAGTTGTATTATATTAATATTAATTAGGTTAAAATTCAAATATAATTCCTATATTTTCATTAACAATTCTGCAATTACATAAAGGGCAGGTAAGTGTTGTTAAATAAATTAATATTGAATAAAAAGTGGATAATATAGGAAAAAAAATGATAAAATATAATATAATAGTTAATCAAAATTGTCAAATATTTATAATCATTGATTTATCGATAGTTCATCAACTATATATGGCGCGTTTTCGACCGGAGGCGCCGGTTGACCTGAAGTGATGCTGTGACCGCGCGCTCTCCGCCCTATATCTCGAAAACGGTTAACCGTATAAAAAATTTTTTTAAACAAAATTTGTAGATCATACATACAAATAGCAAAAAACCAATAGGAAATGAGATATTTCCAAAAAAAAGCGCAAAAAACCGATTTTTGTGACCTTTGACCTTGAAATTTAATAGTTCTTACACCCTACCATATGTAGGTTTTGAGACAACTTTTAGGGTGTCAATATACAACTATTTACAGACTTACAGCTGGGTATCTCGAATTCCGAGGTGAACTTACTATAATGACTGGACTATTAATACTCCTTTGAGGAAACCAGTATGTCTTAGCCCAAGAGTCAAAAACCACCTACTTGTCTATGAAAAACCATTTATGTAACAGATATAGAAATATGATGCTAAGACATATCGAATGACGAAAGGCTAAATTAGCCTCCAAAAAGCTTGGTGTGCTCAGCAAGGCGAGGCGGTACTTCACTCCGGGCCACCGCATGCAACTATATAAAGCGCAAATTCGGCCCCACATGGAGTACTGCTCTCACCTCTGGGCGGGGGCTCCCCAGTACCAGCTCCTTCCACTTGACCGTATACAACGCAGAGCGGTTCGAATCGTCGACGACCAATCCCTCTCCGAGCGGCTTGATCCTTTGGCGTTGCGTAGAGATGTGGGGTCACTCTGCATCTTCTACCGCATTTACCATGGAGAGTGTTCAGAGGAGTTGTTCGGTCTAATACCTGCAGCTGAATTTCATCATCGGATGTCGAGACAGAATACGAAATTCCACCCGTATCACCTCGACGTCCGCCGTTCCACAACTGAGCGTTTTTCAAGGCAGTTTTTGCCGCGCACAACCACTATGTGGAACCAGCTGCCCACTGAAGTATTCCCGGACCAATTCGACTTAGGGTCCTTCAAGAAAAGAGCGTACCTATTCTTAAAAGGCCGGCAACGCACTCGCGAGCCCTCTGGCATTGAGAGTGTCCATGGGCGGCGGTATCACTTAACATCAGGTGAGCCTCCTGCCCGTTTGCCCCCCGTTCTATAAAATAAAAAAAATAAAAAAAGAACTTGTAGCGCAACAAGTTGTATATACACTATTTAATATATATACTATACAGGGTGGCCAAAAAGTCGTGGATCAAACGCAAATAGGGGATAGATGAGGTTAGCAGCGGCAAAAAATTGTTCTACGGGAGGTCTCTAAGGTCAACCCCTGCAGAGTTATGATTTATTTTGCGTTTCATAAGAAAATTGACTTTTTTTTACTAATTCTTATTAAAATTCGATAAAATCTACACCCTGTATCTTTTTCATAATATCCACTAGATTGGTACTGATGAGTTCTTGCTTACCATATACTATTTATAGTTGTTTATTGAGTGTGTTGAAGATAATATTAAGTTATACGATATAATTTTTTTTTCAAATCAAAACTTTTTGTTTACTTCGGACCCCACTGTGAAAAAAAATTACTCTACCGAAAAGTGACCCTGTATTACAAGTTTTGGCGCATTTAATAAGGATTCTAAAAAGGTATTACACATGGCCATGAGTTGCTCTAAAATCTTTCTAGGACGAAAAAACAACAACGATTCGGACTTATGATAGATTATTTACCTACCTGTGACCAGTACTGTGTGAATCGGACTAAATTCAAAAAATTGGACAGAGGCTGGAGGGTTACGTAGGAATTTGATTAGACGGTGCAGATTAAGTATTATGGTCAGAGTCAGGAATTTTGAAGATATTTTATTGCAAAATATTTTGTTTCCTACAAACAACCATTGAGAAATAATTGTTTTAATACAATTATTATTTCACAATCGTTGTTTGTAATTCTTCCTAGAAAGATATTAGAGCAACTCATGGCCACGTGTAATACCTTTTCAGAATCCCTATTAAATGCGCCAAAACTTGTAGTACAGGGACACTTTTCGGTGGAGTAATTTTTTTTTACAGTGGGGTCCAAAGTAAAGAAAAATTTATGATTTGAAAAAATGTTATATCGTATCACTTAATATTATCTTGAATACACTCAATAAACAACTATAAATAGTATGTCTAACGCAAGAACTCATCAGTATCAATCTAATGAATATTATGAGAAAGAAACAGGATGTAGATATTTTCGAATTTTAAGAAGAATTAGTAAAAAAAAGTCAATTTTCATATAAAAACCAAAAAAAAACATAACTCTGCAGGGGTTGACCTTAGAGACCTCCCGTAGAACAATTTTTTGCCGCTGATGACCTCATCTATCCTCTATTTGCGTTTGATCCACGACTTTTTGGCCACCCTGTATAAAGTGACCGAGACACTAGAAACTTAAGACCATACATTTTACAAAGTTCTGAAGGTTTTTAAAATAAGCTAGTCTGTTATGAATTATTTTATTATCTAGTTGGATATAATCAAGAGTGTGATGTTATATTTTGAAAATTTCATTTAAGTATAATTATTATTCTAGTTATTTATTCTCGCAAGTGGTCGCCTGTATATCCAGTTGGTGAGGAGGAGTTGGGCCCTCCCTGGTTGGTCTGCGGGTACCATATGCCCAGCCCCACGTACCACTGCCTCGGTCAGATTGCCCCCACTTTTGTGCCACCTGCGCATATAAAAAATTGGTGAAACAAAAAAAAAATATTGCAAGAATATGGTACAAAAATGTGTAAGGTGGTACACTCGTAAGTTCGCATATTGTGCCACACACAATGGGGCGAAAATTTGTCTTAAGGAATTTTACATTTGGAATTGTTCAATTCTTATATTATTTGTATCGTACATATCATACGTTATTAAATTTATATTAACTACAGTGTCACACGCAAATAATCATTTATGAATAATAAATTTTTTCCAAAAGTAATACACCAAGTTTTTTAAAAATTCTAGGCAGAAGATCTTTTAATTCTTTTGGTAAATTATTGTAAACATTGATTGCCATACATAATTGTTTTTCCTAAACAGTTCCTATAAAAAATGCATCCGAAATTCTTGCCGATTTCAATATTTAATTTCCGATTATATAGATCTTATATGCCTAATTGCAATTAAGAGGGATTTATTAACTTATTTAAATTTACAAAAACTTGAGAGGTGTCAAGGGACACCCAGATGGAACGAAGTTACTTTCGATTAATGTATATGTTAATTGGTATCATAACAGTATGATACATTTTCTTGACACCAATCTTATATTTCATCGTCTATTAAAGTTTTAAGAGACCAGGAAACTAAAAACCTTCAAAGGATGATGTCGTTGTGGTACGCAGCGATTAAATATTAAAATAACCTAAATATAAATTAAGTGGCACAAATAGGCATATTTCGTATTTCGTGGTTCAGATGTTTTAATTCAGTCTCATCTGGTTCATCTCCTTGTATAAGCTGTTCTCGTTGTGATATTAGTTCACTAATTTTTGAATTCGCAGAAATTCATGACATTTTCACATTATTTATATATTTATTATAATGAATGTTTTTTAAAGGTATTGTATTTTGCAAGGAAACAAGGGACCCCGCAATTATTAAGAACGACCGTCTTAATTGTAAGTGAAAAAAAATGTTTAAATAATGGTCGTAAAAATATTTCGCTTCGTAGAGCCTTTCTTACATATATATACTTAAAAAGATCGTGCCATAAAAGTTAAAAAAAATATTTATATTTTGTTTATAACAAATATTATATATGGTTGTTTTTGTTAATTTTAGAAGTTTTAGAAAAGAAATAAAAAAAAGTTGAATATTTGTTTATAACAACTTGGTAAGTTAATAAACAATAGAATTGTTGATTAAAAAAAAAAATTTTTCTGTTACTTTATAGAGGACTGTGATGTGTGTGTGTACTTTATAGAGAATTATGAAATTTCTTAAATATTAATCGTTTATTAAATATTGGCAAAAAACTAAATGCCATTTTTTTTTCATCTTTAATTGTCTATAACTTTTGCAATTTTTTATGTGCTAATACACGCTTTTAGCAAATTTTTCTAGACGTCATTCTGGATCCAATGAGCTATCGCACATAATTTTAAGAGCAGTATCTTTATTTTGTTCCATTTTCAACTTGTCGACTAGACTACTTTCGCGACGCGTGATAAGGAACTTCATTCCAAAAGGAAAACAATAGTTTTTATAGTAATATTATAATCGCGAAAGTTTGTAAGTATGGATGGATGTTTGTTACCCTTTCACGTTAAAAATACTGAATATACATCAGTATAACACATAGGCTAGGCTAGGCAGTAGTGACGAATTAAGAATTACATACCCAGCAAGTTTCTGGTTGTACATAAACGGATATCTTTCGGAGTCTATGAATTTTTGTCTTCCTCTCCATTGCCACGTGCGGTGATTTTCAGCTGACGATGTGCACGGTATAGCTTGATCTAAATGGCCGCTATAATCAGAAACCTTGTTTACAAATCCTACTAAATATTTATATACAGCGGCGACCTTAGGGGGTGGCGAACAGGGCAATTGCTCGGGCCTCACTCTTGCAGGGGCCTCAACCCAAGCAAATTTCAAAAATATCTATTTTTAACTTTTCTTTTTCAATTTAAAACTTGATTTTGACCCTTAATTTCTTATTAAAGTTATAACATAACGGTAAATTAAAATAAAGTTAGTTAACTAATTCATTCACTCAAAACATAATTGAAAAATTATTCATGTAAGTAGTACTTGAATATCGCGCCTTGAATCACTTGAAGATCGGTTTTTAATCGCGTAGCACCTTACATATCTTTCAATTTTAATGAATATTACGTCCTAAGACCTGGCGCCCAGAGCCTCGCAATGGGTAACGCCGGGAATTTAGAGTTCTGGAGGACTCGGGGCTACAAAGGAGTGAAGGCCCCCTGGCGGCGAATTAATTTCCAAGTAAAATGAAGAAAAAAAAATCAGTCGAGTTTTTTAATCAATGATTGTGAAAACAAGTAGATTCTTTTAGTACTTACTAACTACTTAGCAAACATGTAACATACAACATATAACAAACAAGTTTTTTACTAGTGTTTAATAAAGCCGGAATTTAAACTTTTTTTATCTAAGTCTATGTGTGACCCCGGGGTTGTAACCCTAAATCCGGGTCTGATAGTATATATTATAAAACGTAGAAAAAATTGTTATTGTCTAATTAACACTTTTGATAAGCGTGAACTCGAATATCTATTAATCACCAATATATTAGTGACAAATAAAAACTAACAAAACTTGAAAATATATTTTTCATAGTATTGTCTTTGATTAACATAACCTTTACACATTTAAAGAAAAAAGCTTTGACCTTTAAATTAAAATCTCAAAAAGAAAAACAATCCGCGAAAATAGAGGACACCGTGAGCCATTTTTGCCAAAACCCTCCATCTTTTAGTCGGTACCAACTCCGGGGAAATAAATACAGATAATGCAACTTTCTCTGCAGCTGTGATACTTTTTGACATTCAACATCTTTTGTCTTCAGTCACCGTGACCACGCACGCTGTAAAGCACGCGAAACGTCGGATAAATTTAAAATTATGTCAAATAATTGTAAATTTATAATAATACATAACTTTAATCCGGTAAAAGCTTTTTTCTTTAAATATATTTTTCCTTAATTTTACTTACCAATACGACAAAACCCTGTAATCGTTATCCAAAAGTTCCTCAAACAACTTCTGTGAACTGCTCAAAAAATCTGGCGCCATTTTTATGTAAACTGTGACATTCAAGTGGCTGTATTTTATATCTCCTACATGGATGGCCTTTTTTACTTCAGAAGGCTTTAAAACTTGTGTATATCCTCCAAACGTTGATTGGTCTTTAAGAAAGTTGTACGCTTGTGGTTGATGCGTTAGACGCCTAAGAGCCGAATAAATTTGCCTGTAGTTCTGAAAAAAATATCTTGTATTGTGCGTTCACCGTAAGAACTTCTTATAAAATTGATTTACTGGAATGCGAACTCATAATGCGACTGCGACAATTACGCGCTAGGCGTGGTTAGTGTTTCAAGCAAAATTTAACGAAAAATGATATTATTACGCACGCTATCGTCTAGGGTAACGATGACCGAAACGCGAACTATAGATAAACTTAAATAGATAACTAAAAGATTTGTACCAAAAACTAAGTCTCGACTGGTAACAAAAATTCAAATTTTTCAATCCTTTTTAGTAAATTAGGTTAGACTTTACTAATTAGTCTTAAGTTAGGCTAGATCATAATGTTCCATGATGTCTTGGTGTGAATAGTGAAGACACATGTATAAAAAAATGTAACAGGGGGCAATTGGGCAGGAGGCTCACCGGATGCTAAGTGATAGCCGCCCATGGCCACTCATATTGCCAGAAGGCTCGCAAGTACCAGCTTTAAAGAACTGATACGCTCTTATATTGTAGGACCCTTAGTTGAATTGGTTCGGAAATACTTCGGTAAGCAGTTGGTTCCACATAGTGCGCGGCAAAAACGACGAATATCGAGCTGATACGGATGGTATTTTGTGTTCTGCTTTGTCTTCCGATAATGAAATGAAATTATTATTAAATTGTAATTATGAAGACTGATAAATACTCTGCTTACAGATGCAGCAGCGACACTGTTTTTTGCATCGATATCTGCTTGGAAGGCTTTCATCAGTGGTTCCATGGTTTTCATCTGTTCTTCGTTCAGTGAACCCATGTAATATAAATGGTTCAAGTTCCTTAACATAGACGGGTCAACGTATGCGTTACCTATGAGAAATCCCTGAAATATAAATCAGTAAAATATTTATTTATTTATTTTATTTATTTACACTTCGTTGCAAAAAAAAGAATGAAACACAATACAAAAAAATTATAAGGGATGCAACGGGCGGCCTTATCGCTAATAAGCGATCTCTTCCAGGCAACCCTAGTTAAAGAGAAAAACTAAAAAAAAAGAAACATGATGCGTGCGAGAAGTGCAGAACCAAATGTTATATAAAAAAAAATATATATATATAGTACCTTAATCTAAAGTAATACAAAAAAAAATTAATAACAGACTAAAAACTTAAAAGCTAATCTTACAAATTCATGAATAGCGAATAGTGATGTAAAAGGAAACAAAAGATTTATACAAGTCACGATTGATCAGGATAGGATAAGGTTAAGAAATGATTATACAGTAGAGTTTTAAAAGATGACAGAGAGGTAGCCAATCGTACGGAGTCGGGCAGCGCATTCTTAATGGCGGAGATCGTGAATGAATTGCCTAAGAAGGATGAAGTGTGAGATGGAATTTCCAATAAACATCTATTAGAAGAGCGTAACATATAGTTAGAAGGACCTAAGAATTTGAAGTGATATTTGAGATAAGAATAATATCCCGATTTTTTAAATCTATACAGAGATATAAAACAATATTCGAATCTAGGTTCTCCAGGTGAAATTAAAAAACTGAGGTCTGAGTCATTGAGGCGAGAGGCCTCCCCGGAGAAAAAAACATTCTAACAGGTGACAATTCAAAAAAATCATGGGGAAACGTGATTTGATTGTGATTGTACTACTGGAACTGGCAAGATCTTGACTTGTCATGTCGCGTGTTAGAAATGCTTGACGAATCACAATCGAATGATTACGAATTGCATATTACTTAGTAGTGAGGTTTGTTTTGCAATGCGTAAATAGTAAAACACTAGTAAACTTATTAATGGTAGGCAATTAGCCAATGGGTAGAGAAAAAGAATCAGCGCGCGTACCACAAACAGAAAATAAAATATTCTACGTACATATTTTGTATTAAATCAGAAATCAAAATAGTTGACCTGTAAATTAACATCTAGTAATCCATCTTTTCTCGCTCTGTGTAGTTCAATGCCCAACGCAGGGACATATTTCCCTGCATACGATTCACCAGCTATATACAATGGCGCTGATCGCAACTCTGGGAAAACTTGTAGAAACTGCGTCACAGTGCTCAGTAAGTGTTTTGAGTACTGAAAAAGAGGCAATGTTTATCTAGACCCTAGCAACTACTGGTTAAAGGTTGTACTCCAACTTCCATCATCGTAAAACCGTGTGTATTTATAAAGCATAATGATGTATAACGCACAAATGCGTACGAATTTCATATATAGGATATATCTTTTATTTTGCTTCACTCCTTACTACCTTAAAATTATTGATAAGTGTACAGTAATCCATCTATAACACGGTAGACCCGGTCCGTGGTATATTTTTTGAACAATTCAAAAACTAGCTACACGAATTTAAATGATACTTAGTTTTCAACAACACAATTGAAACAGGTGCATAGGTACGTTCTCAAATCAAGGGCGTAGAGAAGAACTGGCAATAAACTCTCCGTCACTCTTTTTAATAGCCAAGTTTTTTGTTTTACACAACGTTTATAAGGAGCTGCATCCATTATACCACATGACATCTTAAGTAAATTGATAGGTAATTAATAATAATAAAATACCAAAGATTTTTCCTCGCCTGGTCCCAATAATTAATGAAGTATTGAAAACTCCGTTCTGATTATGAGAAAAACTATTTTAAAATATTTTAACAATGTCACTTACCGTCGTCATATTCGAGACATAGCCATCCGGGTGGTTTGTGAAACTATACCCGCATCCAATGGGATTATCAATAAATAATATTGAGTGGTTTCGGATCCATGTAAACGGGTTACCTAAGAATACCAAATACTTAATTCTTTATTTACACTATTAATTTCTACTATTATTATTATTACATTCTTTTTCTTTTTTTTGCGACCAAGGCGCAAACTAACTGGCAGAATGACCAGCGCTGTGGAACACGTCTGCTCCACACCATAAGGGACAGTTACAACCACAGCACACACACACACATTACACACTTAAAATGTAGCTTATTCTTTAAATATTTTTGTTTTAATATTTTATTATTATTATTATTTGGTGTGTTTCTGTGTGTGTGTTCCGTTAGTATTAAATGTATGTCTATGTCTAATGTCTATGTCCTAATTCCTCTAGATTCAGTCCCATAACATCTGAGCAGAAACATATTTCCTGCGACTGCTTAGTTTAATAGAAATGAACTTATAAAGATGTCTTGAGACTTAAATAATAAAAACTTTTCGGACGAGCTTTTATTATTTAATTTTGTCAAATAGGTTATTTGAGCGCTATTATTAAATTTATCGCCAAAACCGGTTATTTCTCTTAAAATTTCTTGTATAATCGATTGCGTCTCTTGTACAGTTCGTACCAGAATTAATCTTACTGAAATCTTAAATAAACGACAGGATAAAAGACATATATGTATAACATATAACGTGATGTATTTTATACATACTTTAATACAATTACAGTAAAGAATGTTTTAATCTACATTAAGATTAATATTGGTGCAAAAATAATACAGCAATAAGTTTTTCTTTCTTTTAGAATTCGGCTAAGCCCCTTATAAAATAGATACTGACGAATACGTACGTTTAATTGCCCCCAATTTGCTGACTTTTAGGGGTCCCAACCCTTCAAACAGACCCAAAAGACTCGAGACACCGGGACCACCTTGAAGCCAAATAATCCACGGAGTTTCATTTACTTGTTTTCCTTCCACGGGAAAATACCAAAAAAACGAGTTTGAATCATACTTTTCATCCACAGTAAAAAAGCCTGAATAACTTTTAACGTCTGCAAAAAGTTTTGGGTCAACTTCACTGAGTTTTCTTGCTTCTGCGATTTGTTCCATTTTTATGTAAGGCGTTAGAATTAATGCAGTTCCATTATCTACTATTTTAACTTCCGGACAATCCAGCATGCCACCTATGTCGTTAACACTATCACATTTTGGTTCTAAATTAGTATCCACTGGTGGTTTATAAGTTGGCAAGTCTATGTGAGACGTAGTGTTCAGTTCAATTATGTCATTGCTCAAAAGAACTTTAGCGTATGCACTGAAAGTTATAATAAGTTTAGAAAAGTGTCTTTCTTAACAACATTAAATTTATATAAAAATAATAATAACCTAACGTAGACCATATTTGCTTACAGACCATTTTTAAACAACAAATAAGTTTGTTTGTAAAACTTTGATCTGAGATTTAAATTGATTTCGTTGAAAACTCGTGTTGTTTACAATAAGTAACAGTTTTCTATAAAAGCGGTATTTTGGCGGTAAGAATATTTTATTGTTATTGCGCAAGATAAAGAGTATACTGCATAGTAAGGAAATATTTTGTACTTTTGATTACACCTGAAAACTCCATGTTTTTTAACTTACCTTGAAAAAATAACGAAAATAATTATGAATTTCATATTTTACTATATTATACGTGTTCACCCACTATTAGTCTACTAATACATGACTTACTGTGTCTACTGTTGATAATGATATTAACTTGATCTTTTTGATCTTTAGTATCTAATCCTAACGGTTCCGAATCACGATAGAAAATAGTATGAAAAAAATAAAATATGTTTATTATGGAACATAAGATACATGTTCACTTATTCCACGTCATTAAATTTGAATTTGTAGGCATCCCTACTCATCGGCAAAGAAGACAGAGGGTGTAGGCCAAGAGAAAAAGCCGGCGTAAAAACCTCTCGGTACTCTTTTAAAACAGCAAATCATCAAACAATCATGTATATCAAACAAATATGTACATTCCTTATGTAAAAACTTTATCGTATATCTAGAAAATAAAGGGACGATTCCAATCAATTCCAGCTGAAGGATACAAAATGATAAAGGATGAAGGAAAGGGAGAATGAAAATGACACAGAAACAATCGAGATTAAGTGTCAAAAAATTTCAAGGCCAAAATATTATTCTATTATCTTTTCCTTATTATTTATATAAAATTAACAATAATTAAAATAAAATAAAAACAGCCTATATTCGAGTAAAACATTAGATTACATTAAGTCCATGTCATTATATATAACAGAGTGAAGGTCTCCTCCAATATCTTCCACATGTCTTTTACCCTCGCCACAATTTTCTAATCCTTCCCCGCTATTCCTTTTATTCTATCTTCCCAGGTTTCTGGTGGGCTTCCTCTCTTTTTTCTTCAGACTGGGCCATTCGAAGTTAGGTTGACCTATCTGTCATCACAAACACGGGCAATGTGAGCCCATTTCCACTTTAACTTTTTTGTATGCAAGTAGTACGACTTATTACACCGTTATTAACTTTATCTTTGAGTTTCAATCGAAGAATAGAACGCTCTATAGCCTTTGGCATACTACATACTTCTTCATTAGCGCCTTACGAAAAATTTACGACATCCATATAAATTAACTGTAAATTTGTCGAATCACGGCTCCAAACAAATCCAAATTATTTCTACACTAGTAGACTCGGCCAAGCGTTGCTGTCGCTAAGATTTTTGTTAAGTTACATAGTAGTAAACTATTCAAGAGCTAAGGAGTTATGCCATTAAATTGTAGCTTATGTGAAACGTTGGTAATTATTTTGATAAGGATCCATACCTAGGTACGAATAAAGCCTTTTCTAGCGGTGGTATTTTAATAATTAAATAATAATAAAAGTACGCTTATTGTGTCGTAACTATAAAAGATAGAGACATGCTGTCGTTGTTTATTTTTTTAGACCTTGGGTTAGATTATTCAAGTTTTAGTAAGCATCCTTAATTTTTTTGAAAATGAAACATAGCCTATGTCACTCGGGAATAGTGTAGCTTGCCAACGGTGAAAGAATTTTCGAAATCGGTCCAGTAGTTTCGGAGCCTATTCATTTCAAACAAACAAAAAATCAAACCTTTCCTCTTTATAATATTAGTTCTACATATTTTCATTACTCGGAAATGCTGTAATGTGGTGGCGCATTCTCTTTAACCCCATACAAATATTCAAACATTATGATTTATGAAATGAATGAAAGAAGGTGCACAGTTTTGGCTTAAACGTCTAACCTTACCAGATTACAAACGCCACTTATGTAGAATCAAAAAAAAACCTAACCTATTGTAATTCACTGAGAACTGAGACAATATCATTTACATCATGTATTATCAGTTTTTAATTTTTTTAAGGAGTCCAAAGCTATTCCCTTACTTAATATTACTACATACAAGTCGAAAGAACGGTAGAAAAAAAATTTGAGCTATTTTATTATTATATCTGCGTTTTCCAATACTAGTAGGTAAGCAAATTAATCCAGGACCATACAATATAATGATGGCATGGACAAAATAATTTCCTTTTATGCAAACGTTCGCCTCTGTGGTTTTTATGTGCTTATAAAGTAAAACCTCCATCAGCTGTCTATAATAATGTTGAAAATGTATTAAAGGAGATATTGTGTAAATTAGTAAAGTGTAAATAAAGGGCTTATTGTGTGTGGGGACTTTAATGTCAATTTACTTTGTCGTTCTTATCCAAGTATAGGTAAACATATATTTTAGTCTTTTTCGTTCATACAATTTAATAAATCAATTTCATTCACCCACAAGAATAACAGCCAGCACTGCAACTTGTATAGATAATATTGTATTTTATTTACATAACCTTTACACATTTAACACATTTTATTTAAGAAAAAACTTTTTAAGCGGATTAAATTTATGTATTATTATAAATTTACAATTATTTAACATAATTTTAAATTTAACCGACGTTTCGCGTGCTTTACAGCGTGCGTGGTCACGGTGACTGAAGGTGCTGGATGTCAAAAAGTATCACAGCTGCAGTTCCATTATCTGTATTTATTTCCCCGGAGTTGGTATCGACTAAAAGATGGAGGGTTTTGGCAGAAATGGCTCACGGTGTCCTCTATTTTCGCGGATTGTTTATCTTGAGATTTTAATTTGGATATTATTGGATCCCAGGTGTTTGACAATTTTAGGCCGTCTTCTCCATTGAAGGGATGGCACACTAAGTCACACAATATACAGAAAGGCAACCCACACTGATAGGTACCTCAATGGTGAATCCCACCACCACCCTTCACAACTGCTTTCTGTCGGTAAATGTTTGTTTCAGAGAGCCCAACGTCTTTGTGATGCTGCCCACCTCGAGGAGGAACTACAGCATGTCAAACAGGTGCTACACCGAAACAAGCTGCGCACGCCCCGGCTGCATCACAAAAACAAAAACAAGACATGATCATTTTTTGATGAATTCAAGAAAGTATTTACTCAAAAGACTTTATTGGTCTCTGAGAAAACAAGTTTCTGTGACTGGGCAAATGAGGAGTTACACAGGAAAAGGCTAACATTATATGAAATGTATGACGAAATGCAATATAACACTAGTGTGGAATTTAGGGAGTAGGTATGTTAGGTTGTATTCAAATAATTTCAAAAAAGATTGCAAAATTGCAAAGTCATATTTAAGTTCAAAAATAAAAAAATTGCATGGTAAAACGTCCGACAAACGAACCGATTATATGTTAAATATGAATAATATTATAAACGAATAGTTGACGAAACGTTAAAAAAAGGCCTATTTTATTTTTATTTATTTAACAACCCTTTATTGCATTACATATTTGGTACTACATTCAGATAGCTTAAATTAAGAAGTCGACGGTGGCCTTATCGCTAGTAAGCGATCTCTTCCAGGTAACTAGTAAGGAAAAAGAAATACTACGGGTAAAGTGCATAATTTAATTTTTTTTAGATGTAGACGTACCCATTATAAAAGCAAAATAAAATCTAATAATGAATCACAATGCTAGGTTTTCAAATACGTTAAAACAATATATTTATAGTGAACTACCTTTAAAACTACCGAAGCTTTAAATTCATCATCCGCACTTTCTTTTGCGTTACTTACGAAGAATGTAAGGGCATGCCCTACGGAGTTTCGATTTCAATATACAAACCCCCAGGCTGTTATAAAAGCTTTTAAAGATCTTAAAATTAAATCTACAGAAGATCTTTGGGGATTGTCTGTAAAAGTCTGTAGTAGTTCTATCATCGAAACTATTGCGCCTTATTTAGCTTTCATATTTAACACCAGCATAGACCAAGGAGTCTTTCCGGATCTCATGAAACACAGTAAAGTAGTTCCGTTGTTCAAATCCGGTGATAGTAAAGAACCCAATAATTATAGACCTGTGTCAATTCTGCCAGCTCTCAGTAAGGTGTTTGAAAAGTTAATGCTCAATCAAATGTTATGTCACTTTAATAAAAACTCCATCTTTCATGAACAACAGTTCGGTTTCACCAAAGGGCGTTGTACAACTGACGCCGGTGTCTCCCTAATCAAGAACATTTTTAACGCCTGGGAGGAAGCACAAGATGCCATTGGAATCTTTTGCGACCTTTCGAAGGCGTTCGATTGCGTAAACCATGAGACTCTTCTGCTGAAACTTAATCACTACGGGATTAAGAACAAAGCTCTGGACTTACTAAGATCTTACTTGAAAAACAGACAGGTTAAAGTTCAGGTTAACGGCATAAACTCGTTAGGGTCTGACATTACAATGGGCGTTCCTCAAGGTTCAACATTGTGTCCATTCCTCTTTTTAGTATACATAAATGATTTACCCCAATTAGTTCAGGACCAACCGAAGATGGTGTTATTTGCAGATGACACATCATTGATTTTTAAAGTAGATCGACGGTCACAAAATCGTGACGACGTGAATAACTCTATTCTTCGGGTCCAGAATTGGTTTACGGTAAACAATTTGGCACTCAATGATAAAAAACTAAATGTATTAGATTTACGTTGCCAAATGTTAAAAGTAGGGAATGTGACATAGTGTTGAATGGAGGAAAACTGGAATTTATTAATCAAACGGTTTTCCTGGGCATCACGCTGGACGAGAAGTTACAATGGGGACCTCATATCGCATCTCTTGCGAGGCGGCTGAGCTCAGCCGTTTATGCGGTTAGAAAAATTAGATGTTTAACAAATGTAGAAACTGCGCGTTTGGTCTTTTTTACCTACTTTCACAGCATAATGTCTTACGGCATTTTACTGTGGGGTCGGGCTGCTGACATAGAATCCATTTTTATTTTGCAAAAGAGAGCGGTCAGAGCCATTTATAATCTACGTCGTTGCGAATCTCTCAGGGAACTATTTAAAAAGATTAATATTTTGACAGTACCTTGCCAATTCATTTATGAAAGTATTATGTATGTAAGAAAGAATCTACATCTTTTTAGTAAAATAAATGAAAGACATTATTTTAGTACTAGAAATAAAGATAAAATAGCTCAACCATCTTTCAGATTAGCCAAAGTTCAAAATTCATTTAAGGGGTACTGTGTGAAATGTTACAATAAAATACCTTGTGACATTTTAAAACTAAATGAACGAAAATTTAAATGTTTTATTAAAAGTACACTTTGAAAACAAGCATATTACAAATTAGAGGATTATATTCAAGATAAGAATGCTTGGAAACATGCTGGTCCTGCTCCATAGGACAATCATAGAGCCTGGACAAAATCAAATTGGTTGCTGACTTTTTGCTGTAACATATTTTTGTTATTATTATTATTATTTTTTTTTTTTTATGTATCTCACACACTGTTTTGTTGTGTTTTTTAATATTTTTATTACACTTTAATGTTAATATTCTACGGTTTCGATATTTGTAAATATGTGAGGAACATGTATACTAACTTTTTTTAGTATAGTAGTTTATTCTAAGAGTACATTGTCTTCACATATAATTATTTAACAAATGTAACAAATATTGTAAACCTATTTTAAAAGAGTAAGTGTGGAGTTTCTTCCCCATTCTTCTCCACACGAAACTACCTTTTGGAAGGGGCAACTAGAATCTTCTATATATATATATATAATTTTTTTTTTTGACGTTCAAAAGTGCCATTTTAGATGGTCTAATTGAAATAAATGCTTTGACTTTGACAAAAAATCTCGCTATTACGCTTAAACAGATGGAATGGTTTTGTCTCAAGAGCTGTTTAAGACTTAAGAGGGGTACTTAGTTAATCATTCGGAATCAGGGAGCGTATTCAATAATTTTATGGCGGATATCCTAAAAGATCGTTTGTCTGGTTTACAATACCTCAATTTACTGCAATTTATCCCCCCTTGTCAGAAAAAGTAAGCAAAGCTCTCAAAAAAAATAGTACATAAATGTATTATTATTTTTTAGGAATCCTCGAAAATGTATTTCGTTTTCAAGCATAGACAATGTTTGGGTAAAAAAGTAAATAATTACTGTTGACGTAATCACCAAATAAGAAAATCAATGGCTCCCCCTCCCCCCTTTAGAGCCTACGTAATACTTGAACGGTCCCTTTACACATCCCCCCGTCCCAATGATTGGTTCTCCTACCGTTTCCCTTGAATAGTTTACTACTACGTAGTATCGTAGTATAACAAAAACCCTAGCCACAGCAACGCTTGGCCGAGTCTGCTGGTATACTATATAAAGTGACCGAGACACTAGAAACTTAAGACCATACATTTTACAAAGTTCTGAAGGTTTTTATAATAAGCTAGTCTGTTATGAATTATTTTATTATCTAGTTGGATATAATCAAGAGTGTGATGTTATATTTAAAATTTCATTTAAGTATAATTGTTCTGGAAACGTATTTATTCTCGCAAGTGGTCGCTTGTATATCCAGTTGGTCACGAGGTGTTGGGCCCTCCCTGGTTGGTCTGTGGGTACCATATGCCCAGCCCCACGTACCACTGCCTCGGTCAGATTGCCCCCACTTTTGTACCACCTGCGGATATAAAACGGGCGAAACAAAAATAAATAAATGTATCTTTTTTTAAAGACAATTCACACCAATTAACCTAGTCCCATGCTAAGCTGGTGAAGCTTGTGTTATGGGTACTAGGCAACGGATATACATACATATTATAGATAGATAGACATATAAATACATATTTAAACACCCAAGACCTAAGCACAACACCAAATCAGTCTCAGCCGGGGATCGAACCCGGGACCCATGGATTTGCAGTCAGGGGTACTAACCACTAGACCAATGAGTCGTCAAAAAGTCTGAAGAAGAAATTATTGTCAATTTCAAATGCCATGATTTTTATTATTCCGATTTCAATATTTAATCTCCGTTTATATAGATCTTATATGCCTAATAGGGATTTATTAACTTATTTACATAAAAAAAGGAAAACAATAGTTATCCTACTAATATTATAAACGCGAAAGTTTGTAAGTGTGGATGAATGTTTGTTACCGTTTCACGTCGATAATACTGAATGGATTGGAATGAAACTTTACAATAATATTGCTTATACATCAGAATAACACATAGGCTACAATTTATAAAGATATTCTGTGAATTGTCCAAAATATCAAGTAAGTAACCAAAACCGCTAGAGTTACACATATGTAATGTATGATGGAAATGTTTATCGTAAATAGTCAATATCTTTAATAGCTACTTGAAATACTAATCCTGCACAGACGAAATCGCGGGCACCAGCTAGTATGTAATAATTCAACAAATTTTCAGTTTAATTTATATTTGCTAGTGTAACAGGATCGTTATGAATATGAAAATGAGTCAAAGAGATTACCAAATTGTGTTGCGTATCTGTGACATCACAAACATTCAAAGCGCGCTATCGTCTAACAAAAGTAGTAGTGACGAATTAAAGGTTTGGTCAGACAGCGGACGGGGCGAGACGGCGGCGACGCGGCGTGGATCTCACACTGCGGAGGTGATGATCCTGCAAGCGTCGCGTCGGCCAACCCGCCGCACTTGGCGTGAATTCTCGAGCATTTTGAAGCAAGCTCTTTTGAGATTTCTTACTATTAATTGTCAAATCGCTGATTTCAAGCAATTTTGTATTGGAAATGGCCCAAATCATACAAAAACTGTGCTCGAACAGTTTCGATTCGTTTTTCTCCATGTCCATTTTTGTAGTTGAATACAGCTTCCGTCACGCCGGGCACGATGCGTCGCGTCCCGCTATCTGTTTGACTACTACAACGTATACCCACATAACACAACGTTCAGCGACGCGCTCACACCCCGTTCGCGCCCCGTCCCGCCGTAATTTTCTTATACTACCGTCGGGCGCGACGGTGACGGGACGCGACCGTTAGCGTCGCGCCGGTCGCGACGGATCTGTGTGACATGTTTTATATTAATTAGTACATTACAACTGCTCACGTCGCACCAGCGTTGCGTCGCCGTCCCGCCCCGACCGCTGTATGACCAAACCTTTAGAATTACATACCCAGCAAGTTTCTGGTTGTACATAAACGGATATCTTTGGGAGTCTATGAATTTTTGTTTTCCTCTCCATTGCCACGTGCGGTGATTTTCAGCTGACGATATGCACGGTAGAAGTTGATCTAAGTGGCCGCTATAATCAGAAAACTTGTTAACAAATCCTACTAAATATCTACACACTATAGTAAACAGAAATTAAATGAAAAAATTATAAATAAAATTTAATTTAATTTTTCATTTAATAAATTAAAAAAAGTTCAGTCAGTTTTTTAATCAATTATTGTGAAATTAAGTAGATCCTTTTAGTATTTAGCAAACATGTAACAGACAAGTTGTTTACTAGTGTTCAATAGACGGAATTTAAAACATTTATTTTCCGATGTCGATTGTGTGGGGCTGTAATCCTAAAGACGGCTCTGATAGTAGAGATAAAACATTCCATATATTATATTATAAATATGGAGGAAACTTTTTTATTGTTTAATAAACACTTTTGATAAGCGTGGACCCGAATATCTAGTAATTAAGTTATCATAAATGTATTGACAAATTAAAACCTAACAAATCTTTTACTTACCAATACGACAAAACCCTGTATCCATTATCCAATAGCTCCTCAAACAAATTCTGTGAACTGCTCAAAAAATCAGGCGCCATTTTGTTGTTAACTGTCAAATTCAAGAAGCTGTATTTTATATCTCCTACATGGATGGCCTTTTTTATTTCTGAAGACTTTAAAACTTGTGTATATCCTCCAAACGTTAATTCGTCTTTGAGAAAATTGTACGCTTGTGGTTGATGTGTTAGAAGCAACAGAACTGTTACAATTTGCATCCATTTCTGAAAAAAAATCTTGATTCATTAAGAAATAGACAATAGGCGTTAGTCGTAGTTAATAATTCAAGCAAAAAAACGAAAAATAATATTATTACGCACGCTACCGTCTGATGGCGATGGCCGAAACGCGAACTATAGATAAACTTAAATAGATAACTAAAAGATTTATAGCAAAAACTAAGTCTCGACTAAACACTACAATTTTCAATCCTTTTTTATTAAATTAGGTTAGACTTTATTTATTTATTTATTTATTCCATATCCTTATTCTATCTTTACAGTAATTACTAATTCGATAGAAGGACACAATATTTACACCCACACCAATTAACCTAGATAAAAAACATTAAGAAAAATATATATTTATATACCTAAATCTTATAACTAATAATATAGGAAGCAACTTTTGTGAACTCAGCCAGTGTACAAACAAACAGGTCTACCAGCCCTGCGATTCTGTAACTCTCTTTTCGAACTCACACAGCGGTTTTCGCATCGGCGGTCGCTCTCAAATCAGTCGTGAAGCAGTCATTTAATGATTTGGTGGTTGAACCGCTCTTCGTTGAATACGGTCAAGTGGAAGGAGCTGGTATTGCTATTTTATGTTACAGGAGGCAGACGGGCAGGATGCTCACCTGATGTTTAGTGATACTGCCGCTCATGGACATTCGTACTGCCAGAAGGCTAACAAGCTCGCTGCCGGACTTTTAAGAATTGGTACGCTCTTTTTTTGAAGGTCCCTCGTCGAATTGGTGTCTTGTTAACCTATTGCAATTACTGATAAATACTTTGCTTACAGTTTTAGCAGCGACACTGTTTTTTGCATCGATATCTGCTTGGAAGGCTTTCATCAGTGGTTCGATGGTTTTCATCTGTTCTTCGTTCACTAAACCCACGTAATAGAATAGACGGTTCACGTTCCTTATCATAGACGGGTCAACGTATGCGTTACCTATGAGAAATCCCTGAAATATGAACCCTTCATTTCAGTAGTGTCCGGAAGTAAAGACGCCTTTTAGAAATTTCATTAATATATACTAAATATATATATATGTATATGTGTGTTAGCTTTTATTATTTATTTAATTAAATTATGTAATAATATTTCTATGAAACGTATTCTTAAGAATCTTGCTACAAGTGCGCATGTTGTTACGAATTGACTCGAACCACTCCCTGAAGTGGGAAGTAGGGAATGGATTATAAAAGATATTGTGACACATGCGCACGCGCAATTCCTTGGTTTAAGTTTGAAGTTATACAGTTTATGTAGTCAGTGAAGTGAATTATAGTGAATCAAGTCATTATTGGAGTGTTTAATTTCCTACCCTAAGAACTAGATCAACTAGCCCATACATATACAAAAATAATATTCCAATCCAGGTTCTCCAGGAGTCATTAAAAAATCAGGGCTCAGCTGAGTCATTGAGGTTGCCCTGGAGAAATTACGAAAAATTTATTTAATAACATTCTAACTCTAACTAAATGACAATCCTAAAATCATATGGGTAAAATAACAACCAAAAGATGGAACCGTGACTTGACTACTGGCAACATCTTGATTTTTCATGTCACGTGGTGCTTGACGAATCACAATCGAACGCGCAGTCCTTTCATTTGTTAATTTCCATTTTTGCCCCAATAGTATGATTACGAATTGCATATTACGTAGTAGTAAGGTTTGTTTTGCAATGCATAAATAGTAAAACACTTGTAAACTTATTAATGGTAGGCCATTAGCAAATGGGTAGAGAAAAAGAATCAGCGCGTGTACCACGAAAAGCAACAAAAATAAAATATTTTACGTACTAGTACATATTTTGTATTAAATCAGAAATCAAAATAGTTTACCTGTAAATTAACATCTAGTAATCCATCTCTTCTCGCTCTGTGTAATTCAACGCCCAACGCAGGGACATATTTCCCTGCATACGATTCACCAGCTATATACAATGGCGCTGATCGCAACTCGGGGAACACTTGTAAAAACTGCGTCACAGTGCTCAGTAAGTGTTTTGAGTACTGAAAAAGAGGCAATGTTTATCTAGATCCTAGCTACTACTTGTTAAAGCGTGTAGTTGTACTCCAACATTCATCATCGTAAACCGAAAAAGTGTGTTTATAAAGCAGAATGACGTATAACTAACGTGACCAGACGTCCCGTTTTGATCGGGACTGTCCCTTTTTCCAATTACGAAAGGTCCCGGTGTCCCCGAAATGAACTGTGGGACGCAAAGTTGTCCCGTTTTCAGAAAGCGCGCGAAAATTTAAGCAACATAATATAAAAAATCTTCCCAAGAATGAAACATTCTTCTTTGAAATCGTCAACAGGTATATTAAAACAAATTTGTTCTTCTGATAAATATAAAAAACATTTTGCGTACCTATATTTTGTGATTCGTAACATTTATTCCAACTAACTTTATCTAAATAAATAACTTAAACATTTTTTTTTTCATTGACTACTTATTATTTGACCTAATTTAAACCAATGTTCCGTTTTGAGTCAAAGAATAAATGGTCACTTTATGTATAAGTCATTTAATAAGTCATTTTCAATTCTTCAATTCATTCAAACTTGAGAAAACTCCGCGTTAACGATGTCAAATACCGCGTTATAAGGGTGACGGAAATCGAGTTATATGAAAACGCGTTATAGGGAGATTACTGTACTTGCAAAACATTCGAGTACTTTGACTTTGACTAAATCCTTCTAACTTTACATTTACTGCCAGTTCTCAAATCGAGGGCGTACGGACGAGAAGAATTGGCAATAAACTCTCCGCTACTCTTTTACATCGCCAAGTTTTTTGTTTAACAATGTTTGTAAGGAGTTGCATCCATTACACCATGTTCCACATGACATTTTAAGTAATTAATAGTTTTTTAATAATTAAATTAAATTAAAAACAAACATCTGTCCTGTCCTCCTGTCCCAATAATTATTTAAGTATTAAAACTCGGTTCTGATTATGAGAAAAACTATTTTAAAATATTTTAACAATGTCACTTACCGTCGTTATATTCGAGACATAGCCATCCGGGTGGTTTGTGAAACTATATCCGCACCACAGACTAAAAGATATGTATGTATTACATGTAATGTATTTTATATATACTTATATACAGGGTCTTTTAATTAGTATTACAGCAGAAATCATACAGTAGAAAATGTTTTATTCTGGATTAATATTCTTGCAAAAATAATGCAGCAAGAAGTTTTTCTTTTAGAATTCGGCTAAGCCCCTTATTAAATAGATACTGACGAATACGTACGTTTTATTGCCCCCAATTGGCTGACTCTTAGGGGTCCCACCTCTTCAAACAGACCCGTAAGACTCGAGGCACCGGGCCCACCTTGAAGCCAAATAATCCACGGAGTTTCATTTACTTGTTTTCCTTCCACGGGAAAATACCAGAAAAACGAGTTTGAATCATACTTTTCATCCACAGTAAAAAAACCAGTATAACTGTTAACGCCTGCAAAAACTTTTGGGTCAACTTCACTGAGGTTTCTTGCTTCTGCGATTTGGTCCATTTTTATGTAAGGCGTTAGAATTAATGCAGTTCCATTATCTACTATTTTAACTTCTGGACATTCCAGCATGCCATCTATGTCGTTAACACTATCACATTTTGGTTCTATATTAGTGTCCACTGGTGGTTTATAAGTTGGCAAGTCTATGTGAGACGGAGTGTTCAGTTCAATTATGTCATTGCTCAAAAGAACTTTAGCGTATGCACTGAAAGTTATAATAAGTTTAGAAAACGAGAGTCTTTATTAACAACATTAAATTTATATAACCTAACGTAGACCATATTTGCTTATAGTTAGACCATTTTTAAACAACAAATAAGTTTGTCTGTAAAACTTTGATCTGATTTTTAATTGATTTCGTTGAAAACTCGTGTTGTTTTCAAATATTAAGACACATTATAAGGGACAGTTTTCTATAAAAGCGATAATTTTGGCGGTAAGAATGTTTTATTATTATGCGCTACATAAAGAGTATACTGCATAGTAAGGAGATATTTTGTACTTGTAATTACACCTGAAAAACTCCATGTTTTTTTAACTTACCTTGAGCAAATAACTAAAATAATTATGAATTTCATATTTTACTATATTACACGTGTTCACCCACTATGAATACATGACTTACTGTGTAGATAATGATATTACCTTGAACTTTTTGATCTTTAGTATCAAATCCAAATGTTCCGATGTAAATATAATTTTATAATAACGATAGAAAATAGTATCTTTGTACATTCTTCATAAGCTTTTTTATAAATTTGACGAATACTTAAATGATCCTAATCCTTGGGATTTTCTCCAGTTCAAGCAATTTGAATGACTCAAAACTTAGCGATTAAGAGTGGCGGAAAGTTCTTGCCAGTTCTTCTTGCCCGCTCCACGCCCTTGACTTGCGAACTGGTAGTAATTGTAAATTTACAATTAATTTAACTTCTTTTTTAACGTTCATAAGTGTACTTATTTACCTATATGAATAAAGATATTTGATTTTATGTAAAAACTTTATCGTATTGGAAGGAAAGGGAAGATTCCATTAAATTCCAGGTGAAGGAGCTGACACGGATAAAATGATGGCATGGACAAAATAATTTCCTTTTATGCAAGCGTTCGCCTTCGAGCATTTGGTGTGCATATTAAGTATAACTATGCTTCTATATTCAAATCCTAAAAAAACAAATGGGATCGGTAGGCACAGAATGCGCTTCACATAATTGCGTTAAAAAAAAATTTAGATAAACAACTGTCAGCAGACCTATGTAATATCTTTTAAAACTAAGCAGATGATAAAACACATGTTATCGGGTTAAATGTATTTTTTATTTAAATTAAATAGCCTCATGTTGACCAATATATTCAGATAAAATCTGTAGTATAAAGGATCTCTTCAGTAAATTCAATACTACAATCACAATCCTCGGTAGTATAGTGGTCAGTATCCCCGCCTGTCACGCGGGAGACCGGGGTTCGATTCCCCGCCGTGGAGTACAACCTTTTTTTCGTTTTTGTTTATTTTTCTTTTTTTTTTAAAACATCCCGAATATCACTGATAACGTCTGTTAATTTTTTTAATTGCACTGAAATTGTTTGCAAACTGTTGTTAATGTTTTGTGTACATTCTAACTTCTTTTCCTCCATATTTAAAAACTTTGAAGCATCATCCAAATCTGTAATGAAAAATTAAATTGATGGGATACAAAATATTTTTATTGTAGTAACAAGCTATGTACATACATCTTTAAGTATAATAATAAATATTGTGTTAATTCATTTGCACTTTCTTTACATATTATAACTACAAAAGTCTAATTCAAAACTTTTTATGAGTGCAATGTATTAAATAAGTTTGAATATAGTACATTATGCTCTGAAATTTATGGATTACAAAGGGCTAGGGCAGAAATAAGAACCTGAATCATCACTATCTCTTTTGTGGAATCCATTCCCGTGAATTTTACTACTTGATGCTGCTGATTCATTCTCATCTGAATGACTCCGTTTTTGAGGCCTTTTTGCTTGTGTTACTGAAATATTTTTAGTTATTTATTCATAATTGTTAGTTATCATAAAGTATCTACCCATTTCATATGTAACTATGCACAAAAAAAAGCACTACTACAAGAGACAGATACATACTTTAGTTAAAACAGTGTAACTACACTGATTAGTTTTTAATAAACATAGAAAATAGATTACCATCAAATTTTGTTTCTTTTTCATCATCATTATCACTTGCAGTCTCATCATAGCAGTCATCATATACCTAAAATAGACAGAATATTGAATGATTAGAAATTTAATATGTATTTACTTATTTAGCGTGAAATATTGTTTACTAATAAACACCAATAATAATAATAAATGGACAACTTTGAGCATCAGGCACTTAAGAAAATAATTTTAGGTTTAAATAGGTCATGACTGTATGATATTCTGTCCATATAGGATCTATTTATTTTAAAAGCTCCTCTACACTTTAAGAGGTAAATAATATTTTTTGGAAACATACATCTAAAGGATCAGTTTTAATGGTAACTTCATCCATGTTACCATCACTTATGACATTAAGAACACTTTCTTCAATTGGAGTGAGTGAAACATCATCTGCAAGTGGCTTATTGTTTTCTTTAGCTGCCTTCATTTCTAGGTATCTCCGTTTTGTTCTATACTTCAAGTCACACCAATACTGACAACAATACAAACAAATAACATATTTTTTTTAATACTGATTAATGAGATTCTGCTCAGGAAAAGAATGATGTTGATTTACAATTGTAACTTTTAGGAAAAGGGCATTATGGGGAAATAATATATTTTTCATTGTTATATTTTATAAGAGCAGTTACAAAAGTAATAGTAATGAGTCCCAGAAGTTATTGTAGATAAAAGTACCTTAGACCAGCCTTTTTTATCTTTAATCCCACCATTTTTAACACTGTTTAGTTTTTCAGAACATTCACTCCACAAATCTATTGAGTCAATATTTTGTCGTCTGGCACCCTTGTTTATTCCTTTAGCAAGACCAGGGTGCTCCCTTAAAAATTCTAACAGAATTAAATTTTGTTCAGCAGTTACTCGGCCCTTCATAATATTAAGACTGTACAAACTAAATACTTAATAAATACAAATAAGGTGTTTGGGATTTTTAAGTTCTATGTTTTGGCTCGCTCAAAATTCAAAATATTGCAGTTTTTTTTTATTTCGTAAGCGATATTCGATAATCATATGGATGTCACAGTCAAAACGTCATGACACAAATATTGCCAGATGTTCACCAAACATCCAAAAATCTCTTTTTTACCAGATTATTGAGTGATGATTACTGGTTTTTAAGTACTGTATTAATAAAATATATATAGGTGTTAAGTGTATTTATTTGCCTCCAGGACATTAAAAAACTCTTTATTTTATTGTTATGTGAATACATTCTTAAATAAACACATTTGTAAAATTTCAAAAATCTCCGCAGAATTTTAATATTATTTCTATTAAGAAAACCAACTAGAAAAGATATATAAATAATATTCTAATAATATATTTTCTATATGTATAGTGCAAACTAATGATAGTATACTTTTGTTAAAGAAGAATTTTTTTTAAATTTACAACTTAAATTGCTAGGTAGGTATCTACATCATTTTTATGCATTAAAAAAATACTAATAATAACTGATTAACAATATTTACAGAAGCGCAATTCAATAATCCACGGCTTTTTAAATAGCTTATTCAAAATTATATCCAGTCTTCAGAGTTCAGGCAAAACAGAAATTTATTTGGTTTGAAAAGCCTGTTTATGCGATTATGCCTCCTCCTGGTAGAATATGCGATCAGCTTCCTGGATTCAGCGCCGATAACGGGAACGTCTGGATATTACTGGGTAAGGCTGTTAGAGCGACCAGCTCACAAAGGCATTTATAGGGCTTATTTGGACACAGAATGTTTTTGATATAGACAAACCTACTAGGTACTCATAGAAACTAATCCTAATGAAAAATATTACCGTGAGGGTGGAATTCCATACCTATTCAATGTTTACATATCGTCACCCCTAGTAAACACCCAATTTGTATAACCCAGCAGAATTCAATGTATGTACATTGAACTGAAGGCGGTTACAATTAGAGTGGTCGCTCTTTGGTCGTATGTGTAAATCAATGGTCATGGCGAGGTGCAAATGGACATGTTCCGTGTGATAGCATCATGATTATATTAGTTAAGAATAGAAAATGGCCTGGAATAAATTAATTAACGGGGTGAGTATTTTATTTTTGTCAGTTCTCATACGTTGTTGCTGTGAACTTTTAGTGTAGAATTAATATTAGACTTATCATTTGTGGCAGATATTAGATCGAAAAACTTGTCCTTGTTAATAAATTGAGTTAACAAAACCTAAAGGGGACGTGCTTTAGAATTTTATTTAAAAGAAAATTTGGAAGAAGAAAATTACATTTAGATAATATATTTCTAAATAAGTTTTATGATTGATTCCTTAAAATAACGAATTGTTTTTGTTTTGTTTCGATAAGTGGTTGTAGCAAAAATCTTTTTCAAAATAATTTTATTTCATAAACAAATTTAAGCTTCTAAGAATATAATATTGTAAAATGTGTTTGTCAATTAATTAATATTAGGTTTTTTTTCAAATAAAACCTTTTCGAAATTAATAAACTAAAGAAATTTATGAATTAACAATTTTTTTAATGTTCTATAGATACATAGATGTAGATGTTACGATACTTAATGTACTTGAGCACGCTTAGGTTTTCTTGGCAGTCAACTTCTTGACATAGACAAAGCGCTACAGTTTTTCGGTTTACCGCGTTTTTGTCTTGTCCTGGCCGAATATATAAAAAATGGTTTCATATTCGATTTTCAAATTGACGCGCAGTGTATAAATTAAAATGGAAGTGAAAGTTGAAGTGGTGAGTTTTGATGTTTTAAAAATGTCGTGTATTTTTAAACGCGTAGAAAAAACAGTTAAAGTTACTTTACGTTTCAGTTATAGTTAGCAAAGATTTGATTATTGACATAGTTGGTAAGAAATTTGCTGTTTTTAAGTATTTGCGCCGCAAATAATTACCATGAAACTACTAATGACATTACAGACTTTCAAACGTAACGTCGAGTTTATTGCTACGAAACACGCTTCGACTAATGAAAATTACTTTACATTTAAGCGATGGCTTTACAGTTTAATATAACATAGGTGTAACGCTGCATTAATAAGTAAGGTACATATTAATTAACTAATCGGTTTTTATTTAAGTCTGATAATTCCCTGATTTAAAAATTACGATTTTTATAAATTGTATCAGCAATGAGACATTATTTAACATTACGATCTAGTAAATAATATAAGACTAACTTAATTTTCTAAAAAGGATATTTAACATAAGAAAGTGTCCACAAACTCAAGTTTTTAATTTTTATGTTTTTTACAATCAGTTATGACTAAAAAATTCTTAATCTAAACCACAATTGCTGTGAAGGGAAATATCACGAAATATTATGTAATAATTTCAAGTTAAAATTTAGTTACTTGAATAGATATACTAACTTTTCCAAGCATTCGGAAATATTAATTGCTGTATAAATTTCGTTAAAAGATCACTTTATTAACTAACTAACTCACACTTATTAAGTTCTTAAGTGATTGGTCCTACCTAGAAAGTTCGATTAATGAACACATTTAAGTGTCTTCGATCGTGCGTCTAATATGTCCTGGTCACTGCGATAATAGACTCACACAATATAAAAATATATCCTAAAACGTAAAAACTAAAATAAATAAATCATTGGCGCTACTACCTTTTTAGGTCTGGGTCTCAGATTTTTGTATCTGTTTCATGATCATTTGTCAATCTAATAGGCACGTAGGTGATCAGCCTCCTGTGCCTGATACACGCCGACACTTGGGTCTAAGGCAAGCCGGTTTCCTTACGATTCTTCCTTCATTTCGAACGAATGTTAAATGCGCACTTTGAAAGAAAGTACAGAGGAGTTGTTCGGACTAATAACTGCAGCTCAGTTTCATCATCGGACGTCAAGGCAGAATACAAAATACCATCTGTATCATCTTGACGTCCGTCGTTCCACAACTGAGCGCTTCTTCAGGCAATTTCTGCCGCGAACCACCACTATGTGGACCCAGCTGCCCACTGAAGTATTTCCGAACCAATTTGACTTCGGATCCTTCTAGAAAAGAGCGAACCATTTTTTAAAAGGCCGGCAGCGCGCTTGCGAGCCTTCTGGCAGTGCGAGTGTCCTATTTATATTATTAAATTAATCCTCTCCGCCTCTTTTAATTAATCGTACCGGAAAGATACAAATCTAAATATTAGCTTTATATATTTTTATCATAAATATGGACAATAAATATATGTTTCTTAGATTTCTGTTTTCTTAATAATTATTCCATTATTATCCCAGATCAGATTAGATAACAAATGACTTGTTGCCTATAAACAGAAAATCAAATCAGCAGAATGACCAGCGCTGTGGAACAGTCTGATCCTCAGCATAATGCTGAGCCAATTACAACCACAGCACAAACGCATTTCAAAATTAAAACGTACCTTGTTCTTTGAAATAAATAATTGTTATCTTTCATTATTTTTTATATTTTTTTTATTATTATTATTTTGTGTTTGTACGTGTGTTTTATTAGTAATAAATGTTATGTCTATGTCTAAATCTCTAAACTCTATGTTTTCCCTCACCATACAAACAAGTGTTAAAAAATGCATACAATAATAGACAGTGTATCAATTATCAAACAATCGCACGACCTGTGTTGAGAGCCTCTCTCCAACATTCCAACACTGCTCTTACGAGTTTAAATATTTAGGAATATTCAAATCCTTGCGTAATGCGGGCAGGTACAAGGCAACATTAACCTCGAAAGATGTGATATGAATGGCAAGTGCTTTCCCATTTAAGAAGCGAACAATGATCCATAACGCTGCAATAATACGATTAGAATTTTAATATTGAAATATAATTTCGTATAGACTATGAGTGGGACCTAGAGTGCTTTGTACAGAAATTTCTCTTTGATGTTCGCACATTCGTAGGATGAAGAAATCATCATGAGAAAATCTTATATGTAATTCAGAGTCGGACATCGTTACGTGATACAAAAACATACATACAAAATACATATGTTATTAAGCAACAGGCGGCCTTATCGCTAACAAACGATGTTTTCCAGGCAACCGTAGTATGGAACGATATTGAGAACTGGCAGTAAATGTAAAAATTAGAAGCATTTAATATGTATTTCTTTATTGACGTTCATAAGTGTACATTGTGTTACCTAAATACATAAATGATTTTGAATTTAAATAAAAAACACCTACAGAGGATAAAGTACAAGAAGTGCATAAATAATTAACAAAATAAATGGTTGGTGTTGATGTGAGGAACGTGAAACAGCACGATTACGAGTCTGGTAGGCAGGAACAAGGAAGGGTAATTTTTCTAGAAGGGAGCTGCAATAAATTTTATTTGACATGATGTCATGTATTAGTAATAAATCGTATTGTTATCCTTGAGAGTCTAAAGTATCAATTTTCAAATGTTCACACGCGTCATAGGTTTTAATTGTATAAAGTCGTCTTGAATCTTGTAAATATTTCCACCGTTTTTCTTTTAAAGTGTCTTTAAACTTTACTATCGAATATACAAGATATATTTTTTAATAGAAGGCAACTGTTTGCAAAGCTATAAAGGCGATATGGAGGAACAATCGAGCGTGGTAGCGTTTTACGTTCATTTTTATAGAAGTCATAAACTGATAAACGATGTACACTCCTTGGCTTTTGACAACCAAACTCGTGGGCGATACTTGTAATTTGTCATTGCGTCTCACTTCCTCTATAAACTTAGAAGCTATGAATTTAAAAAAAAAATATTAATACAGTTGTTAAAGAAAAATGAAATTTGTTGACAAAATATGTCAAAATGTATTTAATTCACATAATAAGCTACCATAACCGATTACTCGAATGCGGCAATTATTAATGTCACATACACATGTAAAAAAACAACTCAAATTCAAAATCATTTATTCATATAGGTAACACATATAAACGCCAATAAAGAAATACATATTCCATACTTAATTTTACATTTACTGTTCTCAAATCAAGGGCGGATAATGGACAAGAAGAACTGGCAATAAACTCCACACTAACAATAGATTAAAATATTTAAAAAATATTAACTATGACATGAGAATTTCCGAATCAGCGTTAAACATTACATTACACCCCGCCTTCGTCACCACAATATAAATTATTTTGTAGATAAGATATAGTTTTGGAAATACGCGAAACAAAAATCAAACTTAAATTACATTTTATTAATAGATGTTTGGAATGTGAAGTTGAATGGCAGGTAGACAGGCTAAACAGCGATACATAATAAAATTCGTTCGACCTGTAGAGAGTGTTCAATGAGAGAGTAGTGACGCGCTCGGACCTCAATAATACAATGATTATTTATTTAACTTAAGAAGTTTTCCTAAAATAATTCTTATCTGGTGGCTTCTTTTGTGATTGCAAGTGCGGCGGATTCGATATAGTTTCTAGGTTGTGCAGCTACAGATCTTATTTCTTCCAGCATACGGTGTACCCTTCTTCGTTGAAGAAAGAGTCTTCACGACTTATTACCAAAGTCTCCCATGGATCGTGGGGCACTCCTGACTCCACACCCAAACATTCTGCGTAAGTTTTCGAACACCCCGAACTTGGTCAATGGTCGTACCCTAAGTTAATAGCTAAGCAAGTCAATTTTTTTTACGCCTCTCAATTATACTGTAATTCAATATTACTTTGATAAGTCGAATTCAGCGCTGTGAGCGGTTTCAACTTTCGACCTTGTGTAAATCTAAAGCAGACAAGATGGCGGATGTTCATGATTTAAATTAACATTTCTTTAAATATTTTAATAGGCTTTAAGCATTTAATGAAACCTAAACCTAACCGAGACTTAAGTTGTTGAGCTAAGTGTGACTCCCATTTGTCAAAAACAATTTTGACATACGACATAGTACGTGTTGTTCTTATTTTTTTGTTATTCGTGCTAAATCTTATAGCATTTAATGCTTTTATTCCACTTATAATATTCTAATTCAATAAATTAATTAACTCTTAGTTTATATTGGGAATTTATGTTAACAATTTTTTTTAGGTTATTAAATAAGTCGAGCATAGAGAAAAAATCCATTATCAAAGACGAAGCTGCAGAAAAAAATAAACTGTGAGTAAAATATATGGACGAAATGTCCTGTTAAGGGGATATCCAAATCAAAATCTATTTTGATGACACTTGGATTGTTCCCCAAGTTGGAATATAAATATCAAATTTAATTTCTTTTTCTTTTAATTTTTTTTGTCAATTAATGTACTTACTTACCTGTTTTCTGTTTCATATATTTTTTTATATTTGTATTCTGTTTTGGCTTTGTATATTGTCTAAGTGTGTTGTTTTATAATACGTAGATATGTAACTTATAAGATCACTAATAAAGAAATAAAATAAATCGAATGAAATAACTATTATTATAGTTTCCGAGCAATTTGTGAAGCATACACTAACGAAATTTTCACGCGCCTACTTAGAGGCTTTAGCATATAATCGTAATCAAATATAATCTATTTGCAATATCACTTACATAAGAAAATATTTTATATGCTATTTAGAAAGTGAATATATCTAATGATATAGATATGCCTGAACGCTTACTCTATAACTTTCAAATCGGTACGATTTCTATCAAAGCAAGTCATTGTTCAGAAGCGCGGTATCCAAATTTAAAGGAGCATGATGATCGCCAACCTTCGAAAGGAGATAGCACTATTGGAAGCATACAATGTTTTTTGTTTCGCTGGAATCGAATGGAGAACTTCCAATTCATACGTTATTACCATAATAGTAAATATAAAAAATAAATAAATTTCAGGTCCATTTTCGTAGTAGAAAAACGAGTGAGACTCTCTGAAGTAGAAAAGGATAGCGATGTAAAGGAAAATGCGACGGAATTAAAGATTTTTGATCAACTTAGAACCTCTCAAAAGCAGTAAGTAAATTATTTTTTTATACAATTTTTTTGAATAATTGAAATAAGTCTTATATATTTACCCACTACAACATTTCAAAAAGTGGGTAGGTACATTTTATTATAGTGGTATATCATATTTTTGAATCCTAAAAGTCACTTTTTAGGAAATTCCGACTTTTCCGATCTTTCACGTGCTTACAGCGTTTGAGGAGTTTTTGTATTTGTCTAACATAAAAGGCAGGGGTTTTCATCTTCCGGCAGAATGTTTAATTTAAAGTGGAGACTTAGCTAAGTATGCGACTCTGAGTCTTGTCTTAAGCTTAAGCTTAATACGCTACTTGACAAAAACTCATATATTTTGTTATAGTCGCTTCGAAATTAATGACGAAATAGAATCACCGCAGAGTCCAGTACCATCATCACCATCAAAGGCAAAGTGCAGGATTTTTGGATTCCCGACATTATTCTATCCCTACATGCCAATTGATCCACAGGGTGAGTTAAGGAATTATATTATTTATATACTGTAAATGTAATGCAAATTGACAGGTGATACGTCACACCTTTGTGTCAATTTGACATTTACACAGATATAACAAATTGATGCCATAATACAGATAATTAGTATTTCTTAGTACTAGAGATATTGTAGATATAGGAAGAAAATTATCAAGAAAAGTTTTTGCTAAATACAGCAGTGTAATAATAATTGATTGTGTCATATTCCTATGTTAGGGATATATGTTGATATGTTTGATCTACTACTATATTATCAATGTTTACTTAATAAAACTGTAAGTCACTGAGATACATTAAACATTTTGGGCACTAGAAAATAAAGTCCGGCTAATGAAAGAAGATAATTGAATTATTTGAAAACTTTCGGATGGCAACACAGAATGTAAGTTTAATCCACAAAATATATCAAACCTTTAAGGATACCATACTATTTTCTTTTTAATTTGCCGCGCTTTTTCGTTATCTTCTTTCACTAGCCAGACTTTAAATATTTTATTTTGACTATCATTTTATCTTGTCCTAGGACGCTTTATATTGTACCTCTACGTGTATACTTTCTTATAATAGGTTTAAAAATAAATAAATACGGACTTATAATTTGTCTTATTAGTAAAAATACGCCATTAAATTAACGTTCTAAAACGTCTTCATTTTTGTCTTTGCTTGGCTGCCAAGTGTCGGACAACTGATTAATTACCACCACTTGACGTTAATAGAAAATCAATAACGACAGCTAAGGATAGAGATTACGGTCTACATTCAATTTAATTTCCTTTCGTAGTTTTATATGTTAAAATACGAGTAAAAAGCGACAAGGTTAATGATACCTGTCATAATAAAATAAATCAGTAGCGCTACAACCTCTTTAGGTCTTGCCTCAGATTTCTGAATCTGTTTCATGATCGTTTTGAAATCTAATAGATAGAAGTAGGTGTAGGTGATCAGCCTTCAGTGCCTGACACACGCCGTCGATTTTTTGGGTCTAAGACATGTGGGTTTCCTCTCGATGTTTTCCTTCACCGTTCGAGCAAATGTTAAATGCGCACATAGAAAGAAAGTCCATCAATCCGAAAACCCCTTCTTATCTCAAAAATCACTTTAAATTCTTAGGTCCTTCTAACTATATGTTACGCTCTTCTAATAGATGTTTATTGGAAATTCCATCTCACACTTCATCCTTCTTAGGCAATTCATTCACGATCTCCGCCATTAAGTTGTGGAATACGCTGCCCGACTCCGTACGATTGGCTACCTCTCTGTCATCTTTTAAAACTCTTCTGTATAATCATTTCTTAACCTTATCCTATCCTGATCAATCGTGACTTGTATAAATCTTATGTTTCCTTTTACATCACTATTTGCTGTCCATGTATTTGTAAGATTAGCTTTTAAGTTTTTAGTCTGTTGTTAATATTTTTTTTTTCTTGTATTACTTTAGATTAAGGTACTATGTATATATATATATATATTTTATATAACATTTGTTTCTGCACTTCTCGCACGAATCATGTTTCTTTTTTTTAGTTTTTTCTTTAACTAGGGTTGCCTGGAAGAGATCGCTTATTAGCGATAAGGCCGCCCGTTGCATCCCTTATATTTTTTTTTGTATTGTGTTTGATTTATTGTTTTTTGCAACGAAGTGTTAATAAATAAATAAATAAATAAAGCCATTAGGCCAACACTGCTCTAACCTGTCGTTGTAAAACCCAAAATACTTCCAAAAACAAAAAAAAAAACTAGGAACGGAGTCTATGAAGCCATCCTTCAGAACTTATACACTTTGTATTTTTGTCATTATCACAGTAAAATTGCATTTGTGGTAAGAGATAAAGAAAGATAGAGTTTCAGTCGATGCTACTTATGGATAAAAATCTTTAGTACGAATCAGAAACCGCCATTTTATACAACGAGTTTTGTTAAAAAGGATTGACAGTTTACATACTTAGGACGACCACAGGCAGCCATTTTATGTAACGAATCTAGTTTAGGTATAGACATTTTTGGTTGGTGAATCAGTGTCACTTCTTCCAGGTCGCATCTACATAACCTGGCTATTCCTTGTAACGTTCTGCTATAGTTACAATGCCTGGGCTATAGTTCTAAGAGCGACCTTTCCATACCAAACACCGAACAACCTACCAATTTGGCTAACAGCGGATTACATTTGCGATATATTTTATGTACTCGACGTGGTTCTTGTGAAACCGAGGTTGATCTTTCTACACGACGGCTTCTGGGTTACGGATGAAGTGGAAACTAGGAAACATTATAAGAAAAAAACCCAGTATAAGGTAATTTAAAATTAATTTAATTAATTATTTTTTTTTTAAATTAAGTATTACCTACAAGGAGTATTGATTAAAAGATGTATCGTTGTGTGTTATATTTATAATGTAATGTAATATAATACAGTGGTAAGTAAAACAGGACACAAGAACAAAGTGTCTTCTCCTTAAATAGAGACTGTAAGTAGTGTTATTGGACTTTCTTATGTTAAATATCCTTTGCTAAATTAGCATTAGACTTATTTACTTATTAGTATTTAAATATTATTAGTCTTAGTTAGGGTAATGTAATGTAGAATTATGTCTCAGTGAAGAGGCAATGTATTATAAAAAAATATTATTACGGATACTGAATTATTGGGCCGATTCGACGCTGAATTGAAGAAAAATGGTCCACATGAGATAATGTTGAGAAATAAATCACTACTTTAAAAACAATATTTTGTACTTATCGGACCACCCTCGTACATATTAACCCTCTTGAATCACTTATATGATAAAAACAATTGTGATTAAATTAAAAACTGTTACGTCATTAAGGATGCAACGTGAATTTAATTTTATAGTAAATAAATTTCAAAATTCCTCCAATATGCTTTTTTATAATTTTACTAAATATTAATTTGAATAAATCTCGTTTTAGTTTGACGTAATATCTCTCCTCCCGCTGGATATATTGTACGTATTTTTTGGTACAAAAATGGTCATACTGAGATTTCCCCGACTCCTTAAACTGCAGACATTCTGGGAGTTCCATCAGGCAATGGACCGAGTTCTTTCCTCGCCTTATGTGGTAATTATATGCGTCTCCTAGTTAAATTGATACTGATAACTGCTTGGAATTGACCCTGAACTTCTATTGCAATTCATAAAAGAAAACATATTATTTTATTATATTATATTATTATTCTCTAAAAAATTATATGTACCTGGTTAAACTTGGAATATTAAAATAATGTTTTAAAAGTTTATTGATAAACTCTAAACTGTACAGTGTACATAGAGACTTTAAAAAGAAATGTAGTGATTTTGACGGAATGAGAGAAAAATCTTACAAACTTTTTGATATTTTTTTTATAGATCCTAAGACGTACCAGCACGATGCTTTTAGCGTAGCAAGTTTTATTGACGCACACAGAAAAAATCATGCCGTGATTCGATCGCAGGCTTGTAGGCTTATAAATACTGATTTTAATTACAGGTACGAATAGGAAAAACATTGTTCTACATTTTCTATTTAATTCATCTAAACGCCTGCGCTTATTACGCCATAAGTGACTATATTGGCCTCGGCTCCAATTCTTGGGTCTACGATAATGAAGGGAACGCGTACATCCGGTGTTTCTACTTTGCTACTAAAACTGCTACTTCCATAGGTATTATATTATCAACAATAATATGTATAAGTAAACACGTATTAGATTAGATTAGTACAGATTATGTTTATGTAATAGGAGGCAAACGGGCAGGAGGCTCACCTGTTATGTGATACGCCCATGGACTCACATTGCCAGAGGGCTCGCAAGTGCGTTGACGGCCTTTTAAGAATTAGTACGCTCTTTTCTTGAAGGACCCTAAGACGAATTGGTTTAAAACTACTTCAGTGGGCAGCTGGTTCCATTCCACACAGTGGTGGTACGTGGCAAAACTGCCTTAAAACACGCTGAGTTGTGGAATTACGGACGTCGAGGTGATACGGATGGTATTTTGTAATGAAACACAAAAATTTCGTCATAGAACTTGTTTATCCATAGTTAATAAGTAATTTTATTTAGAATATTTTTTAAATCTACAAAAGCTACTTTTAAAAAGTTTCTTGTAACTCAAAGGTGGCGTAGCTATGAACTACGCCGTAGCAAACGGCAAAACATTTATTAACAATAATGTTAGTAGACATGATTACATTTGAACACTTGAATTACATAAGGTTTTTAATATCAGGAAAATAAAGAGAGAAAATAAAACTATAGATTTTATTTTACATTTTTATTAATCAAAGAGATCTCTTATACTGAAACTTAAGCAGGGATATCATTTTTATATATTTTAGATTAAAACTCGTATATTATAACACGTTACCGCATGTATCAGTAAGATAATACTTATTTCATTGATATATATTACAAAACGACCGACCGATTTATTACTTACAAAGTAGATTTATTTATTAAATTAATCTTTCATATTGTTATTATTTACGTTGTTATTTGGCGTCACCCAAAAAGGGCAGACATCGCAGCCCTTGGACACCTATTTTTAGTGGGGGCAACGCACCCGGCCTTTGAGACAGGAGTACATACGTATTTAATGTTATAGGTAAAAATCCAAAACCAGGCAACACATGGGAATATTTATTTATGACAGCGGCGTGGCTGATGGGAGTATTTGTGTTCGCTGTACTCATAGGACAAATTCGTGATATCATTGCTACAGCCACGAGGCAGAAGGTATTATTTGTTTTCTTTCATTCTCAAAATATTTGGTTTTTAATATTAATTGGCTCTTTATATATGTGTGACTATGGTATTTTTTATATACTTGGAGTATTGCGCATACGTTACGAAACTGTTCAGTGCGGGAGGGTTGTGGGACTGGCTATTGTGCATATTGTCTAAATGTCTACGCCGAAATTGTATCACTAAGGGGCCGTCTCCACAAGCGAGAGAATCGCGACGAGTCCGCGTTTTTATCGTCGGGTAATCTCCACGAACGAGCGATTATTCCGCCAGCGTATCGTCGCGATTCGTAACGGAATCACAGCGTATCCGCAACGACTCGTAACGGAATCGCCGCGTTTCTGCTCTTCTTGCTCTTATTTTGTTCAGTGTTCATTTAGAGTTCAGTGGTGCCAGACGAGACCGAAATAAGTAGTGTCTAAATCAGTCAATAAAATAATTATTTACTATGGATGTATTGTTTTTATTGATGTATGGTCACGCACGTCGCGCGCTCTCTACGAGAGCGCCACGTTCCGTGGCGAGTGCGCGACGTGCGCGCCACCAGTAGCGACAGGCTTGCAGCGATGTAATGACGTTTCGCGCGCACTCAACCACCCGTCGCATCGCCGTGTGGAGACACGTTCTATGAGATTGTATAGAAATGCGTGGCAGGACGATTGTATCGTCGCGATTCTCTCGCTTGTGGAGACGGCCCCTTAACATGTATAAATAAATATATATAGTCAAGCCTGGATAAGTGAGAGTTCAAAGGAGAACAATCTCATTCTCGCTTATAGAGGGTTCTCACTAATCCGAGTTTCTCGCTAATGCAGGTACATGGGTAGCGTTTTTCTCTTATAGAGATACGCAGCAATAACAAGTCACAGTATATATTTAATTTATTTAGAATTTATTTATACTTGAAAAAATCCGTCAGTTTCGTTTGGGTTTCTGTTTTTGTATTTTGAATGTTTTTCTCTCTTTAAATTTTGTCGAATATATTTAGGTATTCTTATTGTAAAGTTCCTCCTAAATAAATAAAGCTCGACTGTCGCTTATAGAGCTATAGATAAGTAGCAGTCTCACTTACGAAGGTCCATAAGGGAAAATCGACTCTCTTACAGAGGTTTCTGTTTCTAGCTAATAGAGGTTTTGGGAGCTTAAAATGACGGGTCCCGGTTATTACTCTCACTTATAGAGTTTTCTCACTTATCCAGTTATCACTTACCCAGGTTTGACTGTATATATATATATATATATCGCACACATATATATACACACACATATATATATATATACATATCGGGCCGAAACGCATTATATTCGAAAAGAATAATTTTTGAATATCGCGTTTAAAGATTTTGAATTATTCCACTCCGGCTTGAATTGAATAAAACGCTTTTTATAAAAATCATCAAGAAACTTTCCAGAATCTGTCAAGAATTCCTTGTAATGACAGCAGTTTTTAGCTATTTAGGGATCTATTTCAAGACCTACAAATTAACTATATTTTGTTATTTATCAAATCATTTACGAATAGTCATTTAGAATTATAAATAGTTGTTAGGAAACTTACATTTGAAGAGTCTACTTAAAATATATATAATTTACTAATTACCATTAAAGCAGTAAGATCGAGGGATACGCGGCAAATATTTTTACGACTACGTAAAGTGTAAACATATTTGAGCCTCCATAGAAAAAGGACAGTAATAACAATATGATTGTCCTTTTTCTTTGTTTCTAAGCGCTACCGCTGAAGAATTTCATTTTCCGTGCATTTCAAATCTCACTTTACCAAAAATTGGAGTTAGGCGGAACTATAACAAAATGTTGCCCTGATGAAGAGGTAATCACTGAAACTGAAGCCTATATTGAAAGACAAATCGTACTATACAAATTGTATCAAAAAATGTATGACCGCTATTATCGTTGTTTCGCTCTCCAAACTATATTGAATAATCAAATCAAATTTTATCAATAATAAGAATTTTCCTATGTTAGCCTACGACAGCCTATTACTAAGGGAGCTATATATTCGATTGAATGAGTGTATCAATAAAAATAGAATAACATTATGGTTACACAAATAATTGGATAGTTATAGGTTGTTTGAACTTTTAATGAAATTTTTATCTTGTCACGAATTAACAATTACCAGACGGAATATCGTAAAAGAGTGGACGGCTGCGTGCGATATTTACGCAGATTGAATATGCCTGCAAGTCTCCAACGACGTGTTACCTGCTGGTTCAAATATACCTGGACAACACAACGGTGTTTTGGTAAGTCTAAAAAATATACCATAAATGTCAATTAGTTATTTTATGTCCCGTTTTATATGCGTTCAAAAGGTATTTGAATATCTCTGGAGCTACCTTTGGCGGATAAAATCTAAATAAATGCTTTGGTAAGTGTATTTCATTCCGAATAGTATTTCTATGAATAAATTACAGAAATATTACCGAAATACATACAGACTATGCCAATACGATGATGTCGAGAAAAATAAAATTTACTAAAGTATAGTATATAAAGCGCATAATATACACAATATCGCTACTGTGAATTCACTCTGCGAAAATATAAATATATCGATAGTGTCGGAGACAGCATACAGTAGGCGCGACGCCTTTGATTACGGGGAATCTGTGCAACAGACTGGTTCTAGCCCTTTGTATCGCAAATAACTTTGTCTTCGCCGTCGCACATATCTCATAAGCACAAAAAAACCAGTTCTTGGAGCACACTTGGGCGGGACACCACTATGCAAGACTTTCAGTACGTACTAGGCCAACTGTAAGGCCCGTCTGGTTTCGAGTTTATTGTACCCCACCATCCCTAAGACAAATAATGTTGGGTACATTAAAGGATAGTAGGGATAGACGCCATACAGTCTTTAAATTTAGATGATGATACTGACAAGTCATAAGTGTACAATGTGTTTAACCCATATGATTAAATTATTTTTGAATTTTTTGAATTTTTTTGAATTTTGAATTTTGATGCCTTTGCACAGCCGGTGATCGAACCTACGACCTCAGGAGTTGCACGTTGAAGCAAAGACTGCTCATTTAATTTAATAGTTGTATATAATATATTACTTATACCGGCTACTAGTGAAAAACGTATAATTTTTAGATGAGGCCAGAATCCTAAATTCATTACCATACAATATGAAGCGTGACGTCGCACTCGAAGTCCACATTTCCACATTAAGTAAGGTAATTGATAATATTGTCTATGGATAGAAGTACATTAAAACAATTGAATTATATGAGAAATATTGTTATTTCACTTAGAATTTTGGAGTCGTTTCTATTTTTTATTCATGTAACAATTTAGACACCAGGGCAGCAAATAATCAATTTTTTTTTTATTTCTTTGATCCCTTGGAGGATGGGACGCGCTTTAGTAGGTATGGAAAGCTACTTTGACACGTTAGCATTGTCTCCCCTTCCTCGGCCAGGTAGAAAAGCTGCCGCAGTTCTGACAGAAGAATAAACGGCTCAATTATAAGAGTCTTTCCTCCAATTTCGATTTTGTTTCCTTTGTAGAAGAGACTCTTAGGCCGTGGGGTTCAAGTAAACACGCGCTAATAAAAGATTTAAGTTGGTGCGTAGTAGATAGTACCGGTGACTATCTATATATATTTCTGTGTTGAAAATAAATATAAATGTTAGGTTCAGCTATTCCGAGACTGTTCAGCATCTCTCCTCCGCGACCTGGTGTTGCAACTTCGACCCGTTTCCTTTCTCCCAGGGGACGTGGTCGTTAGAAAAGGAGATGTGGGACATCAGATGTATATCATAAAAACTGGGAAGTGCGTTGTAAGTACCGCTGGATTATATAAAATGCTTTAGTTTGACATTCGAGAACTGACTTTCCTAAAGTAGTGCTGGCAGTAATTTAGTTTTTCCTAATTAATTTCTGCAGTGTTTGAGCAGTGTTGGCCTTCAGCGTGCGACTCTCATACCTGAGGTCGTAGGTTCGATCCCCGGCTGTGCACCAATGGACTTTCTTTCTATGTGCGCATTTAACATTTGCTCGAACGGTGAAGGAAAACATCGTGAGGAAACCGACATGACTTATACCGTTAAAAAGGCGTGTGTCAGGCACAGGAGGCTGATCACCAACTTGCCTATTAGATTTAAAAAATGATCATGAAACGGATACAGAAATCTGAGGCCAAGACCTAAAGATGTTGTAGCTCCACTGATTTATTTTTTTTGTAATTAATTTCTTGTGTTTGGTATTTGTTTCGTGTATATATTGCAATCTTTTAGAATTTTATGAATAAAACAAAATATATCTACACTAATATTATAAAGAGGAAAACTTTGTTTGTTTGTTTGTTTGATTGTAATGAATAGGCTCATAAACTACTGGACCGATTTTAAAAATTCTTTCACCATTCGAAAGCTACATTATCTACGAGTAATATAGGCTATATTTAATTTTGAACAAAAATAGGGTTCCGTAAGATATTAGGGTTTTTCGGACACAAGGTGTAAAAAATCAACCAAAAAAGTTACTTACTAAACTATTAAAGATAGAACCATAAAATGTTCTAAGTAATTGTAGATCTTATAAATATCTACAAAAAAGTCCGCGACACACTATACCTATATATGTCGAGTGAGGCACAATAACCATAAATGATATAATGACATGGCAAAACGGCGTTTGCCGGATCAGCTAGTATGTTATATATGTATATTTCTCAAGGTTATGTCTCCAGACGAGAAAGAAGTATTAGCAACGTTAAGTGAAGGCTCTGTTTTTGGTGAAATCAGTCTTCTTGGCATCGACGGACTTCGACGCCGTACTGCTACTGTTCGGTAATAAAAGATTTTTTTTCTGTAACAGGAGGCACATCTGATATTAAGTGATACCGCCCACTGACACTCACATTGCCAGAGGGATCGCTAGTGCGTTGCCGACCTTTAAAAGTTTTTTGTATGCCTTGCCTAGATCAACTCACAATTTAGTAAAAGATTAAAAAATTCTCTGTTTAGTTTTATTAAAACTTACTTTTACTTAATATATGATTTCAAAGTCGCGTTACCCACAAATGGGGCAAGGGGCACATTTTTATTTGATATTTACTTAGTGGGTGATCAACCTTCTGTATCTACCAACTCGAAACAATAATTCTTCCGCTGAAAATTATTTATTTTATGTTTAAACTAAAGCAACAAACACGTTATCTACATAGACCGCAAACTTATAAAAACAATATTCATATGAATGATAATATTTTAGTTTGAAATAGGCAATTAACAGTTTCGTCATCGGACGTCAAGGCAGAATGCGAACTTCCACTCGTATCATCTCGACGACCCGTGTTCCACAACTGAGCGTTTTTTTTAATGTTAGCTATAAGCGCGTACCACCATTACGTCCCGAACCAATTCGACTTGGGGTCCTTCAAGAAAAGAGCTTACCAATTCAATTCACAAATTAAAAGGCCGGCAACGCACTAGTTACTTGTTAGTTCTGCCAATTTGCTATAACTTCAATTATTATAATTAATTTAATTAAATAATATTCCAAATATTACATATTCGTTTTTACAGTTTCGTTTTTTCAAATAGATCTCGCGGCTATTCCACTCTCTTTGCTCTCTCTCGTAACGACCTCGACACAGCCTTAAGTTATCACAAAGAAGCTGAACAAATCCTTAGACGTAGAGCCGATCAAATAATAAGAGAGAACGCGGCCAGACAGACAAAGCAACAGATAGCAATAGACGCAAAAAGAGAGGACTCAGATCTTAGAAAGAGAAGAAAGAGTGGGGGAAGTAGCGAGAGTGTGAAGAGTAGAAGAATGAGATCGGCAAGTGCTCTATCGAAGCGGAAGTTGTCTATGGTGTCTGAAGATAAGGTTTGATTTTTTCATTATTTTAGTTCCCAGAGCTATAAATTGTGCTATTTCGTTAGGACTTTTTTTGTAAGAACTAGAATTGTTTTATAATCAGGTCCATGACATTATGTTGCACATTAGTAGTTACTCCACCTCCGACAGAAAGAAGGCCTTCTTCTTCTTCTTAAATTCTTCCACTTGTCTCTCATCCTCGCCACCATTTTCCAATCCTTCCCCGCTATCCCTTTTATTCCATCTTCCCAGCTTCTGGTTTTTCTTCCCATTCCAAAGGGTCTTTTTGAGCAATGTGACCAGCCTATTTCCACTTTAACTTTTTGTGTGTGTCGATTCTGTTATTTTTGTAAGGTATTATTATTTATTATACTGTTTTTAACTTTGTCAAAAAGTAAAAAAGATTTGTATAAAAAAATGTAACTCTTGAAAATGTGAATCTGCATATTTTTTTAATTAATATACTTTCCCTCCAAGAAGTGTTAAAAATTTCATCCATATTTTTTTTTCTTTAGCCTCACCACGCTGACGTACGAAGTGCTTCGCCAGATATAAGGGAAATAAAAGTTTCAACACCCATTCCTACAATTATATTTTCTAACGAAACGAATTAAATTTTAGAGTCCTATTTAATTAGAAGTCCAAAAGAGGCTATTATAGTTACAGTAAATATTATGTTAGTCTGTGTGTCTGTATAAATTAAAGCTGAAACTTTAATGCATGTTTTAGAATAATGTTCCGTTCAGCTGTAAGCTTAAAGCCCGAAAAAGTAATATTTTTTTTCAATAACATATACGTTTATCTGCGACTATTATATTTGAGGTCGTGGGTACCAGAGTACTTTCTATGTGCGCATTTAACAATCTCACTCGTACGGAGTAGATCATGAGGAAGCCGGAATTTTTCAAATCCAATCGATGACATGTGTCAGAAGGGTGATTGTCTATGAAACTAAACTGATCAAATAAACGGATGCAATCTGAGGCCAAGAACCTATTTATACTCTCAAACATCACACGTTAAAATAAGGTTTCAAATACTAGTCAAAATATCTCAACGTGTGAGATATTTAAAAAAAAAACGTTATTTAAAAGATTACACTTTTTGTTTTAAAGATATACAAATTACTTAAGATTATCTAGAGCCTAGTGCTAGGTGGTGATGTGAATAACCAGTTGTCACGAGTATTCTGCTTATATTATATACAAAAGATGCGACGTCCGCGTGGTAGGATGCCGGTGGTCATCTTAGGAATGCAGTCTTAATGACTTACTGTTTATTAATGTGCCTTTGTTCTTAATGACTTATTGTTTCATTCCAAGGTGTCATTGCTCGGAGTTGTTTATCTGTATGAGAGGTGTCAGGGTTCTCAATAATTAGATTATTGTTATTTTTTTTTTAAATAATCCTAGTGACTTGGATGCCTTCACTCTCCCCTTCCAAATTTGAAGTCCTAGGTTTCCAAACCTTGGATCTGAGAATTTTAACAAAAATAATAATAATTATTATTATTATAGTTATAATACTGATCCAACTATATTGAACAATTTCGTGTTGTCTTGATCACTAAAAGAATCTATAGTTTTTAGTTGTTTTAGCTTAGACTTGACTTTTGTAGCGTCATATACAATGTCTATTTCTGATGCAGTTTCTATAATTGGAGTATCAATATTAGCAATTATCATTTTGTCTTTTGACTCTGTGGTTTTGAACATTTTTATACCAGAAATATTTGATTCACAGTTTTCACCATACAAAATGTTTGATCCTTTTGTCCATAGAGTTTCTTGATGATTATTGCAATTTGCACTTACTTCTGTGGTTTTATTAAAAAACATGTATATTATGGCTTTTGGTGAAATTTGAAATACTTCCTGAACTGGGAATTTTATTGAAACAGCTTGACACTCGTCACTTTTTTTTTTGTTTAGTATTTCTGACTCACAAGTATTGATTTTAATTAAACTACCTTTACATATCTGAAAATCCAAATTTCGCCAGTCCTCTACTTCATAGATTTCTTCATTGTTGTATGCTAAAGTAACCTTTTGCATTATAGGATAGATACAGGAGGGATTATTTTGGATAATGGGAACAATTTTCCTTGACTTATAAACTTGAATCTTAACTAACGGTATATTAATAACAAAGTATATTATCTGATTTATAATTCGACTATTTACTGTAATAAAAGATTCTATATCATTTATATTATTAGATAACATTAGATCGCTACTTCTTGTTGCATTTTTAAATTAAATACTCCTTGAAATTGTTGATTAATTTGCTGTTGAATTAAGGTAATATAAGCAATTATTTGCTTATAATATTCTTCCAATGCATCATCTGTTACATATATTTGTTTATTATATGCTACTCGTAGAGTTTCTAAATCTTTCTGAATACTATCTAAATCGTCTTGATCTAAATATCCAGTAACAGATTTGATTACAGATCCTAATCCATTAATTAATCCACGCTTTACACGACTATTACTTTGTATATTCAAATGTTTACAAATTTCCCTGGTCGTTTCTCAAATAATATCAATTCTCTGATATACATGCTTGACTTCATCAGATTTAAATCTAGTGGAGCTGTATAATTTTGTATAACTACTTTGAGATTATCAAAACTACGCAATTTTGCTTTCCTTCCAAAATGAACTTCAAATGGTGACTAATCTGGTTAGTGGTCGGTCTTTTGTTGCATTTACATAGCTTCTTTTTTCTGTGTGACTATTTTGTCTTAAAACGGGAAATCCACCTCTTGCGTAGGTATAGAATAGAAGTTATTGTTATTAGAATTAATGAATATTTATTTACATTAAATCATGTATTTATTATAGAATCTCTAGATTTAATAAATTAAAATATTTTCATGTGTTTTATTTCCTTAATTTATACAATACCTATTCGACTTTTATAACCCTACACCCTGGTTTACAATTTGGCATATTACTGCAAAAACACTGTTTTTATTGTGGTCCGAAGGAGGAATGTAAATGGCAAAATTCAATCACCGTTTTTTGCAATTCACCAATCTATACATCTTCAAGCGTATTAAGAATTGTCCGACTTTCGAAAGACCCAAGGAGCTCTCGGAGCTCAAGACTGGCATGAGGGTTCCGGGATGGTCTATCCGTCATGTTGATCAAGCACAGGGCTCTGAAATAATTCTAACATAGAATTGTCAAATATGTCAGTAAGATGAAGACGGACTACACGGAATAGCACAAGAGGTAACGCGGGTCGCGCGGGCCTGCGGGTTCCGAACCACACCTAAATATTATTTATATATTTATTAAGGAAACTAAACAGATACATCTCTATACAGAAAAAATAAAATATAAGTAAAACATAAAATAAACACGTTGGACATATCCAAAAAAAGTTTCACTGATAAAAAATATAATACAAAGCAAAACAAGACAAAACATGACAGCACAAAATTTATAAATTAGGAGAATGACAAACAAACTAGTAGCTATAATAAACAAGGAAGATACAAGGCTTAGGACATTAATAGTTTTAACTTATTCTTAAATGAATCAGTAGAGGAGTGCGAAAAAGTGTGTGTAGTGGCAGAATCCAAGGTAGAACACGTCCTGTGAAGAGGCTCTCGGAACCCAATGTTGCTTCTGGGAGTTGGAAGGTTAAAAGTTATAGTTAATAATTACGTAGATAAAACGTAGGATATTGCCCGGACCTGGAGAGAGATGCCAAGCCCACCAGACCTAGTTTAAGAAAATAAATAATAAAATAAAGTTCCTTTTTAGGAAAGGGGATATTTGACCCTCTCCTCCTGATTTGCCTGATCGCATGTCTATTTCTATGATCCATCGATAATAGGCTATGTAAGGGGTCCTTTGTATAAAAAATTGAATTAATTTCGTGGATTCTATTTTTTGTCTCTGTGTGTAAGCATATTACAATGCTCTCTTCAGTAAAACGTAAGAAATAATAAATAAAGAAAGACCTCATTCTCTAAACGTTAATTACAAAAAAAAACAAATAATTGGTAAGATAAAAAAAAAAATATGGTCAGTCTTTTGACATGGGCCAACTTTATTTAAGCCCGTTCTTCTCTTCGGCAGAGCATTTGCCCTTCCTTTTACCTTCTCTAGGTAGAAGAAATCGTTCTATACATTTATCTTTTTTTGTATTAGAATTAATAAAAACTAATTTGGCTTAATTTATTTTTTTGATTTATGTAGAACATCATTTAATTTTGTCTCTCTCTGTACTTTGTAATCCATCTATTATGTAACGTTATGCTTAGCATACTTCGATAAGGAGGGAAACTATTCGTTTTTCATTGTTTTTCCCAGTTGCTGTATTTGCCAAGTTTGACACACATAAGTTAGACATGGGAGTACGCGAGTGTTGTATAAAATTGCTTATTACTGTGTTACATTGTGTAGTTTTTAAATATTTCTTTTAGTGATACGTTGATACGTTTCCAAACATTACTTATGCTCCTGTCGGATTCATTTGAATATTGATCCTTTATAGATATGATGATAAGTTAAGAAATAGTAATGCATTAATTACTTGCACGAGAATGTCCCGATTGCGTGCAAGCCTTACCGTAAATAGAAAATTAAACCTTATTGCAGCGCATAAAGTTTCAAATTGCAATTAAATATACTGTCATAATGATTGACATAGTGAATGCATTATACGGTTTCGTTGTATTTAGTTAAGGGAATAATAATATTTTTTGAAAATATTGTTTCTAATTAGCAAATTAACAGAGAAATCAAAGAAACTGAAATTGATGTCATAATTAAAATGTACATAGGTTTATATGCTTATAAGTATCAACAAATAAACAAGGACTCTACAAACTTTTTCTGACTGATAAACTGATCTGAGCCTCTGTATATAGACATTTTTGGGTCTAGCAAGCAAGGTTGGGCAAGCCAGTTTCCTCACAAAGTTTTTCCTGCACCGTTCAAGCAAGTTTTAAATGCCCACAGACAGAAAGTTCATAAGAGCACAGCCAGGGTTCGAACCTGCGAGGAATAAGAGTCGTACTCTAACACTGCTCTTTCTCTTTACTCTATATTGAATGAATTATAAAAATTTAGTGCTATAACATATAACTGGAAGCATTTTTTTATGACAGGAGGCTCAGCTCACAGTGATGTTGGGCAAATGTGCTCAGCTCAGTTGATGTTAAGTGATACCGCCCATAGACACTCACATTGCCAGAGGGCTCGCAAGTGCGTTGCCAGCCTTTAAAGTACGCTTTTTTCTTGTAACCCTAATACCCGCCTTCCACTGCGAGCGGAACGGACCCATTACGGACTCCGCTATACTCGTAACGATGATTTTCATACATTTTCATTTCCATGGGAAACTCAGTCAACTCGCTCTCTCCGCTGCGCTCGTCGCTTTTGTGGAAGCACATGTATGAAAATCATCGTTACGAATATAGCCGATTCCGTAATGGGTCCGTTCCGCTCGCAGTGGAAGGCGGGCATAAGTCGAATTCATTCCGAAATACCTAAGTGAGCAGGTATTTCCACACACTGCAAAAATTGCCTTAAAAACGCTTAGTTGTGGAATTTCCACGTCGACGGAAAAATGGTGACATTTCAGCACATTGTAGTCCTATTAAAGGGATCCATTTAAATCGATAAAATTACCGTTCATAAATGTTTGCATCTATAATTAGGGGTGGTTTCGTTCGTTGCGTGTCCCAAATAATCTTTACGTAAGTAAATAAAACTGTAATTTGCAACGACTTTTTACAAAGTTACCTTGTTTTTATTGACTGGCACCACTTTTAACGAATAGGAAGGGATAAAAAGATGTTTTGTATATTTAACATAATCTTGTTGTGCTTATAAAATAGTTTTTGTATATTTTATTCAGTTTTTGACCGCCGTCGATTAGGTACAAGTACATCATTTGGCGCCTTTAAGAGACGTTTTAGAATTTAGAGGCTTTTTATCTGACAATAAATATAGATTTTTTTGTTAAATGACTATATCTGGTTCATTGTTGACGTCTTTTGTATTCTTTATCATTTTCAGCGTTAAATTAAAATTATAAATAATGGAGATAGAGTTCCAAGAGATCCGTTTTTTTCTTCTCTTTCAGAATCTTTTTTTGAAATTTCTTAAATATTAATAGTTTATTAAATATTGGCAAAAAACGAAATGCCATTTTTTTCATCTTTAATTGTTTATAACTTTTGCAATTTTTTATGTGCTAATACACGCTTTTGGCACATTTTTCTAGACGTGATTTCGGATCCAATTTGCTATCGCACATAATTTTAAGAGCAGTATCTCTATTTTGTACCATTTTCAACTTGTCGACTAGACTATCATCTTGATAAAAGTGTTGCTAAAATTGTAGCATAAATAAAGAATTTAACATTAATAATTAATTTACTACAGATTACAACTTTCGTTATTACTTTGTCTACATAAAATAAGCAGGCTTTATAAATCCGTAGTCCTGCCTGCGTATATTAAATCTCATAAGGATCTGACCAGACTTAATAATATACTTTAACCTTCCTTTTATCATTAGTATACATAAGTAATCTTATGTATACTAGATAGCTAGTAACATATAGATAGCTTGTAACATATACTGTAGGTATAGCATTATGATGTGGTAAAGTTCAACAAAAAATAATAGCATAAGAACTAGAAGTTAGGAGTCTTTTCTAAGTACAGTTTTACATCATATTGTATAAGCACTTAATGATTCACAAATAAATCCTTCGGACCGACATACGCTCGTAAAAACAGCTCGTTGAGCTGCAAGAGCAAGCTAAAAGCGAGATACTATTCCAAAAAAAAAAGAATAATACAAATAGGTCACTCGAAGAGTTGAGAAAACTATTAAGCTGCGAGAGTAAGTGGGGAATGTGAGCTTGACACTGGACTGTGCAAGTCGAACACACAGCAAAAAGATTATGTTTGTGGCTTTTCATTATTAGTTATTCTTAAACCAAATTTGATAGTTGGTAATCAGCCTTAATAACCTGATATAAAACTGACGTAACCAGTGTATACAACCCCTTATAACAAGTCGACAGTCATCAAGTTTAGTCGCAAATCTTACCTCGTATTGATAACTTGCATTCATATCGGCTTTAATTAATTATAACTTAAAGTGTGTTAAACTTACTGAATGTTCGTAGTGAATTGGATGCTGTTTTAATTTTGTGTTTCTGAAGGTATGTTTAAGATGAGTAATATTAATTTGATAATGTGTTTATGTATTTGAAAAATTTTGGACTGTAGGAAAGTTATATAACCTTAAAGAGGAGTAAGAATATGTTCAAAACGCATGAAATTTATTTGAGCGTTAGTAAAAAACGACGATGATATCTCGGAAAATATTTTTTTAACTCATTTCATAACATTAATTATTACTGAAAGGTTTTTTTTCTTTTTTTATTGACAATTCACACCAATTGACCTAGTCCCATGCTAAGCTGGTGAAGCTTGTGTTATGGGTTAGGGTTAAGGTTAAACACAATATCACATTAAACTAGGGCTTGTCTTCCATATAAATAAAAATATATAAGTCGTAGTTATTGAAATTAACTTACACAGTGGTGGATTTACCAGCAGGCTGAGTACATAGGGCGGAAAATTTGGGAACCGAATTTTATTTTGCTACCACATAGAAATCATATAGATTTCTGCATGACGGTTTTTTGATGTTTTACAGATAGAAGTCTGCAATAAATTTTGCCGATGACTTTCCCCTTTAACTTGTCATTGTACTCTAACTTGATCTCCCCCCTCCTCCGACCCTAACCAGTAATCTCTGCATTCTCTGCTTACACTTTGTACGAGTGACAAGAGCGAAATTGCAGAAAATTTATTTCCCTCTTCCCCCTATCAACCCATACATATCATTCTTCTACTGGTTGGAGGCTGCGAACTAAATGGTTTGTGTAAAATTTTGTGCTCAAAAATCAGACCCAAAAACTATTTTTCCTACAATTTTAACGAAATTGTTGGATTGTAATGGCAAAGGCGGCAAAAACTTCACAGCTTCTTGAAAATATGTAAATCCGCTTATATACATATTTACTTAAGTAGAATACTGTTTCGAATTTCGGAACATACCTTGTTACGAAGTTAACTCAACGAATTTATCACGTGTAAAGTTTTGGGGATACCGAACAAGTGTTGTCGAAAACTTTCGTAGATATATACTTCGATAGCAACATAGCAACCATTTATGCTAATAGATATCAGAGATTTGAATCTAAACTTATCTTGGCTACGCTTTAGAAGCACGCTGGAGTTCTTGGAGAACTTTTTCGTTGTTCCCAAATTACCACTTTCTTGAGTCGCCTCGTAAGGAGTTCTTTTCACCTTAAATACGTATACGTAAGTCCATTATAATGTGATTAAATACGTATCTCCTATAGGCGTGATCATAGGCCACATCTCACTTAATATTAGATGGTCAGTCTGAAGTCCATTCCACTGTCTCAATCTCTAAGCTATCATTGTTCTATTTATTGTAATCTTTCTCAGAAGTTGGACGCAAGAAGTATGAGATAGGTTGCAATGGCGAAAGATACTTGAGGAGTCGAAGGCCAAGGGGCTGTACATATATTGATAATTATGATGATGCACTAGACGTAACAATGAATTTCGAGGAAACAAAAACTTTTATTTGTAATAAAAATTAAATTAAAAACTGTTTAATGTAGTGGTGATATTAAATTCTTGGTTGACTGAAAGACGCCCCTATCTAAAATTCATCAAATTAGTTTGTCGTTTAAAGAACCTTTACAATATATAGTAGTTTTATTTATAGTTCTTAAACGTAAATATAAGATGATTGACACACAATTATTTTACAAAACATATTTTTTCATTGGGTAATAAATTATGCTTTGGTTAAATCACGAAGACCTTCGTGACTTACGACCACAAAAATAATGAAATTAGATATTTCATGGATAAAACCCTTTACGACATTGTCTCGTATTTCTGTTAGATAAATTATATTATTGTTTTTATGCAATCTGAATGATGAATACTTGGAGATGGTTCATTATTTTTATTAGAGTAACTTCTGCTTGCAATTTTGCCCGAATTTTGTGTATTTTGGCAAGATTTTTTGCGTTCTCATCAACAATTTGTTTCAGTGAACTTATACCAACCATAATAAATTTAATATACACCTAAACTTTTTGGAATCACACTATCCTCGTCAACAACTTTACAAATATCGTCTATAATTCAATCTATAATATATTTTATGGATTTGGCGCTTCCGATTTTTGAACCAGAAATAAATTGGAATTCTGTAGCGCTGATTTGACGCCTGTTATATAGTACCCCTGACCCCAGAGCTGGTGCATTCAACGAATAAGTATCGCAGTACAGCGAGGAAGTGCTGCGAGCGTTAAAGGCACACTGCCGCAGGGACCAAACTTTTTAAATTTGTTTTAATTTTCTTTTATTAATTTTTAATTATTACTATGTAGGTTAAGAAAATTGTAAGTACTGTATGTTTGATTGTTATGTTTAGGTTTTAATAAACGATTAGAATCTTATGTAAAATTATAATGTTTAGTTTTAAATAATTATTATTTAATTACTACGCTGATTAAGGAAGTCTGTTACTTATTCTCGTAGGGCAATCTATGTCTGTTATACACAGATTAAACTCTTATTACTATTGTACGGTACCTGGGTCATTGGGGTGCTTTATATAATAGAGGATTAAGTTTTTACTCTATAATTAACCGCCACGTACAACAATAGAGTATATGCGTTATAATTTACTGTTATTTCTCTATAAAACGAATGTTGAAGAGAGTGCCTACGTCTGGCTATACTCTCGGCGCGTAACTCCGACGATTTAGGAAATCGCCACGCTTCTAAACTAACAAAGCCTGAGTGAGCAAAATGTACAGCCTTGTATCGGGTGTTTTTTTTAGAGGTATAGAACTTTAAATTGCAATAAAACAACGATTGATTATTGGACTGACGTGATTTTTTTTTTATTTGAAAGATAATCTTATGGCAATACATTTTAAATATGATTTCTGGCATACGACTGCCACGGCTGGCTCGGATATAGTCCAATCTGGACGTCCAATTTTCGATGACTATTTTCAACATTTGTGGCCGTATATCGGCAATAACACGGCGAATGTTGTCTACCAAATGGCCAAGCGTTTGTGGCTTATCCACATAGACCAATGAATTTACATAGCCCCACAGAAAATAATCTAGCGGTGTTAAATCACAAGATCTTGGAGGCCAATTCACAGGTCAAAAACGTGAAATTAGGCGGTGTCTTTCAGTAAATCGATTGTGGCACGAGCTGTGTGACATGTTGCGCCGTCTTGTTAAAACCACAGCTCTTGGACATCATGATTGTTCAATTCAGGAATAAAAAGTTAGTAATCATGTCTCTATACCTATCACCATTGACTTTAACATTCTGGCCATTATCGTTTTTGAAGAAGTATGGACCAATGCTGCCACCAGCCCATAAAGCGCACCAAACAGTCAGTTTTTCTGGATGTAACGGTGTTTCGACATACACTTGAGGATTAGCTTCACTCCAAATGCGGCAGTTTTGTTTGTTGATGTAGCCATTTAACCAGAAGTGTGCTTATGAAAATCGGGAACAACGGACGGGAAAATTGGACGTCCAGATTGGACTATATCCGAGCCAGCCGTGGCAGTCATATGCCAAAAATCGAATTTAAAATGTATTGCCACAAGATTATCTTTCAAATAAAAAAAAATCATGTCAGTCCAATAATCCATCGTTGTTTTATTGCAATTTAAAGTTCTATACCTCTAAAAAAAACACCCGATACAAGTATATACCTATAGTATAAATTCTGTGTAATATTTGAATCGTTGGAATAATTTTATAAAAAATATACGCAGCCATTTTATTAAACATTATAAAATCTGAAAAAACGTGCTGATTTGATTCGCTTTGAAGTTAACTTAGAAGCGTTGAAGTTTTCAAATAGAATTCAAAAAAGTTCGCTGATGCAGCAATTTTTCTGCATTATGATAAAAACATGCAACTTTTAAACGAATTGTCGGATTGCATGAACAATTTGGTATCGCGCGCCGATATCAAAACTAAATTAGGGTTCATTAAGCTTGTTTAGCAATAATAAGTAATTTCATAATACCCATCTCTTCTGTCTGAGCGTCGTGGTCAGCAAGGAAGCATCTGGAGCGGAGTATCTGTTTTCACCAGCTTAAAGAAAAAAAATTAGTAGGGTAAATTATATATAATTAACTGAAATTCATATTCTAAATAACTATAATATATTTTCGAAGCCTAGATCTAGGCGCGACAGACAGCCCCATGTGCAAAGGCTGTTTCAGCGCAGAGGAATCAGTCGCCCACGTAGTCCTGGAATGCGAGGCTGTGGCTAAACAACGTGCAGAAATCCTCGGAACAGTGAGGTCGCTCCGTGAAGCCTGTGAAGTGCCCAGGAGACTTCTGTGCTTCTGGAAGGAGCTAGGCTGGCTTAGTTAGCCCGGGCTTTACGCACAACGGACCTATTGATTGTCTAAGTGCGGAATCTGAGTTCACAAACCATAACCATACATTTTCAAATAGCCACTTAACACTCAAATTGCCCTCTGTGGGGCGTGGGCCATACGTTGGGAAACACTGCTGTAGAGGCTCTTGCGCTTGGGAGTTCTATTGCGGGTTGGCACCTGGTAGATACTACTGGTGAACAGTGGCGTAACTATACCACCTGGAGCCCGTGGCAAAATTGATGGGGCGCTATCAGTAAAAATCGTCACGTTGTACTCAGTTTAATCAATTACACGTTGTATGTCCTACTAATGGCCATAGGCCTCCTCTCTTAGACGAGAGGGAATAGTCTGTAGTCCCCACGCTAGCCGAATGCGTATTGGAGACTTCACATTCATCCATAGAACATAATATATCTTGGGCAGGGGCTCTCTTGGGGCCCGTGGCATTTTGCCAGCCCTGCCAAATGCCACCCTATTGTTACACCACTACTGGTGAATCCAGAACTGATTTCATCACACAGTTGATCACCATTTTCTAAATTTAAGTTTAGCCTTTATTTTCAATTCAGTTACAATATCTAGTAAGAGAAAAATATCGAATAGTTTGTTATATGAGCTTCCCCTAACACAATTTATCAAGTTAAATGCCATTTGGGAGACAGTTGACAAATATTTGTCGTATATTTTATGGGAAAGTGGATTTTCAAGTAAATGATATAGGTTGGGCGGGGTCATCAATCAAAATTATGTATAAGGGGATGGTTTTTGACATTTCATACATTTTTGACAAACAAAAATAAACGATTTTAAAACAAATGTTGACTTTCACTAGTATAATACTTGAAACAGAACTAATTAAAGCGTTCGGCCAACCGGGCTCCAGAAGATAAACCACTCCTTATATGGAAATTGTATTCGTTTTTACAACAAACTCCCAAGCGAAATTAGAGAATTATTAGTAAATAAATTCAAAATTTGAAGAATATTAAAATGATCCTAATCCTTGGGATTGATTTGCTCCAGTTAAAACTTAGCGATTAAAAACAGTGGCGGAAAATTTCTCGCCAGTTCTTCTTGCCCGCTCTACGCCCTTGACTTGCGTGGTAATAAATTTAAATTTAGAATTATTTTAACTTCTTTTCTGACGTTCATAAGTCTACTTGTTTACCTATGTGCATAAAGTTATTTTGAATTTGACTTTATTGTTTAGTACTAAACAATGGGCCGTGGAAAAGAACCTGAACTGCCTACAAGCAATCCAGTGGAAGCTAAGAAATACCGAGATGAAGCCAGTGGTCACAACAAGAATAGGAACTATGAGCGGGCTCTGGCTTCGCTTGCTAAGGTTAGTGCTAATGTCAGTAGCCTTTGGATGATCCCGTTGATTTGAATAATATTTACATAGGCCATGGGCGGATTCAGTTGTTAGGCTCTGGGCTATTTGGCGTAATAGACGAACACGCGAAAAATTACACCGACCGAAAACAAGCGACGGGGAATTCCCCGTTCTGTTAGATAGGCCTGCATCGCACATGGGTTGATTGATCTCAGGGATTCCAAGCTTGATTGGATTTATTCAAATTTCAGATGTTTTAAATTTAAAATATCGCCTACTGTTTTTAAAGGCGACTGGAGGGGCCTCCATGTTGGAAGCCCTGGGCTGCAGCCCAAAAAGCCCTTAAGTAGATCCGTCTCTGACAGAGTTGAGAGATCGGGGGGCACGGCAGTGCGTCCGCCATGTCGAGCAACTATAACTTCGTTGTGTTTAAAATTAGAAGCCTTAATTTCAGCAATGAATTTGTTTAAATCATAAAATATTTTTAATATTTAAATGGTCAATATAAGACCATAAGATGTTGTTAGTTTAATTACGTAATAACTTAAGACAGAAGATCCCTTAATCCTTGTGTAGGGACTGAACTAACTGATTTTGTATTACATGGATCTAACAACTTTTTACGGAAGAACTGCGTTGCGACACTTGTTACGAGTTTTCTTTTTCATGGCTTATAATTTACATATGCATAGACGTTCTATTATAGGTTAAATAACAAATTAAATCTAATGATTTCATCTTTAAATAAAGTAGACGTTCTATTATAGGTTAAATAACAAATTAAATCTAATGATTTCATCTTTAAATAAAGTACTCTTATGTCTCTTTCTGTCCAATTGTGTTTACGCGTTAATGGAAGAGATGAGAAAGGGACGCAGATAAATTTAGTTAAAATGGTGAAATTACTTGATTCTTTATGAATAAGCTAGTTCGAAAAAAGCACCGCTATTCTATAACCACTAATAGCGATTGCGATCACGACTTCAATGTTGAGTTTTTTTTGCTTTCTTACATGAGATTATCTGTCTTCTAAGTAACTTATACTAATGTGTCCCACGGTCTTTACAATTTGACAAGCAAAAGCTTTGTCGATAAATAAACTACATCTTAGAAAACACTCCAGCATATTTTAAATGCCTTTTTAAATACATTATTTGTCTTAAGAAACATCTTTGTACCTTCTAAAATCTAAATCGTAAAATCTCTATTAGTTTAAATAACTAAGTGTTTACGCTCTGTTATAAGGTTATTAATATTTATATTTGCAATAAAATTATCTTATAAAAATGTCCTCAATGCAAGCAACATGTCATCCATACGACCCGTCCGACCATACTATTGAACTCGGAGGCGATAAGAGTGTGCGAAAACACATTCAGTCGCCATGACAACCACAGCTCGGGCGTCGAAATCGATGACACTTCACACACCTTTACATAACCATACGCGCAAATCATGGACAACGAAGACAACGCAAAAGCACAAGCCCGTTCCATCCTTGGACCTACAAAAGACGCAGAATTCCTACAAAGTTTCGTACGGATCGGCGTTGGTGATGAGGAGGAGGAAACCCCAGTCCCCAAAGCTTCTATCAGCAAGCGAGCCCCGCCCGCGGAGAAGACCGACACCATTGAAGATGAGCAGCCAGAAGATAGAAAGGAGTCGCTCAAGCCGAAGAGGAAGAGTGGACGCAAGCCAAAACGTGAAAGACGGATTCGTCAAGAGGAGTTGTATACTGATAAGGATCGGGCAGCGGCTGTTGTGATGGGGTCTAAGGACATTAAATTCTCCCTCAATATGAAGGACAAGGCAGAAAGGAGCAGTGCCTTACAAATTCCAGCGGAGGCGGATGCTGGAACACTATTAGCGTTGGCGCGTGCGGAGATGATGCGGGAGCGGTACCGTACGGCGCTGATGTTTGTGGATAAGGTATATTTACAACTAAGGAGAGTGATTAGAATTGAGCTATTTAGTGGGCTGAAAAGTTCGTAGGCTGACACATAGATTTTTAGGTATATAAATGTATAGTGAAGGGACTTTAATTTGTTTGTTTAAAAAAACGATAAAAAGGAATTTCGTGTGTTAATAAAGAATTGCTTTTTGACAAATACACTATTGCAGCCAAGGCTTGACTTGATAAACATGATTCGGATTCCAGAAAATCAACTGTTGTGAAGTGGGTTGCAAAGTTTGCTTAGTTCAAATGGCTTAAGTCTTTGTTTTGTTTTATCACTGTTTTTGTACCTACTTGATTTCGCTGGTATTCCGCTCGTTGTAGGAACGGTATTTCATATTTTTGTATGTACGTCATTTCCGTTTGTTTGTATAATAAAAAACAAATTAACGTAGGTAATATCGAAAACATATTAAAATGCGAACATATAGTGTCGGAGTCAGAATTCAGTAGGCGCAACGTCTTTGTTAACGGGGATCTGTGCAACAGACTGGTTTTGGCTCTTGGTACCGCAATAACCTTGGCCTTCGCCATCGCACATATCCTTTAAGTACAGAGAAACCGAGTTCTTGGAGAAGATTTGGGTTGCGCACCACACCATATTACATTTATTAAAAAATAAGATCAGATGCATATAATTATGATTTTGACTATCTTTTGCAATTGACCTCGATTATTTTCAGAATTTCTTGAAAAAACATTTTTGACTTTGTATTACCGTAAATAAAACCGTATAGTTATAGTAGTATACCTATTGAGCAAAAGTAATACAATAGTGTGTCGATTTAACTTTGAAATGAAATATTTATCAAATCATTTTAAACACAATGTACTGACTGACTGTCCAGTGTATGCCTACGACAGGTACAACACTTATCAAATTATGGGAGTATACGTAACAAAGACCAACTTCAAAGAAATAATGGTGAACAAAGCTTTAAAGACCTTTCTAAAGCTTGCCGTTAATAGAATACAAAACAAAAACAGAAATAAATAGTTCTTAATCATACTATGTAGTTACAAATGCTATTTTGCTAATGATATTATCTTTACGCACATTAGTTACTTAATACCTCCGACGACAATAAAGTAGGGGAAAAATTAAAAAATATATATTTATGTATATATAGTCAAAATCTGTTATAACGACATCGCAGGTACTCTAATTTGGTCGTAAAAACCGATAGTGGTAACAGCCGATGACGTTGTTATTAAGTACCTAATACAATAGAATTCAGTCGGGACCATTGATTTTGGTCAATATAATCGGTATGTTCCAACGATGTCGTCGTAAACGGTTTTGACTTTATATGTATACTCTCACACAGAATATGAATGTCTGTGTTTCATCATGCATCTTAATTAATGTGTCAAGTGTGTATCCCTCAATATAATAGGGATATCTTAAGCTGTATCAAACTAATGTTTTAGGCTATTGAGCTGGCACCAGAGGACAAGGCAGCCTACGTCGCGCGTAGCAAATGTTACCTATTACTCGGCGAGCCCCGATCAGCTTTAGAGGATGCGGAAACCGCTCTCAAACTTGATCCGAAACACGCAAAGGCTTTACTGCAGAAGGCTGAATCCTTATACTATTGTGGGGAGTTCGAAATGAGTCTAGTACATTACCATAGAGGCCTACGCGCACGACCTGATTTAAGTGAATTTAGACTTGGCGTTCAAAAGGCACAGGTAATTAATATTGTTTCTAAAACGAGACTTGTTTAAAAAAAAAATGGTGCGTGTACTTATGTACGCGCGTAAGAAGTTATACTTCTTTGGCTTTCTTTATTTTTTTAAATATTAAATAATGAATAATAAATATTTAGCGTTAATAATTTAACAATATTTAGTATATTATTCAATTATTAATTAATATTATTAATAATTAATTATATTATTAATTCAATTTAATAACTAGGTTCCATAACCTTTTAACTAAGGAACAATAGGTCTTTGTGAAAAAGCATTGCTAAATTTCTTTGAAAAAATAATTAAATCTCCTTTATCTGTTTAAAAGGTACTACAAATGTCATTATGGTCATTCAAAATTCTTGGCATAGCTGCTAACGTCACGCATATTCTATTTCCTTTTTACTTGTAGATTGTCTTATTCCCATCTCGCTCGCGCACGCTCGACGTCCAAACTGATAATTTTGTGTCACGGTGCGCGCGCATCGTAAAAGTTCACTCTCATAAATTTTTCATAACGCGCCTAAAGAAGTATAACTTCAAAAAAAGGCTTAATTTAAATCCTGTCACGTGAAAACTCAGCTTAACACAAGAGCAGTGTTGGCCAAGCTTCAGCGAGCGACTCTCATCCCTGAGATCGTAGGTTCGAACACAGGCTGTGCACCAATGGACTTTCTATGCGCAATTAAGATATGCTCGAACGGTGAAGGAATAGCATAAATATCGTAAGGAAAGGCAAGCTTGCATGCAAAAAGCCGACGCTGTGTGTCTGTTTGTACTTGCCTAATAGATTGACAATTGATCACCGAACAGTGACAGAAATCTGAGGCCCAATCACATGGGTTTATAGTGCCGCTAGTTATGACTTGCAACTATAATTTACAATACTTTCCCGTTTGATAATAAATAGGCTGTACCTAAAAAAAAATAGGGATGTTGTCGTCGGTCAGACCGTAAGGACTGACTTCGCCAGACGCAATATGCAAGCAGACTATATATATCTATAATAAGTTAAATAGGCTGCTTAATATCAACCCGCTCACCGTCTACAATCTAAAAATACTATTTAAAGACTGGCTTATGAGCATACCTTACGCAGTGTTAGAGATGCTTTTGAGACCTAGTATGTAGTTACACACTTTATTCATTCACTCACTGACTCACTCACCCACTCACTTACACATTTTCATCCACACACTCACTCATGCACTCAGGCGTGTTGATAACAGTTGAAAAATCAAAAACAAAAGTAAATAAAAGATGTAATTAAATTATATATAAATATATTTTAAGAAATTTATAATTAAGTTTGTTATGGAAGAGCTGGGAACCCTGCCACAGGTATTTCTTACTTTAAAGGGTTCCCAAATCTTACACATTGTAATGCATATATGCACTTAAAATGAATATACACATTTTTTTTTATTTATCCTCATTTTACTTTTTCAGGAAGCCATAGAAAACACAATAGGATCCGTAAAACAAGTGAAAAGCGGTGGTAAGAGGAACAGTAAACAGTCCAGGCCAGTGCTGGGACAGCTGATGTCTGATAAACTCTATCTGGAGAACCTTCTGAAAAACCCTGATTTAGCTATTGCTGATAAGAAAAATGATGTCGTACTGAAGCAGGCGGAGGAGGCTATACGCTTTTTGGAGAATAGGGAGGAATTCTGGAGGCAACAACAAAGCGCGAATCGTCACTAAGTTTTAGTTATTGTTTTAGTCAAGTCAAGTCAAATAATTTATTTCAATTAGACCACCTGAAATGGCACCTTTGAACGTCAAATAAAATATAAAAAAGATTCTAGTTGCCCCTTCCAAAAAGTAGTATCGTGTGGAGAAGAATAGGCAAGAAACTCCACACTTACTCTTTTAAAATAGGTTTAAAATATTTTGTTTACATTAGTAAAATAATTATATGTGAAGACAATGTACTCTTAGAATAAAACTACTATACTAAAAGTTAAATACTAATAATATAATATAATGTTCCTCACATATTTACAAATATCGTAACGTAACGTATAACCGTAGAATATTATACCTACATTAAAGAGTAATAAAAATAATATTAAAAAACACAGTAAAACAGTGTGTGAGATAAAATAAACATTACATTAATTACATTAAATTAGGTTACATTTTGTAGTATTATAAATTCAAAAAAATAAGAAAAATATGTAAAAGCAAAAAATCAGCAACCAATTTGATTTTGTCCAGGCTCTATAATTGTCCTATGGAGCAGGACCAGCATGTTTCCAAGCATTCTTATCTTGAATATAATCCTCTAATTTGTAATATGCTTGTTTACAAAGTGAACTTTTAATAAAACATTAAAATTTTCGTTCATTTAGTTTTAAAATGTCACTAGGTACAATTTATATAATCCTAGCTCCCTGCGAACTTCGTTTCTTCTTAATGTGTGTAATTTTACTTAGCCTACCTTTTTAGTACATACCAACATAAAATATTTAGGTTTTTCTGTGAATTTTTCTCTATATAAACTTCAGAGTTCAAGTCATAATATTTTAATTAACAAATAAAGAATAGGGGTTGTTCGTACAGGGGTGAAAATTAAGGGTTGTATGTATTTTTGTATGCTGTATCATAAAATTTGGGGTATATTATTTTTATATTACAGCCCTGATAATTAAGGAAAAAAGTTTGAAGACCATGTAATTGAGTAATGATATAACACATAGCTATATATAAATTCTCGTATCACAATGTTTGTTTCCATATTCCTCCGATACGTCTCGACCGATTCTATTAAATTTTTTTATGCATATTCAGTAAGTCTGAGAATCGGCTACTATCTATATTTTGAACCAATAAGTGATAAGGGGTGTCCACCCCCAAAATATTGTGTTATTTATGATACAAAAATACATACATATACAACCCCTATTTTTATTATAGTCGATAGTTATTTGTATTCAACAAATTTTTTTTTACCAGAAATACTATACATGGCAAAACAACGTTTGCCAGGTCAGCTAGTAGGCATATATATTTTAAATATATTTTAATAGTAGGATTATCGGTGTAGGTAGGTTTTATTGTGTAGTTGTATGGTATGTAAGTTACTGTTAAGATATGTGGGAAATAAATAAAGCGCTGCTAAATGCTCTATTTTTGTCTGGTTGTATGTCTATGGGTAGATAATTGTTATATTTTATAAAGCATATCTGTGAAAATTACATCCTATTTCCCTGAAACGATGAATGTGAAGGACATCTATCATCATTATATGGTGCAAAATATAGATAATTATATCGCAATCAATTTTAATAATATATAAATGGTTGATGTAAAATATTCTCAAACAGTGCGTAACAATGAACGGTTACAGTTGGTTCCTGGTGTTTTTATTTATCAAGGTAAGTTTTTGATTTATTTATATATGTATAATCTATTTACTATATAGATAAGACTTTCATTGCTTTTCCTAGCACATAGCGACGTAAGGTTCTACGTGACAAATTATTTTATTGTCTAAACGCGCAGGAGGCTCATTTGATGTTAAGTGATACCGCCGCCCATAGGCACACATTATTAGAGGGCTTACAAAAGCATTGCCGGCCTTTAAATCTAGTAATTGAATTACTGTCTCGTTTAGTAGCAACTAGTATCCAAGATTCACTCTGAGCAGAGATAAGACGAATGTGATGATAGATCGAGTTGGACAACAAAGGTATTCAGAGCATTGCTAACTGCGAAGTATTACAACACTATTTTTCGTGGGGAAAACCGCATCGCGCCACGCAATAAGCCGTTGAAATCACGGCCCATGCCTATGAATAATGTGGAATGGACCTTGCTAGGGCAATACATACATCAGCCAATTCGCCTTGGTTAGCAGAGCTGAGGGAGGTCGGTTGCAATGCTTACTTCAGCAACCCTTCTTTTGGACGTATGAACCCCTGTCCCCGCTGAAGTGTCTACCTGCCTTGGAGTACGCAACGCGTTGCACGGTGGAACGGCGACGCGGATGAGCTGCGATATCGACCTCCATGGCCCTTTTCGCCTCTACTTTATGGCCCATGATGGCCGCGCAGAATCTCTGGAAGTTTTCCCACATGCCATCCTACATAAAAAGGGTGTGGGGACGAAATAGGGAGTAAATAACGACAGCCGAGTTAAGCGTTTAAGTAATGTTTGGAAGGGGAATAACCAAAAAGTCTAAGTACGCTCTTTTCTTGAAGGGCCCTCGAATTGGTTCGGAAATACTTCAGTGGGCAGGTGGTTCCACATAGGCACGACAATAACTCCCTTAAAAAACGCTCAGTTGTGACTGACTAGACGTTTAAAATAACATCACGATGAAAGAAAATTACTCTACATTCATTTTAAAAGTGTCAACTTTGCCATAATTCTCACATAATCTAACCACTCCAATCTATGCGTAATAAATTACAAAAAGTTATATTCGTGTTGGTTAATGAAATTAAATAAAAATATATTATTTATTTGTGCAGATAGCAGCAGGTGCAGACGATGCACTACAACCGTGTATCAATTTATTAGTGGCTGAGGTAAGGACTTAATGTACAAAATGTGTATATTAAAGCGTATATACATGCGGGATAAATAAACTGCTAACTATCCCTAAAAATAGAAAAATGTGGTTTCGCGGTAGTTTTCTATACAATGATGGAACATTCCGCCACCTTCAATCCGCGACATCAAAGGCATTACGTCTTCTACACTATAATATTATAAAGAGGAAAACTTTGTTTGTTTGTTTAATTGTAATGAATAGGCTCATAAACTACTGGACCGATTTTAAAAATTCTTTCACCATTCGAAAGCTTCATTATCCACGAGTTATATAGGCTATATTTAATTTTGAACAAAAATAGGGTTCCGTAAGACATTAGGGTTTTTCGGACACGAGGTGTAAAAAATCAACCAAAAAGTTACTTATTTTGCGTACCCTGCCTAAACTATTAAAGATAGAACCATAAAATGTTTTAAGTAATTGTAGATCTTATAAATAAATAATATTAAGCTGATCTCCAGAACACACTTAAAAAACCTAAATATACGTTAAAAATATTAGTAAGCTAGTAGGTATTTTATGCCAACTACAGTATAATAATTATAAACTTAATTTTTATAGGATGAGGAATGCTGCGATAGTCTTAAAATCTTTAAATCACTGGACGAGGCGGAAAAAGAGTGCGCTAAAGATTCTAAAGACATGACTGTACGTATACTTGCCATCAATAAAGTTTATCACCAGACATTTATTAGTTAATTACTAACCTTTGATTGGTAAGTAAAAAAGATGTGCATATGTGCACACATTCTCTTGATGTGACGTCATGTTTTATTACGGGAAATCCGGCTCGAAGGACCACCAAGATGTATCTAGCTAACTCTTTATTTTTGGGTAAAACAAAGAAATAACACGATAGTCTTTGTTTTTTTCTTCTTTATACAAAATATGTGATAAGTAAGTATAAAAGAAATTTGATTATATAATATAATTTTTTGTATATATAGCCAGGTTAAGAAAGCCAATAATACAAGGTCGTGTCTCATCTCATCAACCTTCAAATATTCAACAGTATAAATCCAGCAGTTAAAATTTGAAGGGCAAATATTACTTCGTTCATAACGTGACTTACCTCAACCGGCATCTTCTGCGTTTCATCAAAATACTAACCGTTATTTCAGTGCGATAACTACAAGTGTATTTTGGAGAAGAAAGGCCTCCTCAAAGGAGATATTCTAGATGAAGAGGCCACTAAGGTGTTCTTCGCTGCTATTGCTGATGAGTATCCTGGAGAGAAGGGTGTGGTTAAGAAAATGGAGGAGACCTGCTACAGCGGAAAGAACATGGACTTCGACTTTTTGGATGAAAATTGTCCTATACTAAACTTCTACATTTGCGCCTACGTTAATGCGCTTTTGGTAAGTTTTATCTGGATTTTAAGTGAAGTTATTGGGCGCTAGTTCCAGATAACCTCAAGCAAAGGTTGCCCTAAATTTTATAACAAAATAATAGCGTATTGTAAGATTCAAACTCATACTCAAAATAACTTTATTCATTTAGGTAAACAAGTACACTTATGAACGTCAGAAAAAAAGTTCAGTTAATTCCAAAGTCCGCGTAGAGCGGACTCACTCTTTTTAATCGCTAAGTCATACAAATTGTTTGAACTGGAGCAAATCAATCCCAAGAAAGGATCATTTAAATATTCGTCAAATTTATACAAAGCTTTATTGATTAATTTACATTTAACGATAGCTTTGAATTTATTTAGTAATTCTCTAATTTCGCTTGGGAGTTATAAATAATAATTTTAAGTGGTTTATAATATAATATTAGGCGTGCAATTACCCTGAACCTGGTGCAAACCTCGACTTTACACCAATGGATTTGTGTCTGCCATAAAAACTTGGTAAATATCAAATAATGGCCTTCATTTATAGTATAGGGGGGCAAAATGTCCAGTCATCGTAGCCCCAAGGGCACCCATTTTCAGTATGTGATAATTGAAACAATTGGAGGTCGTATCATTCAGGGATCACACCAGGAGTCGATACCACAGTTCCCTTATTCGCAAGAGCCAGCGTTCAAGACTATTGAAATTGGTAATATTTTTATCTAACTTGTTACAGGAATGCACATCATGGAAAAGTATGCCACGTTGTCAAAAAATCTCCGACGATGCAAAAACTTGCAAGATTGAACTCTCAAAACTTTAAAATAAAATAAAGCATTACAAGAAATATATTTTTATTGTTCATACGGCTTCAATCTCATTACATTCAGTTATACCTTACACAAAATAGTATTTATGAACCAGACACTATATTAAAAAATATACAATATTTACAGGTACTATATACAATTAATAAAATTCGAAATTAATCCCAATGCACGCTATAAAAATAAGGGTACGTGAACTTCGAATATTGAGGCACGTACCACATATCTCTAAGTTAAACAGCTCTACGGGCTGAACTACTTGAAGTTTGCCCCAAAGAGAAGAGAAAGAGAGATAGAGTAGCGGGACTGTTCAATGACAAGATCTAAACAATGTTATCAAAGTACTACAATAAAATATTTAACTAATGCAAACAAATAGGTGGTTTTAAAATCACGTAGCATTGTGGGGCATGTAGGTGACCCGGATATACGAAAAAATTACTTCGCTGAGAACCGAACCCCGTACCTTTAATTACTGGGTTCTGAAGTACCCACTAAGCTTCGGACGTAATTTGCACTATACAATTAAAATATTGCACCATATTTTGCAAAAAAAAATGTTTATCACTTTTAATAAATCATTGTGTGTAAAAAAATCCATAATAAATTTCTTCACTTTGTCATTTTATTAATGTTAAAACGTCATAACTCATACATATATACACATTAATTCATATATTTCCATTGGTCATTATGTATTATAAAGGGTTCTTAACATAAAATCGTTATTAATTGTAATAACATGGCAACAAGTACGTATTCTACGAGCGCTGCACTTTTAAGAAACTGTGAAAAGGAGACAAGAGTGAAAGAGATAAACATATGTCACTAATTCACACACTCACACCGCTACGCGACACAAAAAGTTAAACATGTCAGATACGCTTTAATGTTTTTTAGGCATGTTAAGCGTGCTCCACATTTGTGGGTTCCAACCCCAGTTGTAACGATGTTTTTCTATTTGAAAAATGAACGGCGAAAGAAAACGTCGTGAGGAAATAGGTCTTAGGGAGCGTTCAAGTATTACGTAACGAGTTTTAACGAGTTTGAGAACAGTACAATACTTGGGTTCTGAAAAACGTTACGGCGAATTACATGGGGGGGGGGGGGTCAATAATCTTCAAAAATTGCGATAGTACTTGAACGCTCCCTTAGATACCAACATCGAATCGAAATCCTGAATATTTTTTATATATAAGGTAGAGCTATATACATATGTAAAACGAGGCTGTCTTTATCTTGTATGAAGTGTAGACGGAGACAAAACATCAATTTTCACTACTAAAAATAATTTAAAACATTCGATTGAACATCAAGAGTGAATAGTCAGTAACACTGTCTCTTTCTTTATTATAGAAAATGACAAGGACCCATTCATAGTACTTGTTTAGGCCGATGTTCTCTGATCGATTAAATACTTCGTTCAGAAAGATCGTTATAATTGACAAATTATTACTTCACACCTAATACTGTACTTATATTATTCGAGCCCTAAAAATCCCAATCGGAGATCATGAAAATTAAAAAAAAAAAACATATGTAGTGCTAGCCACGATGACACACTCTTAATATAATCTAAAAATTACTGTAACACACTTTTCTATACAAATAGCTATTTAGGAACATGGATACTATTTAAATTAATAAAAATAATATAAATTTGAATGTTTTAAACAGAGAAACAAGTGGTAGGTCTAACAGTTAATTGCTGTACAAATTTTGATGGATGGTTGGATGTATTGTGTCTATAGATAGTGAGTTAACGAAGTCCGAATCTATCAGTGAATTCACTACACAATTATAAACATGGTAACGCGTCATCATGGATTGCACTAAAAAAATGAGGGTAGTTCGATAACTACCCTCATTTTTTAAAAACATAATTTACAATACGTAAGATTACTATTTACAAATCTTATTAGAACATGATTTTAACAGTTAAAAACTTTAGCAGTTTCGTCGACAGATGAAGTGCTTTTAAAAACTTTTTGGTCGATGATTCCAAATTTACTTAGAACTAATATTTTCTATGTATTACAGAAAGTGAACTTGACACACTCATCGTCATTATAGTCATAGATAACATAATAATGTATGTTCATGTACCAAAATAATTTTAAATAAATTTAATACAGGGTGTTAAGTCAATATCATTGAACAGATCACACATGAAATCACTCAACACCCTGTATATGTCCGATTGTGTGAATATTTTGCAAATTATGATTTTATCAATTTTGTCATTAATTAAACTTGCTCTACTTATAAAAATCTTATGATTTCTAATGTTTATTTACTAGTCAACAAAGTGAGCTATTTAGGTAAAATTTTCATGTGTACTTTCTAACATATAAGAAATATACAGTAACATCAAAGGTCACATTTATATGCATTGCCAGCAATCAGAATTCATAATTTATATAATCAAATCATAATTAACATTTACAACATCTTGGACCTTATCACACTAAATGAAAGTATTTTGTCAGAAATATATAAAAAATTAGTTATCTGTAAATATTAATTTTTCGTCAACACATGTCGGTTTAATTCGTTGTCGAATTCAATGTCAATATCTCACACCAAAATCTTCAGACTTCACACTATAAACACCCGCACGAACTTCATACCATTGGTACGTCACAATTCTCACTAAACACCGTTCTAGTCAGCTGACGGCTAACTTCACACGCGAACTTAACATTTCTATGTACGACAATACTTCACTTAATTTCACACTATTCTCGTCAGCTGTATGCTAACTTCACACGAAAGTTCTAGCCAGCTTTCATGATCACAGCTAAAATGGAAAGCTATTATACATAGCTTTTATCTTCAGCACGTGCTAGTCGGCTTCTTCAGGTGGTCGTTGGTAAATGGGACCGAATTTGGCCATGTACTTCTTGACGAACATTTTGGCCTTTGACCGTACAGAGTCGGTCACCACCAGCTCTTCTACTGTCCGGCAATGCTTAAGCTCTTTTAGCATCACAAAGTGAGTTAGCTGAAAAAGAAATTACATTATTGCATATACATAAAACTGTTTGTAACCAAACCTCCAAAGGAGGTTTTATGATTTTCTTTATATATTATGTATGTGATAGGATATTTTTACCCTTATCACTTAAGTGTCTAAGTGGAATAGGTTATATCTTATCTCTATCTATTGTCTATTTTGTAAATAATGTGGCATTCAAAATAATTAACTTTCTTCCTACTAACACCGACTATTCTGATAAAGGAATATATATTACTAGCTGACCCGGCTAACTTCGTTCCGCCTTTCAGTTTAATAATATCGTTGTTACTTTAGTTAAATTTATTTTAGGATTTCATTAATGTAATAACATCAATACAACTTTTTTTGCAAATACATAAATGTTTTAGTTCTTGCCATTGCGAAAGAAGATTGGCAGTTTTACACATTGGGCCTCTTCTCTCTAGTGCCAAAATTGCGATTCTGCATCTTAAATTACTTTCTGATATACAAAATTTTTTGTATATCAGAAGTGATATTTGTAGATGAAATATGTATGTTACTTAAAATATCTTAATTATTTCATAGGCATACAGTTAATATAAATAATATATAACAAATAAACAATTATGCTAAAGATATAGTTCAATTATAATATTTAATGTACAAAAAGGATCAAATATTTACGAAAGGAAAAATCAATAAAAGTTTTTAAATACATTTAACTAAGTAATAATTAATTCGACTGTGTGTGATGGAGTAAAAGTGAGGGTAGATACGTGAGGATGTGTATGTGTATGCTCATGATGCAGGTGATTGAGCGCTATGGATATTCTTAATACTCTTTTAAAGATTCTGCGATAGCATAAACAAGTCAAGGCTTAAATAGTGGTCGTTGTATGTCCAGGCTGCGCTATATATTTTATTATTGACGCTTTAGTCAGTCACCGTTGATTAACATTACCTTTCTAGCAAGATGTTTGAAGTCAGATGTACAGGTGATGCGACCGGCGGGGGCTGACGAGTGACGATATGGGTTCAAATGTTGCACCTGGAAAAAAAATTGTGTTAAGACACCGGAAGAAAACAAAATCCGCAAGTTTATAAATTTCCTAGAAAATTTATAAACTTTCGTAGGATTCTAAACGAGAGATAAATTGTATTATTTTACGCCAATTGATAAACTTACCGAACTCACGGGAAAAAAAAGATGTGACAACGAGGGTACTATTACAATGATTTCATTTAAAATGTTAAAAACCAAGAATTTTATGCAACCATTATCATGACATTTTTGTTATTTTTTTTTTATTAAATTAGTATGCATACATATATTACTTATTATTAATACATACCATAACCCTGGCCATGCTACTCCGGAACTGCTCCTTGATCTTCCTGGCGTTCTCCTCTATGTCAGCAGCGGATGGCGCAGCGGGGGCGGGTTTCTCAGCGGGCGGTGAGGAAAGCTTCTCAAGGATTTGGATCACGTCCGAGTCGTCATCAGAATCGCTGTCAGAGTCGTCCAGATCACCGAACTGGAAGAAAAAAATATTTTGCTAACACAACGATCACCCGAAAACTTAGGGCATCTCTTTTCCCTCCCCTCGACCGTAGCCATTAGCCATTCGAAAAAAAAAACAGGTGTAACTGATATCACTACGACTTAGGGATGATCGATATTAGAAAAACATCGATATTGACATCAAAAGTCAAAAATCATTTAATCATATAGGTAACACACGATATAACAAGTAATACATATTAATGCTTCTAATGTTACATTTACTGCCAGTTCTCAAATCAAGGGCGTAGAACGGAAGAGAAGAACTGGCAATAATCTCTCCGCCACTCTTTTTAATCGCCATGTTTTTATTTTTATTTTTACACAACGTTTTTAAGGAGCTGCAACCATTACACCATGTTCCACATGACATTTTAAATAATTAATAATAATAACATAAATAAAAACAAAGACTTGTCCCCTATCAGCAGGAGGCATGGTGAAATAGGAGCACGCACTTACATTCTCGTGGGAACAACACGCAAACACATAGTCATAATTAACATCACCGCATACACGAATTCAAGTACGACCAGTCACCATAAGTAGCACCCGTTCACGAGCATGACGCATGGCCAGCCATCGATGTTGGATAACATCGGTTTAAAATTACCTTAAGGTCCTTGAGATCCTTATGGGTCAACTCCTTGCCCCGTTTAGACTTAGCTGCAGCCAACAAACGGACTTTTTGTAGAAGCTTCTCGCGTCTCTTTCGCAACTTCTCCTTTGTCTGTTTGTACCTTTTCACCTCCATACGGCCGGCCAGCTTGTCCTCTTCAGTACGGGGCTATAAAACGGGTTTTAAGTTAATATCAATTCTTTATTTTTATCCCATACCATGTTTGAAACAAACAGTACGAGTACAGTTGAGAAGGTATTGGGGGACAGGTTTTCAAGCTCCAATAAGAACCTGTGATAAGGATAAACAGGCTTCCACTCCACAGCAAAGTCATACTGAGTCATAACAAAAAAATAATAATCAAAACAACTAAATTCCAAAAATTTCAAAAAAAAAAAGTCAATTCGTCAGATTCTTACAGAAATATAGTTTTATGGGTGTATGTGCGTGAGAGTGTGTGGGAGTTAGTGTGTGAGTGAGTATTTGGGAGAGTGTGTGAGAGTTGGTAGCAGGCACACGTAGGTAAGTTTTTAATGGGAAAATAAAAAACAATACAACCACGCTATAATGTTTTAAAGTTTTATGCCTAAGGTCTTTTTTATAGAGAAGGGCAAAAGGGCAGAAGGCTTACGTGATGCTAAGTGATACCGCCGCCCATGGACACTCTCAATGCCAAAGCGCTCGCGAATTATACACTTTAAGAATTGGTACGCTCTTTTCTAGAAGGACCCTAAGTAGAATTGATTCGGATACTCTTGATCGGTTTTAGAGAAAGCATTATTGGGTGGGCCTATCTCGAAACATAATTCGCAGTTTTTCTTATGATTGTTTTCTCGGCTTTACCAAAAATTTCTGCTAACTTTATTGTATACTTATTTCGTCTTGTATATATTATAATTGTATTTTGTTTTTTTTTTGTAACACTTAAGTTCACTTAAATTGTCTTAAACACTTAAAGTGTAAATTTGATGGTAGATTTAGTACTATGCATGATGTGGTAAACTTTAATAAATAAATAAATAGATACCTCAGTGGGCAGCTGGTTTCACATATTGGTGCTGCAAAAACTGCCTTAAAAAAAACGCTCAGTTGTGGAACGACGGACGTCGATGTAATACATTATTTTAAATAACTACTTAAAATAACTAGAAAATTATATAGCAAATTAAAATATATAAAAACTCACGCTAATCGGCCTCTCCGTGACGAGGCCCGGTCGTCTCTTGCGCGGCTTATCGCTTAGCAGCGCGTGCTCCGGTATCAAGCCGTCCGCCTTTATCACTGCAACGGTATTAACACAAATGAGACTGTGTGACGAATCGTAACTGCCACACAGGTACTGATAACAAATAAAAGTAGACAAAACTCTAGCTTGCCACAGATCGCATCTTTTTTTTAAATTTCCAATAAGTAGATTTCTGATATGTAGGTAGTTTTTTTTGTCTACATGCCGGTTTCCACTCCTTTCGGTATAAATATGTGTTAAGTGCAGAAATCATGTATCTAAAAATATTATATATTTATTTCAAATTAAAATATTGGAACGCACTACTTAGTAGCACTAAACTTACATCGCTGGTAAAAGTCTATGTTTATTATACTTGACGCTGGCTAATGCACAAACCGTACCAGAGCCATAAAGGGAATGAAAAAAAAAATATTGGTTGTTTGTAAAGTAGGTTTACGATCGAGATGTTTACGTGATAACGTCTTATTGGTGATATAAGTTTTTGGGAAGTAAGGAATTAATGAAGATAACAATTTTTTCAAATTTTAAATTACATCTATCGTTTTATTCACACTTTTGATGATAAATTTCGGGTTTAAAATGACAAGTTTACTTATTCGACTATGATATACATTTTTCTTCATACATACATTCATACAAATCTCCATTCGTTTGTATGCCGCTAGAGTGAGAGAGACGGGAGATCGGTCCGTCTCTCTCTCGTTATAACTGCGATCGCGCTCGTGAGGTTTTGGTGTGACACAAGTTTCTGAACATGTCACCCGACTAAAACGATTTTAAAGACGTTATGACGTCAAAAAATGTGTACGTGTACTAGGTGTACACACGTAAGAAGTGAAACTTCTTTATGACCTTATTTTTCGAATATGATCTACTATATGCAACTTAACGAAATTGGTTAAATAAAGTTTAACAGAGGGCTTTTATTATCATAGACATGAATACAAATACAATTATTTCATTTTACCTTATTACTACTAAGATTATATCAGAATTTCATTAATTGTAATAGAATTATTACTATCATTGTTATCGTTATTATATATTTTTGTTTGCTTCGGATCTCGGATCAACCGTGGTAGGGACAAGAAAAAGATGGCGCGTAATCGAAAAACGTGACGATTTGCTACAAAATTTCTCCCATACGTCGATAAAGAACTTTCATTCCAACGCCGATAAAGAAGTTTGACTCCAAAAAGCAACATGGCGCGTAACCAAAAAATTGGACGCGTAACGAAAAAATGTTACACTAAATTTTTTTCCAACCCCGATAAAGAAGTTTCACTTCAAAAATGTCTATGTTTAACAATAAAATTCTATAGTACCAGGCTAGTATGCATTGAAATAGGTTTTTCTAATGTTTGATAGTAAAAATCATGTACGTAGAAAATCTATGGAGAAGCCCTTGCCAACATAAATTCAACGTCAAATATAGATTTGTCTCTTTCTTTCTTCAATACTATTAGATTTGAGAAAAGAGACAAAAATGTTTTAGTTGATGCTACCTAATTCTTTCTTATCGCCATTTTATTGACTAGTTTTGTCAGAATCTTTCTTCAAATAATATAAATGTTTACAGTTATTTTATATATGACATGATGCGCAACGCTACGCAATTTTAAAAATCTTCAAGAAATACGTACATACTTTAAACTATAAAAAAGTATAATTTGATACTCCTATAAAGGAACACACGTAAATACATCTATGAGCAGTGTTCGCTTAGTGACTTTAGCGTGCGGCTCTCATCCCTGAGGTCGTAGGTTCGATCCCCGGCTGTGCACCAATGGACGGTGAAGGAAAATATCCTAAGAAAACCGGCTTGCCTTAGACCCATGTCAACGTCGTGTGTCAGGCACAGGAGACTGATCACCTACTTGCCTATTAGATTGACGAATGGTCATGAAACACATTTAGAAATGTGAGGCCTAGACCTAAAAAGGCACCACTGATTTTTTGAAAATACATCTATAACTTTTGAAAATTGTCCATATGTACATCACTAGGCAGCCATTTTATGTCACAGATTAGGTATGCATGTTGTTTGTAGATTTCTATTTCTCTTTTAACTTTTATCATTGGTAAATACTCACCCTCATAAATTCCATTGACACCTTCCACCATCTTGCCCTTCATCTGCCTCCGTACTACGGCCGTTTCCACTGCACTCATGGTGTCTGCTTCCTCTTCAGAGGAACTTTCATCTACGATAAACAAATAGTCTTAGGATTACGAGAGTACTAAAGTTGAACAAAATCCTTATATTATTGACAAAAATAGTGTTAATATAACATAAAATGAGCAAAAAACTTAAAAATAATTTACGATAACATAACATTGTTTATTTTAATGTTAGGTATAAAAATAAGAATGGACCGTAGAAGTAAAGTTATTTTAATTAGGTTCATTAAAACACTTGTGAAGTCAAAGTTAGTCAAGTCAAAATTACAAGTTAAAAATAAAAAATAAAAGAATGTCTAGTTTCCCCTTCCGGTAGTTTCATATGGAGAGGAATGGGCAAGAAACTCCATACTTATACTCTTAAAATAATTTTAACAATATTTTGTTTACTATACTCTTATTTTTAATTCCGTAGAATTCTGACAGGTATCATTTTTTGACATGTCAGTGATGGCAAACCTTTTTGGCCGGGCACATTTTTCAATCTCAATGAACATCTGACTCTATACAAACATATTATTTGTTAGTGAATATATCCATTTTATTAAGTGCGGTGCTAAACATTAAAAGTGGTTTTTAACAGTAAAAAACACACAAGTAAAGATGACATTTATTTTTTTTTAAAAGCTTTACTAAACCTGGAATTAGTAGGCAGTGATGCCAGCTAAAGAATAAAATAAAGTAATTAAAATTAATTCGATATATTTTTCGTGATATTGAAATATTTTTTTATTTTTGTAAGTAAATATAAAGATTTACATTTTGGTAGCTAAAACATAAAAAAATACCTAGCATTTTATTTTATTGCCCTCAAATGGGTCAAATTTGTCCCTTTTCGGTGGATAACTTTTTCAGAATTCTACGGATTTAAAAATCAGAGTATAGAATATGTCAATAAGATGTGGATGATTAAAGGCAGATTATTATTGTAGAAATCTCATTTTCTAGAACATTGTTATGGAAAATACGAAATTTTAAACTGAACAGAAAATACAAAATCTGGCAAGAACATAAATTCATTTAAATTTAGTTATGTAATACCTGGTGATGGAGGTGGCTGAGGAGGTGGTAACCACTGCGGCTGCCTCAGCTTGACGTGGTAGTAATACCTTCGGCCTCTATCGTCCAAGGCACTCCTCCACATGGACGGCAACACTGGCTCCACGTCATCATCATCCTCTGTATTAACACTCTGGAATTTTTTGGGTACTGGTTTTAAGTGTTGCCAATTGTGTGCTTTATTTGCCGAATACCAGTATTCCATTTTTTTTAACCCCAGTAACAATTTTTTTTATGCTTGGACAATTCATACCAATTGACCTAGTCTCGTGCTAAGCTGGTGAAGCTTGTGTTATAGGTACTAGGCAACGGATATACATACATATTATTGATAGATAGACATATAAATACATATTTACACACCCAAGACCTAAGCACAACACCAAATGCTCATCACATCGATGGTCGTCTCAGCCGGGGATCGAACCCGGGACCCATGGAATCGCAGGCAGGGGTACTAACCACTAGACCAATGAGTCGTCTAAACAATCATATGTTGTTTATAATAAACTATTAAACCAAAACAAATAGTAACAAAATTCAAAATAAAATAAACTCTATAGGGATAGAAATATAACATAGTATATTTGTACCTATTAGAACCTAACCTATCCTATTCCTACAGAATATTTCCCCTAGGACCAACTTACATACCCTTCAAATCCTTGTACACTCAGTTTGAGAGGTAATTTCAAATATGTATCAAATGCATTTATGTAGTATAGCTCTTTGAAATTTAAGTTTATATATATTAGACTGATTCAAATTTTTTTTTTTATTAAATATATCTAAAAAGTCTGTCAGACAAAAAAAAACCTCCTAAAAAATGAAATTGATATCTTGAAAATTGAGCTGGCGCATGGGAGGGTCCTCTTTCCCATTTAAAAGCATTGAAAAAAAAACTTTTTTCTTTATTTTCACTGTAAATCGTCGAAAAAAATTTTTTTCACATTTTTTTTGGTGTCTTCTAGGAAATTAAATTTTCATTAATATTCGACATGGTGCGAAGCCATTTATTTCATAAAGATACTAGCTGACCCGGCAAACAATGTTTTGTCATGTATATTAATTCTTTGAAACATTTTTTAATTCAATAAAAATATCTGTTAATAAAAAATAGGGGTTGATCGTAGAGGGATAGATAGTAGCCGTTTCTAAGACTTACTGAATATGCATAAAAAATTTCATAAGAATCGGTCGAGCCGTTTCGGAGGAGTATGAGAACGAACATTGTGACATGAGAATTTTATATATTAGATGAAGTGTTTCATATCTTGCTCTTACCTCGGTGACCATGGGCTGAGGTGCATTGCTAGGTCTGGACGCTTGAGGTGGAAAGGGTCCCATCTGCTGACCAAACATGAAACCACCCACACCGAATCCACTCATTCCCATCACACTGTAAATTAAAGATATTATTTTAGGATTTAAAGTTTTGTCCTTGTATCTTTGGGAAATCTCAGCTCTAGTAGTTGGAATCACTGCTCTTTTCTTTATATATGCGAATTTCTTGTTCGTAGTGTGAAGGAAAACATCGAAAGGAAACATGAAAGCGTGCCAGGCAGCATTGTTTAAAAAAAACTACGGGTTTCACTCCGGGAGTGCCGGCAGCAGTGAAAACTTGAATATTAACGTTGTGCATTTTAAATATTTTACAATGGTTAGGAAATAATTTTGCATGAATTGCTTTAATTATCAGTGTAAAAGTACTATCATTTATGTGGTAGACTACAATATTTATTTATTGCGCTATCGTACACAAACATGACAATTTATATTACATTAAATACGCCACGCCAGCTGTATACTCTCCATCCGTGTTACGAATTTTCGATCAGGTCACGTGTCCTGACGCGAGTTTAAAAATTTTTACCCATTCCAAAAAAAGCGTACAACGCCGCTAAAGAAGTTTTCACTCCAATTAATATATTATTAAAACAGCATATCAAGAGACGGATAGACATCTAAGGACAAAGGGTTATTATAAAAAAAAAACAGATCGTAACTGCAACGAGGCGTAGTTGTTTTATAACGAGCGCTTTTGTCATCTTTTCCTATAACATGCGCAAACGTATCGCAAAATGTTGTTAAATAAGTCAAGACTAATAGGACTATCACAGTCATTTCCAAAACACATTTTTAAAATGCCGGCAACGCAGAGGCGAGCCTTCTGGCATTGAGTATCCATGGCGGTATCAATTAACATCAGATGAGCTTCGCGCTTAACTTAAAAAATCGCGCTTTACAACGTTTCAATCACAATTTAATTAAAACCAGCCGGGACACATTTTACTGGTTAAAAAATTACTATTGAATAATTATAATTGTACTTATATAAAAATAAATCAGTGGCACTACAAACTCTTTAGGTCTTGGCCTCAGATTTCTGAATTTGTTTCATGATCATTTTTAAATCTAATAGGCAAGTAGGTGATCAGCCTCCAGTGCCTGACACACGCCGTCGACTTTTTGGGTCTAAGACATGTCGGTTTCCTCACGATGTTTTCCTTCACCGTTCGAGCAAATGTTAAATGCGCACATAGAAAGAAATTACATAATTACTATATAATAAACGTAAAACTTTGGGACTAAAATTCAAAATTGACAGAATTTTTTATTATATCAAAGTCTTTACGCGTAACACAAACACAAGAAAAAAAATTGTGCGTGTACTAGGTGTACACACGTAAGATGTGAAACTTCTTTATGATCTTATTTTTCGAAAAATGATCTACTATATGCAACTTTACAGAAATTCGTTAAATTAGATAAAGTTTAACAAAAGGCTTTTATTATCATAGACATGAATACAAATATTTCATTTTATTTATTACTACGAAGATTATTATAGAATTTCATTAATTGTAATAGAATTATTACTATCATTGAAAAACGTGACGATTTGCTACAAAATTTCTCCCATACGTCGATAAAGAAGTTTGACTTCAAAAAGCAACATGGCGCGTAACCGAAAAATGTGACGCGTAACGAAAAAATGTTACACTAAATTTTTTTCCAACCCCGAGAAAGAAGTTTCACTTCAAAAAGTTCATACAAAATAACTCACTTGGGTTGTGGAACACAAAATGGCTGCCCCGGAAACGGTGGACAAAACCCTGGAGGACCCTGGAACTCCCCATTCGGCCCGATCCATTCCGTGGGCACATCGGCCGGTATCATACCCGGCATGAGACCGGGCATCATAAGATTCGGGGCACCCATCATATTTTGTGGACCACTTAACATATTCTGCGGCCCTGGTAACATGTTTGGACCCATTAGGTTTGGTCCGTTTGGCATCATTGGCCCATTGGGCAGCATATTGGGGCCATTTGGTAACATTGGTGGTCTGTTTGGCATCATATTTGGTCCATTTGGCATTATAGTGGGTTGACCGGGAATCATTCCTTGGGGGAACATCTGGAAAATAATTAACACCTTTTGTTAAATATTTATTTAAAAAAATCTTTTGGCTTACAACTTAAATCATAGACAATTATCAACATATAACATTTATTTATTTAAATACACCTCATATATAATACAACAGTGTAATTATTACATAATAATCAGTCATAATTATAATAAGAAAGAATTTTAGAACGGCTTAAAAGAAACTTATTTATTAAAAATACCTTATTTTTTATGGAACTAGAGCAGCTTCAATGCTCAACTGGTGGTTTGCGAGTGCGTTGCCGGCCTTTTAGTGGCACTTCTCTAATAAACTATTTCGCACAGCCAGTTGATATAAAAACCTAAGCAAAGAGCTGTTATACGAAAATTCTTACTAAAATAAGAAATACCTGTGAGAATGAATCCGGTGGCCAGTAAGGCATGAATGGCTGACTGTCCCTCTGCCGTCTGCTCTCATCAGCCGCTGCAGCAGCTTCTGCGAAGGCTCGGCGCCTCTCCTCTTTGCTCATTGGTGGAATGGCCGCTAGGACTCGGTCTGTAAGTCTGTTTTCGAAAATTTTAATACACTCTAAAACTCTCAGCTAACTGGACTACGATTTTTAATTCCGTAGAATTCTGACAGCTGTCATTTTTTGACATGTCAGAGATAGTAAACCTTTTTGGCCGTGCAATTTTTTCAATTTCAATACGAGTCTGAACATCTGAGTGTATACATACATTTTATTTGTGAATGTATCCATTTTATCAAGTGCGGTGCTCTACATGAAAAGTGGGTTTACGGCGAGTGATAATTACGTCCCTTTCTAAAAATTAAAAAAAAACCCAGATACGTTACAACCTTTTTAGGGTTGGGCCTCAGATTTACATATCTGTTTCATGATCATTTGTCAATAATAATAGGCAAGTAGGTGATCAGCCTCCTGTGCCTGACACATACCGTCGACTTTTTGGGTCTAAGGTAAGACCATCATTTTTGTCATGTTTGAGAGTCCATTGCTGCACATCCGGGTTTGAACCAACGACCTCAGGGATGAGAGTCACACGCTGAAGCCACTAGGCCCAACAGTGCTCTCAATTCGATAAAATTTGAATAATCTTAAAAGACAATGCTTCTCCATTCAAGATAGCACACATAATATATTATGTATTATAATTAAACGGACAAAGACATTATTTACAAGCATGCTACGTCATCGTCAATTCGACCAATCTGTACCTGTTTTGTGTCACGTGACGTGAAATATAATAAATTTGTAAAAAATATATTAAATGTGTCGTATAGAAACAAAATCCGCCAGATCCAGTTTTGGGGAAAAATAAGCTTTTGTAGTCTATGGATTCAGTATCTTGAGCTCTATGGTCCAATAATATATATAATCTTTCAAACCCAGTTAAATCCTAGTTAATTCACGTACTTTTTTTGCGTTTCATTTCAAAACACGCCAGATCTTTGACAAGACAACATCAAAAGCCGCTAGATCCACCTCAGCCAATCAGAGAAAAGCATTTTGACAGAAAACCGTCATGGCGTTACTAAATATAGTAATGGCCGCTCATGCATTTGCTTGTGATTTCGTGCCGGCTATATCGTGAATTTTCATCAAAAAAATGTCCGATTTACTAAAAAAAATAGAATCAGTTCTTCCGGAACATGCAAGGAAGCGAGGGGTCAACAAAAGTAACTGGAAAAGTGAGAAAAAACGATGTGAGCGGTGAGTGAAACTTCCATAGGATTTGCTATACAGAGTGTTACAGGATGTGTACTTATTATGGTTCCAAAGATAGTATTTTAAGACAGGCAGAATCAAAGTAATAGAGTCCCATTTGGCACCCTTCGTGTATGGAACCCTAAAAACGGATTCGTGTCTAATTTATGTATTGTTTATTTTCAGATATTCTGCGAAAAAACTGCCATCTTTCCCAAAATGTAAGCACAAAACGAATTCTACTTTTAAATGCCTTACACTAAAAACGCAAGATGTTGCTCGGTTTCACCAGAATTTCTACAAATTGAACAACAAAGTCAGCCAAGACAACTTTATACTAAAACATTGCCGTCTCTCCAAATGCCACAGAAAAAGGCTCAAAGATCAGTCTAGAGGACCAAAGAATTTAAGTGCAGAATACTATGTCACAATTAAAAATCCTCACAAACAGGTCAGGGTATGCAAAAGTGCTTTTATTAAAATATTACAAGTGGGGAAAGATAGAGTTACAGGCATTCTACAGAGATCTTATAAAGATGGAGGCAGTGTTGCTAAAGAGAATCGAGGTGGAAACCACAAAAAAGATCGATATGCGCAGAGGCAAAGAAGTGTAATGACATTTATTGAGTCCATAGAAGCAGCTGAACCTCATTACTGCAGGGCCAAATCGTCTGTAAGACTGTACTTGCCACCTGAATTAAATATTAAAAAGCTGTGGAAAATGTATGAAGAGCAAGTTGCAAGTACCCCCTATCTAAAGGTAAAACAGTCATTTTTCAGACAAATCTTTAACCGCAAGTACAATGTTGGTTTTGGTTCTCCCTTGAAAGATACTTGCTCCAGATGTTTTGAATTAAAACGGAAAATAGAAACTACTAACGGCCAAGAGAAACAGATTTACATAACCCAAAAAAGGTTACATAGCATGAAAGCCAAAGCCTTTTATGACTTGTTAAGAAAGGAAGAACATGATACCATATCACTGTCATTCGATTGCCAAAAAAACAGCGCGCTGCCTAAACTGCCCGACCAAGCGGCTTACTTTAGTAGGCAGTTCAATATGAGCAATTTTACAGTTGTTATTGGTAGTTCTAAATCTGCTTTAGATAACGTACGAACTTATTACTGGTGTGAGAATGAGCATGCAAAATCTTCATCTGAAATCGCAAGTGCAGTATTCGACACATTGATCAGCTTGGATATCCCAAGCGATAAAACAAGAGTAAGACTGTTTGCTGACGGTTGCGGCGGTCAGAATAAGAATACAATTTTAGTGGGCATGTGCATGAAATGGTTGTATTCAAACGCACCACCACACGTAAAAAAACTTGAAATTATATTCCCCATGGTTGGACATTCGTTCTTACCGCCCGACAGGGTATTCGCGAAAATTGAAAAGGAAGTAAAGAAGATGTCAGTCATATGCGACCCACAAATGTATGTAAATTTATTTACAAAACACGCAACTATTGTGAAACATTTGGGTGTGGATGTTGAAGTGTATGACTGGAAGAACGAAGTGACTAATGTATGTAAACCTCCTGGCAGCTGGCATTTCAAATTTAATTCTTGCAAACGATTTATACTGCACAAAGGACGCCAGAATGTAAGCGTACAAGGAGAGGAAAACTACAGAAGCGAATGTACTCAGCCAAAATATGTGACTAAGAAAGGAAGACGTTGCGCGGAATTGGAACCTGTAATAAGACGAAAGGGGAATAAAATTAATATAAAAAAAATTGCTGATGTCTCGAACCTGTTATCGAAGCACTTTGGCGAAGACTGGAGAACTATTGAGAGTTTAGCTTACTATAGGGACATTGAACTTAATAATGACAATTCCGAAGAACGTGAAGATCTAGTATGCGTACCGCTTGAAGAAAGTGACAATTGTATTTGATACAATATTTGCGATATTAATTAAAGTTCAGATTTATAATTTTTGGTAGTTTTACTTTCTCTTAATCTGTAATTTTAGAACACCCTGTAAGTTGACAATGACCTAGCGTAGTTGGCATCGATCTCCGCCACATCCATTTCTGTCAGAAACAAACTCCGTCAGATCCGTGTGTCATTATCAATAACCGCCAAATCCAATTTTTTCAGTTGGTTATTAGTTCAGTATCCTTGTAATCTTCAATTGTTTATTATAAGGTCATTTAAATTAGTCAAGTAATATTTTTCTCCTTATTTAAAAAAATAACAGTTAAATGTAACTGTTACCAGCAAAAAAAAATGTATACTGTAAAATTCACCTTTCTGGATCTGGCGGATTTTAATTCTATACGACACAAATAAAGGAAATTGTTAGTTGTTGAAAGATATAAATCATACCGAATACTCCGCCTCCCCTCTGGACTGCTTCTTCTTTTTCGCCTATCTCTGTCTCTTTCCCTCTCTCGATCCCTCTCCCTGTATCTATCCCTCTCTTTTTCTCGTTCCCTCTCCCTCTCCCGATCGCGATCACGGTCGCGGTCACGTTCCTCGCGTCTCTCACGGTCACGTTCGCGTTCACGATCGCGATCACGATCGCGGTCACGGTCACGTGATCCGCTGGAGTCCGCAGCTCTCCTTTCAACATTCGCTTGACGTTCGTGCTCTTTCATTTGCTGGATTCTTTCTTTTTTCGGGATTTTGAAGACTTCCTATAGAAAATATTCATTTATATAAATAAAAATAATATGATGTGATGGCCCTAGGGCATGGGGCATAAATCTCCTTAGCAACAAAGGAGACTGACCCAAGAACAGATCGAACTTTTAGATATCAAATTTAAATAATTATTATGTATTATATATAATTTGATACTGATTTTTTTTAACATTAAGTTAAGATTTTTTTCTGTTATAAAAAAAGGTTATAGTGTACTATAATAAATAGACAAATTAAAATATTTTTTTTATGTCAATTATAAGATTTTACTGTCTGGAAAAAAGGTTTTTATATACAGAAAATGTACTTTATAATACATATATGACTGTTTACTGCTTAAAAACTATATATAAATATCTATTTAATTTGAAAGTCAAAAGTAAAAAATCAATTATTCATGTAGGTAAGGGGGCATCCATAAATTACGTGAGGTGTTTAAGGGGGGGAGGGGGTCGAGTCAAATCTCATTTAATCTTACGTTGGAGAGAGGGGGGGTCTCGGCAAATATCACGCAATTTTTTTTCTGATTGAAAAAAAAATTAGGAAAACGGTTGACCTAAAGGCCATCTCTGCAACTTCCCGCTAACTCCATACCTAAACGCTCAACATTTCACTTATTTTGTTTTAGTCGTAAATAAAAGCACGAAGCAATTTTTTTTCTTTTTACAATAACAATCCAACGCGTTTACGTAAGAAACCCACATTTTGAAAAATCTCACGTGATGGGGGAGGGGGTTGAATAATATCTCACGACATCTCACCAGGAGGGGAGGGAGGTACAGAAAACTTAAAAAAACACCTCACGTAATTTATGGACGCCCCCTAACACAATGTACACTTATGAACGTCAAAAAAGGAAATACAGTCAAAACCGGTTATAACGACATTGAAGGGACCGTATAGTTGCCCACGTTATATCCGATAGTCGTTATAAGCAATGTCATATACACAAGTACAGTACATATGTATGTACATAGTTATCGATCTAGAATAGGTAGGTATGGGTTATAATATGGTATGTTAATATTATGATATGTAAAAGAGTCAAAAAAGAAACAAATATATTTATTACGAAATAATTCGGTACAAAAGTAATCAGTCAGTCTGTTTTTTTAGCCCAGTCTCAAATATTTTTTGCATTTTACGTTTCATACTCCTCAAGATATGAGTATCACCAGTATCAAACTGTTCGTTAAAGGCAACAAATTTTTGCAAAATCGTTACAGCGTTAAGAGCCTCGGAAATCGTTGTTGGCTGAAACTGTTCGTTGGGAGAAAGTGCGTAGGTAATAATATGCCTAAATATTCATTCAATGCTTATAAATAAGATTTAAAATCGTTTGTATTGTTTTGTTTTGCTGAGACAAGAAGCGGTTGGTCGTTATAGCCGATGAATATCGATAAACTTTCGCCGTTGTAAGCGATATGTCGCTGTATCCGATGTTGTTATAAGCGGTTTGTTTACTGAATAGTTTACTAGGGATTCGGACGGGACCATACAATCTGGTTGTAATAACCGATAGGTCGTTGTAAACGATGTCGTTATAAACGGTTTTGACTGTATACATTAAATGCTTATAATTTTACATTTACTTCCAGTTCTCAAATCAAGGGCGTAGAACGGAAGAGAAGAACTGGCAATAAACTCTCCGCCACTCTTTAATTAAGAATAATACTTACTTTGAGACTAGACCACCTCTCTAAAAGCTGCGATGACAGATCCTTAATTTTCTCAAGCATAGCAGCATTCTCCTTAGCCTTATCTACTTCTGGAGCGGGTTTGCCTCCTAGTTCAACCGGTAGACCTAAAAAAGTTAACCTTAACTATTAAAATACCCTTTTTTATAGAAACAGGAAATTTTCATTGTTTTTAAAAGCTTTTATAAAGAAACTAGCTGATCCGGGAAACGTCGTTTTGTTATGTATATCATTTATAATAAAAAAATAGAGTATTGAGTATTGATCGTAGAGGGGTGAAAATAAGGGATTATATGTATTTTTGTATGCTGTATCATAAAAAAATAAACAATTTCAAAAGAATATTTTTTTTTTTGAAGTGGACACCTCTTATCACTAAGGGGGTTGAAAGATAGATAGTAGCCGATTCTCAGACCTACTGAATATGCATATAAAATTTGATCAAAATCGGTCAAGCCGTTTCGGAGGAGTATGGGAACGAGACACGAGAATTTTATATATTAGATTAGATTTTATTTCATGCGATAATAGCAACATTTTACGGAAATATTATTTCCTTAAATATATTGATTTAAATGAGTCATAAGAATATACTTTTAGTTATCTACAATAGCAGAATAAAAGATGTTCAGCGTTTTTGTCGAAGGAAAGGGAGAGAGCGATTGAGACTGATTGAGAGAGAGTGAGAAGGGTAAATGACCTTGTAGAAATTCCTTTTAAACATTCCTTTTTGCAAAATAATTAAGAAATCTCAAATGACGAATTGTAAATTAAAGTGCCACGTGTCATTATTATCGAAGAAATAAATTAAATTTATAATTTGTATTCATTTTAATGACAATTAAATTCATCAAATTCCTGACATATCCTCCTTTTTCCCTCCTAGTTTGCAAAAGTAGTTTCACTTCTGACATGTGTATGTGTACTACATAAATTTATGATTTACAAGATTCTATAAAATGACAGCTAAATTTACAAAAAAAAAAGTTGTACCAGTAGCCTCATCGATGAAAACAGGTGGCTCCGGTGGGAGTTCTGAAGAGCTGAGCCATCTCTCAATGATTGTGAAGAAGCGTGTCTCTTGCACCATGGTCTTGTTGGGGATGGGCAATCTATCTACTGTTTGAAGGATTTCCAATCTGGAATAATATTAAAAAAGATTACATAATTGTTGACAATCTGACTGATTTATGTTAAAATATATTTAAAAAAAATTAAAAATAACATGCTTGTTACTTTGACCTCAAATATAGACCAATAATATGTATATATATTTTATAAACACCATTAATTTGAATTAATCACATTACTGGATATCAAATTTAACAACACAATTAGGAGCCATTTAGTTCACTGTAGTTAATGTTTATAGACCATTACAGATTATGGGAAATTTTGGTTATAAATATACTCTTGGTTATGCATAGATACTTTTTTAAGATGCTACAAAATTTTACTGTGAAAGATTTGAAACTGATCGAGTAATTTGGATTGTATAACATACGCACAAAAATACAAATAATTCGTTATAAAATTACATTTTCTTTCTGCCATATTTCAAATATTTATTCATTTAAAAAAAAAGGTGCGTGTATTTATGTACGCGCGTAAGAAGTTATACGTCTTTGGCTTTCTTAATTTTTTTTAATATATTTAAATAACAATTTAATAATATTTAGTATATTATTCAATTATTAATTAATATTAATAACAATTATTATTATTTTATTCTATTATTAATTATTTAATTTTATAACTAGGTATGTTTCATAATCTTTTAATTAGTAACAATAGGTCTTTGTGAAATTTCTTTGAAAAAATAATTAAAACTCCTTTATTTGTTTAAAAGGTAAATGTCATTATGGTCATTCAAAATTCTTGGCATAGTTGCTAACTTCACGCATATTCTATTTCTTTTTACTTGTAGATTGTCTTATTCCCATCTCGCTTGCGCACGCTATAATCACACTGACAACTTTGTGTCACAGGTGCGCGCGCATCGTAAAATTTCACTCTCATCAATTTTTCATAACGCGCCTAAAGAAGTATAACTTCAAAAACATATTTGTCTGTACCAGTAGAAAACCTAATTAATTATATATCAATTAACATATTGTATAATATTATATTTATATGTTGGCAGAAATTAAAATAAAATCACTCACTTAAAGTCCAAAGGCGCATCAGTACACCACGGGGCTAACAGCCTTAACCCGCGGTAGTCCAAGAACAGTCGGCGACAAGGTAAGTCAGCGTCGCGTAAGAGCCGCAATAGTGCGGCCTGCGCGCGGCGCGTCTTAGCGCGGACGACTGTACGCGACAGGCGAAGTGTATGACATTGATTCTTGACTCCGGTGCGACCGAGAGCTTCCAGATCTTCTTCAATCTATATTTTAAAATTGATTTAAACTCATTCCACAATTGATTGAAATAGTATCTATATATACAGGCGTGATCTGCTATCGCCATAATTAAGGATCTGTCACGTGACCATGTGTCATATGAAACAATTTTATATTTTGTAATAATTGTAGGTTACTACAAAGTATTTTTGTTTAAAAGACTTTATATGTAAAAACTAAAAAATAAATCAGTATAATTACACCGTTTTTTTCAAAAGTATCATCGGTCTCTTTTCATCAAAGCGTCAACACAATTTAACAGAAAGAGACGAAAACGTCATTAAAGGAATCAGAAACTCATTTAGTTTTTGAAGAAAATAACTATTTAATACTGTAGAGTTACTATGTAACTTGAATAATTAATAATTATTAAATTCGCCGGAGAAATCGAATTAGAGTCTTTAAAATAAAGTCTTACATCAGCATCTTGGACTAAGTCAGCACTAGGTTTATAAGTGCGATCTCTTCTTGGTCTTCGCACTCGGGGCTTCGCCTTGTCTTCTGTTGTCTGCATCTCCTCAGACTCTGCTGTGAACTTGGATGTAGACACGTCTCCCTCCTGTAAAGCATTAAAAAAAAAGCGGATTTTTAACAAACATATTTAAAACACATTTTAAAACATATTTTTTTGAGTACATATATTATATATGTCCCCGTGGATACCTAAAACCTAGTGAACCAATTTTAACGAAACTTTGCTTTTAGTTCCCGAGAAATTTGTTGACAACACTTAAAAGATAACATACTAAATTTAAAATTACAAGTCAAGCATAGCACCTTTTTTTTGAAAGTTGGATAAAGTAGAATTTTTGTAATTGATTACGGAGGAAGTAATATATGTTTCTAGAGCATGTACTATGCCAATTTTACAATAAATAAGGTTGGTTTAAGTGTTAAGAGTGTATTTAGTTGACTTTTTGATTTAACACATATCATCACCATAATCAATAATCAATATTACGGTAGAATTATGAAAATGGATTAAAAAAACTTTACTTACATAGTTATAAGTAGATTAGCTAATTACAGCATTACAATTGATTTAAATTCAGGAATATTGAATTATTAAGTCAACTTAAAATATTTTCAGTATGACTGCTTGGTAGAGATATCCCACAGTTTTTGAAATAAAACCTTTAACGGTAAATTATAGATACTATCAAATGCATTTATATTATACGGATCATATTATGAAGAGAATATAATAAATTCCATTGAATATTTTATAGTTTTATTTATATTATTACGTAACACGTTTTTTGTCCTTTTGTTAAACGTTACGGTGCGGGGCGGGGATTAAATGATGCGTTATTGTTAATATTTTTATCGACTTACACCACATAATAGTAACTAAAGGTCACGAAATGTTTTACTATACTTAGGTACTGAAAAACGTTACGGCGAGTTACATGTCATAATTCTACCGTAATATTGATTACATGGGGGAGTCAATAATCTCTAAAATTTGCGTTACGTAATACTTGAACGCCCCCTACTTGACTAAATTATTTTACCCATAGCACATTAAACCTACTTTTAAGATGCCACCCACCTCCTCATAATCTTCATCCTCTGAATCAGGTTCAGCCCCGATCCAGCCCCTACAATTCTCAGCACCACAGTAACACCTTTGCGCCACTTTGCTGCGTGTAAAATATAATTTGTTACCCTCACCACACTGGAAATTTTGCCATGGCCGTTTTCAAATTCTTTTTAATTAAACTGTTAAAACATTATTTTAATTTAATCTATTAATACTAGTATTGTAGAAAATTAAGGCATAATTACTTATTAACCGTAGTAACTCTCTTTTGTAGATTAGAAAAAATATATGTAAAATAACTTCTTATAAAATTTTCAAGAAAATTTGTGTAGTTAATATAATCACATAGTTTTTGTGCTAATACTGTAAAAGTATTTAAATTTCATGAATGTTAAAATTTCCCGGAATAAATAGATATATTACACATGTCAAAAGATATGAAAGTTTTTTAGAATTGTGGATTTTAATCTCTTATTTACATAGATTTAAAATACTTATCAATAGTTCAGATGATTACATGCTGTGCACTGATATTATTATTAACAGATTTTAAAGAAAATGTGTGAAGTTTGAATATCGAACACCAAAACATAAGACAAAAACCTTAAAATTTCATAAATTAGTAATTCTAATGTCAAAAGGGTGTTTCTTAAGAATTGGGTTTGAAACTTTATTAAAAAGATAATTAATAGGTAAATACATAATTGGAGAAGGATGCATTGCAACTAGCCCTTATATTATTATTAGCATATTTTAAAGACAAAAAACAATGAAAGCAAATAAATCTAAAAACTCACCCAAATCTTTGAAACTGGTAGTCAAATGTTATTTCTTCCCCAATCGGAATATCCCGTTTACTGAAAAATCCTATTCTGAGTTCTCCATTGACCGTCCATTTCTGAGTTTCTGCATTTGGATCACAGGAATGATTTATGAATCTCGAGATATTTCCCTTCACTGTAGCATCAATTACGGTGTCACCTTTGAGTGACATGAAATAGTGGTGGAGGTTATTTTCATCGGAGTAGGCTTGGGCCCTTTTGTAGAATTGATCATAAGCGAGCACTTCACCCACATATTCCATTAGGAATTCCCCTCTGTAACCATAAAAATTATAATGAGAACTAAGAACAGTAGCCAGTTAATCATTCTTTTATACTTTGTGTTTTTTAATAATTGTCAACAATGTGCATTTTAAAGTGGTGAAATGGACTTTGAACATATTTCGCAGAGATATTATTTTTACATTATCTACCATGTACTAGTACTATGATATTTGTTAAACATAAAAAATTATGCATTGCAACAATCCAAAGTACATTCGCTAAGTCACAGCTTTAATTAACACACCAGAAATATTTGTTGCATTTAAATAATATTCAAATTATATAAGAATCATGAATTTTTTAATATTCAGTCTTACATCCATAATGCTAACTTAATGTATCTGATAAAATTATACCAAAAACTACAGTTAATACAAATCTTACACTCAATACTACAATCATTGTTTCTAAGGCTGCTAAATATATAATAAAAAAATAATAATCAATTAAATTTATAACTTTTTATAAAGCATGCTAAATGCAAGATCATATTTACAGTCATTTTTACAAACTCATTAAATTAGTTATAGTGTGTACTAGAGTAATAATAATACTTTGTGTAGTTGTCTATATTATGTTCATGCATATATTGGGTTAGTGTTAAAGATATATATATATCTTTATTAATACATAGCTATGAAGTACTATGCGATTAATACTTACGCTGGAATGTTACCACTAGCTTCTACACCACACCCCTTTTTTTCAGCATAAAACACTTTTAGAGCACCATTCTCTTTCTTCTGAAACCGTCTGTTTGTACATCTATCTCCAACAGGACATCTTGAATTACTGGAACGTTAAAATGTGTACATAACACCTATTCTCCATGTAATCAGGATAGAAAAAACATATTTCAGTATTTTATAAACGTTGCTGTATCGCAAATGTCAAATATAATATATAATAATAGATACCTACTTGAAACACGATTTTTCTCAATTATCATTATCTTAAATAACTATTAAAACAATAAATGCATAAAGTTACAATGTAACTCATGAAAGTATAAATGAAATATACATGATAAATTTATGTAAACAATAAAAAAATCTTACCATTCAATCATAAGGAGTCTATTCAAACAGTCTTCTCCACAAGCGAGTTCTCCTCTCTCCAACTCTTCTTTGGTCATAAAACAGTCACAAATCATCTTCTTTGTATCCCTACTTATCATTCTATCACATAAATACTCATTTTCATCCAAATGTTGGTATTGGTTCATTCTTTCTTCAATTATTCTATCATATGCTTCCTTACTCAGGGCAATAACTTCTTTCACTTCTTCAACATGCTGTTTCTCTTCAACAGGAGGTAGTTTTGGCAAACTTGGGCTTGCTAATGGAGAAATTGATGGTGAACATGCCCCCATTTCAAGTTCACTTGAACGTCTCCACCTAGATTTAACTTTAACAGGCATTTCTGTTGGAACAGGAAACGGAGGAGGATTAGAATTAGATTGGTTTAAGACATCAGAAGGCTTATCTTGGCTTTCGGACCCTGACTCTTCAAGTTTTAGTTTTGTTTGTGTTATTAATGTTTTTTTCAGTGTATTTCTGACTAAACCATAACCTTTAGTCTTTTGCTTTAATGTACTTATTGTTTTTATTCTATTAGATCTTCGAACACCTGATGGAGAGGATTCTGAGGAATCATTTGAATTGTTCTGCACCTGGTCTGTTGCCCTTGAAGAGTTACTGTCATCAGAAATAGTCGAGCTTGGTGTTAAACTTGGATCAGGCCTATCCAAAATCTCTTTAGGGAACTGTAAATCTGGAGTAACACAATTAGAATTTCTGATAACTTCTTCACAATACTGCATTGGAGAACTAGGATTTAATGTTGGTACTAGATTAAGCTTTTCAAAATCTTTTTGAAATTCAATATCTTGATTTTCATTTTCCCTTTTGTTTTCACTTAGCTCTTGATCCTTTGAACTATCAATATCAATATTATAATAACCCTCTTGATTATCATCATCTAATATTTGAACTATAGTTATCACTTCATCATCATCACCATAAAGATGCTCATTAAACATTTGAACTTGGTCTTCATTGTTAACTTCATTGGCCTGATTGTTTTCCATTTCTTGGTGGTCTATTGGTGAACACATTTCTTTTTCATCACATGCATTGCCTAAGTCCTTTTTATTTTCTATAGTATCGTCATTTGGTAAAGGTATGTCTAAGCTTTCAACTGAAGGCAGAGGAGATGCATCTCTAGAACTAAAACTATGCAATGCGCGATCTGGAATGTTCATAGGACTGGGACAAGCACCACTATTTGTATCGGACTGAGTATCCGCTGCAGCATTGGAATCTGATTCAGAACTTAAACCAGGATCTACGACTCTTACCTCATAGCTACTGTTAGTTTCACTGTCACTACCAACATCATATTTTTTTGTGAATGTATCATCATTATTAAACAAACATCGATATTTACCGAACTTCTTGTGCAGAACTACATAAGGCAGTTCTTGGGGTGGTTTAGCATTTGTGTCAGAAGTAGTCTGTCCACTTGTAGTTTCTTTAGTTTCAGGAGGCGGGTCTTCTGAGGCAGGTGCAGTGGCGGGTGGTTCCGCCGTAGTTGAGGTTTCACCTTCGATCGCACTCTTTTGGATAGGCTTACCACGCCGCGCGGAACGCCGAGAGGCAACATTTGCTGGTTTCTTTTTCTTGGCCATTGTTGCCAATCAACCTGTAAAACCATCAAAAGGGTTAAAGACTTTACCCGCCACGGATTGCGGTAACAGTGACCTCTTTGCTAGTTACACATTTTTGACAATGCCATTTTGTTGTCGCATCGTTACATATATTATTACAAAACTGTAAATGTAATTATGTTTTATATTCAAAGTAAAGAAAACCTTGTTTCATCTGTAAGCGGCACCGGTTATTTTGTAATTAAATATTGCCAATCTAAAGAGACTACAAACAAATATTATGCTAATAGCTGATACAGCTTTTTTATACTTACCATAACTTTGTGCAAGTTCCCAAAATGATACCCCTTTATGTTTAGGTTGTAATATCATTCACAAATCTCTATCACAAAACAGATAAAATTAATATTATTCTTATTAATAAAACATGTTAATTTTTACAATCCCTTTTTTTACCCAGTACATAGGCATTTTTGTCGATTTGCCATCAGAGTGACCATCATAGAAATAAACTACTGTCAAACACAAACAGCATTCAACAATAATAAATTATTACATTTTATGGTTAATTTTTTAATTTATTGAATTTTACACTACCCTTATAAAAATTGTGTATTTGAGTGGCTTTTTAGATAGTTATATATTAAAATTGTCTTATTTTAAAGAACCGACATAAGCTACACATAATTTTTAGAATATTAAGCATTAACACTTTCCATAGGTGATAGGACCATAGACCATAGTCATTGCTTGTGTTACGCTGGGTAGATCTGCGTTGTATATTGTCATCGTTTTGCGAGATATTCTACAGTTTGGTTGGCGATTGTCATTTGTCAGTTGTCAAAAAAATTATAACATTTTACATTACTTCGTAGCGTGTAATGTGTATTTGTATCTTTAAGTATTCTAGTATTGTTCATCAATATTAAAGAATTTGTATAACTTAAAAAAATGGCTGAATCTAATGAGGTAACATCACAACTAAATTACATATTTGATCTGATTGTTTTAAAATATATAAATAAATTTGTCACTAAAAAGCCGCTTAGGACACGTCACTGTTTTGCAACTCTATATTAAAAACATGATAAATTTTAGTGTTTACTATACCTTATTATTATTGTCCTACTGAAGTTTTAATAACATTGATCGCTTAGTTCAATTTTGTCAAAAATTTCAGACGGTGAAGATAAACAAATGGGATGGAGCCGCCGCTAAAAATGCTATTGATGATGCTATTAGAGAGGTATAGATTATTCCTAAAAACTCATTTTAAGTCCGAAACTATGAAACCTTTTTGTTATTGTCACATGCAAACTTTTGTATAGATTTTATACCAATAACTGTCAATCTTTGAACAGCATAGTTCTGTACTGGGAGCATGTTTCTTATTCATACCATTACTATTATAAAACCACTGAATTTAGTCCTCTGTCCTATGACCCCATAATGTGGCATATGACTGTTTTATTTTAACATTGTCATTCATAATTTCCTTCTAAGACAGGTTTAGTTATGACCTATCTACCTAAAAGTTTTGCGATGAATTGAACCCATGACCTTCAGTAGTTTATTCAATGAGCAGTATCAAGTTGCCATCGGTTGGATTTTATATTATGTATGTTTATCATCCGATACATTTTCACAGGTGCTGACTGGAGATTTAAAATGTAATGAAAGTTTTGCACTTATTGATGGAAGATTGTTTCTTTGTGCTCTGGCTGTAGGTGTGGCACTTTATGCCCTGCTATGGGATTATCTTTATCCTTTTCCACAATCAAGGTTAGATTTTTATTTTAGAGTATGCGTGAGAATTCTCATATCTAACACACTTAATTAACTAATATATAAATTAGCTACAATAAATTAATGTCACTTACTTTGATTATCAGCTTACCACATTATTTACCTAAAAATAATATATAGTTCAATAAATATTGGTGATTGAATAAATGCATATGATGTTAAATAAGTTAAAAAAACTACTACCTTAACTATTTTCCAGATTGGTGCTAATTGTTTGTGTGTCATCATATTTCATTTTGATGAGTATTTTGACTCTATACACAACATTTAAGGAGAAAGGAATATTTGTAGTTGCAAAGGAAAAAGTTGGAAACAATACCAGAGTTTGGGAAGCCAGCTCTTATGTCAAAAAGTAAGTTGTGTGTTTATACATTTTTTTTAAACTATTAAATTTCATTATGTACTAGATTTTACAACAACATTAATTTACTAAATAAACATTTAAAGTATAGGTAATTTCTTGAATGGTTTAATTTTTAATTCATAAATTAAATAACTATGTGTTTAGACATGTATGTTGTGGCCAAATCTTAAAATTGATTTCTGGACTATTTTGTTAGCCAGCTCAATAAATAATTATTAATTGATTATAGCCAGTGCTTATAGATATAAATGGTAATAATATATGACCACTTATATGGCATTATTATTTTAATTTTTAAAAAGAATTAAAACCTTTCAGGCATGATGATAAATACAACTTGGTTATTGTAATGCGTGATTCCACTGGCAAGAGTCGGGAAGCGTCGTTCAACAAGTCTTTCGCTAACTATATTGATACAAATGGTGCAGTCGTTCAAACCATTGTGACAAATGAAATCACAAAACTTTACAACTCACTATCTTCAGAGAAGAAGGAAAAGTGATCTCATGATCTTTATGCATTTAATATTATTTCAAATTAAGCAAACATTTGTGTAAACTAATGAATAAATGCTGAGAATATATGTTTTATAAATTTTAGTTATACTAATATTGTGCAAAAACAAGGAAATCCCTCTTGACTTAAGCTCTTAATCAATTCATAATTACAATATTTAATTAGAATGAGTTAATATGTAAAAATGCTGTAAAAAATACAATAATGTAACTAATCTCTAACAAGTCTTGTCTATATATTCACACATAGTCAAAAGATGTTAGAAAAACTTATCTTTAATTCATTAGCGAAAATTAATTAATTAATCAAAATATTCAAAACACAAACTTTGTCTTTAAAAACTAGCAGGCGCCTTTTTTGTAGTAGGTAGTTAGAGCTCACCTAGTCAAATTCATAGTATTGATTAGTGAAAAGGTTTAAAATAAACTCACTTTAAATGCCATGCGCGGATTTTCGTTACTCCCGCCAGGTTGCGTGGGTGAGTGAAGTTAGGAACGTGTGAATTCACTATGCCATGAAATCGAAACAAACCATAGATAAAATAAAACATTATACCTACTGCCTTAGTGTAGGTGGGTCGGCTAGCAAGGGCATTGTAATGCCGCGCCGCGATTTCGTTTAGTTATAGTTACCATGTATTGATATCATTAATAGTGACCAAAAAATAGCTTTATTAGAGCTAGTGCCAGTAATAGGATCGTTAATACAATTGGATCTGATTTAAATGAGTCCCCTGGTGTCCTTGTCCTAGAAATATTTATGTAACTAATGTGCTGCTCAGCTGTTTTTATTTAAAGGAATTAATTAAAAGGTAAGTGACCTCCTATTTATAATTTAAAAAATCTTATATATTTCGAATTTAAAAGAATTGTTAGTCTAGTCTTGCACGACATTACGTCTTAGTTAAATCAATACTTTGTTTCAGTTTTTAATTTTAGATAGGTACCTAGTATTATTTATAATATAACTTTTTTAGAATATTGTAAGAATAGTATAGGCTTTTATCCATCTTGAATAGCTTATCCTGTTATAATGACATCATGCCAGCGCTCTTGAAGGTCATATTTACGGTGAACGAGTTGCATCGGACTTACTGTTCTTAGACCGTTCGTTAAAATAACCGGTTAATTACACCGCTAGTTACGTAAACGGTTTTAGACATTAACAAATCTAAAGCACCTTGGTGAAGATTTTAATAAGCGTAGGACAAGATTACTGGCAAGCTGATTCTATTTCAGTTTTGGCTGCGATCTACAGGCCTGAGACACTCTTTGTATTATAATGTACATAGAGTGACATACATAATACATTGTTCTAAAGTAGACTATATTGTATATGAATAACATATTATATTGTATTGCGAGAGAGATATATTTAAGTAGATAATTATTATACTGTGTATTAAACAGAAATATGTTCTTATTAGGTGACGGATTAATTAAAAATCCAAACATGTAATAAGATAAAATTTATTAGACTTACACTACACATGGTCACATGCAAAGTTATATTTTAAAAAAATTGGCGCCTATATATTATTTTTAAAAATAATGAGAACGACCTTGACATTGTATATTTTTGTCACATTCGTCTGAATGCATTCTAAATACATACAAGCACGCGTTTGGGAAAGTTTGTGATGCGTAAAGACGTTAGAAATACTTCGGACTCATATTAATTGTAAGCAGATTGAACAGGAAAATTACCTATATTTTTTGTTATTTTAATTAACGTTGAATTATTCGTTAACGAATAATTTTACATAATCTATCTTTTTTATGGTTTTTGGTTATTCATTATACAGTTTGATTACTTTCTGAATGCTAAATATAATTAAGTACATTAAAGACCTGTATTAACTTTTAATGAAGGTTTTGTACTAAGTTATTTAAATTTGACCCGCCTTTAACTTGTACCGCTAGTTAGCCATTACATGCAGATAACTTTTATAGTGGTTGAGGTGTGACACAATAACGGCACACCTGTCACCTCGGCTGGCTTTAACATACGAAATATAAAAAAATACTTTATTCGACACATTTTTAACAATTGACTTTATTTATTCATCTAAAATATAACCTAACTCAGATATTAGACATTCTTGATTTAACGGCGACAAATCAGTAATCTGTAAAAAAGGAATTTGAATGAATGGATTTTTTTTTTGCTAGGTGAGGGGTACCGGGTTCGATTCCCGGTTCGAGGGCAAGTTTTAATTTAAATTTGTTCTCGGCCTTTGGAAGGGTTGTGCGGTACCGGGCGAGTGCTTAAACCGTACATAGAGGACACTGTCGAATTTCTAAAAGACAAGCACGAATTATAAAAAATCCTATACATACTTGACGCTGGCACAAATCGTGGCAGAGCCATAAAATTTTTTTTTTTTTTTAATATTTTATGAAATGGCTGAATTGAATACACTCTCATAGACAATAGAGGGTAGGTACGCGGAAATCATAATACATAAATTAATCTTATCTGTGGCATGTAACAATTTTCCAGACATTCATTATCAGCATGCTATTAGAGAGTAATAATACAATAAATATGATTAGAAGTAATTGACTATTCACTTGTCTTGATATAGGATGTTATTAGATTAGGTGTTTAGGTGTAACAGTAAAGCACTAAATTCACACACATTAGTCAAAACTCAAAATCAATTGTGTTTTGTTGAAATAGTTGTAGGGGTTTATGTATATTGTATACCACACATTTTGTATTGCGACAGTGTGTAGCGTACAATTAGTAGCGCCGGTCGTCCTCGCGCGCAATAAAATATTAGCTACAGCCCTGCGATTCTGTAACTCACTTTTCGGCATTCAGAAAAGGTGGGAGCTTGTAGTTTATTGTTTATCAGAATGACAAATCATAAAATGACTGCTTCACGACTGATTTGAGAGCGACCGCCGATGCGAAAACCGCTGTGTGAGTTCTAAAAGTGAGTTACAGAATCGCAGGGCTGATATGTTTAATTAAAGGGTTACACCTAAAGAGTAACCCTTTTTGTTAAGGTTAGTGTACGTTAGATAAAAGTAATTCGATTAGTTTTTATACCAGGCATGAAAAATGTACCAACTGCGCAACGCATTCCATTTTCAAATAATTAAGATCCACCGGTAATCCAAAAAAGTGCCAATACAATGTACTTTTACTTCCTTAGTGAATGCTTTTACTAATGGTGCGCTTACACGAGGGCAATAATTGCTCGGCGATACGAATGGACCGATCTGGAGCAATTAATGGAGCAATTTCAATAAATTCAATAAATGTCAATAAATTATTTCGGCGATATTGCTTCTAATTGCTCCAGATATTTCATATCGCTCAATGTCGCAGATGGACTTGGAAATTCATAGCAATTTTTGTATATGTCTCATTCGCACTTGTTTGTTTTGCGGCTTGCCGTCTTGCTTCCGCGGGGACAACGTGAGGTCTAAATAATAATAATTTCTATTTACTTTATTCAAAAGTAATTCAAAATCTGTTCGTGACATTCTAGTAAAGTTTTTGAATAATATATTATTTAATTCTTGAAAAAAAAACAATTAAATTAAAGAATTAAAGAAAAATTAAAAAAATAACAAAATTAAAAATGTAATTAATTAATTATTTTTTTCTTTAATTGTTTAATTTTATTTCCACAATGAAAATTGCGGCCTCATTGCCAAAGACGATCGCACCCAGATTTGACGCACTAGACGCCTTTTCCTTTTCTTTCTTTTTTGTTTTTGATTACTAATAAAAAAAAGCGCTACAAGAAGAATGTCGTCCATAGCGAGCAAATACTGAAATGCTCGTGTATGACAGTATTGCCTAGTTGATGAAGTTGCGCCATATCGCTCAATATTGTATTGCGCAGTATTGATGCTTGTTGCCGTTGCCGTAAATTGCTTGATGTAGTCGTGACGTCATAATTGACGAGTATTGACTGGAATTGAGCAATTTTAATTGCCCGTGTAAGCGCACCTTTAGACGATGTGATAACATAGCTGGCTGAAAAAAAAAAAAAATTCTTTTCAGCCAGCTCTTTTTATAACATCCTGTCAATTATATGATGAATGAATGACGCGAGCTTATGGTTATCACATCGTCTAGTCGTGTAGTATTCGTGATAATCATAATTTATCGTACCTAACAACAACGAATATATAAAGGACTGTACATAGCAATTTTAAACTGTAAACTTTTAACCTTATTCCGATGTCATTGGCGTCAATAAATCAAAATAAGTACGAAAGCAATCTTGCTAGTTCATGGCTGTGAACAAATAATTGTTACCCCTTTCAAAAACACAAAAAAAAATATTTTTAATTCGATGTTCTTTTGTGTGCCATTGAACTTCAATAACAACTGGTTTGTATAAAATGCATTGCTTGGAGCATAATTAATTGTAAATTCAACAACAAAAATATCGACATCATTGTCAAAAAACAGGCTGCCTTAATAATAAAGTACTTACAAACAGCTTCACTATAGGATACGCTACACTCTATTACACAGCTACAAGAATTACAATAATAATACGTAACATAAAAAGTACGTGCGTACAAAATACACATGTCAAAAGTGAAACTTCTTTAAAAAACTAATTTTTAAGTTTCGTTCATATTTATGAAAATCTAAGACTTTTAGATTTACAAGGCTTAGAGGGAGGGAAAAAGGAAGATACGTTAGGAATTGAATTTTCATTAAAATATTAAAATGTCGAAAATTAATACAAATTATAAATTTAATTTTTTTAAATTTATTTCTTCGATAATAAAAACACATGGCATTTTAATTTGCAATTCGTCATTTGAGATTTCAATAAATTATTTTGCATAAAATATAAAATACTAATATTTCATAAATACTCTTTACGAAATTTTAATTTTAAAAATATAATTTCTATAAAGTACTTCGCCCTCCTCACTCTCTCAATCGGTCTAAATCGCTCTCTCCCTTTTCTTCAACACAAAAACACTAATATTATTTTTAATGCGTTTCATCCGTAAAAATTCTACCCTCATGCCCCGAAAAAGGTTTCACTTCAAAAATGGCGACGTGCCTTTCTCGAGGGTCTCACGCACAGGTTTTTATCAACTTCTGTTCAGTTTTGCAACTCGTAGTACACAAATAATTTAATAAGAAAATAAATAGAAAAAACTTCTATGCAAAAAGTTACACTAATTGCATTGATTCATGTCTACCTTCGTATTAGTTACAGTTTTATTAATGTGTAAAGATTACCTTAGTACCTGTCAAAATAGACTTATCTATCGATTTTCAATCAACTGAACTGATATTGGGATAATTGCCTACTGATTTCGCCACACGATAAGGAATTGGCCGGCGTCCATGTTGAAACAATGCATCACCTGTATTTAGTTATGGCACGTGACAGGGCCGTGCTTCAAACGCTGTTAGACAAAGTATAAATTTTAATTATAGACGCGAAACCACAATTTTCTATAGTGTTTTAAGACATTAAGGAAATTACATTTTGGAGCCACCCGGCTTCGCTAGAGACGATGATAAGCGGCCGGATGGAATCGGACGTCGAGGCAGAATACGAAATTCCACCCGTATCACTTCGATGTCCGCCGTTCCACGAACCAATTCGACTTAGGGTCCTTCAAAAAAAAAAGCGTACCAGTTCTTAAAATCCGGCAACGCACTCGCGAGCCCTCTGACATTGAGAGTCTCCATGGGCGGCGGTATCACTTGACATCAGGTGAGCCTCCTGCCCGTTGGCCCCCTGTTCTATAAAAAAAAATGTCTTTGATCCTTTGAAGAATGGGACCGGCTACTTGTCTGGACACTTAGCCCCGTCTCACCTGGGACAAGCACAAAAGCTGGCGCAGCCGCAGAGCTCGCGAAAAATAATAAACGGCTCAAATATAAGAGTCTTTCCTTCAACATTGATTTTGTTCCCTTTGGAGTAGAGACTTGTCGTGGGGTTAAAGTACACAGGCGCTAATTAATGATTTATGATGGTAGACAGTACCAGTGATCCCAAAGCTGGGGCTTTCCTCGCTCAACGAATAAGTATAGCTATACAGCGAGGAAATGCTGCCATTAAAGGTACAATGCCACAGGAACTAAACTTTTTGAATTTGTTTAAATTTTTAGTTATTTTTATTATAACTACTAGCAGACTCGGCCAAGCGTTGCAGTGGCTAAGTTTTTGTTATATTACATAGTAGCAAACTATTCAAGGAAAACGGTAGGAGAACACCAGTCATGGGGACCACCATGCTTTTTTGGTGAAAATGCCATTAAATTATAGCTTATGTGAAACGTTGGTACTATCAACACAGTGCCATCTGTTAGAATTGTGTCAAATAATAAACAAATAATATTGCGGCTATAAATGAAGATGTAAGCTATCCTATCTTTTAAGTTGGATCAAACTGCACACGGTGTGCAAATTTAATTTAAAATCGGTTAAGTAGTTTAGGAGTCCATTGCGGACAAACAACGTGACACGTGATTTATATATATTCAGATGTAGGGTAAGAATCTTATAAATACTGTATGTTGAATCTATTATTAACATTTTTACTCAACGATAACGTAGGATTAGTTAGTTTATAATGTAAAGCGCCCGTAAATAGTAGTTGTCTACTAAACTTTACTTAATAATAACACACTTGGGCATTAAGTGTTAACAGTTACTTAATCCTCTTAGCACAGATTTGCGTAAGTTAACCATAGTAGTTACGTAAGTTTCCGTGATCACTTGTGAACATGCATGTTCGTGTCGTTATATTTAAAGACTTGCGATATTTAGACAAAAATCTACAATTCCAATAGCAAAAATAAAGGATATCGGTGGAAGGGACGCTTTGGTGGGATGCTACTTGTATACCTTGGACTCACCTCACTTGGACAAACACGAAAGCTGGCGCGGCCGCAGACGGAAAATATAAGGGAAATCAGTATTTCCTCCAACTTTGATTTTGTTCCTTTTGGAGAAGCGACTTTTGGACTTTGGGCTTCAAGTGCACAGGCGCTAATTAAAGATTTTAGTTGGCCCCTGATTGATAGTACCGGTGACCCCAGAGCTGGGGCTTGCCTCGCTTAGCGAATAAGTATCGCAATATAGCGAGGAATTGCTGCCTGTCTTACAAGACACTGCCACAGGGACCAAAAACTAATTTTTGTGATTTTTTTACTTAATTTTTATTCAAATTCAAAATTATTAATCTTATACCATAAATTAACTACAGCAATATATAAATAATAAATATTAATTAAATTTCCTGATTTAACAGAAACTTAATACTTAATAAAACGTATTAATATAAAAATTAAAGTAAAAACATTTTATGTATAAACAAAACAAGAAAACATAAAACCTTAACCTTTTTTAACTAATTATAAATATTGCAATGTGAATTCAGCCAGTGTGCAGCGAAATATATCCGACTCACATGCAATAATATTCAGAATGCGCAAATAGCGCTTCTCTGGGTAAATTTGTACACTTTTTTGTGTTGATATGATCTTTTACTCAACTCCAAAATTTTACAGTGACAAGCCACAGAAAAAAGCACTTCATCGCCCAACGCTTTTTCTCCTTTCGAGGCTGAATGGGGCTTTAAACACCTTATTAAAAACAAAATTTTCACTAATGTTTCAAAACTCACATTACATACATTCACAAAAATCTTACCTGTCAACAAAAACTATAATTATTGTGCAACAATAGTTTAATTATAAATTGTGTTATGTAGAAATTATTGTCAAGTAGAGTTAGTAGTCTGCCCACGACAGGGTTTCCTAATGTGGGCGCTTGTGCACTTTATTTTAAAGATTTTTTTATTCTTTCTTTATATTTATTTATTTACACTTAATTACCTTATACAAAAACATACATATAAAAAAAATAAAGAGCAGGTTACATAAGTTATAAGGCAACGGGCAGCCTTATCGCTAGCGATTTCTTCCAGGCAACCCTAATATAGAACAATATAAAAGAAACACCTACAGAGGGTAAAATGTACAAGAAGTGCATAAAAATTAACAAAAAAAACTCAAAATAGCATGTAACTATAACTAAAACAAAGTAAAGAAAAATGAAAAAGAATTTTTTTTTGCATTTTTATTTCTTTCTTATTTATGATCAAGAAAGTTAAATAAAGATAATAGTCTCATTCTAAAATCATAAAAGTTTCCCAGCTCTCTCATCGAGAATCCACAAAAATATGACTGATCATCTAGTTCTAGCGTTCTGAAATACGCCTCCACGCCCTAGAACCAGTTCACCTCGTTGGCCTACATAAAATAATGAGTTTAATACGGTTATAGTTGTGAATTGTCCCCGTTTATTTAGGTCCAATTCAATGAATATTCTCGAATATTATTAATAATTATGGACTCCTGTATGTTGGAATCCATAACGTCTCTAACATATGCCTTATGCTTATACATTGGACATTTGACACTGCTATTTTGGTCCTTAATTATCTTTAACGGAACAGTCATCGAGTATGTATCAGATGGCTATACTTATCCTGAAAAACAAGTAACAAAGGCACGACAAAGAACTAGAGCTCGTATCACTACAACTTGGAAGAAGTTTTGGAGCTTAAAAGAAGGTAATCTCCCACTTAAACTACAAAAAAATTGGTGGATTCGTGCTTGCTGCCTTGCCTTACATATGGGGCACAAACTTGTATTTTCTAAAACAAAACGAAATCCAAAATACGTTCGTGCCAGCGTGCGATAGAAAGAGAAGTGACAAACATGAAGTGATGAGCAGGGCACGTACCCGTTATACAGATGGCATCAGGTCAAAAATGAAAAAGGGCTGACCAAAAGAGCGATTGACATGTGAGTGAATAAAGAAGTGCAAGCGAATGAGTGAGTGAATGAATGAAATGTGTAACTGCGTATTAGGTCTCAGAAGCATCTCCAACACTGCGTAAGGTGTGTTCATAAGCCAGTCCTTTAATCGTATTTTTAGATTGTAGACGGTGAGCGGGTATTAAGCAGCTATGCTTAAGCTTACCATGTAAAGCGAATAGCAGGTAAACCGCTTGAAATGTGTCGTAATCTGTAGGCCGAAGAGCTTAAGAAACATCTGGATTAGCATTAGAATAATGGCGCTTTAAAACTGGGTCAAAAATTTCTTCTAAGTTTGTAAACGTTTTAACTCGTTATATATAACTAACATTTAAATGAACTAAACACATTTTTTAAACTATAAATATATTTGTTTATCACACGTGTCAAACAAAATATCAGACCTAATTTATTATTAACATAATAAATAATCCGGTCAGATTAGACTAAAAAATAGGGGTAAGGTTACAATAATTCGCACTTGGCTGAATATTGGTAGGATTGCTCAATACACTATTATAAAGGAAATGTGAAAAGTCCTCATCGATCCGGCACGTGCAAAAAAATTTATTCCGGGTCAAAGATCACAAAAATGGGTTTTTCGCGATTTTCAGCAAAATGGTAAGTTTTATCATAAAATTGTAGATCAGATAATTATCTATAAAAAATGTCAAAATACTTTTTTTCCTAAGAGCCACCGTTTTTGAGATATCACGATTCAAAAAGTTAAAAGAGTTAAAAAAGTATCCGGAGCTGGATATATTCGGTAGTGGGCTGATCAGTTTTAAAGAAGGCGTTGTGAAGTGCTTATCTAGTACCTAATCCGCTGTTTTGCTGGTAATTGGTTGTTTTCTGCTTAGCAAAAAAATTCTGGTATTTTAATTGTATTTTTTTGTAACATTTATAAATAAATAAAAATAATTGACATACATTTTAGATAAAAGAGTTTGTAACATATATCGTATTGTATTATATGGTAAACTTTAATTAATAAATAAATTATAATGATTTATTATTGATAAACTTTTTTGTGTGGTGTGGAACCACTATTGTGAAATATTTAATACAAATATTTTACACAGACATTTTCCTCTTTATGACAGTAAATGAGGATAGATGCTTGGTGACCCCCCCCCCTGAATTGCCTCAAATTACTCAAAATAAACTATGAGTAGTTGTACTTAAATCTTTTATCTTTCCTTACAATATTCCTAACCTACATAATAATAATTAAACATTAATAAATAGAAAATTAAAACAAATTTAAAACGTTTGGTCCCTGTGGGGCAGTGTACCTTCAACCCTGGTACCAGGCCACCGTGTCTGTTTTAAGTAATAGAAAATCATAGTATGTTTTTAATTACCAGGCAAACATGTCCCGTAGAAGATTGTTGGTTGGATGTACGGCAGGTGTTACTGGAGCGGCTGTCGCAGCCTGGGCCTTTGCTGCTGATGACTCACCTTTGGTATGTATTTAATTACATTCCTCATTTATAAATCCTTACTAGTGTAATATAAGGCCGAGTACATTGCGGACTAATGAAGGCCATATCTACTATATAAAAATAATTTGGGTTTTCTTTCCTGACGCTATAACTAAAGAACGCACGAACCGATTTCCACGGTTTTGCATTCGTTGGAAAGGTCTCGGGCTCCGTGAGGTTTGTAGCAAAGAAAATTCAGGAAAAATATCAACAGAAAAGCGGGATCACCAAACGAAATGTTACATAAAACGAAGCCATCTGGTGGCGAAACAGAGTTCGCCGAGTTTGCTAGTCTTTTATATTATGTTTTCAAAGTTTTAACTAAATTTAATTTTCGTGTACCCTCTAGATGCCATTTGTCCCTCCTAGAAGAACGCGTTTTGGCCAAAACCGATATCCAGATAAAGCATTTTGATAATCGAGTTGCTCTCCTCACACTTTGAAATCAATTATCCTTCATTAGTTTTTATAATTTATGAAACGATGTATTATTTTCTCTTCGTCTTTTGAATAATAGGTTGGGGAAAAAGTTTCTTCGCATTTTTAAAGAAAATTCAAAACATTTTTTAATATAGTTTTTTTACATTTAACTAAAGTATGTAGGTACCATTTTGTTCGATAACTTTTTGCCATTATTTAGGTAGGGACATGATCCCATTGCTATAGAAATTTTGGGGCTTCTGATCAAAATACCGCGATAATTGGTTTTGGCAGTCCTCTCGTGATGATAACCTGACACTGCCTAAAGAATTCTGAAGAGACTGAAACAGGTGGAAATCTGAAGGTGCAAGGTCAGGACTATACGTCGGATGCATTATCACCTCCCAGCCAAGCTCTCTTAGTTTTTGCTGAGTGGCCAAAGATGTGTGAGGTCTAGCGTTATCATGATGAAAAACCACACCCGTTCTGGTGATTAATTCCGGCCGCTTTCTCTCAACTTCTTGCTTTAATCTCATCAGTTGTTAGCAGTAGAGTTCAGAATCGATGGTCATGCCTGGTGGTAACAGCTAATAATGAATAATGCCCTTTCAATCCCACCACACACACAGCATCACCTTGTTGCGAGTTATCCCGGGTTTCGCCACAGTCTGTGAAGCCTGACCCGCCTTTGACCACGACCTTTTTCGCACGTTCTTGTCGTACGTGATCCACTTTTCATCATCAGTTATCAGCTTCTTCAATAATGGTTCGGTTTCATTAAGTCGTAATAAAGAATCAAAAATAAGTACACAGTTCATTAGGTTTCTTACAGTGAGCTCGTGAGGTACCCAAGTATTGAGCTTTTTTGTGTACCCAGTTTTTTTCAAATGCGCCAAAACTGTTTTGTGGTCAATTCCCCGTTCTTCAGCTACGTCGTAACTACTGATATGCCGATCTTGCTCCACTTTTTCAAAAATTGCATCCATTTTATCTGTCATAGGGCGACTTGGATCTTTGACATCAAAATTTCCGGATTGAAAACGCTTAAACCAAATTTGTCCTACTCTCACAGACACTGCACTAGGTCCATAAACATCGCAAAAAAATTTCGCGGCTTGTGTTGCATTTTGACTTTTTTTGTAGTAAAATTTTAAAATGTATCGAATTTCTTCATTCGATTCACTCATCTTGACGGTACGAAAAATAAATAAAAAACAAACATTATCGTAATTTGATTTTGGAATTATCTTCTTTAATATCTCAACATTCCTTGATAACAAAACCATCCAGATCCATATAGTATAGCCAAAGAGATTTTATTACAAGTTCATACATACTATAATGCGAAAAGACTTTTTCCCCAACCTAATATATATGTCACATTAAATCTTATATTTGATTTTTCTATATGTACCAATGTATCAGTGTGCCAAGCTTTGGCAAACTTTTGTAAATGAATAAGATTAAATTGTGAGAAAGTAACGAATGTAAATTAAACAAACTGTTTGGTTGTTTGCTAATAGAAATTAGGATCTCCGAGCTATCCAAAGAACAATACAGCGATGCGAGCACGCCAAATACTCACTCATGTATCATCATCATTCATCGTTATACATAAATCTAATTTCGTTATTAATTTTGAAAAGTTTCATCCTCTATCACGGATAACTTAAGTCTTATTTCTGCTTATGTCGACGTCACCTTATTTTTCAGAACTGGTACCAGTCGGCAACAGTTTCAGCTAAATCTGATCGTAAAAAGCGACCTCTACCGCCCAGGTCCGAGCAAATCAAAAACCTGCAAGCGGGCCATACATATGACGTCCTTATTATCGGAGGTGGCGCCACGGGGGCTGGTTGTGCCCTGGATGCCACCACACGAGGTATTACCTTATTTTGCAATTAATCCTTAAAGTTCAAGGATCGGGAGTTTAAAATTAATTCAAGGTCACAAAGAATAAATCCGCTAGTGCGGCGCTAATGCCAGCAATCTTTTCAGGCCATGCACAGAAACATATTGTTCTCCCTGTGCATACAACTGTGTCCCATAACTCTTAAAACGCCACGGTTGTGCCAGAAACAACAGAACATCGTGATATATAGTGCATAACTGACAGCTTATGACAGCCAGGGGAAAATTATTATTTCTTGGTTGTACCTTAAATATGAGACATTTTGGTCCTTCGAGCCGAAATAAAGTACTAGCTTTAATAAAATAAAATTTACATTTTTTAAAAAATAGGATTTAACGTATTATTTTTACAGGTCTCCGCACAGCACTAGTAGAATCAGATGACTTCGCGAGCGGAACATCAAGCAGAAGCACAAAGTTGATCCACGGCGGAGTCAGATATCTCCAAAAGGCGATCCTTCAGCTGGACTACGATCAGTATAAGATGGTGAAGGAGGCATTACACGAAAGAGCCAATATGCTGGAAGTAGCACCACATTTGACCAGACCATTACCAATATTGCTGCCCGTATATAAGTAAGTCATCATTCATTATGACAAGCATTATTACAATTTGACTTAGGGTCCTTGATAATTAAAGCAATTCGTGCAAAATTATACCCTAACAATTCCAAAATGCACAACATTAATATTCAAGTTTTCACTTCTGCCAGCTATCCCGGAGTGCAAACCGTAGTTTTTAATATAACGGGCAAACGGGCAGGAGGCTCACCTTATGTTAAGTGATACTGCCGCCCATGGACACTCTCAATACCAGAGTATCTTCTGTTAAGCATTGGTACGCTCCTTTCTTGAAGGACCCTGAGTTGAATTGGTTCGGAAACACTTCACTGGGCAGCTGGTTTCACATTACTAAATCATTGTAAATCTGATGCTGCAATTTACAGTGTTGTAATGTAATTTCAGATGGTGGCAAGTACCATACTACTGGTTCGGTATAAAGATGTACGACTTAGTGGCTGGAGACAGGAACCTGAAGAGCTCCTATTATCTATCTAAGAACAATACTCTAGAACTATTTCCTATGTTGAAATCTGACAACTTGTGCGGAGGCATCGTGTATTATGACGGTGAGTTAAATGAGACCGGTCTATAGAAATGCTACTGACATCCCTGAGATCGTAGGTTCGATCCCAGGCTGTGCACCAATAGACTTTATTTATATGCGCATTTAACATTCGCTGGAATGGTGACAGAAAACATCGTGAGGAAACCGACTTCCTTATTAGATTGATGATCATGAAACAGATACAGAAATCTGAGGCCCAGACCTAAAAATGTTGTAGTGCCACTGATTTATTTATTTATTTTGTTCTATACAAATCCTAAAGCATACTCGCGCGCGATTGCCTTTGATAACAGCTAACAATAGGCCTATAATCTACAATATTATATTAAAGTAATAAGATATTGTGAATTCATTTAATATTAGTATTGTGAAACTATATTAATGTTGAACTATATCATAATGAATTAAATTTTTAATTAAAAATAAATTAATTCTATTTTCTAATGTAACATATTCAAAAAGTTCGGTCCCCGTCACCCGTGGCAGTGTACCTTTAACGCTGGCAGCATTTCTTTGCTGTATTACGAAAGCACCAGCTCAGGGGTCACCGGTCAGCTATTGTCAATTTAGATTTTATTACCCTGTATGTAACCTAAAGTGAAATATGGTTAATTTGTTACATTAGGAAAGAAACCAGATATGTGCGAACAGATATTCAAAATACTTTACGCGCCTAATACGCACTTTTTAGTGAGAAGTGCCTTTATAACTTCAAAAAAACTTTTCTGACAAATTAAGGCGATCAGAAGGTTATTTAATTTTCAAAACAAATCGTATGAAGGATTTCCTTCAATCCTTTACTGGTGGACGAGGAAATATAATAAAAACCGCCTTACTTAAAATATATTTTGTCCTATACAGGGTGGCCAAAAAGTCGTGGATCAAACGCAAATAGGGGATAGATGAGGTCATCAGCGGCAAAAAATTGTTCTACGGGAGGTCTCTAAGGTCAACCCCTGCAGAGTTTTGATTTATTTTGGTTTTTATAGGAAAATTGCCTTTTTTTTACTAATTCTTCTTAAAATTCGAAAATATCTACATCCCTGTATCTTTTTCGTAATATCCACTAGATTGGTACTGATGAGTTCTTGCGTTAGACATACTATTAATAGTTGTTTATTGAGTGTATTCAAGATAATATTAAGTGATACGATGTAACATTTTTTCAAATCATAAATTTTTCTTTACTTTGGACCCCACTGTGAAAAAAAATTACTCCACTGAAAAGTGACCCTGTACTACAAGTTTTGGCTCATTTAATAGGGATTCTGAAAAGGTATAACACGTGGCCATGAGTCGCTCTAATATCTTTCTAGGAATAATTACAAACAACGATTGTGAAATAATAATTGTATTAAAACAATTATTTCTCAATGGTTGTTTGTAGGAAACAAAATATTTTACAATAAAATATGCTGAAAATTCCTGACTCTGACCATAATACTTAATCTGCACCGTCTAATCAAATTTCTACGTAAACCTCCAGCCATCTGTCCATTTTTTTTGAATCTAGTCCGATTCACACAGTACTGGTCACAGGTAGGTAAATAATCTATCATAAGTCCGAATCGTTGTTGTTTTTTCGTCCCAGAAAGATATTAGAGCTACTCATGGCCATGTGTAATACCTTTTCAGAATCCCTATTAAATGAGCCAAAACTTGTAGTACAGGGTACACTTTTCGGTAGAGTAATTTTTTTGACAGTGGGGTCCGAAATAAACAAAAATTTATGATTTGAAAAAGTGTTACATCGTATCACTTAATATTATCTTGAATACACTCAATAAACAACTATGAATAGTTAAGTATGTCTAACGCAAGAACTCATCAGTACCAATCTAGTGGATATTATGAAAAAGATACAGGGTGTAGATATTTTCGAATTTTAAGAAGAATTAGTAAAAAAAGGCAATTTTCCTATAAAAACCAAAATAAATCATAACTCTGCAGGGGTTGACCTTAGAGACCTCCCGTAGAACTATTTTTTGCCGCTGATGACCTCATTTATCCCCTATTTGCGTTTGATCCACGACTTTTTGGTCACCCTGTATATACTCTAAGAACTAAGAAGTAAAGTAGTAGTCATGTTTTTTTTATATTTCAGGTCAGCAAGACGACGCTCGTATGAATTTAGCTATCGCGTTGACAGCTGCCAGACATGGCGCCACAATCGCCAATCACGTCAGAGTTCTGAAGTTGCACAAGACAGCTGGAAAATTGAGTGGAGCTAGAGTTAGGGTAAGTTAAGGTAGTAAGAAAAGCTGTGAAATTAAAGTTGTTCTAGTCTAACCGACTAAAGGCAGCGGAGTTTATAAAATGCGCACGCGCAGATGTACATTCTCAGCTCTTAAAGCTTGAATAAGTCAGGACCGGTGTGTCGTGAGATCTGTCGGACCCATGCGACTTCTTTCATACAAAATATCCCCTAGGGAGTTGAGTGCTGCGATATTGTGGACTACTTGATTGTGAAGTTGCATGGAGCTGGTTAGCGCTGCGCCTTCTTATGTCATTTTCACACGTGTATATCCTTTCTATAACATATTTTCACAACTATCTGGTTGACCATGTGCGATGTTTGAGAGCAAAAAAAAGTAAAATAAATCGATCGCAGAACCAACAGCTTTACCAATTCAAATAGCTATAATTTGGTCCTTCGAACCGAAATATATATTTTCTTTATAATTCTAGTATAGGTGTGTTTGCCACTGAACTCTACTTAAACGGCTGGATCGATTTTAATGAATCTTTTTGTATGCGTTTGGGTGGGCCATGGTTTAGATTTACAAATCAGCCCGGCAGATGGCGCTGCAGTCGGTATCTAGATTATTTATCTATACAGCCAATAATTTACATTATTAGATATTTTTTTGTATGTTGACCTATACGTGTGTATAGGACAACGTGTGTCGGGTTAGGATTGTTTATATTTAAACATATTTAATTTCACACGCTTTTATGATTATCAAAATATTAGAAACTATGTACTAATTGGTGGCTCTCTTTGTTTAGTTGTGACTTGTGGAAAAACTAGGTATTTGTAAATCGAAGGACCAAAATCCCCCTTTTATCTTTTAACAAACATTAATTTTGTTAATATTTTAGGACGAACTAACAGGAAAGGAATGGGACATCAAAGCAAACAGTATTATCAACGCAACTGGACCATTTACGGACTCCATCAGGAAGATGGATGACCAGGCCGTTAGAGAGATTTGCTGCCCATCTTCTGGAGTTCACATTGTTCTGCCGGGATATTACAGGTGTTTTAAAATATACTAATATTATAGAGTTCAAAAATAGTTTGTCTTTGATAGTTTTAATAAGAAAAGCAATGGGTTAAGAGTGGAGTTTCAAGAAATGAATTTGCAAAGATGGGATTTGAGAACTTTCGAGAGCATAAATAAAAAAAGTTACCTAATAATGTTAAATTAAAAAAAACGGGTTTCTATAGGAAAAAAGATTAAAGTTGGCGCCTGGTAGATAGTACCGATGACCCCAGAGCTGGTACTTTCCTCGCTCAACGAATAAGTATCGCAATACAGCGAGGAAATGCTGCCAGCGTTAAAATGCCACAGGGACCAAACTTTTTAAATTTGTTGTAATTTTCTTTTTTATTATTTTTCAATTATTTTTATTATTACTGTGTAGTTTTAAGATAATTGTAAATACAGTGAAAACTCTTTATAACAAATTTCAACAGACCGAGCATATTTATTCGTTACAGAGAGTATTCGTTATAGGGACGGAAGATTTAATGTATGGGTATTGGGTTAAACCAAATAAATTTAACTCCTATTTACGTTAAATAGAGTTTTTCGTTCAACGGATTATGTTATAAAGAGTTTATACAGTACTGGAAATTCGATGTTTTAATTTAAAATAAAATTAGTTTTTAATTTGGTACTGTGGTCTTCCAGCCCCGAACACATGGGTCTCCTGGATCCGTCCACGTCAGACGGTCGTGTGATTTTCTTCCTTCCATGGCTGAAAGGGACCATCGCGGGTACAACTGACCTGCCTTGTGACGTAACGCACACACCCAAACCCACGGAAGATGAAATCCAGTTCATCCTCACCGAAGTCAGGAATTATCTTAACCCTGATGTTGAAGGTTTAGTCATCTTATACACTATTATTTACTGTAAAATGTATGTGTAGTTGATGGGCTTTTCAGAGTTGTATGTATAAAAGAATATGTTTTTAAGGATTTATAGTAATAATTTAATTATTAAAACAGAATATCATGTCCACAAAAGTCCACAAACACTAACAAAAACAAAGAAAACAAAGTTTATAACCGACACATTTTTAAGTTTATTACCATCACAAGACGTTGACTTATGATGAAACAGAAGATTTAATAACTGTTACTCTGTAACACACCCACTCCCTCACACATATACACACACCCACGCTTAGAGAGAGAGAGACACACACACACACACTCACACAAACACACATCAAATTTATTTTTACGACTCCGTTTGCAATGTTTTCTTTTAGCACTTAATACTTATTTTCTTCTATTGTATCTTATGACAATGACATGATTGTACCTGTTCCGGTCCGGTGGTGGAGAGGCTGGTTATCTGTCACTCAGGTCTCCTGTTACAGAGACCAGTCTCTCACATACACTTCCTAATGTTATAATCTTAGTTTAATCATAATAACCTTGTATGTATATGTGAGAGAAGAAATAAAGATTATTATTATTTATTGCATAACGGTGACAGTCGCATTCTGAAGCCACTAGGCCAACAATAATTTATATAATAAACACGAAACTATGTCTACGTTTGTATAGCACTACAAATTGTTTTTAGTTCGTCGCGGTGACGTGCTATCAGCATGGTCAGGTATTCGGCCCCTCGTGTCCGACCCCAACAAGCCGGACACGCAGTCCCTCGCCCGTAACCACATAGTGCACGTATCTCCGTCCGGATTGGTCACCATCGCTGGAGGGAAATGGACCACGTACCGGTCTATGGCCAGTGAAACTATTGACGCTGCTATTGAAAGTAAGCTTATTTATTATAAACTAGCGACCAGCCCCGGCTTGGCACGGGTGCATTGCTGATACTAATTACTCTTAATTTTATACTTGGAAAATTGGAATGATAATGGGAAATAATAAAAGTAGACTAAGGCCCTTTCTGCACTGCTCCGGTCCGGCATCGGAAGCCGGATAGAGTCATTAAAAAAATATCGGAAGGCCGGATTGCGCTTCTCCACTATATCCGATCCGACAATAACCGATACTTGTATATTTATCATGAAACACTGATATTAACTAAAACCCATATACTTTATTTTATTAATAAAACGTTCTAAATTCTGAATATTTTATTGCCTGGCTAGTTTATAACTTTTTTATATTGTCTATCTTGAAATTTTATAATCTACTTAATAAATAGTTCACTAATACTGAATGATATAATATAACTATAAATAAATAAACCTATGAATAATAATTTATAACCTCTTGGATATACTTGGACCGATAAAACACCGCGTTCCGATCTAGCAAGTTATCGGATCGTTAAAAACCGGATGCCGGAGTAGTGGAGAAGCACGTAAGTACTGTTGTGAGTTTCTAAATCGGATCGATAATTAACGTTTGCCGGACCGGAGCAGTGGAGAAACGGCCTAAGTCTTCAACTAATATTTTTATTCAACTCTGTGTCTTAGATAGTACGACATACATAATAATTAACAATAATTATTTAGATTATATATACACATTAAAAACTATAAGCGCCGCCATATTGGTTGTATGACGAGCGCCTTTCACTTTATGCCTACTCCGCGGCCGACCGTCACGCGACATGCAACACACAGACGAAAAAGTTTAAGACGATGTTAAAAGTTTCACTTTAAAAATATAAATTTAATTTAATTTTTCCCCTTCACAGGTGCGAACCTGAAACCTCTGTTCCGTGACTGTCAGACCGACGGATTCCTTATTGAAGGTGCTCACGGCTGGACACCTACAATGTACATACGACTCGTACAGGACTTCGGACTTGAAATGGAGGTAAACTATTGTATGAAAGATTTGCGATGACGTCATACCTTGAAACGCGCTAACGAAATATTTTGAGCTATGCATATGTATGTGGGTAGTCTCCCACGATGATCCAAGCTGAGCTCCGAGTCTCGCAGGAGACACCTTTGTGCAAATATTTATTCATAAATAACTGCAGCCATTATACCATGTTCTACTGTCTACATTACATTTTAAGTAATTATTAGTTGACTAATAAAAAAAAATTAAAAACAAAGATTTCATCCTCTATCATCAGTAGGCATGGTGAAATAGGAGCTCGCACTTACATTCTCATAGGAACAGCTACATAGTCGAAATAACTAACATCACCATACACGAATTTAAGTTCGACCAGTCACCACAGCACCCGTTCACGTGTATGACGCATGGCCAGCCATCGGCTAGTCATGGGAAACCCATTTCATGCAGACCTCACCAAAATAGCCAGAGCTGAGCTGTTAAGATCATTCAGGCCAATAGCGAGATTTTAAAAGTGGTTTGACTGGTTAAAGTAACAGTACCCCATCGTTCTAGGATAAATTTTAAAACCACAGATTTTTAAATATTATTTCTATATAAGCTTATGACAGATGTGACTGTTAAATTATGCTGCCCGTTTCCCTCCTACTCTATCTGCCATACACAGTATCAGTAATAGCTGACGCTTACATATCCCTGTTTATAACATTCGTAGGTGGCTCAACATTTGGCAAAATCATACGGTGACCGTGCCTTCGCTGTCGCCAAAATGGCTGCCATGACAGGTCAGAGATGGCCTGTTATTGGTAAGAAGTTGCATCCCGAGTTTCCTTACATCGATGCTGAAATCAGGTATGGTTTCTATTAAATGTGTTTGCATTTTATTAATAATCCACTAATATCCATCCAGGATACAAATTTAGTTATATATACCTATAAGAAATTTCTTGACAAATACCGAAAAGCCGTCAAACTTGGTTAAGTCATAAGACGGAATGTCAGTGTGACATTTGACGGATGACATTTTCAATAGGCTGTATAACATTGCTCTGTGACAGCATACACAATTTTATGTAAGCAACAATTCCTAAATCAGATAATTATAGATATTTTATTTTTTGGAATTTCTTAACTAATATTTTTTTAAAGATACGGTGTCCGCGAATACGCGTGTACGGCGATCGACATGATCGCTCGTCGTCTCCGTCTGGCCTTCCTCAACGTACAAGCTGCTGCCGAGGCTTTGCCTGGCATTATCGATATCATGGCTGAAGAACTTAAGTGGAACGAGTCGGAGAAACAGGTAAATACATATACGTATATACTAGCTGCCCCCGCGACCTTCGTTTCTGCGTAATTTTTAGTACCTACCTACATGGAACATTTTCCTATGCTACCCCAGGGACTGTTTTCTAATTAACAAATAAAAAATAGGGGTTGATAGAGGAGTGAAAATTAAGGGTTGTATTTATTTTTGTATCATAAAAAACAAAAAAAAAATATCTACAAAATAAAAATTTAGGGGTGGACCCTTAATATTAAGGGGTTTGAAAGATAGATACTAGCTCATTCTCAGACTTACTGAATAGCGAATATGCATAAAAAATCGGTCGAGCCGTTTCGGAGGAGTATGGGAACGAACATTGTGGCATAAGAATTTTATATACATATTAGATATAATATTATATTGTATAAAACTGGAAATCACTTAAAAAGTCGTGTTTCATTCGTTTAATAAGATTTATTTTAAAATTTAAACCAAAGGCAAGAAATCTCTGTATGTGAAAAGCAATACCTACATTCTACGTTAACACCTTGCTGGTGCGATGACGTCATTAACCCTGAAACGTAAATATACAACTCGACCTTAGGCACTGGGACCTTTGCACCAGTCAGCAGATAGACTGGTCGAGAATCCTCCCTTTAGGTTGGAGGAAGAGCAGCACCTTCATTCCTCTACATATTTTTTAGTTCCCGAGATATTTTTGGACCTCCTTTTTTGAAGTGGGTAAACTTTTACAGAGACAAATGAAAATGGCCGCCGATTTCCTGGCGAACGAAATGGGACAGATGGTGAACCGAGCTAGTCGTGACAAAATACCAATTAACCTCAACAAAGACGAGATACAGACGTACATCAAACGTTTCCAGATCATAGACAAGGATAAAAAGGGTTATGTGTCTATTAACGATATCAGAAGAAGTCTTAAGGTAATAAATTTTCTATTTATATAATACAATATTAAGTATACAGTCACACACACATACGTACGCACCAACACACAAATATTTAGATAATATTTTTCAAAGGGAAGCAAAACTTAAAACAATAAATTTAAGGAGACATTTCGCTGATAATTTTAAAATACTTATCACCAGCCCCGGACTCCACAATAGACTTTAATAATAAAAAAATAACTAAAGATACTGAGTTTCACAATAGAAAATAGCGTACCAATTCTTAAAGGGCCGTCAACGAACTTGCGAGCCTTCTGGCAATATGAGTCTCCATGTGCGGCGGTATCACTTAACATCAGACGTGCGTCCTAACTATTATGATTGATTGACGTATATAAATCAGTGGCGCTACTACCATTTTAGGTCTGGGCCTCAGATATGGATCTGTTCCATGATCATTTGGTAAGTAGGTGATCAGCCTGCTGTGCCTGACACACGCCGTCGACTATTTGGGTAGGGCAAGCCGGTGTTTCCTCACGATGTTGTCTTTCAACGTTCGTGCGAATGTTAAATGCGCAAATAGAAAGAAAGTCCATTGGTGCACGGCAGGATCGAACTTACGACCTCAGGGATGTGAGTCGCACGCTGAAGTTACTAGGCCAACACTTCTTTTGCACTGATGGACGTGAAAAAACACCATGTATAGCATTAGTATTAATTCAATTGGCCAATAATTCTAGAGTATGGGTGTGAAACCTTCAGATGCAGAAATAAGTGCAATTTTATCTGAAATAGATGCTACATATCATGGACAATTGGAAATACAAGATTATCTACAGGTAGAATAATGGACTGGAGGGAAATGTGTTTAGATTTAGTAGCTTGGGAAGGGGTTCAAAGATTCTAGAATTGTTTTTTATCTGTCGTACGTCAAAAAAATCCTTAACCACGTTAAACACTTTAATATCTGTGGTCGACATTTACCCGCCAAACGATTCTAGATTCTTGTCATTTCGCACGGCTTGACAGCTGTCAAGTCTTCATTGTGTTGTCTGTGCTCTGTAAAAACGGTGTTCCACAGAACTACGGCGAGGAGGTGACCGGCGAACAGTTACACGAAATATTGCGTGAGATCGACACTAACATGAACGGGCAGGTCGAACTCGACGAATATTTGCAGGTGCATTCAAATATAGACCTGCGTTTTAGCTGTTTTCTTTATTTTGCATGATAGGAGCTTACATATTGTGATACCTTTTGACATTCATATGCCAGAGTCTGATTGTGGGCGGCCAATAAAAATTGAGTTAATCGACTTTTTTGCTTTATCTCTATACATGCATGGAACTCCATTTCGTAGTTTTATTAATTTCATCAGATTATTCTCTCGTTAGAGCACCACGATTTCTAAAAAGCACCCAAAATGTCGAATTTAAATAATGCAATTAATTCGTTGAATAAATAGATAAAATTTGTTCTACTCACGTAAGAATATCAAAACTACTAAACTAATTTTAAATATAGTTTATATATAATTTAATGTTTTGCTCCTTTTATTAACACGTCAAAAGAAAGACCCAAATTTTTATATGTTTTTATATGTTGCTTTTCGAATGTTGTGTTTAATATAATACTAATCTTTGACAATAGCATTGCCTTTACAACTAACATAAGACACTAATTTCTCACTAAAAATTAACAAAAAATGTAATTTAATGGATTTAAATAAAACCACAGACTTAGTGGAGAAACAAAAAACACAACTGAATTTTTTTTAAATCTTGACACTTAAATTCGCGCCATTTTTACTAATACGCGTGCAATACACAGATGATGTCAGCCATCAAATCGGGTCACGTGACGTATTCGCGCTTCGCCCGGATGGCGGAAATGGAGGAGGAGCATCACGAAAAGGAAGTTCTCAAGAAACAGATCAGTGTTGAGAGGAGTGGCGGTGGCTTGTAAGACTTTTTTAGGTAAGTTAGTAGCTTGTAGTTAATTTGTTGTTATTAACATACGACAGATCTAATATTGTTTATAAAATCGACTTATTATACAAGTTAGACATCAAATGTCAAACTTCATATAACTTCAAATTTAACATAAAAAAACATATTAAAAAGACTTCGAGTTCGAAGTAACTTGAAAGGTAATAAATGGGTAGCGTGGTTTATACTGGAGGTTTTGGGTTCGATTGCCAGCGAAACAATTTTGTAATTTTATCTTGTGATAAATAAGCAGTTTCAATAATGTCATTGATTATATTCAATTTAATACAAACCAGAATGGTTTCTTTAATGGTCTTGGCGTCCTATATTTATGTTGCCACATACATCAAATTCTTATAGAAAATACTACAGAATGTATGTACATTTTTAGTGCGCATAGATCTACGATACGCTACAATGGTATAAAACACTTTTGTTATTAGCGCCATCTACCCATATGTAATAAAAGAACGATAACAGAAGCGCTTACAACGTCTCAACCTTTTTTTTGTACGAAATGTTTCCTATATAAAATAATAGATGGCGCTTCAGATAATTAGACTTTTTAGTCATTCTGGTTAGCTGTGTTATCACAGTAGTTTTAATCATGCGCTAGATGGCGCTGTAACCGTATTTTCGTCGTATAACGGTTTTCCGTATTGTTTCAGATAGCTACGAACACCTCTTCAGTTAAACAATCCTGTAGGTTTTACTTACCCCCAAAGTATTATTGGCAAGAACATCAAGTACTACAACTAAAAAATGAACTTGTGTATATCCTTATTATCGTGTTAGTGTTACCTGTTATTTATTTTAATTTAGCACATAGCATGTAGCAAGTTATTAACATCGTGATATTTTATTTAACCTTAAGTCCTCAAAATAATTATTTATTGATCAAAATCAAATTACCGAAGCTTTTCCGTAAAAATACTTTTTTCAATTTTGAATGTTTACACTTATTTATTAATAAAGACATTTTTCAAATTATCTTTGATTCAATAAAGTATTAGAAAAATGAATTGTGTTTTAATTATTTCTAATGCTAAAAAACCATTATGGAAAAATAAAAGCTACGAGTGGTAAGTGTTTACTGGAAATTACCTTAAAGTTAATAGCAATATTTTAGACCAAAAACATATTTGTTAATTAAAAATTATCTGTGGTAATAAATTAATTTAAAAAAATGTACGACCGGAGGTGAAGTCCAATAATTTATTGAAGGACAACTACGTACACGTGATGTAACGAGGGTCAATGAACCCTGATTGTGTTCAACTTGATACATTAACAGGGGAAGACAGATTTATTAAAATTGGTGAAAAGTAAGTTCTACAAAATATTTGGTGGGAAAAAGTTTAAGTTTTGTAATACCGGATACAGGGCGGTGGTTACGCCCCCATGGGCCGCTTTCGGGCGGTGGGTGGTCGCTGTACCGTGTTTATTAATTTTTCAAACGCGGGAAACGAGGGTGTCTAACGCGAGTGCTCTTGACAGATGTAATGCTTAAGCCACGCGCCCACAGATATTAACACTTTATACTATAAAGTCTATAGTCAAAAATAAAATCGTATTTGGTATTCGTATACTACGCAATCTTAAAAGCACTTACAAGTTACGGCTTTATTGGCTTATGGATGATTTTAACAATCAAGGTAATAAGTCAAGCAATACAAAAAGTAGTTTCGTATTAGTAATGAAATGTTAAGGATTTTAAATTCGAAGATTTGTCCCTCTATTAATAATATTTTTTTATAACGAGCAATTCTTCATTTATTCTTGTTTTATTCTTCATTTACAATTATTAACTATAGTCTATACCTATATACAAAAGATTACTTAACTAAAAATAAAATATAATTGGTAAAAGCTATCGTTAGGGACGGCGCTCTCGCGTTGAATGCAGTGCAGTAGCTACACGTTCTATAGGCGGGCATAGTTCAAAGAGACTTTTTTGGGGATACATGGGTTTTAATGAGTATCTGATATGCTAATTAGCGTGATGCAACGTCTCGAGAGCAAGGGCGTGTCGGGAGGGGGCGGGTGGCGGTCCGGCCCGCCCACGCTCTTCCGCTTCCGATCATCTCAGCTGTAACCAGCAGGTCAAATTTCCTTCCTTGACTTTTTGGTCCCTTTTATGCCGTTTCATTATATACAGTGGTTCAGTATTAATTAATTGATGCCAATGGTAGTACTGCAATGTCAAGTGCTGGTTGCACCGTTTAAAAATATGATTTTAAAGTTAACGAAAAGTTGCAAAATACTTATAATGAAGGCATTTATCAATTTAGTAACACATTTACTGCGATACACAATTGCATGGCTCGCGACATGTTAAAAATATTCTCATATTCCCTGAGATATAACGAAAAACAAAAACTAGCAGCCCATAATATGACAATACAAATTCAATGACAGCTTTTTGTATTATAGGCAAATGCTAAAGTCCTTTGCCTATCCCATTAGGGATAAATGTATATCATCATTATAGGCAAATGTCATTATAATGACAGATAACAAATTTTGTTTAACCATTTTGAACTTTCACCTGTTATAATAATTATGTCATTCTTTGATCTTTCAATCACTGTCTTAACGAACAAGAAGTAAAGTTAAAATCTTAATAGATACAAAAGAATCTTATAATTCTACTTTTAACTATATAATTATTTAAATCAGATTAAGTGAGCACGTACATTCACTTTACGCATAAAATATGTGACTCAAACCAGACCACCTTGGCGGGAAACGATTACTTTGATTATCAAGGGTTATGCCAGGTTATGCCATACACGTAACCCATTATGGAGGACTCTCATCGAATGAATGTATTCACTATTCAGTGGAATTGGAAACTCAGATTAACTACTGGTTAGTGTTATCGAAGGTTTGATTTATTAACAGCCCATTTTACCAACTAGTTTTTAGTATAAACAAGAAGTTAGTTATAATAACAATGAGTTACAAAGTTATAATACATTTATTTATGTACATATTTTGTATTGAGAGTTCGTTTCTTTGGTGGCAAAAAGGTCAAGGGACGCGATTGTGGGCTGTGATGATTCATTCTCTTGTTTTGTTGACTTGTTTGCTTAAATGACTTAATTAGCAAATGAGTATGCGCATTCAAGCAGGGCGATACTGAATCTATGGGTATAAAAACATGATGATTTCATCAATTCTCTCATCTACTAAGTATACACAAACACTATCGCGTCATTCAACTACCGCATGCCACGCCAAGGTACACCCATAATAGAGTTATCATTTATGAACAATGTCATAAAAACAAAAACTTTAGCAGTTCAAAATCATCCTTAATCCGGGTGAATAAGGTTAAAAATTGTTTATCATTGTTACAAATTGATATTCCTTAGAATTACGTGTTCTAGATAATATTTCTATTCAAAAATGTACTCTAATGTGTAGCTGGTAAGGTTTAAAATACATTTTTATTTAAAGTGATAATTAAGCCTCGGATACATGCTCTCACGGGGCGGCTGCTCATTCGTGCATAATGGACTTGGGGCTAAAGCAACAGACGCTTGACAAAACGTAAAACAACTTTCACTTTCATTTCGAGGTTACCTGCGGCAGTATATATTTACAGATTTTAGAGTATTTTGCAATTTAAAAAAGTTAATGGCTGTAAAAAGAATTCAGGTCGACCCGTTCTATTTGGATTTCAAGTCAAGCTATTCAAGCTTATAGCACTTATTGCTCATATTGTATTCATGCTGCCTGAATTTATATTTTTCTCTTTTATGAAGAAAATATTTTTTAGCACTACTTATAGTGATCAAGTCACTATTACCAGATTATTTACTTTCTTATTACTATAATCATAATTCGCTTCGACGAAATAAAAAAAAGTATTAGGGATGCATATTTTTTTTATTCGTTTAAGCAAGTTTATCGTAATAAGCAAAGCAACTTTTACACTAAAGAACACGACATGTGTGCATTTTTTGCCCGCCCAAGGAGGCCGCGGGCGCGAGGTTATACACCCATTATTACGTCCTTCCTACTTTCAATTATTATTATCGGGCGGCGGCTGCACCTCACCCGCGACGGGGAGGAGAAGAGAGGCGCAGCTGCTGCCTACCAATAATCAAGACTTGTATTTATTAGAACGAGACAGCGATACTCGTTTTAAACATTTTAAAACAGTTTTCAGGGATAACCAGTATATTTTACACCGGAAAAATTAAAAATTATTTTACTTGGAGGTCTCTTACAATATTTCAGCTTAATAGATTTGTCTTAAATTGCTTCAGAATGAAGTAAAAAGACTTATAACTTTAAAATTACGAACGCGATGGGAGGCGGATCTCCGATAACACCCGAACGCGGTCGTTATTGTTCGTCACTAGTTCGCTCGCCGCAGCTTGGCGGCTGGTCGTGAGAATGGTGCGTTTCTTAGATGAACAAAGCAAATTAAATTATTTTAAGTTCAAAGTAGATAATGTCGTCTGAGCCTACAAAAGTGGACGTAGAGTACATTAGTGAGGAAAAACTATTAAAGGTAAATGTTTTAAAGTGAAAGGATACTGTGTTATTGTGTAACGCATTGGACGCTAGCGGGCAGCGGTCTCGTGTGTTGCTCAGCGCAGGGGGAGGGCGGGGCGAATGCAGTTCCAGCCGTGTGGGTCTCGCCAGGCCACACGCAGGAGGTTGTGACCGCGTTTGGAGCTACTCCCTTACCAAAATGTTCCTTACATTGTTAGGGTTACTATTATAAGTTTAACTTCTTAGTTACTACAAACACTATGGTACATATTATTTCAGTTATTGATTCTTGGATATACATTAGTGGTGTTTTTGAATACCTAATGTAAATGTGTCAATAGATCACTTTCGTCATTAGGTAATTGGGTGTCATACAACGAATAAGATAGTATAGCGTTCGGAAATGTAATTTTGGTATTTATGGTAACCTAGTTAAAAGTGCGTAAAAATCAAAGTCACGCGATCTAAGGTGGGTGGATCTAAGGGCGGCGGCGGCCTTGAATGCGACGACTCCCGGCTCCCGACACTTGTTAGGAAAAGGCGTGTCAACTGTAACATAGTTGTTACAAAATACTTTTCCTACTTAATATTTTACAAACTTAGACAAACATACCTACAGTTTAAAAGTTTTCGAAGTTCATTTATAACCCAAGAATTTTATTTGAATAATGAACACGGAAGTTCATTTAGATTCACTGAGAAGAAAACGACAATATTATTCACATCACTAATTCGGACTAGTTTTTATAATATGTTAGCGGAAGTGCAAAATGTCAAAACGATTGATCCAAAAAAAAAAGGTATAAATTAAAAGCCAAAATATTATTTACAAACGTGTACAATAATATTTGTTTACGTTTTGTAAGTTATGATTTAAATTAACTTTTAATCATTGCTTTAATTACTTCAAAAACAAAGTTAAATTTAATAAACACTTATTTTTAATGCACCTATCTCGTTTTAAAAGCGTCATTGTTTAAAGTAGAGTTTCTCAAACTAACTAGCACTGCTGCTCTTGACACTCAATCTCCAAACTCCCTACTAAATAACTGGTTCCAATATTGTGACTAAATTATTTCTAACATACCAATTCCATTGAACCAATTTGTAGTCAGTCAACAAATAAACAAAATATTGGACATCAAGTACCTGTTTCAATAGGAGCAAATATTACTAGACAACTAATTTACACAGCGTCTTGTTATTTGCATAGTTACTGAAGAGCAATAACTTTCTTTAATTTCTACCCATTACACAATTACATATCATCATTGCTTGAATGTTAATTACTATGCAAAAATATGATGACATATTTTTGCATACTTATATAAACTGTACTAATAATAATTTTCCATATATGTTTCCGAGTAAAAATCAAGGAAATGTTTATCAGGATCAAGATTTTGCAGCTAAAATGAGTATCAATATAGAAATTTGATAATTTTCCTTCCATTATGTTTATTTCATGCAAATCAAATCTTGTTTCAAATCTTCATTAATATTTCCAGTATGTTTATTTACATAGACAATTAAAAATAAATTTAAATATCTGCTATATAACACATTACAGATAGTCAAAGACATAGTGAATTAATAGTAATGATACATGATTTACAAGCTCAATTTACCTTGTTAATTTCCTGCTACTTTAAAGTAACCTTTAAGAATTTATTATTGTTTTCCTATTTCGACAAATCTGGCAGTGTCATGTGCTCTTAAAAAATTAAGTCTGGCGTTTTACTACATTCAATAATGTTTAGCAATTTGACTAGTATTTAACAGCCACAACCCATTAGATTATCTGCAAGTTTAAAAACAAAATTATGGATAAGTTATTGAATATAACTTCTGTGTTGTAAATGTTATGTGCTTAAAATTAACTTAGTATAGATCATTATAGTGTTTAAATCAAGAAGTAGGTCCATCAAGATAACACAAGTATTGATAACAATGCTTACTATGCTGTCATAGTATCCTCGGAAAGATTAGAAACAGATATTTTGTCTCATATTACTCTGTTGTAATTAGGTACACTAACAGATACTTTGAACTTATCGTTTCTTTATAAAAACTTGTGATTTTTATACTACTGTAAAACATAAATTATAAAATAAGAGAATGGATCTGATTTTAAACTTGTTACCAAGAAACAATGTTCCAAAATTATAAACTAAATTCTCTACTATTGTATTATTGATGCTTAGATATTCAAATACTAATCTACTAGTGTGCTGGTCAGTCTAACATGGCATAAAGGCAGCGGTTTTTCTATTTTTAATTCTGTTTAGTAGCTGTGTTCCTCACAAAAACATACATATATATTACAATTAAATTAATATTTTGGACACTCACCTGACAAAAACACAAAGGCCTTGTATAACACTATTTCTTTTTTGTCCATTCCATAAATAATCTGTTTATTGTAGTATCAAAATTTATGCTATTCTTCCAGGAAAATAGTGGCAGTCAATCACCTCTAGCTCTCTTAGCAGCAACCTGTAGCCGACTTGGCCCCGCCAACATGGGGCCAGAACAGGACAAAGAACAGCAGCATTACAGTAAGTAGCCATTGTAATCCCTGTAGAAAAGCAGACTTAATTATTTATTTAATAATTTAATCAGTTTAAGTAGTATACAAACTACTTATTGTATATTTGTACATTGTAAGATTTAATCATATCTTACAGTATTTATTACTAGATACTAGAACAGCACAAAATAATAATTTCTTAACTAGCAAATTATATTAGCGTCTCAATTGAAGTTTATGAGGATTGTGCATATTATCTAGACGCTTAATTCCCAGAAGAATATTTAAATGTGGATACGTACCAATTATAGCAAAAAGAATCTATTAGGCTCTGATATTGCTAGATATATGTCAATATTGATTGCTCTAAATTCTATAAGCGCTTATATGTGTCAAGTAAACAGCTGATAGGGGAGGTTATAAGTTCAAGGTTAAGGGTGATTGACCCTGAGTTTTGTTCATTGTACTGAATTGCTTGTTTATGTCAGAATTGCTTGAGCTGTACCGTACCATAATCAATGCATTCTGACCATTTATAAGAATACTATGAACAAATAAAAATTTTACACTTATAAATAGCTTATTCAGTCTCTCATAGCTATTAAATGATTGGTCCTTATCACATATATGAGGCTTTAAAAGTTTATTTTTAATTGGAATACACTTTGTTTGATACATACATTGAATTGACCTTACCAAACATATTTCCAGGCCCACAGCAACAGCAGCAAGTGCAACAGCAACAGCAACAACAACAGCAGCAACAACAACAGCAGCAACAACAGCAGCAGCAACAACAACAGCAGCAGCAACAGCAACAACAACAACAGGTCCAACAACTCGTACAACAAGGCGAAGTTGCGCTCATACAACAATACCAACAGCCTCACTTGAGGGTCATCAGCACTGCTGTTGTGCAACAGCTCAGAGCGCAAGGGCTGTCGGTGAGTTAGGCGATACAGGGTTTAAAGCGACAACGAAACACACGAATGTCACTTTATACATCTTGTATATTATCTCTGTTCCATAATGGGATGTAAATTTGTAATTATAGATGTTTAATTGACATAGTTTTTATACAAATTTAGTATCTCATGGAGCAATAGATTAGTGACGCGTACAAGCTCTTGCACTCTGGGCTAGGAAGTAAGTACAGCATGCTTTATATGCATGGTTTGTTCCTGTCAAAGGTACGTTTGGTCTAGATTATTCTTGTATTTTAGAAATTCCAGATGGTTCCATATTGGTCGAGTTACTTGGCTAAAATTCAGTTAGCAATTGTTATCCCATATTACAAGTACGGTTACACAGCTTTAGTGACTCAGTGGATACACATTAAAACCCGGATGGGTTGGGTCAATTTATGACAAAATAACAAAATATGCTGAAGAGCCTTTATTGCTGTTGAGAAATGTCCAAGCCATGCCCATGCCCCATTAGGGAATTATTTTTCAAACCACATTGATTTCACGGAGAGATTATTAAGCATATATTTTATTTCCAGTCAATCAGACAGATTATTTATTATTAAGGAATATACTTAAACATGGCACTTTTATTGTGTGCTTAATACATACACACACACACTTCTGTCTCTGTGACCCAAAATGTGGTATGAGGAATGAGAATCTTCCGTCACTCTGGAATGCTTCTATCTAGTTACAGTGGTTTAATAAAAAATATATTTCAGGGCAATGAACTGTCTGCGGCGATTGTCAATGCAGCAAGCACTGTACCTAATGGTATACAAGTTCAACAACCGCAGGTTTGTATTCTGTATGAGTTTTTACATTTCTGTATTTTCATTGATAATTTACATCCAAGTGGGTGGGTCAGCCTTATATGTCCTTTGAAACATTATTATACAATTATTAGCTGACCCGGCAAATATCGTTTTGCCATGTATATTATTTCTAGGAAACATTTTTTTAGTTCATAAAAATAACTCTACTATAACAAAAAATAAGGGTTGATCGTAGAGGGGTGAAATTTAAGGGTTGTATGTATTTTTGATTTTATAATTATTTAAAAAAAATTGTCGTGGACACCCCTTCTCACTTAGGGGTATGAAAAATAGATAGTAGCCGGTTCTCAGACATACTTAATATGCAGAAAGAAACTCATAAGAATCGGTCGAGCCGTTTCGGAGGAGTATGGGAACAAACATTGTGATACGAGAATTTTATATATAGAGATTATTCAACCAATTTATGTCTAATACGAATTTTAATATTTTTTTTATTAAATTTAAATTACAAAAGATTTAAAGGCTGTGTTAAATAGAAATCAGTTACAATATTTTTAGTTCTGGGCCTCAGGTCTTCTATATCTGTTTTATAATTATTTGTCAACCTAATAGGAAAGAAGGTTCAGCTTCCTGTGCCTGACACGCCGACTTTTCCTTCACAGTTTTAGCGAATGTTAAATGCGCACATAGAAAGACAGTCCATTGGTGCGAGGATCGAACTTACGACCTCAGCCCTGCGATTCTGTAACTCACTTTTCGAACTCACACTTTTCGCATCGGCGGTCGCTCTCAAATCAGTCGTGAAGCAGTAATTTTATGATTTGGCATTCTGAAAAGGTGGGAGCTTGTAGTTTATTGTTTATCAGTTGTGTGAGTTCGAAAAGTGAGTTACAGAATCGCAAGGCAGGGATGAGAGCCCCACGCTGAAGCCACTAGGCCAACAAGGCTATTACTAATATTATATTTAATTAACTTTTCAAATCATAGTTTTAAGATATCTACTATATAAAAATAAGTCGGGTTTTCCTTCCTGACGCTATAACTCCAGAACGCACGAACCGATTTCCACGGTTTTGCATTCGTTGGAAAGGTCTCGGGCTCCGTGAGGTTTATAGCAAAGAAAATTCATGAAAAACTTCAACAGAAAAGCGGGATCACCAAACGAAATGTTACATAAAACGAAGCCATCTGGTGGCGAAACGGAGTTCGCCGAGTTTGCTAGTGTTGTATAATTATACAAATACAGTTTGTAAGCAATTAAAAAAAAAAAACATGTCCAGAATAAGAAATGTCAATAATTGTTTACTTGTGACCTAACTGTGGTAGTTTTAAATTTGATTTAATAAATATGATACTGTCAGGAGTAAAATTAACTAGCCCCATGCCCCTTTATTAATTTATTTTAAATAATTCCAGGTGATATCGATGCAGCAGTTGCAGTCCCTATTAGGCGGAGGAGTCGTCCAGAGTTCAGATGGCGCCACTTATCAGAATGCGTCACAACCCTTATTGCAAATACACCCACAACTTTTACAGGTACAGTCGCGTTCACAAGTGTTTATATTTATAATACAAATAGTTTAAAATTTATAACGAGTGTCTAGTGATGTCAGAAAAATTGATTTTAAATTTATATTCGAAATTTTAATTCTTTAATTGTGTTTTCTGAATGCACTAGTATGATAAAAACATCAACCTTTTTTGCAAATATGTATATTCACAACAGTCAGGTACAGTTGTGTAGACAAATGTCTGAATTTCAATGCTCTTTTTTGTATGGCTCTGGCACGGTTTGTGCATTAGCCAGCGTCAAGTATAAGATTTTTTTATAATTCGTGCTTGCCTTAGAAATTCGACGGTCCTCCATGTACGGTTTAAGCACTCGCCCGGTACCGCACAGCCCTCCCAAACAACGAGAACATATTTAAATTAAAACTCGCCCTCGAACCGGGACTCGAACCCGGTATCCCTCACCTAGCTGCCACTTAATAAGACCGCTAGGCTATGAGGCCCCTTTTCAATGCTCTTATACATCCATATATTTATTTATGGGTAAACTTGTGTTGAAAAGTCATAAAAATATAAAATTCAATTCTTCTACAACTTATCTCTTTAGTAGCAGCTAAGGGAGCGTTCAAGTATTACGTCACGCAATTTTGGGGATTATTGACACCCCCCTCCATATAAGGCGCCGTAACGTTTTATCGTTTCGTGACCACCCAGAGACTCTTTATACCTAAAAGTTACCATTATATAATGTAAAGTACTTTAAAGTCGAAAATAATATTAACAATAACGCGTAATTCCCGCCCCGCATCGTAACGTTTTACAAATAGAACCCCTCCCAAAATTCGTTAAGTAATACTTGAACGCTCCCTAAGCCTGCCCATTTTTTTTAAATCTGGGATTCGAACCTATAAGCTAATTTAAATGATAATCTGTAAGCAAAAGTTCTTTAGAAAAATCTATGAACAGCGTAATTTATTTTTCGAAATATTTCCAGCAACAAGCTGGGAACGTGTACGGCAGTTGCCTCGTGGGGGGCGTTGGAGGGGGCATGGCTCAAATGCAAACGGTCACTGTTGATGGACAAGAGGCGCTCTTCATACCAGCACAACATGCTCAGGTATTTTTTGCCTTTCTCAAAGGCACACAGAATGTAAAAGAAGCTGAAAAAAAAATTATACATTTAATACCTCATTTGGTTACATAACTCGCCACTGAATATTTTTATTAAAAAAAAAGTGTGTGTGTGTCAGCTACGACGCACGATTGGAGTTTAATCCTTACGAACGATAAAATGGCGATAATGTTCTGTGGCTGTCGACCATATTTTCATACTAAAGGTGGTAAGAATATATGTTTTTATAATATAAATGTTTGTAGTAGTAATAAAACGAACCTACATCATCTATGCCCAAATAGGATTTTCTTTCTGTGACCAAAGTTACCTTTATAGTAAGAGAAGAATAAGAATGAAAAATCTTTTTAGTTTTAATTTCACTGACTATTACTATTGACAAAACTCTATGGCACGCTAGACAATCTACTTTTACTTTTTACACCTGTCAACACTGACAATGTTGTAACGTGGCTGTCAAAACGTGAATTCAAAATAGAAAAGTCTGTGTAATGTATTCCATCTCATTCTTTTACACGTTCAATCCTACAGATATATATGTTTGTCTCTTTCTACATAACGCCTCAACTTTTCGTGTTACACTTGATTTTACTCCTCATAAAATTTTCGTACCGGGCCTTATAACTCAAATCGTTTCTTAAGGAGTAAACTCCAAAATATTGTACATGTCCAGTACAGTTTAGTATTTCTTTAATCCACTCCACTAAAGCTTAGGTTTTCTAGTAAAGCGGTGCCGTTAACTAACGGCGGTCATTTTACGGTTGTTAATAACGGCCGTCTTTACTTTTTAACATAATGCAATAAAACATCATTTTCGCTCGTCCAAGTCACGTTTCCACTCATTGTATTAATTAAATATGGGCACCGCTACACGCGAAAAACGTTGAACTAATGTTTATCACCGCTATGATGGCCGTCATGCAGATGACAGCACCGCTATTTGACGTTACGGTGACACTCAACGTTCTCTAGAAAACCTACTCTGATGTTATTTATAGACAACGTATGGGTGACGTCACCCAACGTTACATTACGGCCGTTGGACAACGGCACCGCTTTTCTAGGAAAACGTAGCTTTAATACCCTAGACTGGTTCATGCTACAAAGACCTTGAATTAACTGAATTAAAAGTGGTAATGGTAAGCCAAATTGTACAAGTTTAAGGAATATATTTTTTTTGTGTCTGTCATTTTATACTGGATATAATTATTGCTTTTTGTTAATATTGTCGCTGTAGAATGAATCGTATGTCCAGAGAACCAAACATTAGAGGATTTTTTTTTCCTCAATGTTTGTTGTATTATTATTTTTTTTTTAAAGACAATTCACACCAATTGACCGAGTCCCATGCTAAGCTGGTGAAACTTGTGTTATGGGTACTAGGCAACGGATATACATACATATTATAGATAGATAGACATATAAATACATATTTAAACACCCAAGACCTAAGCACAACACCAAATGCCGGGGATCGAACCCGGGACCCATGGATTCGCAGTCAGGGGTACTAACCACTAGACCAATGAGTCGTCAAATTATGAATATCATTATTAAGTGTTTATGTCCATAGTTTTAGATGGAAAAACTTATTTATTAATAACATAAATAAGTCCTTACTTCATGATTATACCAGTTCAATGACATAAGAGTCTGAGAAAAAAAAATCTATGGTTTTTTGACATACGAGGTTCTATTCATATTTCATTCTACGATATGTAAACGAACGGCAACATTATAAATAAATAAAGAATTTATGGACACTGCAAGGTTTGATGCGCAGGAGTAGGTTTTTATTTGCTACTAAAAACGTATGAATTTTATCCCGCTACTTAAATCTTACTAAGAGTCGTTTCAGAGTTTTGCAGATATGGTTTTGCAGACACTGAAGTTTTTTTTTTTTAAATGGCTCTGGCACGGTTTGTGCATTAGCCAGCGTCAAGTATAGTATTTTTATAATTCGTGCTTTGTCTTTAGAAATTCGACCGTGCTCTCCATGTACGGCTTAAGCACTCGCCCGGTACCGCACAACCCTCCCAAAGGCCGAAAACAAATTTAAATTAAATTAAAACTGCCCTCGAACCGGGAATCGAACCCGGTACCCCTCACCTAGCTGCCACTTAATAAGACCGCTAGGCTATGAGGCCCCCAACACTGGAGTTGTACGTAAATAAAAAAAAAATTTTTTTGGAATAAACATGACCATGTTCTTGTTTATTTGATAGGGGGAGGAGAGGGTCAAACGAGCCTGTAGCACGCCCAAAAAGGGCAGCCTTACATAGATTTTCTTTTCAGTGAGTGCTTTTCCGGCCTTGATGATTTTTTAAATATAAAAACAGGAAAAGGTACTCCTGATGCTGTATTAATGTTGACATTTCTTATTTATTTTGTTATTATTGACATTGTTTTATTAATTATATATATTGAAATTTGTATTAAATGATTCCAGAATTTCTCAGGCATGGGCCAAGTGAGCCTCGTGAATGGCCAATTAGTTCGGACACCAGTGTTGCCAGGGGGCTTCCTACAAAACGTCATGCATTTACCCACAGGTACACTATAAGATAGACTGAATGCCATAGATCGTAGACGCCATAGATTCTGCTCTATCATACCATAGATGCTTATCTAATCTCTCATTACTGTGGGACGGCTTTGTTTATTTGCTTTGCTCGGGGGACTTTAATTGCGTCACAGATTACTCGAACTGATTTTATTTTGAATATATTTTTTACGATAATATATCGTGTGACGCAATTTATGACCCCTAAATCCTTTTAATGTTATTTAATAAGAACACAAGGGATTACTGGAACTAAACATTACAAATTTATGAGTATTAAAAATAATTAATAATAAAGGTAAATATAGTTATACTTAATATTGCTAACTTGACATGACATTCACTTATTACAAAATAGATTTCCATTAAATTAACAAGTTAAATTTCACAATTTTTTTGGAAATTCTTGTAGAATTTTGTAGATACTATTCAATTCAATTCGACTTAGGGTTTCTCCAATTCTTAAAAGGCCGGCAACGCACTCTAGCAATGTGAGTGTCCATGGGCGGCGGCATTGTTTAACATCAACCCGTTTGCCCTTTTTTATGTAAAAAAAAACTATTACTCAGATAAATAATTTAGTGTGCAATAGGCAGTGGGAGAAGCATTTTTGATGCAATTTCACTTTTAGATATTTAAGGAATTAAGGATATTTTTAGGGTCTAAGTCTAAGTTTCTGTAATGGATAAAATAACTTAACTGAATGTGTTTTCCGCGTGAAAAAAAAAATCAGTGACGCTACAACCTCTTTAGGTCTTGGCCTCAGATTTCTGAGTCTGTTTCATGATCATTTTTTTATCTAATAGGCAAGTAGGTGATCATCCTTTAGTGCCTGACACACGCAGTCGCCTTTTTGGGTATAAGACATGTCGGTTTCCTCACGATGTTTTCCATCACCGGTCGAGCAAATGTTAAATGCGCACATAGAAAGAAAGTCCATTGGTGCACAGCCGGGATTCGAACCTACGACTTCAGGTGTGAGAGTCGCACGCTGAAGCCAAAAGAAACAAAAACAAAAAAATATTGGTTGTTTGTAAAGTAGGTTTACGATCGAGATGTTTACGTGATAACGTCTTATTGGTGATATAAGTTTTTGGGAAGTAAGGAATTAATGAAGATAACAATTTTTCAAATTTTAAATTACATCTATCGTTTTATTCACACTTTTGATGATAAATTTCGGGTGTAAAATGACAAGTTTACTTATTCGACTATGATATACATTTTTCTTCATACATTCACGGAATGACTGGCAGCGCTCGAGATGAGACGGGAGATCGGTCCGTCTCTCTCTCGTTATACCTGCGATCGCGCTCGTGAGGTTTTGGTGTGACACAAGTTTCTGAACATGTCACCCGACTAAAACGATTTTAAAGACGTTATCACGTCAATATTTCCTTACGAGTACTTCGCCGTATAATTCTGGCTTCCATACGTCAAAAGGGTATTTGAATTTTGACGTTTAGGAGTTGCAGTTCGTGATTAGTCACGTTTTTGGATCTTGGGATAGTTCTAGGCCCTCAGAGTCGAGACTTATTGGATTTTGATATGCGTTAGTCAAAGTTCGACTGAATTTTTCTTTTAGACACTACAATGAGTGAATGTCCTGTCAAAGGCTGTTGATTTATTAAATAGATTTTATAATTACATTTCTTTATTCTATAAAAATTCTGGCGATAGCTGAATTCGGTTGCGATTGTCGCACAAAAGCTTAAAAAATCACTGCTTTCCCGCTTGTCATCTCGACGAGACTGAGCTTTCGTGATGCCGTGTCTGAACAACTTGCAAAAAAAGCTAATATATATATAAAATAATCAATGTTCCCTTTTATTAAAAAAATACAATTTTATTAAAATACCTTTGGATTTATTTAAATAGTCGATAAAATTTAAAGTTTAACGTAAAATGAGGGTACTTACAAAAATCAAAAGCCTTTAAATAGAAAAAAAATTGTTCAACATGGCAACCCACGGCCTCGCGAGACCCATACTAATTCCTTCGGGCACACCTAACAGAGCAGCAAGCGACGATCACTATCCCCGGTACTAACATAAGCATCCCTCTGAGTGCCCTCGGGAACCAAGTGATCATACCGGGAACGAACCTTTTATCCGGGGTCCTCCCGAATCAGTTGAACGTCGTTAGTGGGGGGGAGAAGAAGGACAAGGAACAGAGTGACGCACAAGGTAGGTCCGAGGGCTTTTGAACGGTTTTGGGAGCGTTCAAGTATTACGTCACGCAATTTTTGGAGATTATTGACCCCCCCCCATGTAATCCGCCGTAACGTTTTTCTGTACCCAATAGTAAAACGTTTCGTGACCACTTAGTGACTCTTTATACCTAAAAGTTACCATTATGTGGTGTAAAGTACTTGAAAGTCGAAAATAATATTAACAATAACGCGTCCAAAATTCGTATTACGTAATACTTGATTGCTCCCTCTGCTGTGAAGGTTTAAAACTAGTCGGAGGAAATTAGTCTCTGGTTTTTTTAAGTTATTAAATTATCAAACATTAAACATTCGAAAAAATAATTATTGGGTAAGACGATTCAAAAGCTCTCTAAAATCCTTAACCAAAAGCTTATTAATTTTCTTGCAGTCAACATGCTTGGTGTTATCGTTTTGGCCACTTTCATGCACATGTCACAATTTATGTATTAATTTTAGTTTTTTTTTGCTGTGTGGCTATATACAAGTTTTGTTTTTCTGGGAAACGAACCTAGGACTAGTTACGAAGCCGAACAACATTGATAAGTATATAGTCAGTTATGATTTGCTTTTTGTTGTGTCAATCTATATTTCTTGGAGAATATAGCTATTCGACTTTTTATATAGAAAATCAGCAAAAACTGCTTTTCTGTTTCAGGTAATTTTTTTAAAGTCGTATGTCTCTTTTCATCAAAGCGTAAACAACATTTGAGTGAAAGAGACGAAATAATACTTCTGTGTTTAGAGTTTTATCGATGTTTTATATCAAATATGTTATCGGTATTTGCTTTAAAATCCCGGTTGAAATAAGAACATATTTTTATTCGACCTGGTGTAAATGATTGTTCAAAAGTTTAATCTACCCGCATAATTAATAATGCCTCTTTGCAATATTTTATTATACGGGTTTACATGCTGAAGGTATTGTCCATCTTTGTAAGAGGCTGGTGTCTATAGACTGGAGAAGTCCTGTTCTAGTAAAACGAGACTACTTAATATGACTTAACTAAAGTAATAAACAAAATAAATTAAAAATAAACTTTTACTTACTATTTATAAATCCTAGTATGAACAGGAATTCATAAAAATTAGATTTATTTGATCTCCAGAGATTGATTTAAATGTTTAGTGCGATATTTAAAGAATACTTTAAATATCAATGTAGTATGTCGAACGATAGTTCTTGACCTTGACCGCGTTAAGTTTAAGGTCACAATGATGCGGCGACTCCCTTTTTCTCAAGCGGTATACCAGACGGCTGCTGTATAAAATCTATAGCGATGTTAATTATTGGCTGCGAATTATTATTATTTTGTGAAAGAAATGATGAACTGGACAATAAGGCAACCAAAATTAAATTTCGATAAGTGTCTAATAAAAATATATTACCGTAGGCGGGGGCGTGGCAGTCCGCGGTGGGGTGGGCGGAGTGGGGGGCATGGGCATGGTGCCAGTGCAAGTGCCCGTGAGCATGGCCAACGGACACACGGTGTACCAGACCGTGCACGTGCCCATACACGCGCCGCATTTGCAGATTATACCACAGTTACAACAGGTTAGTTGGAGATACGGACTTCTTTTGTTATTTATTTAATTTCTTCATCTCTCTGACTCTTGTGGTGCGGGACATTACTTTTATATTTTGTAAACACATTTCCTAATATAGGTGATAGTAGTAGGGTTCGCCATTTCGCGAGTCCCGTGACGCAGTGACACAGACCCGCTTTTGTTGCGGTGACAATTATATTCCAGAAATCTTCCCGATGCGATCTGAAGCTTCTTAATATTTCGGCTCAAATTCTTGACCTTAAGGCTCAATTCTGCCCTATTGTCTGTAAACTACGAAAACTACTGATAGTCAGTATGGATTGTTTATAATAAACTAATGACTAAAGGATATTTATAAAATCCAAAGTAAATAACAATTTCACAGGAAAACAATATACTATTAACAAAATCAAAAACCTATATATATATTTTATTCCCTACCCTCACCTCTCGTCTCTTGTTTCTGTTGACGTCCACTGCTGGACATAAAACTCTCCCCTAAATTCCCAAAAGTTCCTTGAGTCCATCGCCTTCCCTCCACCCTCACCAGGTCATCTATCCATAGCTGGAGGCCGTCCAACGCTCGCTATTTGCCATCCGTTCTTTGGCCAATCTATTATAAATTAATTTGAAATATGAATTTGCAGATGCAAGCACAACCCCAGGTGGCGAACGTGCTGACTCCGTCAGGACAAATTCAGCAGATACAAATCGCTTCACTTGGCAATGTTCAGGTAAATATCAATGACTGGTTTGATTTTTACGTCTAAAATGTTTTCGCCTAACCTAAAATTCATGTTATATGTCTTAGGGTCAGTTTCAAAATGTACGGATAAGTTCTACATAAGTTCCAAATTAGCTATTTATTACTTATTGGTTAGGATAAACACTATTGTTGCGTTTCACGACTGCCAGATAGCGCTATTCGTCACATAAAGTCCATCATAAGTTATTAGTCCGATGAAGTGTCAAATAGCACAATTTATCTTCCAAATAATTTATGTGTTGCATAGCTATTTGGTACTTTATCCATACATTGTAAAACAGACCCTTACTGTATTTTGTTTTTATAACTGGGTAAAATGTTTTTCTATGCAATATTTCTGTGTATGTATTTAAAATTTTTGGGTTTCCTATGTGCTTCTTCTATCGAAGGACTTGTAAACAAAACTAAACCTAAGCGCCCGTAAAAGAATTTGACATTTGGAAGTTTATCCCGTGTTCTAGAACGTCAAGTGTCAAAGCACTTTTTCTGTATGAAGTTTGACATTTGACAGCGCTTAAGATTGTCACTTACGAATTAAAATATGGCTCGCGATCTCGTTTATGAATTTTCATAATAAACAAATATTTGAATATATGACACTGTACGTAAGTGTACCGGTGCATTGATGTACAGGCGAGCACACAAATACTTTCATTATAACAACGCACTCGCGAGGCCACTCTTGAGTGTCCACGGTATCACTTAACTTCTGGTATGCCTCCTGCCCGTTTTGCCCGTTTAAAAAAATTACTTCACGGAGTATTTAGTCACACATCGGTAATATTGCATTAACTGCGCGACTGTACGAAACTCAGCCGCTTTGGCCATACCATAAACAACTGTCTTTGTCAGTACAGGTAACGCGCAAAGCTAAAATTTCTAGATATATACAAACACGCCGTTAGATTTACGTGTTTATACTGTGATTGAATGTTTACAAGGACCTAAATGCTTGGTTATGGTTTTTCAATGCTTGATTTGCTACAGCAAAATGGTGCTACACAAAACGCAGTCAGCGGCTCCCCCACACCCGCTACTATAACGCTGCAGGTAATTATTTAGGTGTAGTTCCTCGTGGTGCTTATTTGTTGGGGACTCGTGTTACTGTCATCTTTGTATGATATTTTTCCTATTTAGAATATTATATTCCAATCTTTATATAAAATAATATATATATCTATAACGTATAATTGCTATGCGATAACTTTTAACAGTAAAATTGATTCCATTATGCTTATATAAAAGTTCTGAACCAACGTGTATGCATAAAATTGTACAAGAAAATATGACATAACAAATTTTACACATCAATTATATTAGAACATAAGGAAGCTAGCCAGGAACAAAAATTAAATAAGCAATCACAAAATAAAAATAATAACTAGAAGAAAGTAATAATAACTAAAACTAAATGGAAACTTAACTCATTAAAACGTTGATAAACAAAGTTACGGTAAGTTGGAAGATTGTTGTAAAATATGATGTATATGTCGCAGTAAAGTAGTTAAATCAGAGTGGTAATTCAATCTCTAGACAGTTAATTAAAGGTCGATATATAATGAAATATTATTTAGGAAAATATATAAATATTTTTTTCCTATCATACCTTGGTCCCCTACCAAAGTTAAAATGCGTCTTGTTGTCTAAGAACGTTTAGGAAACTCGTTAAACGTTTCGTTCAGTCACTTGTCTGACGGAACTTAAGCGACTTGATTGAATATCGATCTTTAATTAAATGTCTAGAGATTCAATTAATTCTCTGATTTAACTACTTTACTGCCACATATATAATACATTCCTTACCTATAATTGCATCTCAAACAGTATTTAAATGTCATAATTAACGCCCGTTTAATTTCCAATAATTACAAATGTAGAATATACTGTATATATAGCTTTAGATATACATTTTTTCTTGTTATTTAAATGTCCTAGCTTCCTTCAGTAGCATTGATCGGAACCCCTTAATGGGTAAGGGCTTCCTCCAGCTTTTTCCAAATATCTCTGCTTGGCTTTCTTCCTCAATTCGCTTCCTGCTAACGCTTCTATTCACATTTTATTACCCTCTAGCAAAATAGTATTTATTTAATGTTACTTCTAATTTTATTTTGGTTGATTTGGTTATGCACTTACCCTAAGTATTTTTTTTTTAGTTTCTTTACAAGGGTTGCCTGGCGGAGATCGATGGTTAATAATAATAATATATCCATAATAGGCATGCAAATGTCATATTAATTAATGGCATAATAATAAGAACAGTTAGTAGTTATAATGGCTGTCAAAACTTATGGTCTTAATCAGTGTTTTTGTGCCGTGCCCCACCTTAGCCAACCTTAAATTCTTATGCCCCTTTGTAACATACATTTATGTATTAAAAAAATTGAATTGTTCACTTAAGAAATTTTAATGATAGGTTTTAGGATGAAATCACTAGGTTAACAATTAACGAAACAATAAGTTAATTTTAATAAAGATTTTTCTATATTAATTTAGTGAGATCTTTGCGCTTCATTCTTGCTGCACAGAGATTTTATATTGGGTTCCAATTTGGTTAGCTTCAGTCTCAAGCCTCAAGTGTTATAATCACCTGATTTCGAATCCCCCTGTGGGGCGTGGGCCCCACGTTGGGAAACACTGGTCTAAATACCTTTCCCATGAAAGCATTACACGGCAGTGATCTATAACTTCTGGGAAGGTGAATAATTTTTTGAATAAATCGTTATGCAACATGCAACCCAAACCCGTGTTGGAATAATTTATGTTATTTGTTTTTATTTTAATGTAACAAAATTTTGTTAATTTATTGGTTGCCTGGAAGAGATCGCTCGAAAGCGATAAGGCCGCCAGTTGCCCTCCTCCGAAATGGCCGATTTTCGTGTCATTTTGTGTGCATATCGGATAACATTTATTTTACATCCCCCTAGATGTTAAGAGTAGTCCACCCCAAAATTTTGTTTTATTTTTAGCCAAAAAAATTGATTTTAATTTTTTTATGTTTTTTTTTGTTTAATTTCATTTTTATATTACAGTAAGTAGATAGTTATTTTTATTGAACTAAAAATATTTTTAGTACAAATAATATACATGGTAAAACAACGTTTGCCGGTTAGTTGTACTTATTATATTCCTGTATGCAACCAAGTGTTAATATATAAAAATAAATAAAATAAATTTTCCAATATTTTTACTTATATCAAACGGCCATAAAAGCTTCAAAGTTTTTTTACGGCTTTTGCGTTGTTAGCTTTAGATAATTGATTTAAAATTACGTATTAACCTTTCCTCCCGTGATAATTATAATCTCGTTCACGCTGCTCGGAAGGCGGTGAATCAGATCCAGACGGATGCCAGTGGGATCCAGCAGCAACCCACACAGACCATTATAACGACCACACCCAATGGGCAACAGGTCACGGTTATACCTGCATGTAATAATGTGAGGAGTGCTAATATTGTACAGGTATTAATAGTTCAAACCGTCAACTGGAAGACGAGAATGTGGTATTCATCAGACATGTGTACGTGGACCGTTGATTTTTTTGCGGGTAGGAAGCTCAGTTGATGTTGAGGATATACATCGATAGATAGATATCGCCCATGGGCACTCCGGCCTTAAAAGAATTGGTGCGCCCTTCTTGAAGGATCTTTGGCTAGAATAATGTTTAGTGAGATGCGGCCTTATGAAGGGCATGTCTGTCCAGGACATACCTGTTAGCGCCGCTTAATTGAACCCTTATATTTTGTAGTGGTTTTGCTGAAAGTGGAAGGTAGAATAAATGTTATTTCAATGTAGATACTTCAATTTATGTGTCAGTCACTCCAATAACATCATGCAGGTCACTTACATGAGAAAATTCAAATTAAAAACTCAAAAGGTTAAATATATCACGCCACCGTCGTACGAACTGAAAGGCGAGAATGTGGTATTCATAAAAGCGTAATTCATCCCCGCCCCGTATCGTTACGTTTTAGGTAGAACACCCCCCCCAATTTGTTACGTAATACTTGAACGCTCCCATAAATGTTATACAGTAGAACCTCTATAAGTCGAACATCAAGGGAGACGCCAAAAAATTCGAGTTGTAGAGTTTTCAACTTATGGAGGATTTCGACTCAGGCGGATTTTGATTCGACATAAAGAGTTTGAGGTTTATTCTTATAAATTTTGAGTTAGAGAGGTAAAATAAATAAAAATTCAACTTGCAGAGGTGAAACTTGGAGGACAAACATATTTTTATTTATTATAAATCAACATTATTTCAAATCATTTTAAAATAAAAAATATGGCATTAATAAAAGTCAGTAATTTTTTAGCTAAATTTCAAAGAGAATCAAAATTGAACACCTGACACAAAGCAAGCAAACACGTGTTTCCATGAGTCATAAATTTATTATTGTATACTCCTAAAATGTTTTCTAAGAAACAATAGTGTATTCACATTCTTAAAGTTCTTAAAGTCGGTAACTTATTTTTGTTCGAACAATAGATATAATAAACTCCAAATGATCAAGTTGTAAAGGTTGTAAAATAAAACGTTCCTATGTTCGAGATACAGAGGTCAAATTTAATTTTTCGAGTTATAGAGTGAAAATATGTACCAAAATGGCTTGGAGGGACTCGGTGATCATTTCGATTAACAGAGTGTCAAGATTTCAAGTAATGGAGGTTTTGGTGTTTTAAGGGAAGGGAACAAAACATTTTTTCGAGATTTGGAGGTTTTTGACTTATCGAGGTTCGACTTAACGAGGTTCTACTGTATTACTGAACATACTTCAATGTACGTGTTTTGAAGTGTCAGTCACTCAATTAAAATCATATAAATCACTCTGATTTGACATAATGTCATTTAATTTAATGTCATTTTAGAAAAAAAATTAAAAACATAAAGTAGAATATATCACGCCACCATATATATCGTACGCTATTACTGCATACGTCCATCTACCAAAGAAACCCAGGCGTATTTGAAACGGATCCACTGTTGCCATTCCGTATCTCAGGAGCTGTTGTAAGGACTCGCTCCAAAATAGGTTATATTTTTGCGACCGTATTCGATCCTGATTTTAGGTAGATGTATAGGATTCGTGTTAGGCGGGCTACGGATTGAAGTTAAATTTAATGCTCTTGTGCATTTGCTTATGTAAAAGTATAGGCAATAGTAAAGGATTTTCATCACGCAAAATCTTAATAGGTTCATGTACACGGGAGCTTTATTTAAAAAAAATCAGTTATCATACCTTACTAACTGCTTAGTGTAATTATAAGAACCCATAAGTAAATAGCTAATTCAAATCAGGGTTTTCTTAAGCTCATGATAGACATGATTTTTTCAGATGCCAACGTTGGGCGTTGGGGGGTTAGGCGGTGCGGTCCAATTGGTTCCAGCGATGGGACTGCCGGGTGCAGTTCAGTTGGCACAGATACCACAAGCACAACCGCAAGCGCAGCAACAGCAAACAGTGTCTATTGGTAAGTTTTTTAAGGACATTTCTACTGTACAGGACTAGGTGATCGGAGCTTTGGCAACTGCCAATAGGGGCGTGGGCGTTGGCAACTGCCGTTCAATAAATGTTATGTTATGTTAAAGTTAGCTAATGCTATTTCAAGATGCGTTTTTCAAGGCAGTTTTTGCCGCGCACCACCACTATGTAGAACCAGCTGCCCACTGAAGTATTTCCGAACCAATCCGACTTAGGGTCCTTCAAGAAAAGAGCGCGCCAATTCTTAAAAGGCTGGCAACGCGCTCGCGAGCCCTCTGGCATTGAGAGTGATACCGCCTCCCATGGAAGGCGGTATCGCTTAACATCAGGTGAGCCTCCTATCTGTTTGCTTCCTGTTCTATAAAAATATATATATCAATAAGTAAATACAGATTGGGCCTAGTAAATGAAACTACAAGTAACACTGAAACATTATGCAATTACCAAACTTAATGTAAAATAATAAAAAAATGGTTGTCTATAAGTCGGTTTACGGACGATAGTTTAACGTGATAACGTCATAACAAAACATTGATTGCATACTTAGTCTTAGACAATTCGAGTGTTCTTCTCCCTCAAAGGCCGGCAACGCACTATAAAAAAAATCGACTATTCTCACCTCAGAAATACTCAACAGGTCAGCAGATACAACAAGACCCCAATGAGCCAGGCAAGTGGCAAGTCGTGACGGTGAGCTCTGGCAGCGGCAGCAACGGCAACGCTGCTAGTCCCACCACGGAGTGCGAGGCCAGCAAGCAGAGATCCGAAAGCCCCAATGGGGGGAAGCGGTTGGTCAAACGGGTCGCCTGCACTTGTCCGAACTGTGATCAGGGCGAAAAGTGAGTTGTGCATATTTTGTTTTTTATAAATTTGTGAATCTTGTAAATGATGTATGTATTGGGTTCGATTTTTGGGGAATTTTGAAGAGTATTTTTTGAAGTGAAACTTTAGGCGCATGAAGGTAAAATTTTTACGGATAAAACTCTATAATAATAATAGCGTCACGAAGATGTGCAGCGTTTTTGTCGAAGAAAAGGGAGAGAGCTATAGTGAGAAAGATTGACTACTGAAGCTACTGTGAACTCACTCTGCGAACATATAAAGATGTCGATAGACAGCATTCAGTCGGCACAGCTTTTAATTTTTTTTTAATTAATTTACTAAATCTTGTACAGCTTATTTAATTATAATATAAAATATTTTTTTAAATCGAAACGCTTATTAGTTCTTCAGACTTAACAATAATATGAAAGAGAATGCGGCTGTGTGTTAAAACTGGCTTAATTTAGTGATATTACAAGTCAATGTATTGAAATATACTTTATTGCTTTGTTTTTTTTAGCCGCATGGTCGATCGCAAGAAGCAGCACGTCTGCCACATTCCAGGCTGCAACAAGGTCTACGGCAAGACCTCGCACCTTCGAGCTCACCTCAGATGGCACTCCGGGGAGAGACCCTTCCTCTGCAATTGGCTTTTCTGCGGGAAAAGGTTTGTTAAAATAATTTCACCAAATTTCCAGTTAAATTTGTTTCTAGAACCTATAGGCATGAAGTGGTTAGAATTTGTTTATCAAAACCATTCAATAGTTTTGAATAGCTCCGTTGATAAAAGGTTGTCGATATGACACATAACATGTGTGTTTGTCCACACATTTCTTGGAACTTACTAAACCAGATTATATTTAAATATTATCCATATCAATCCCTTTTTTGAAGTTATACTTCTTTTGGCGTGTTAGAGAAAAATTATGAGAGTAAAATTTTACGATGCGCGCACACACACCGTCACAAAAACCGACACCCTGAAGTTAGCTATTGTCAAAATTTTAGTTTTTTCTATTGTTAGTGTCGTTTTTTCTACAAACGTAGAATAAATATTTTGGAAAGATTTTGTCTCGTTACGCCAAAGAAGTATAACTTCTACAGCGTGTATATAAGTACACACACGTTTTTTTTTGTTGTACAAATACACAATTTAACATTACTTTCTAACTTAAGTTTAAGTAATTTAAAACTAACCTTTCCTAATAAAGATATTAACCTCTTTTTTTAAGTCGGTTAAAAATGGTAAAATATTTTTTCAGGTTCACCCGGTCAGACGAATTACAGCGACACAGACGGACACACACAGGAGAAAAGAGATTCGAGTGCCCCGAGTGCAGTAAACGGTTCATGAGATCCGATCACTTGGCCAAACATGTCCGGATACACACGAAGAATAGGATTACTGTAAGTTTATAAAGATGAGCAGGGTTGGTCTAGCGGCTTCAGCGTGCGACTCTCATACCTGAGGTCGTAGGTTCGATTCCCAGCTGTGCACCAATGCACTTTTTTTTTCTATGTGGGCATTTTACATTCTTTCGAACGGTGATGGAAAACATCGTAAGGAAACCGGCTTGCCTTAGACGCAATTCGACGGTGTGTGTCAGGCACAGAAGGCTGATCACCTACTTGCCTATTAAATTGACAAATCATGAAACAGATACAGAAATCTGAGGCCTATATAAAATGTTGCAGCGCCACTTATTTTCACATTTCGAAGTTTCACTTCTTCCGCGCGTTATTTTATGTAACTATTTTATAATTCAAATGCTTTAGTTAATATCAAAGTTAAAAGACACTGATTGTCTGTGAATGGTTTAAATTTATATGAGACACAAATTTTCATAGAACTGGGTAACACTTGATTTTGTGTCCTTAAAAGGGGGCGAGATTTTTCTCAAAATGTGGGTTTCTTACGTAAACGCGTTGAAAAGGAAAAAAAGTTGCTTCGTGTATTTACGACTAAAACAAAATAAATTAAATGTTGAGCGTTTAGGTATGGAGTTAGCGGGAAGTTGCAGAGATGGCCTTTAGGGTCAACCGTTTTCCTAATTTTTTTTTTCAATCAGAAAAAAAATTGCCTGATATTTGCCGAGACGTCCTTCCTCTCCAACGTAAGATTAAATGAGATTTGACTCGACCCCCTCCCCCCCTAAAACACCTCACGTAATTTATGGACGCCCCCAAATATATATTTAACTCCTGCAAAAACATTTCCTATTATTTCTTCCTTTTCGGCTAATATATTCTCTTTATGTCCAAACAACAAATGAAAAAATATATATATTTTTCCAGGAGGTGGCAACATCAACACAGTCTATGTACTCGGATTCAGCGGAGGACAGTTGCGAAGAGAAAATGATGCTTACAATAGAAACGATACACTCCAATGAGAATGATGAGAAGCTGGTGATGATCAGGCCTGGACCCAAGATGGAGCCGGATCATGTGGACAGTTAGGACGCGCTTGTCTTGGATTCCGACCAGGAATAGGGTCTGAACCAAGAAACAGGAATGAACTGATATAGGTGTACAATACATGGTCCAATGGAGTGTTAACAAAATTATTTAGTGGGTCAAAGTCAGTGAAAAATTGCTAGGAGTGATGCCTATGTGGCTTAGTGGTTAACGCGAAAGAGATTCGATTCCCTGCGAAGTGAATGTTTTTGCAATTAACAAAAAATGCTAAAACAATTTTTTCTAGAAAAATCTACGCCTCGTACAATACGGTACGTACGGTTGGTTGTTTATGAAATCCGGCATAACGAATAACCTTTGATAAAACAATGTATATATATATAATTTAGTCAAATTTACTGTTTTATGTTTAAAATCAAAGAAGTGACGGACCATTAATGAATTTAGCCCCATTTACCAATAATCTGGTATTGGTTTGGTTGATGAAAATTCTGTATATAGATAAAATTTTTGTTTTTGCGGGTATTATACATTTAAATAGTTCTGTAACGGTTGAAACGCGAATTAACGAAATCATTGATTTAGCTATAGCAGTGGAAAAAGATCACGTAGTGACAAGGATACGAAATTAATGCTTGTGGTTTGGCAATTTAGAATGGATGAATGAAAAGCGGTTAACAAGTATGGCAACCTTGGATGGTGAAGTCGGGTTGGGTATGCTTGACCTGGACTAAATTCAGGAGGTACTAGAGAAGATCAAAAGCACCCATGAAGAGCTTGAGTGGTGAATGGCAAGTAGATGAAGTGTGAGAGGTACATCAGGACCGTAGCAAGTGGAGATCCATGGTCTCTGCGTACCCCTTCGGGAAAAAGGCGTCTTAATTTACATAGCTATCGAGCGATTTTCAGCCACTTGGCTATTTGATTGATCTAGATGTTGCCACATATAAGTTCATTTATGTGTGTAGTACTCGCATAAACAAGATATGAAAATAACTTTTATTCCAGTTGAACCCATCATAAAAACTAAAAGTCTAGCGTTTTACTGTTTTGTCTCACGCTTAACAGAAAGAGATTAAAAAGTATAATTTTAGAGTCATTATGAAGGTTAGTTTGACAGTTGAGATTAAAATTTCGTTCCGGATCTAAAGACCAAATCTTGACAACTGAAGTTCAATGGTCAAACTATTTTTTAAATTGCCGGCTAGGACCTAATGTCAGGATACTCTATCGTTTCTGGCTCAATAAGAAGAGTTCAAGATGTTTTTAAGAACTCGAAAACGTGTCGTATGTGGTATTAATGGTCACTTCCTATGAATTGGGTTTTTATATAAAATTTAAAACAATGTTTTTCTATGAACTTAAAAATTAAATTTAGCTTACGAGATCACCAAATCGGGTTAAATCAAATTCTTTTTACATTTTACACTATTTTCTCAAAAAAAAACATCATACGAGTCGGTTTTTATGTCTTTACTAAAATATGAATTTATGAAAACAGCATTTTTTACGATTTAATTGAATTTTTATATTATTCTCTGTATAAATTTGGGTTTTTAACAAAAAATCTAAATCATTTTGTTTAAACCTTAATAAGTCTAGTTCACACACATGTTTAAATGGACAGTTAAATAGTGAACGTCGGTAAGTATGACAAACTAAACCGCCTGTTTTAAGTTAATTGTAAATATATATTTTGTGCTTAAATCATGTTTTCACTTTTATATGGAGAACATCTTTTAGAGCAAATCTCGCTAAGAAACATTTAAAATCTCATAACTCATTTAATTGACTTAATATAATATATATGATTGACATTTTGGAATAGATTTTTTGGTCCTTGAAACTTTTAATTAGAATATATTTTTGTAATGTTCTAAACTGTCAAATAAACGTCAAATCGTGCGCATTTTGACTCTTGTCAGAACTTGAAAAATGATGATGACGGTATCCATCCATAAAATCATGTTAGTATTCTAGATGGCATTGGATATTAATTTCCAATAACCCTTTTACTTATAGCGTGGTCTGTTAAATTGGTTACCATGGTAACACTGTTTAGTCATCGTTTTCTAATAAAAAAGAGTTGAAAAGTGGTAATAGGCCTAATATCCATATTTGTAAAATTCTTTAATTGCTTCAAATAATTATTATTGATCAAATATACGAAATCTAAAACGTCTTCAATTATTTTTATAAAAAAAATCGTAAATATATACGTAAGGTATGATATTTATTTTCTAAGTATAACTAACGTATAAAAACCCGAATTTATTACACGATTACCTTAGAGCGTTTCAGTAATCCGGGAGTTTATTTTTAATTCAATAATTATTCGCTTAAACAAACGTTTAATAGTCATGTACTTAAATTATTTGTCTGTGATTAGACTGTTTGATAAATTTAACTGTGAAAAATTAAATACAGTTTTGTTAACCAGATTAAACTGTAACTGACTATTCTATTGATTCAATGATTTAAATAATAAATATAACAATGAACTCTGTAAGGTCACCCAGTAGTCCCTTTGCACGATGTTTTCTAAGAATTATGAAATATTAAAATCGGAAAATTTTGTGCTGTATTTTTGTATAAGGCACGCCTATTTAAAATATTACAAATATTTCCACTTAAATTAATGTATTTCAAATGAAATAGTGAAAATATAAATTATGTTCACTACTTAGATATACTAAATACATTTAAATACAATTTTAATGTTCAAACACTTTTTAAATAATCATGAACGTACAATAAACCTAATTTATAAACAACTCAGAGTCATAACATTATCTAATGGAAAAGTAATCTAAGAAATTGAAGATTTTTTAAGAGTTATGATAGTATCAGACATATTATTATTATATAATGTAAGTCTACCGGCTCTATTTTCTTGCTGAGTGGCTATTTATTCATTAAAGTTCATCACATATAATGTTATATCTACAGTATATGTTACAAGCTATCTTTTTAAAATACATGACAATTATGGTAAACTTAATATATTATTATTATGCTATAATTGGCTACAAGGGAATATAAACACATATATATGCTGAAATCATGTTTTCACTTTTATATGGTTTACGATCAGAGACATCTCTCATCAATAAGTTAAAACAAATTTTCTATAGAATTTAATCAAATATTTTTCTTTATATTGCCTTTGTTTAGTAAAGATAATAATGAATTTTATTAATGAACTATGATAACATGCTACGCTTATACTGTGGAGGATTCCACAAACCATCCAACCATCCTTTTGAAAGCATCAAAGGTGTGATGAAGTAGTTACTGTATATAGTGCATCATCAGATTTTAATTTATAAACTCTCAATGACTCTGAGTTCATGAAAAAAAAACAACAAATTTAGATAATAGGTCGTTCAAAGTCTAATCATACTTTACTACATTGTTGGCAGTTTGTGTTTTGTGATGAATATAGTTGGTTTAGATTATTAAGTGAAAAACTAATATTTTAAGGAATGTATAATATTGTGTATTTATTATATTTAAGATACCAGCAATTCAAAGGGTCCAAATAGACTCGAATTAATTGTAAATATCAATGTACAGTAATGTTAGGTATGTACATTATTTTATTGTTGACAGTTGAATTAAATATTTTAATAAAATTTGTTTATTATTTGTAATTGTATATTGGCGTGGAATTCCCAAAATCTCCTAAATTTTTTATTGATTAATGTATCTATTTCGGTTTAAATTTTTTGAGTTCTATCTGTATAATGTATATGCCTGATAAAGATAAGATTTTGAGTCAAGACTTAGTCCAAATTTCTGATATTTATTAAAGTTCCTTCACAGTGTGGTCGTTGGTAAACAACTAAGGTTCAAACGCCCAACGTGTGAAAATGAAACAGATGCAGATTCGAGTAATATTTAAACATAATATATTTTTAGATCAAAGAAATTATTTGTTCATATATCATCATTATAAATTTATATTTACTATCTGCTCTAAGAACACAGCCCTTCATCCTAAATTATCAAATCGGAAAATAATATCCAACGAAATTTATGACAGTTCGTTGCCCTCAATTTTCCGTGTCGTCTAATGGTGGCCATTACTGAGCCCGTGAAATCGTGATGTCGCTGTCCACAAACGCTTAATTCCATAGCTACACCGCAGTGGCTTTTGTGAACTAATAGATTCACACGTTTTAAGATGGTTTTGAGTTTAATGGGTTGGAATGTACTTACTTTATGTTTAACAAATCGTTTTTGTAAAAAGTAAATTCAATAAAAGTCAAAAATCTAAATCATTTATTCATATAGGAAACACAATGTACACTTATGAACGTCAATAAAGAAATATATATTATTAAGTGCTTCTAATTTTACATTTACTGCCAATTCTCAAATCAAGGGAACCACAGAAGAGAAGAGTAAGCAATACACTCTCCGCCACTCTTTTTATTTGCCAAGTTTTTTTGTTTTACACAATCTTTGTAATAATATTAATATATGAAAAAATTGGGTTTGTTCGAATATTTTCTCCACAAATTGACGTTTATATCCATAAAGTTTAATAAATACAAAAATACTTGTGTGGACTTAATTTTCGCCCTTAGACGCTCATTTGGTCCGCTGTAAAGGCCGTAAAGACCTGGCTAATTAAGGCAGCCCAGCTCCTTCCAGAAGCTCAGAAATCTCCTAAGCACTTCGCAGCCTCACGGAGCGACCTTACTGCTCCTAGGATTTCTGTTCGTAGAAAACAGTCTTAGCTAAACGTGAGCGAGCTTAAATCTCAGCCAGGTTTTGTATTAAACTGATCATGCTTACAATTAGCATTTTATTACATTTAGTTTTTACCTGGAAAGAAGCAAGCGACCAAAAACAAATATGTTATACTTTATACTAAGTATTACAGAACATAATCTTTCGTAGCTTGGCGGTGCAATTAAATCTCAATCTCATAAATTAAGCATGGTGCTTAAAGCCCATGATAATGATCGAATGCAAGAAAGCAAAACAATTGTCGCTTCGCTGATCACAACGAGGCCTTTCTAAAGGTACGTTGTAGCCATATTATAAAATAAAAATAGGCTTTAGAAAAATAATTTATACTACATTATGATGTGTATTCTATGGACTATGACTGTAGGACTATTCTATTATGGTCTGAAGTATTCTATGGACTGCAATAATTTTATAATAGAATATTTGGAATAAACGCGTCACTAATAATAGAGAGTTCTTTAAAAAGCTTGTTTTATAGGATAAGTAGCAAACGAGCCTACGGGCGCCCAAAAAGGGCAGTCTTCGCAGCCCATGGATATCCGTTTTAGTGGGTGCGTTGCCGGCCTTATACACGTCCAACATACAGTCATTTCGAGAAAGACTGATTATTTAGTTAGATAATTTAACGATAACATAATAATAATAATTTAACCGTTTCTAGGTAAATTTTTTAAATTTTCATTATATTAATAATATTTAATAGTTCATTAATTTACGGTAGATTAAATAATGTATCTTCTAGCGTTTAAATCTTATTCATAGTTAAACCTTAGTTTCATTAGCATATGGACGATTATTCAGCTCACAATTTAAATGATTTTAGAGAATAGAATATGAATGTTTGTATTCTTATTTGTTAAAATAAGAATACAAACGATTATTCAGCTCACAATTTAAATGATTTTAGAGAATAGAATATGAATATTTGTATTCTTATTTGTTAAAATTGAAATACTTTACTTAAAAAAAGCCTCGATTTAAATTAGCATGCACTAGCATAATGTTAGCAAGCCCAACAATATCAGGTACCTACCCAACTTCGGTATTTTTTTTACAACATTCATAGCGCTGATGTAAACTTGGGATCGCGTCGAAACTCAATATGAATTCGGACTTTCGCTATTTTGGACGTTACATATTACCGGTAGTGAACAAATATTTTGTTTTTTAGGAGTGAAATTTCTATAAAAAACTCTGTGAACTTCATTCGTTTTCAGTATGTCCAACGAGAAATACAGTGTTAGTTGTAGATATTATTGGAGTATTCCTATTATTCATGCTACTAACTATATATATTAAACGTTTTTGAATACGGTGTCAAAAAACTTTTGAGTTGCCGGAAAGAGACCGAATAACAAAAAGGTCGTTTCTTCAAAAAAGTTTATTTGACATCATGGTATAGAATTTTTCGCTTTTTTTATAATTTTCAACCTATAATTTACAATTACCGGCTGTAGATGGTTATCAAAAATAAGCCTGACAGGATCTTCATGCATTTTTTATAAATAAATTACCTCACCCTAAAACATTTAATTATTATAAAGTTAAACAATGTCAATCACTAGAAATCAGAAATATTTATAATAACAGGTGTCTCAAAAGAAAGTTTACATTTCAATTCAGAGCGTTATGTGAAAATGTTAGACGACTTCTCGGTGCCTGAACTTCAAAACTATCCTGGTTACATATAACCAGAGAACATGGTTCCAGCAGGACGGAGCAACGTCAACACGTCCAATTCGTCTCTGCCACGAGTTCGTGAAATTTTCTCAGGAAAATTGATCGGGAGTGACATAAATTTGCCTCCACGCAGTCCTGTTTTAACCCCTTTGGATTTTTTCTTATGGGGTTATCTTAAATCTGGAGTCTACGCCAATAAGCCGACTTCTCTGGCGCAATTGAAAGAAAATATCCGTCATGAAATGGCAGCCATAACTGAGTCCACCTGCCGAGCCGTCATAAGTAATTTTATTGTTCGATTAAATGAGTGCCGCGAACGCGAGTGTATACGGTATTATTTCAATGAAAATTCCCAAAATGTGTACTTTCATAATGAATAAACACTTTTTTTATACACGACTTACTTGTTTTTAATCAATCAACTACACACCCTGTACATTTTAATATGCAATTACGAAGTAATGATAACAATGATCTTTCTAAATCTTCAACTGACGTAACCTATAAAGTGTTTTTGCAGCGTAAAGGTTAGTGCAGGTGTAATGTTCTGCCACCTGTCGAGTGTCAGCCACCTCTATTCTCCACGGACGATGCGCGCGCGGCGACGCGTGGCCGGGTCGTCGGCATTCACGGGCCAAAGATGATAAACCAGGACCTTTTCGATATTTTCAACATCACCAATAAACACAAATGCAAGTGAAATAATCAACCTGGTTTAGTTGTGCGGCTTTTATAGAAAACATCGATTCTGCACCAATGAAAAGATTGTGTGCACTTTGAGAAGAAACATTCCGTGAGGAAACCAGCATGTCAGCATGAAAATGTCATGTTAGGCACTAGGCACATAATATATTAGCCTTTTTTTTAGTTTCTTTTACACTTAAACACATTTATATTTCTATCTCATTCTTTTTTGGCAAAGGCCTCCTCCAAATCCTGCTATTCCTCTCTGCATGTGCTGTTTTCTGATTTGGTCTAACCACCTTTTAATTTGGCTTCCTCTTTTTAGTTTATTATACCGACTTCAGGACTTTATATACAACTATTTAGATACAGCCTCTGAGTATGTATCTAGATAAGAAGATACAATTAGTATAATAGGTCTTTAATAGCTTGGATCACTATGACTTCATAAAATTCTTATCTTTATCATGTACATCTTAATATATATATTTCTTGTGTGCGTGTGTATGTGACTGAACTCCTCCTAAACGACTGGACCAATTTTGATGAAATTTTTTGTGTGTCTAAGGGGATCTGGGAATGGTTTAGATTCACAAGTCAGCCCGATAGATGGCGCTGCAGTCGGTACTTTCATACTTTGTTTAATATCTTAATCGGTTGAAATATCATGCAGGACAACGTCTGTGGGGTCCACTAGTATTAAGATAAAAATTTAATGAAGAATTTAATGAACTTTATCTTACTTATTTTACAAAAAAACTTGATTGATAAAAATTTAGCGAGAGTTTGTTTATAGTTTTTTAAGGTCTTTACGATATTCAAACAAGAATTTTCACTCATAGATTGAGTGGTTTCCAAGGATGTTTTAGGTGTATAATTCATAAAGATTTTATGTAAATAACTGAAATTTATTATTGTTAAAGAGGTCAAATATTTTTGACAAAATATAAGCCGGAATATTTTACTTGACCATTTCTCTTCTGTCACGTCCATCAATATGATACAATCTTCATTAGATTGCAGAACAGTATACTGTGGCAAACTTAATTAAAAACAATTCTACTGATTTAAGTAACGAAGTATGTTTAATGAATAGTTAATTCCAGTACTCGGAAGTTAGTTATAAAGTTATGACGGTCTGTGTGATTTTTATTATGGTTAAAGGGTGCATAATGTGTTCAATTGCGTAACGGAGGATTTATATTTAATCCTTTGAACATACTCCAGTTCATTAGCACATAACCGTTTGGTTCTTGAGGTTATATAATATTTATAAAAAGGAAATCTAGTTTTAAATCTACAGCAATTATTATTTTATGTATTGAAGACCCTTGGGCTTATTCCCAACAATAATCGAAGATTTAAATTGCTCCTGGTAGACAGTACTGGTAATCCAAAAGCTGGTGCTTTCCTTGCTTGACGAATGAATCGCAGCGAGGAAATGCTGCTGGTATTAAAGGTACACTTGTACAGGGACTGTAAACTTCTTATGATCAATATAAAATTAAATTATTTTTTTTTTCAAAACAGTTGAAGTCTTTTCGAAATAGTGATTTTCTACTAAATCGTATAATTATTATAAATAGGATATAATATTTACTTCCCTTCCTGATACGTCGGGAAAGTTTTGAATAATATTTTGAACAAACAATACTTTCTGTGACATTTAACGCTATGAAAAACTAAATAATCCACGAATCTCATGCCGTGCACGACTGATTCTGAAAATTATTTTAACCTTAAACCGGAAATTGATGCGACTTTTGAAATTTAGTCGCTTTATTAATGTTATTATTGTGAAGAGCCTGAAATCAGTAGGTACCTTGTATACATATTTTCCCATAATATTAAAGGAAAAAAAGCAATATTATAATAAATATGTTACTGTATAAATAAAAGAATATGTATTGTGTATAATAAGAAATTATACTGTTCATTCGCAATTCGGGTTTATACTCTTGTATGACAAAAACACAGGTGAGTTTCGTTAAAACCGTTATCAGTTTAGGGGTGAGTTCATATTTTTAATACCTCTTTGCCTAGGTGCCTATCCTGCGCCTGTGCCTATAAGAGACTGACTACAAGAGAAATAGAATAGATATCCTGACTGGCCACGGGGCTATCTATTTATACAGATTCCAACTGAAGACAAGGCGTGTGCGACTGTGAAGAAAGAACCGACCAAACGGTGGTTCATTTACTTGGTGACTGTGCGACTTTTGAAAGGGCCAGGTGCGATCTGGAGCTCGAGACTGGCATGAGGGTATCCCAGGTTTGGCTATCCGACATGTTGTTTGAGTACAGATCACAGCTGGAAAAATTCTGCAACTAAATTGTCAAATATGTCACTAAGAAATAGCACAAGAGGTAACGCGAGTCCCTTTTTAGGAAAGGGCAGATTTGACACTCTTTTGCCGATTAGCTTCTTGGCCACAGATCTGCCTGATCACGTGCCTGATAGGCTACTGCAGGGTTCCTATAAATATGAATGGAATAGATAGTGCGATTGTCTGCTTATAAGAGATCTATTTAATCGGTAGCCCATGTCTGAGCGTCGTGGAGCATCTGGAGCGGACTCTGTTTCCATTGGTTTCTGTCCAGCGCCTCTTATGACAGTGTATAGTTTTGAGGACGATGGGTCTTTCACTTGATCGGTCCATCTGGTTGGTGAACGACCACGTGATCTTTGCCTTATGTGTTACCAACTACGATCACTTTCTCCAAGTAATAACCATCCTAATCGCCTCTAAGCATTTTTTGAAGTCTCCAGAGCGGAGTATAGTAACGCAACTTAAACCTCACGGCTTAATTAATGTACATGTTTGGGAAAATGTCAAATATTTTGAATCTCGCGAAAGCCGAGTTTGTTACATCAAAGGCATTCAGAGCTTAACGAAGAATTTGATCAAAAAATTTAAAGTGGATGAAATTTTTAACACGCTCTTGACAGGTATGAAATATGGTCCAGTAATATATGGTGTGCTAGCGGCCTATAATTCAAAGTGCTCAGGTTTCCTGGCGAAACAATTGTTTTCGTATTGGGTATAGATTGTTTATTACTTATTTCCTTTAACGTTTGACTAGAATTTAGTAATAGACAAAAGGATGCACCTGTCTACCCCACGCCCCATTATGGGATTATGGTTACACCAACAAAAGGCTCATTAACCTATATTACGCGTTTAAATCCTGTAAATGTTATATAAAGATTTGGACGTTAGTGTCGGTCAACAACCGAGATCGTTCTGCGCCAGCGCACTCCTTGCTGCTTCGTGGAAATTTGATAGCTTATTTTTTGTTTAAATAACACTTAGATATGCTACTGACAACAAGACTTGTTATTTGATACTTAAATCTAGTTTTACTATCAAATTAATAGGAGTAGAAAAACTTATAAGATTTAAGTAGGTTCGTTTTAATAAATTCTGGAAGTATTGAAGCTATTATAAACTTTGACGGTATTTACCAAAACAGTTATTTCAAATTCTCAGAAAAACCTAAAACTTTTGGCCTTTTCAAAGATCTCGCACAATCTACTATATTACTGCATAAAGTCTAAAATACGTATGTATGTTTAGAAACAGCCAACATATTTATAATAGTAACAATTATTAAATTCGAATATGTAAAGGTAAAAGTATCCAAACCTCGTTATGTCCTAAATGTGTGTAATTGATTTATTATACTGTTGTAATCAGAAAAACAAACTGAAAAAGGTCCCCGATATTGTCTAAAATATAAATATATTGAGCAGTGTTGGACTAGTGGCTTTAGCGTGTGACTCTCATCCCTGAGGTCGTTGGTTAAGTCCCTGGCTGCACACCAATGGACTTTCTAAGTGCGCATTTAATATTCGCACGAACGGTGAAAACATCGTGAGGAATTCGGTTTGCCTTAGACCCAAGTAGACAGCGTGTCAGGCACAGGAGGCTGATCATTTACTAGCCTATTAGATTGACGAATTATCATGAAAAAGATACAAAAATATGAGACCCAGACCTAAAAAGGTTGTAGCATCACTGATTTTTATTTTAAAGGTAATAATTGCGATACAAGTAAATGAAGTTTACAAAATCAGTATTTTCTCCAAACAAGACTTTAGTGTTGTTCTTTGAACTAAACTAATAACTAGTGATAAAGCGTGGTCCTATACAGACCCCTAAGGGTAGGGGCCCCTGACCTTGATCGAATAATACACAATAATACGAATTTTCATACAAATATCTGATGTTTCTGTTGTGTAGTGTTTCCAACTGTATGAAAGTTATGGAGCTGCAGTTTTACGGATAATATTTTCGACTATAATATACCTACTCTTGTATACAATTATACGATATATTTCTTGATTCTAAATATTATACGAACGAAGTCGTGGGCAAAAGTAATGCCGCGATGCTTATTCGGTCGCATTAGATAAGTACCTAAAAACCACAAATTTCGTGATTTGAGGTTTTTTTACCTACAATGGCTTTAAGTGAAGAACGAGCCAAGAAAAACTTTCGAATCGAAAACGGCTTGACGTTTTTATTTACATTTAGACAATCGATAAAAAGTATTGAATACTTTCGACGTCAAAGTGAAATTGTATAAAGATACTTTTTTATGCGTTATATTTAAAGAAATTCAGTGTTATGAGGGATTTGCGATGGCAATGTACTAGAAGAACGCTACTAACTCTTAAAAACCTCAACATGATATGTTTCTACGGAGAATTTATTAACTATTATTATCAATAATAATCAACGTTTAAGAAATGCTTATATGTGAAAAAGGTTCCAATAGAAAACTAACAGACTAATCTATTAAAAAAATCAGTGGCGCTACCTTTTGAGGTCTGGTCCTCAGATTTCTAAATATGTTTCATGATCATGTCAATCTAAAAGGCAAGTAGGTGATCAGCCTCCTGTGACACACGCCGTCTACTTTTTGGGTCAAAGGCAAGCCGATTTCCTCATGATGTTTTCCTACACCGTTCGAGCGAGTGTTAAATACGCTTATAGAAAGTCCATTCGTGCACAGCCGGGGTACGAACCTACGACCTCAGGGATGAGACGTACGCTAAAGCCACTAGGCTAGCATTGCTCACAGACTAACATATTAGCCTAGATAAAAATTCTAGGTCTACCAATCAAGATTTAACCACTCTATATGAAAGTAAATTGCTAAGCGAGTGATCACCTAAACTAATCAAAACCTATGCAGACTTGTGACTGTTTTCACACGACTATATGTACTTTTATCTCGAGTAATATGATAGGAGGATGAAAGAAAAAACATTTAAAATTAAGGAAATGTTCGCTAATTTATGTATAGGTAATTTTTTTAGCAGCCTTGCGATTCTGTAACTCACTTTTGAACTCTCATACCGGTTTTCGCAGTCATTTTACGATTTGGAATTCTGTTAAGGAGGGAGCTTGAGTGAGAGTTCGAAAAGTGAGTTACAGAATCGCAAGGCAGATCGTCACATTTGATTCAATTGGTTTTTTGTTGCGCTTGGGTTGGTTAGACGCATTTTGTCTCGTATATGTTCGACAATTTTACTTATTAGTTCTGCCCTTAAATTATATAATTTCTTAGTGAGTGTTTGTGCGTATTTTGTACTATTTTAAGGGAAAGCATTATCAGTCTAATCTCTTATCGTTCCCATACTAATTTTATCTTTGTCCTTATGACTGACACTTGTGTGTCCTTCTCCTTGTTAAGGATATATCGAGGCGAGGTATGTACTCAGGGCTTATTATTTATGGGCTTTGTGTTACTGAATGTGTATAGGATTTAAAATTGATGTATTCTCGTTTTAGAGACTGATGTTAGACACATTATAAAACACACCTATCTTTGTTAACTTTTTGAACCAAATTAAAAAGTTATTAGTTTTGTCGTTGATTGACATAACCTTTACACATTTAAAGAAAAATCTTTTTAACCGGATTAAAGTTATGTTACTTTAATCCGGTTAAAAAGTTTTTTCTTTAAGTTATTAGTTATTATAAGAGAAGCAATAGGACACGAGAATGTAGAAATATGAAGAATCGTATCGTCACATTTAAAATATTTATAAATAACGTTTATTGCCCCAACATGCATCCTGCATCTTCTGCCGCATTTACCATGAAGAGTGTTCAGAGTTGTTGCCTGCAGCTGAGTATCATCTTCGGACGTCGAGGCAGAATACTAAATTCCACCCGTATCACCTGACACCTCGACGTCCGCCGTTCCACAACTGAGCGTTTTTCAAAGCAGTTTTTGCCGCGCACCACCACTTTGTGGAACCAGCTGCCCAATGAAGTATTTCCGAAACAATTCGACTTCAAGAAAAGAGCGTACCAATTCTTAAAAGGCCGGCAACGCACTCGCGTGCCCTCTGGCATTGTGAGTGTCCATGGGCGGCGGTATCACTTAAGATCAGATGAGCCTCATTCGTGTACCCTCTAGATACCCCAGGCTTCCCATTTGTCCCTCCTTTTAGACAAACGAATTTCGGCAAAAACTCACCGATATCCAGATTGAGCATTCTGATAAGGTCTGGATATTCAATGTTGCTTTCACACTTTGAAATCAATTTTCCTTTAGTTTTTATAATATAGGAAACTATGTATTTTTAATTTCTTCGTGATGTATTTGTGTGCTTGACACATTATATCTTGTATTTTATTGTTCTTATATAAAAATGTATCAGTATGTTGAGCGTTGGCAAGCTTTTGTAAATAAAATAAATATATAAACTGAAATAATAAAACCTAACAGCGCTGAAATCGTAATAATTATTTTAACGACTTCTTTGTGGAATGGTATTCGACGTAACTATAATTACTATTAATAGTAATTATAAATAATGACAACATAAGCCGGCTGCGTACTTGCAATCGTCCTGGTAATGCAGGTGTTAAAGGGCAATTTCTTCTAAGCTTGTTTATAATGCAATAAAAATCCATCAAATGTAACGATTCAAGATGATCTGTCATCAACCAGTAATCGTATCAGTAATATAACATTCCATCACAGATCACATCTGCGCTCGCGCACGCTACTTGTCTACAAACTGCTTTACAAACTGGATTAGACTAGTTATAGGAAAACTCTAAGTTAGTAATAAATCCAAAATGAAAGTACGAATAATTAGTTTGAATTCAGATTTAATGTGATCATTAATTAAACTTTTGAGAAGAGACTAAATTATATAAAAAAATAATAAATCAGTGGCGCTACAACCTAATAAGCAAGTAGGTGATCAGCTTCCTGTGCCTGACACACGCCGTCGAGTTTTTGGGTCTAAGGCAAGCCGGTTCCCTCACAATGTTTTCCTGCACCGTTCAAGCAAATATTGAATGCGTGAGAAAGAAAGTCCATTGGTGCACAGCCGGGAATCGAACCTACGACCTCAGGGATGAGAGTCGCACGCTTAAGCCACTAGGCCAACACGCCTATAAATTCAATATTTTCATCAATTTAGCGTCAATTTACGTAATATTTCTCGTTAATATAACTGGCTAGAATCCAGGATCTTTTCACGCCAATATTTTTTAAAATTTCGTAACAATTATAACAAGGAAATCTTTTAACTCGCGGCAAGTAAACGAGTTGTCTGGCTACCTGAAACAGTTATTATTTCGCTCGGAAATTAATCCGGGACCGGATGTGTGGATATACAGCCTGGTATGGTATTTTGACATACTGTAAATAAATAATATAATATACATAGAGCCTTTTAAGTTTAACCGAAATAATACTATTCCAATTCGCTCCGAATCAAGACTAGCGATCCTATCAATCGATTCGATCCGAAGTCGATGCGCTGTCAAGGGTTCATTCACCTCAATTGTTCCTGTGTAGGCAAAAACCTAGGTTTCTATTCAGGCAATATTTTGAAAAACAACACTTCAACGGTCGCGAACTTAAGTCGGTAAAATATATTTAGATTTAATTTTGCAACAAGTTTCGTTACACAGTTTTTTGTACAGTTGATATTGATTTAAAAAATATTTACAATATTCTTTACCTACATAGTAATAATAATTCAACGACTCATTGTTCTAGTGCTTAGTACCCCCTAACTGCGAATTCATGGGTCCCGGGTTCGATTCCCGGCTGAGACGAACATCAATGTGATGAGCATTTGGTGTTGTGCTTAGGTCATGGGTGTTCAAATATGTATTTATATGTCTATCTATCTATAATATGTATGTATATCCGTTGCCTACTACCCTAATACCTTATATGTTCTAGCTAATACCCCGAATATATTGTCGCCAGAATAACATATGTATAGTATAAATTAAGTAAATAGCGTTGGTAACTAGGATGATTAAGCAGTACTTATTTCTTTTAACAACTTTTTGTATAATATTAACAGCAAATTTTAGATAGATATCTCTTTCAATATTATTTCTTCCAATTTCCTCTCAGTTACTTTCATTCTCATATCAGTGTTATACCTGTCGTAGCCATACATTGGACAGTCAGTCAGGACATGAACCACAGTCTCTTCAGCTGTATTGCTACAAGGACTGGCAGCATTTTGTCTAACTCTGAAGATACGACAAGAATCTACTGTGACCTGTCAACATCTGTGTAATCAATCCCGTTACCAAAAACGGCGTTATCAAAAAGGCCGAAACAACATTTGGAAGACTTATATATATATATATAGATAACTTAGTTTTTGCAGTTTCATCTTCGCTATATCTGTGCTTCCATTTTTCTAATGTGTTTGTTATAATTAAGTTACACAACTATCGCATTGTCAAGGTGTTATCTATACTAATATTATAAAGAGGAAAGATTTGATTTTTTGTTTGTTTGAAATGAATAGGCTCCGAAACTACTGGACCGATTTCAAAAATTCTTTCACCGTTGGCAAGCTACATTCCCGAGTGGCAGAGGCTATGTTTTGTTTTACCAAAAATATCAAAAAAATTAGGGATGCTTACTAAAACTTGAATAATCTATCTATACTTCAATCGCGAGCGCTGCGATAACTATTAATGATAGAACAAAGTGATGTATTACAATTTTTCAGGACACATCACTATTTATAAAAAATGTCGCGGCAGCATGTCTCTATCTTTTATAGTTACGTCACAATAAGCGCCCTTTTATTTTTATTTTTTATTAAAATACCACCGCTAGAAAAGGCTCATTATTCCTACCTAGGTATTGATCCGTATCAAAATAAATACCAACGTTTCACATAAGCTACAATTCAATGGCATAACCACTAAAAAGCATGGTGGATTGGTGTTCTCTTGCCGTTTCTCTTGAATAGTTTACTACTATAAGAAAAATCTTAGCCACAGCAACGCTTGGCCGAGTCTACTAGTATATAATAAATATGTTATAGTTATAAATAAATATACCAGATGTATGAAAGCTATGTCTAAAACGCTGTACGTCAAAGTAATTGCCACCGTTATTAGCGCGATCGGCAGCAAGCTATTGGCATTAAAATAGGTTTATCAGAGGAATCTCTTCATCGCAGGCGTCGACAGATTCCAAAGGTGATTGGTTAGGCCAATATTTTTCTTAGGGCTGCCTTCTTTCATAAATACATATTATATATATATGTAAATTAAACTCTAATTTAGACAGTGTCATAACTGATATGGTTTATGAAAAGGATAACTTTTTTGAAGTGAAACTTCAAGCACACGAGGGTAAAATTTTTACGGAACGTCACGAAGATGTGCAGCGTTTTTGAAGAAAAGGGAGAGTTGAGACCGATTGAGAGAGAGTGAGGGGAGAATTAAAGGGAGAATTAAAATTTCTTAAAGAGAATTTATGAAATACATATTAGTATTTTATATTTTATGCAAAATAATTTACTGAAATCTCAAATGATGAATTGTAAATTAAAATGTCACGTGTTTTTACTATCGAAGAAATAAATTTAAAAATTAAATATATAATTTGTATTAATTTGCAACACTTAATATTTGAATGAAATAATAAAATTCCAAACATATCTTCCTTTTTCCCTCCCTCTAAGTCTCGGAAATCTAAAGTTTTAGATTTGTATAAATATGAACAAGACTTAAAAATTAGTTTGCCAAAGAAGTTTCACCTCTGACACGTGTACTTTGTACGCACGCACTTTTTTATACAGAACTGGATATTCGTTAGGCCACAATCCCACCAGATGTTAACTGAGATGTGGCCTATTGGAGGGCCCGCCAGGATATGCCTATTTATTGGCCGCTTAAATGAACCCATTATATTGTCCAGGGAAGATGGAATGAGACAAGTGGTTCCATTCCTTTGCTGTTTTGATAAGAAACGTCGAACCAAATTCTGCATTGTGTCACCCGGGGATGTCAACAACGAAGGGATGTACCTAACTCCAGCGTGCTTTAAGATGGCTGTTGTTTGTACGGAAAAACTTTAATTTGAGTTTATCAGGGTGACTAATATAACATGCGTTTCTGCATATATAGTACTATTAATTACATTTATTTACCTTACAAATGAAATAGGTTCGCATTGTCAGTTTAAAATAAATTATTTCAATGAAATAATTAAATGACCTAAAATATTATAATTATTCTTAAGTAAACTTGTTTGTAACTTCTAATAACTAATTTTATGTTCTTTTGTTTCTTCAAAACAAATGTTTGTGTACTAAGCTATATTAAAACTCTCATCCCTAGGTCGTAGGTTCGATCCCCAGCTGTGCATCAATGGACTTTCTGTCTTTGCGCATTTACACTTGATATTGACAAATGATCACGAATCTGATACAGAAATCTGAGAAGGTCCTAAAAAGGTTGTACATTGATATATTTTTATTTACAAGTTATGTAAGTTCCATGTTATATTTATTCAACATTACCAGCCCTATACAACAATTGTTCACTCGGGGATCTAGTAAATGGCATTCCAGTTTTTTGGTCGAGCGAGGTGCGGAACGGATGCTTGGTATTCCGTCCAGAGACAAGTGTTGTGGAATCCATAGTCTTCCGGATTTGAGATATTTTAATCGAAGATTCTCGACATTTTTCTCATCTAATTTGTCTTTGGTCATGATCTTTTACTTTAGTCTTTTAAAATGAATGCCAATAGTTTGACGTTAAGAAATTATTTAAATTGATGGGGTATTTTGCCCTTAGGCTATTGTGGTAGTGGTAGTAAGTAGTGTTGGCCTAGTGGCTTCAGCGTGCTACTCTCATACCTGAAGTCGTAGGTTCGATCCCCGGCTGTGCACTGGACTTTCTTTCTATGTGCACATTTAACATGCGCTCGAACAGTGAAGGAAAACATCGTGAGAAAACCGACATGTCTTAGAACCAAAAAGTCGACGGCGTGTGTCAGGCACTGGAGGCTGATCACCTACTATTAGATTTAAAAATGATCATGAAACAGATTCAGAAATCTGAGGCCAATACCTAAAGATGTTGTAGCGCTACTGATTTTTTTTTCTATTGTTTAAATTAATAGTTTTGTAATGAATACTTTCTTATTTTACTAAAAATATACAATCATTTTCACTTTTTATACGCGTTGCATTAATAAACTTGAAATGAAAAGGCAATTTTCATACTATTATTAGCATTAAGTTTAATATTTGTATGTAAGTGAATAGGAATATTATAATCTAACAATATTTTATTGGTTGATAACAACCAATTCACTGTGTCTATTAGATTGTTTCTCTCTTTCAATGTTAGTTCTGAATGGACGTAAATATATATTTTTGTATATAATTTATATGTACTTACTTATATTTACTCACACATTCATACTGAATTCACATGAATTATTGCATAATATATTTATAATTAGATATTAAAAGATTTAGGTTTTATGTTTTCTTGTTTTGTTTATATTATGTTACTATTTTTAATATTAAAGTTTCCATTGTATTAGTATTAAGATATAAATAAATGTATTTAATTATTTAGTATGAAAAACGCGTAGTTACAAACCTAAATGTAAAAACATCATTACAATGTACTTAAAAATATAAATACTATCTATTACAACTACTTAAATTAATTTTAAATAAAAAAAATACGAATCAACTGTGACAAGAAGAATTTAAAAACGTTTTAGGATTAGAAATAAATATAACACAATAATATGCAAGTTATGTATTGCGACTTTCCTTAAATATAACTAAACATGAGTAATGTACAGTTCAATGTCATTTAAGGTCGTTAAAAAGTATTTTAACTCATGATACCATCCTGGATGTAAAACCAGTTTTTCTGATCAATATAATCTCGGATACCGTTGACGGAAATCCTTTATACAAAATAATTGGCTTTCTCGCTCATCCAGCTTCCAACGGAAGTGTAATGGTAACACCAAGTTTATTTACCTTACATTCGTACTTAGAATTCTGTATGAGTTAACATATACTTGTTTAATACAGATTTACCTACCAAGCATTGTTGGTCTAGTGGATTCAGCGCGCAACTCTCAACGTAAGTTCGATCCCCGGTTGTGCACCAATGGACTATCTATGCGCGCATTTAACATTCGCTCTAACGGTGAAGGAAAACATCGTCAACAGGCTTGCCTTAGACCCAAAAAGTCGACGACGTGTGTCAGGCACAATAGGCTGATACCTGCCTATTAGGTTCACAAATGATCATTAAAAAAAACCTTTATTTTCCATACCAATACACTTACACTTAACTGGTTATAAATACTTCTATATAAACACTTCCTAGGTTACTGAATTAACTCATACATATTTCGAGCGCATTCTCCACCATAGATAATTGTCCCAGACATGCATTACATATTAAATCAGATGCGTAGAATAAACAAAGTACTACATTTAACAAACATTAAAACTATATTTCATTTTGATTGTTTAATAGGTTCACGTAAGAATCCTTGGTTTTAATTTTGACTACTTTGACAATTTCGATAAGCGAAATTTGTTTATCACTGTAGTAAACTATATTTCATGAATCAATCGAAAGTTAATATACTTTCATGTTTCCTTAAATCTCGAATTAAAAGAAAAATATACTATTAAGAATTCGTTTTTTTGGGTCAGTTTTACACATTTTGTTATACAATTTCAAGTGTAATGTTTCCCAATAAATATATATATTACTGGCTGTTACCTACCACGCTTCGCTGTAGCACATTGCGATTGAATGGTTGAGAAATGAGAAACAAAACAAAGAAAACATTTCTTTTTAGTTTAATTTTGCAATTGTGGAAAAAAATAGATAAAAACAATCCTGCCAACAATGCGGATTATATATCATGCTAAAATTACAGCTCGATCGGTGCAAACCTTTTTGAGTTTTTTATGCGTACACAAACCAACATAACATATAATATATAGATTAATTTTCATTTAATTAATTAAACGGTCTATGTACGTTTCCTGAGGATTTTCTTTGACTTATAAACATTATTTATATCCAGTGACACCAACCATGTACACCAAAAGGTTTTATTATCAATAATGATAAAATAACTCAATAAAATGAAATGTTATGGAGCCGGGACGTACTCGTAACTTAGGTAATATTGACAATCGCAGCGTTTTAAACCCTGATAAATGTTTGATGAAAGTGGCCAATTAAAAGATTGGGCTTGTGATAAGTGCAAAGTTCTGACAACTAAGTGAAAAAGTCGTATTTAAATATAACAACTCGATTTAAATAATATTATAAATCGCGCTTGAAACCGTTTATAAAGATTTAAATTTAAGTACTCTTTCTTGTAAAGAGAAGTTTAGAATAATTTATGGATGCAACAAATGCTTTACTGTATTTTATAACTTAATCAAAACCTTTTAAATGCACGTATAATTACTAAATAACTGATAAGTATTTAACTTAAGTTTAATATGTTTTTTACACATTGAGTTCACGGGGCGTGGGAAACTCTCGGCAAGTAATTAATAAAACTCAACCAACCGAGTTCCTTTTGTTGACACTCAACCGACCTCTGTTATAAAATATTCTTTGATCTTCTAATTGATATACAATAAAGTACAAAATTATATAATAACAATCATATTTGAATTAAGTAAACATATCGTGTAATATCTTCGACATTATGACAGGTTAGATATTTTGATATTTAAAAACATTCAAAATTAAAACTGTCAAACGAAAAGACCGTTTTTGTCATGTGACTTTGACAGGACTCAATATCCTGTTCAATTACTATCACGCGCCATCTTTTGTCGTCAAAATCCCAGCGATTATGAAACCAACAGACATCGCTAGGAACAGGCAGACAGCAGCCCTGCGATTCTGTAACTCACTTTTCGAACTCACACAGCGGTTTTTGATAAATAATAAACTACAAGCTCCTTTCAGAATGCCAAATCATAAAATGACTGCTTCACGACTGAATTGAGAGCGACCGCCGATGTGAAAACGCTGTGTGAGTTCGAAAAGTGAGTTACAGAATCGCAGGGCAGGTCACCGAATTGAATGTCTTTCATGAATATTGAACGGGCTTTTCTAGGGCACGCTGTTTGATAGATTTAAAAGTCTGTTTAATATTTCCGTGAAGAGGTGGACCCAGACTGCAACCTTGTTAATTTTAATTTGGTCTAAAGTTGGCGGCAAACTTAGGTACAGTATTAACGTTAGAACATCATTTGTATAATTATACGTATTTTGGGCTTCAAATGATTAAAGAATAGTCTTCATTGAACCCACGCGCCATAACGAAACTGCTTAAAACGGAATATTTCATAAATAAGAAAAATAAATTCGTCGGCCAAGTGCAACGACCGTAGACAATCTTTTACGCTACATTTTATAGTGACTGCGTTTCGACACGAAACACAAAATTGGTACGATTTTGAACGATTCGTGACGCCATTTTGAAGCCGTGTCTGTTTCATTAAGGATGTTAAAATAGTAATTAACTTTTATATAGATTAGAATTGAGTCATACGATGTTTGAAAATGAACGAATGACTGAAATTCAGTTGCTCGCAGTTGAAAGTATTGAAAGATACATTGTTTTTGCCGTATACAATAAAATGTAATAATACATTTGTATTATTTTTGTCCAAAAACATATAGCCAGGTAAAATCATAAATAGATACATAGTTGGAGGGAAATTCGGATAGGTCCATAGACCACATTTGTCCAAAAAAGAAATAAAATAAAAACTTTATTTATGACAAAAGGGTTGTGACATAATTCATATATCGCTAGTGGGGACACTAAGGAGGCCCTGTGTTGTGGGTAACAAGAAAACAATTATTCCGTAGTACATGTTTAAAATAGTTTAAAAAAAAAGTAAATAAAAGAAAATATTTTATTTCTTTATAAAATATCTTAAATTGCCGTTGTTTTATATTCTATTACGAATATAATAGGATACATATTTACTGAACATAAGTTTATAGATGTGACTCACCTTTTTAATTTTTTTTTTTTATTATATTATATAATATAATATATTGTATTTTATTGTTCTTCTACCAATGTATCAGTGTGCAGGCTTTTATAAATATATATAATATATAAATGACGACATTATATTCAATTCATCGTTACAAAAACTTGAATATCATTGTAATTTATTTACCTATTAGATTTAAAGGTTGATACAATGTGAGCGTTTATATATACAGATACAGGCTAGGCCTAGTTTTAATGCTAGTCCTCATAGAAGTATATTATGTATAAGGTTAACCACAATGAATATTGTATCTCAACGATTCGTAGCCTAGTGTTTACAATCTTTTAAATGTAAGTATAAAATGTAATGTTTTTGAGTCAAATAAAGTAATGTGTAGAAAGTATTTTAATTTGACGGCTCATTGGTCTAGTGGTTAGTACCCCTGACTGCGAATCCATGGGTCCCGGGTTCGATCCCCGGCTGAGACAAACATCGATGTGATGCGCATTTGGTGTTGTGCTTAGGTCTTGGGTGTTTAAATATGTATGTATATGTCGATCTATCTATAATATGTATGTATATCCGTTGCCTAGTACCCATAACACAAGCTTCACCAGCTGGGGACTAGGTCAATTGGTGTGAATTGTCCAATAAAAAAATATTTACTTTGAGGTCTTTCGATGTTCTTGTTTGGCAATACAAGGTCTGACTTATTCACGGACAGCATTTAAGCATGAGGAATACGTGTGAAAATAAATGTCAAACAAGTTTGAGATTCCTGTTTGGTGATCGTTATAATGTAATTGTCTGGATCTGCATCAGTTAACATCTAAACCTGCAGCGTTTACCTAGAAATCATATCGTTTAAAATCTGGTATTTTCATTACAAGGAAAGTCAAAACTAGAAAACTTGTTAGTCAAATTTTTCAAGAAACATCGTCTGAATTTCAAGAGATGGATTAAAATGTATCCATTTAGCGGTCTGAGCCCATAATGTATATTAAAACAACCGGATGGGTGACAAAAATGTATGTAATTTGAGGAAATGTATGACTTAGTGGCGCTAGAAGTAAACATTTTTTTTTAAATATATATCTCAGGGCAAACGGGTAGGATGCTCACATAATGTTAAGTGATTAACTGCCCATATACACTCACATTGCCAGAGTTGCGCATATTGGTTCGGAAATACTCTAGTGGGCAGCTGGTTCCACATAGTAGTGGAGCGCGGCATGACTGCCTTAATAACCCTAGTTGTAGAAATCGGACAGATATCTACTGATCCTACAAATCCTTGAATTTGCCTAACACATAATTACACTTACATATACGTTAATTATAAAGAGAAGTACAGTTCACAAATAGCACTAAGATCTGTTGACTGATTTTAATGCTACAGACTGAGATCAAGCTTTTGATAAAGTGTCTCTTATCGAGGGAGGTTTTATCGGTTTTTCGAAAAATATTTATTTAGAACATTACCTTCATAGTGTAGCATTTTACCTAGACGTGCTTGGTATTGATATAAATATATTAATTTAAAATAAACATTGTTAAATCCATGTCGTAGCCGACCATATAATATAATCTATTCTACTTCTAGTTACTATTTATTTTTCTCCTCCAAAAGACCGTTAATATGTAAATATTCTGACTGCTTTAGGAAATATAGCCTTTGGATCTATTAATGATGCCTTTTTCCGTATATGACTTTGAATAGTGTTTTTATTCTCATATTTTATGCAAAGCTAACACGCTCTACGCCTGACTAGAACTTTATTTATTGTTTATATAAATATATGTCGGAGAAATAGCGCTGGTATCAGCTGCCATTGTCAATAGAATTTAATAACATCAAAGTCAAAATAGTTCAAAACTGTATTGCAAATAGTTTATTTGATTTGTCAATACTAATAAATATTAAAGTAATGATAAAGTACTTTTAATAATAATGTCTATGTATATTAATAATATTAATTTGTAGATCTATTAATATTGGCAAATCACATAACAGTTTTGAACTAATTTGGCATTGATATTATTAAATTATAATCACAATGGCAGCTGACACACGTTCCATTGCTCCGATATAAATAAATCCGTTGCGATCCTAGTCGAGATAACAGTCGCTATTAGACGTTACCAAGTTCTGGTGATGTATCAGGGTTGAGAATCTATCACCTAGTCGATAGGCTAATAGCTATTAATAGGTATATAAACAAAAGCCTTCAAACAATCAAAATAATTAAATTAATCAACTAATCAGTCTGTTACAAAAGTTAGTTATACTTAAAAAAAAACTTCAAAATAATAACAGGTGACCAAATAAAAATGTCAATACAATCGATTGCTTAATCGCTACATAAACATTCTTCGAACAATGCTGACACAGCGTTGGTAAACATGATCGAAATTGATATATAATTTGATAATAATAAGATGAAGTATTTAAATCATTGGTTCCTTTTTATAGTTTCTAGTTTGTGTGCTCCATCAAAATACCATTCTACCGAGATCTAACCTTTCAGGCAGATACAGCCAACACAATGCCCATGTCTGCAGTCTGTTCTATCCGCAGAAACAAAAGAGTAGTCGTAGTATTTACGGCGTAATATTTTATTTATTTTTAATTAAATTATACAAAATATATCGCCAATACTGAACATTAAACACAGGGCCAAATTTAGAGGTGTGGAGGCCCCCTGGCCCTAAATTAGTACAAATAAAATGAACAAGTCGAGTCGAGTTTTTCAATCCATATTGCGAAACCAAGTAGATTCTTTTAGTATTTAACAAACATATAAAAATATATCAATAGAAAAGTTGTTTACTAGTGTCTACTCGGAATTGAAAACAATTTTTTTCTAGTCTATTGTGAAGGCGCCGGGGCTGTAGCTGATTAGACAGATTAATCACAATAAAACACAAACTGTGTTATAATAAGATTAAAAAAATAACACTAGCAAAAAATCTATGGCTTTCTGAATCTGTTTCATGATCATTTTTTAATCTAATAGGCAAGTAGGTGATTAGCCTCCAGTGCCTGACACACGCCGTCGACTTTTTGAGTCACCGTTCACCATTCGAGCAAGAAAGTCCATTGGTACACAGCCGGGGATCAAACCTACGACCTCAGATATGAGAGTCGCACGCTGAAGCCTCAAGGCCAACACTACTCTAGCAAATATGCAATATTAGATTTAAATTGTCCACTTACTCCCCGCAATCAGACAAATTACTTAATTCAATTGGAGATTTGCATCCTAAGAGCAAAGTCATGCTAATTAGTCGATTCATTAAGGAGCACTGTTCTAGCCAATCTTACACTCGTAGATAGCGTACTGAACATTATTTGCAATGGTCACCAAACTTTACGTTAGATTAAAGAAATGCTTACATCACTGATACCAATAATGATTCATTATTACAAATTTATCATCTCTTTTTGTCAAATTGTGTTTACACTTGTGATGAAAGGGACAGGTGAGTACTTTAGTTAAAACGGTAAAAGAGCTCTGGGTTAATTTTTATAAATAAGTCTTTAAAGGAATATAACACAATTTAAATTAAATATTTAGTTTAGTAGTAGTTTACATTCGCAAACGTTCAGCTGTGAATGAAAACGTCGCGAGAAAACAGACGTATTTTAGATCCAAAATATGTTTTCAAATCTCACCAAGATAAGATAAGAACAAAACAAAACAAATGTAAAAGTCAGACTAACGGCCTATCTAATATATAAAATTCTCGTGTCACAGTTTTCGTTGCCATACTCCTCCGAAACGGCTTGACCGATTTTGATGAAATTTTTTGTGCTTATCCGGTATCTATGAGAATCGCCCAACATCTATTTTTCATCGCCCTAAATGTTAGGGGTTTTCTACCCCTAAATTTTATTTTTTAGACAAAATTTTTAATTTCTATTTTTTTATGATACAACATACAAAACTACATACAACCCCTAACTTTCACCCCTCTACGATTAACCCCTTTTTTATTATAAATGATATGGCAAAACGACGTTTGCCCGGTCAGCTAGTTATTCTCTAAATAATTAATGCCGTGATTTTGTTTTAAAAAAATTCAATTAACGAATCAAAGATAAATCAATTTTGGGTTATAAATTAATTACGACAGTAATAAGTTTTTACAGATTACAAGAGCTTTGAAAGTACATATACATATATTATATACATTTATAGGGATGGGGCCGTAACTCAACAAAAAACTAACCAAGTCATGTGTATCTTATATAAATGGTCACCCTACGTTAGTTACATCCATAGCGTACTGGTATGTATTTACTTGTAATTAAAGTTGTTCAGAGTCCGTGAAAAGCAAAGGTTATTGACCGTATTACAAGACTTCAAATTGAGTATAGTAAGCAAGTTATATTAATTTAAATTATCACTGGCTGGTAGGCTATATTTTGTTCCAATATTATTTGGTTTCATCCGCAATAATAGGTTCCAGTATGATGTTTATTGGGCCTCGATGAATACAATTATTTTGTTACACATTGGTATCACCTTTGATGACCTTTGTGTAGATATTGATGTCTTCTATAATACTGTAGCACTTCACGCAGCGTACGCTATTTTTTCATATGTATTCATGTTTCCATACAGATCTCACACACTGTTTTGTTGTGTTTTTTTAATATTTTTATTACTCTTTAATGTTAATATTCTACGGTTTCGATATTTGTAAATATGTGAGGAACATGTATACTAACTTTTTTAGTATAGTAGTTTATTGCTAAGAGTACATTGTCTTCACATATAATAAATAATTATTTAACAAATGTTAGAAAATATTGTAAACCTATTTTAAAAGAGAAAGTGTGGAGTTTCTTGCACATTCTTCTCCACACGAAACTACCTTTTGGAAGGGGCAACTAGAATCTTCTTTATATATATATTTTTTTGACGTTCAAAAGTGCCATTTTAGATGGTCTAATTGAAATAAATGATTTGACTTTGACTTTGATCTCTGGCTTTTTTTTAAATATTCTACAACCTATGTTCATCAGGCCAAGGGAAATTTCGCCACTGCTTGCTCCAAAGACTTTTTAATGGACTTTTAATAGAAGAGAGATATATATTGAAGTCTAAAGGGTTGAAGCTAGATGAGGGCCAGTCTTCAGCTCTTTCCGGAACGTTGGTTTCAAGCCAGGCTTGGATATTTCGTGCCTTGTGACCAGGTGGAGAATCCTGCTGGAAAGTCCACAGTATATTTAAAAAAAATGTATTGCTGAGAGGTTTCACAAGACTAAATTGTAATTCACGTTAAGACGGACTATATTTTGTGAACTTTATTCTGGGAAAAAAATATCCATTTATTTATTAAAGTTTACCAAATCATAGTACTAAACCTTCGGCATATTTTACAAACTCCTCCATCTAAAATGTATGACAATTTAAGTAAACAAGTGTTACAAAAAATATTAAAAAATGCAATTAAAATATATGTAAGATAAAATAAACATACAATAAAAATACCAGAAATTTTTGGTAAAGCAGAAAAAAATCTATATCTGAATATTTCGTGATTGTATGAGCTATTATTATTATTTATTTACTGATTTTTTTATAAAACATTGCCAAATGATACCATAGTATAACCAAATCATATTGTCAAGTGAGGTTGGATCACAAGTTACTCGTCGGGTGACATCACTTATTGTGTCGTGTACTTACAATTATGCTTAACAAAATCTCAAGGTAATGAGTGTAGTGACCTACTGTGATTTTCTCATGTTTTAGTGGAAGTCTGTTTCCATTCTAGTATTAATGAATTATTCTAAAATTTCAATGACTACCCATCACTATCTGATACCTAATCCGTGTTAAGTAAAAAAAAAGTGCGTGCGTACAAAGTACACATTTCAGAAGTGAAACTTCTTTGTAAATTAATTATTGAGTAATTAAGCTGCCAAAATACCATAATTTAAATTTGCCAGTCTTTCTATATTAATGAATGATACTAAGGCTAATTAAAAACCAGAACTAAAATTAGTTGTTGTTATGTATGGTGGTCCATAAATATGGTAACAATTACCAAATAATATAACAAATTCATTATAATCACAATTTCTTATGTCCACATTTTCTAAAATAGGTAACTGGGTCTTAGCAAAAAAGGTCTTGGTTCTGTGCCCTTATAAAAATACAAAACCAACAAATAAAAATGGTAATTTAGTTACTTAATAAAATAATAATGATATTGATATGTATTAAAAACACCATCAGTGCTGAAGTATCAATCGCTCTCTCTTTTCTTTGAGAAAACGCTGCACATTTTCGTTAAATAGTAAAAACTCTTTATAACGAATGTCGTTAATCTAAAACGAAAAAAATTGGTTACAATTATTGTTTGGTTTAGCACAAAACCCATACATAAATTTACTCTTTATAACGCAACTTCCTTCTCTATAACGAAGATTTTTTTTCACGTTTAGACATCAACAACATACTTAAGTGTAATTAATAAAATTAAATGAATATTGTAGTAAGTTAAATTTGTTTTTCTTTCTTACCCCCCCCTATAACGAAAAAAATGTTCGGTCCCTTGAAATTCGTTATAAAGAGTTTACAATGTGGTGAACTTTAATAAACAAGTATCTTCACACTCAAACTATTTGTTTGTATTTTAAATAGTTAGTTAAAACTTGTGTACTTCATGAATAACGGCATATGCACAACGGGAACTTCTACACACGCACTGATTGATTAAAATGCTCTATTTCCATACAAAGTGTAGGCAAAACACCGTGCATGCATGACAGACTTACGGCGGTCATAATTGCACTGATAAGTTAATTAGACTAGACCCATTAAAGCAACCAGCGTAATACTATTTTAAATTACTGTTTCGCATCATATTATGTTTGATAAAATCTTCCCCCATAATAATTATACGAGCACATTTAAAATTAAAAAAAAAAATTAGTGGCGCTACCTTTTCTGGGTCTCAGATTTCTGTTTCTGTATGTCTTTAGCAAGTATTATCAGCCTCCTATGTCTGACACCGTTGACTTTTTTGCCTTAGCAAGGCACGAAATTAAATGCGCACATAGAAAGTCCAATGGTGCACACCCGGGGATCGAACTTACGGAATGAGAGGCGCACGCTGGACGACACTGCTCCATAAAAATATAGCTCCCTTCTTCCTTACCTAAGAAATATAGGAGGGTGAAATTCAGAGACGATGAAACACTAGTACTATGATACTGCATGATAAAATTCAATAGATTGACGTGAGCGAATCAGACTGAGCGGTTTCGTAAGATTTGTGCAATCAGTTTTTAAATAAACTTTAACCAAAATAAACGCGAATACATTGTTTTCGATTTGATATCATGATTGTTGAGCGTTATTGATATGGGTATCAAACTATTTAATCATCTTCCTAGAAGTTATAGAACACTGCCGTGTAATGCTTTCACGGGGCAGCCCTGCGATTCTGTAACTCACTTTTCGAACTAACACAGCGGTTTTCGCATCGGCGGTCGTTCTCAAATCAGTCGTGAAGCAGTCATTTTATGATTTGGCATTCTGAATAGGTGGGAGCTTGTAGTTTATTGTTTAATAAAACCGCTGTGTGAGTTCGAAAAGTGAGTTACAGAATCGCAGGGCAGGTGATTAAATTTTTAAAGGCGATTATTTGGACCATAAGTGTTGATGTTCTTATTATATGACTAAATTAAAATTAATATAACATTTGCATGCCTTTTGTTATATGGCTGATTATGCGGATTTTTATAATTGATCGATCTAAATATACTGTGTAATAAATGATTTATTTATTTTGCAATTTTGTTTCTGAAACGAGTTATTATTGGTAAGAATCGCGTTAGTAGTTATATTTGACTGTGTACTCACGTAAGCCAAAGACAATTTGAACGTTTTTCTTTATAGACACGGAGGTGAATAGCCTTACACATTGACGAAGTGGTCATGTTTTGGTTATGTTGAGGTTATGATATTTTCATTCACCGTCTGTGCAAGTATTAATTAAGATAGAACAATATAGTACAGCCGGATACGCACGTTGAGATTTGTGTACACAGTTTTTTATTATTATATAAATTTCCCATTATCCCCGACTCTTGTGGTGCGGGACCTTATTTTATATGTACATATATTTTGTACAAACATATATATTATATATACATACATACATTAAGAAATTTCCTAATATATATATATCCATATATATACAAATACATATATTACTTCATATTTGTATTTTATATTCATGGGCCGTGTGGAGGCCCATCTCACCTCTGCTACGCTCTTGCTCTACTCTTTACTATCTTACTACAGAAATCTTCCAGTTGCGAACTGAAGTTTCTTACTATTTCGGGTTAAAGGTCTCGTTAAAAAAAAAGGTAAGGTTCGGGTGCTCGGTCGTTACCTTTATATCGATTTGTTGCTCGAGATCGCACCTGGAGGCTCCAAATACAGGACATTCTATAATGAGATGAATCACTGTCTGACTTGTTTGTGAGTCGCACCGCACGTACACGACGTATCTGATATACACACTTTGCACACTTTTTCTCTGGTTATTTTTTAATTTACTACTTTGCATTAAACAAAACATAAAAATTCGCTCTCTCTCTCTCTCTCTCTCTCTCTCTCTCTCTTGCAGTTCATGTCTGAGCGTCGTGGTCAGCAAGGAAACATCTGGGGCGAACAGATGTTTCCATCGGTTTCTGTCCAGCGCCTCTCTTATGACAGAAAATTCGGTAACCAATGCAAATATTAAGTACATAATTTCTTATAAATTTCCTTTGCGATTATTCCCAGACAACCCTTGTTAAATATACTTTTTTTTATGTAACGTGGGGCAAACGAGCAGGCTCATCTGATGCTAAGTGATGCCCATGGACAGTTACATTGCCAGAAGGCGTTCAAGTGCGTTGTCGGCCTTTTAAGAATTCGTTCATGTTTGAGGAGTAGGACACAGCACGCTGTTGGCCAGAGAGGCTTCTTATGCTCAGTTTCACAGAATACTAACTCTATTCATTCCTTTAAATTCAATTAATTCTTTAAGTGTTTAATAAATTAGAACAGTCAGCTGTTAGCAAAGGGCATAGACAAGATGCATCCGCAAAGATGTGCTTGCATCTGCGCACGCACCGATCGTGCACCTGTCGTGCGCACGAGCCACCGACGATGCAAAAGCGTCTTTTTCACACTTAATATACCGATTTTATCGGAGTCTTATTGAGAAAGAATATGGAAAGAACTTAAGTGGTTACTAAGACCGTGGTGCTTTCAATATACAAATGGTAACCATGGTACCACCACTTTTAGGCGAAAGAGTTTCATTCGTAGTCAATAATACCAGTGATGGATTTAGTAGTCTGGAGTAGGCTAGAGGGGGGGGGTCTGAATTTTTATAAAAAAATAATTTTCCTTAAATAAATAGAAAAAAACAACTTGTAAGTAATGGTACTGCGTGATGAGCATTTCTTTGCTCAAAATATATATACATATATATTCAAAACATTTTCTTGAGTAAATTTCACTGAATCGTGAGTTGTAAAAATGGGAACTACACAACGTTTCCTTAGTTCACAATCATACTCATAACAGAAAGCTGATATAATGATGACGATAATTAAGTATTAATCATAAAATTGTAATTGACGAAAAAATTTAATCAATATCATTGTAAAATCGAATTACAGACGCTTTAATTAAACTAATAGAACAAAATTATAGTATCTTAATTCAAAATAAATAAATAATTTACCTAAGACGTACGTTTTATGGGAAGTAATTTTTTATTATGTATAAGCAAAAAAAACATAATACTTTTGGATTATGCATACATTATATTCCGCCTGCGGCAAAACGTGTATTAATTTATGGAAAAGAATTTAATAAATCAACATACTATGAAGTATTTTCCAAGCTCTAACAGTAATATCTAAAATGATTTAATTATAATAACATACATATGTAAATTTAACAGCTGTTTTAAAAGAACTAGGCAATCCGACAAATTAACATACTAAAATTAGGTTAGGCGCTCAAACGATATATTTTATGTTAAAAATAATAATATACAGCAGAAACATATAGTATTATTATATATAGAGACGCATGCTTTAGCCATTATTGGCGTAGTGGCTAAAGCATGCGTCTCTCAACTCGGTTTCGTGGGTTTGAATCACGGCTGTGTATCAATGGATTTATTATCTGCGTTTATTATAGCGTGGGAGAGTATTTAGACCATAAGTTTTGACAACAATAATTATTAATAACTTAACAAAATCAAAATCATTTATTCATATAAGTAACAAGTCAAAGGTCAAAAAATAAATGTATATGAAATGCTCCTAATTTTACATTTACTGCCAGTTCTCAAATCAAGGGCGTAGAACGGAAGAGAAGAACTGGCAATAAACTCTCCGCCACTCTTTTTTCTGACTAACTGAACTAAACTTATTATTATGACATTTGAATCGCTATTTTTATATGGCTGATTGTGTTTTTTTTATAATATGTACCACTTTCTTTGCAAAAAAAACGATTTATTATTATTATTATTAGCGGGAAGACACTCTGTTCCCGTGTACTATTTTTTTCCACTTACCACTGTTTAGCACTTAAGACGTGCTCTCACACTAATTCACTCATACGAATGGCTTTGACCTTTTCAATCTCAAATATAGAAGAGCTCGTTGTCTATTGTTTTTTATTTGATTTTTCTATCACAAATCAAATCAAATTTTAGTCGCAGTTATAAAGTACATCTACTTACTCAACAAAAATCCCACGAAATCTAGTTTTTAATCAGCCCAAAAATATTTATTGATCTACTGTCTATCTTAACAATTATTCTTATTTTTATCTTTTAATTTTATTTTATTGACACACACACTTTTACACAAGACTTTATTATTAACAATACTAACTTTTACTACTATTTTTTTTCTACTAAGTATTAGTCTTATTATATTACTTTCCTTTTTTTGAGACTGAGGTGCAAATTAGCTGCAGTGGTCTCTCACAAAGGACCTGCGCTGTGGGACAGTCTGCTCCTCGGCATGCTGAGCCAGGGCCAATAACAACCACAGCATACACATTACACATTTGAAACGAACCGAAAGGGAAAAGGAAAAAAAAAATTGTTGTTATCACTCATTATATTTTTTTTCTTTGATTATTGTTATTATGTGTGTTTATGTGTGTATGTGTGAGTCGATAGTAAAAAAAATGTGTGCGTGTACTAGGTGTACACACGTAAGAAGTGAAACTTATATAAAACCTTTGTTGTACGCAGAGCCATAATTGGTTTGTTTTAAGTTTAGAGGTCCGAAACTATTTCTTTAAACACAGTAAATTTTGATACACTGCCTAGCATACAATTTACAAATTAATTGCTGCAAATTGCGATTAGCAAATTTCAAGTCGAAAATGTAATCCGTTGTCAAACTTCAAAGTCAAAAACATACTATATGTCATATTTTAACGCCGATAAAGAAGTTTGACTTCAAAAAGCAACATGGCGCGTAACGGAAAAATGTGACGCGTAACGCAAAAATGTTACACTAAATTTTTTTCCAGCCCCGATAAAGAAGTTTCACTTCAAAAAGTTACGTCTACATAGAGAAAATTTCACTGCGTTACCATGTGTCGTTGCTGCTACCTAAAAACCAGTCGTTCTATTATGGATCTCTGACAGCTATGTCTATTATGGCTAATAGGCAGATGGCGAAGAACAGTGACCTCATTTGCCCATCGCAACCCCATGCAAGGTGTTTACTTTTTGTTACATCTTTAAACCCACATTCCACTTTGATGTACGTTTGTGTCAACTGTCAAGTTTAAAATTACGTCATTTTGTAGTTAAAATCTAAGGTTCGCACAAAAATGCCGTGGTACGATTTGGTTTATTGTAATGAACTTGTGTTGAGAAGTCACGAAAAATAAGGAAATGAGCATGGTAATTGAAAGATACTATACTACCTATAACAGATATGGAACTCAAACTTGGGCGCCCACTGAGGCGCAGCATACAGCGTGTCTAAGGGCGATGGAACTACGGGAAGAGAAACAACGGACAGAGAGACGGCTGTTCTTCTTAATAGGAAATAAGACATTACCTATTAAGGAGAACAACTAAGGTAGCAGATGCAATAAAAATAAATAAACTTAAGTGGAAATGGGCAGGGCACATGGCACAGAAAAGTGGAGCAAGAAAGTACTAAACTGATGCCCAAGGTACAATAAATGAAAAAGAAAAAGCTATAAATTAATTTAACAGCAGGTACATAGCAGAGAGTGCCACAGTGTAGACAGGAATGGCGGAGGATTTGGAGGAGGTCTTAAAAATATAAAGGTGTTAATTTTCAGACGAAAAATAATAAACGTATCAAATACTAGAGTCTTTCCTCCAACTTCGATTTTGGAGTAGAGACCCTTGGGCCGTGGGCTTAAAGTACACAGGCGCTAATTAATTTTTAAAAATTTTAATTGGTTCCTGGTAGATAGTACCGGTTATTTATTTATTAAAACTTCGTTGCAAAAAACAATAAATCAAACACAATACAAAAAAAATTATAAGGGATGCAACGGGCGGCCTTATCGCTAATAAGCGATCTCTTCCAGGCAACCCTAGTTAAAGAAAAAACTAAAAAAGAAACATGATTCGTGCGAGAAGTGCAGAAACAAATATGATATAAAAAAAAATATATATATACATAGTACCTTAATCTAAAGTAATACAAAAAAAAAATTAACAACGGACTAAAAACTTAAAAGCTAATCTTACAAATACATGGACAGCAAATAGTGATGTAAAAGGAAACATAAGATTTATACAAGTCACGATTGATCAGGATAGGATAAGGTTAAGAAATGGGAATACAGAAGAGTTTTAAAAGATGACAGAGAGGTAGCCAATCGTACGGAGTCGGGCAGCGTATTCCATAACTTAATGGCGGAGATTGTGAATGAATTGCCTAAGAAGGATGAAGTGTGAGATGGAATTTCTAATAAACATCTATAAGAAGAGCGTAACATATAGTTAGAAGGACCTAAGAATTTAAAGTGATTTTTGAGATAAGAAGGGGTATTCGGATTGAAAAGAATTGAATATAGAAGTTAAAGAAGATGAGCATGACGTCTGAATCGAATAGGTAGCCACCCCAGCTGCCTGCGGAACTTAGACACATGGTCATATTTCCTAAGTTACCCCAGAGCATTCCTCGCTCAACGAATAAGTATCGCAATACAGCGAGGAAATGCTGCCAGCGTTAAAGAGAAAAGAGGATTTATGCTGCCATAGGGACCAAACTTTAAAAATTTGTTTTTATTTTTTTTTATTGATTTTTAACTATTATTACTATGTAGGTTAAGAAAATTGTAAATACCGTATATTTAATTGTTATGTTTAGATATAAACAATAGTCCGTCCCCGTGAATAGGTGAATTAATAAAATGAACTTTTAATTATTTTAAAAACAACATATCATAAACAAGTAGGTATTGCCTAACATTGCAAACACCTGCGGTGAGATTTTTTAATTAGCGTAATTAACACTTTCACAATTTAGTAAAAAAATTAATGGTCTTATTTTATTTTGTGCATTATAAAGTTACATTTAAAAGTTAACGAAATTGTAAACAGATTACGTTTACGTAATTACGTATTAGTAACTTCTGGACCGGAGCTCCCTAGTACCAGATCCTTGTTATATTCAACGTAGAGTGGTTCGAATCGCAGACGACCAGTCACTTTCCAACCTGCTTGATTCCCCTCGCGTTTCGTAGAGATGTGGAGTTTCTCTACATCTTCTACAGCATTTACCACGAAGAGTCTTCAGAGGAGTTGTTCGGATTAATTCCTGCAGCTGAGTTTCATTATTGGACGTCAAAGCAGAAACCGGAATCACACCTCGACGTCCGTTGTTTCACAACTGAGCGATTTTTAAGTATTTGCCGCGCACGCATATGGAACTGAAGTATTTCCAAATCAATTCGACTCAGGGTCCTTTAAGAAAAGAGCGTACCAATTCTTAAAAGACCGGAAACATACTTGCGAGTCCTCTGCCAATTGTATTGAAAGATAATACTAAGAAGAATTCTTGACAAGGCAACTTCTTCAGGGAATAAGACATTACATAACTATGCTAAAAACTTGAAGTAATTTCAGCATGTGGCGATGCACCTTTCATGTGAAATGCAAGACCCAAAAGTCGTGGCGTGTGTCAGAAGGCTACTAGAAACAACAAATGATCACGAAAAACATACAGAAATCTGAGGCAATTTTTTAAATTTGTCAAACGCTACAAATATTTTTTTGGTAATAAACCTTTTAATGTTACTGTCAAGTACAGTTAGTCTTCAGGCCATAACTTTCAAGCTCTTCCAACGCTCGAACCACCAGGTCGTAACACGATACTTTAATAATTTAGCTTGATTTTTAAATACACCAAATTGTGAATAAAATTGAAGATGGATTTGAATAATATATCGTTTATCTCAAGAGGAATGAAAGTAAAGTAGAGAATGTCGCGGCCTGATCGAAGAAATAACAAATTTTCTTAAAAGTTGTTGCTCTTCATAAAGATTACAGATTTCTTATTATTTTTTAATCAATATTATTTACATTTGTCCAACTTAAGAACCTTTAAAACACCCAAACTAAATTAAATGGCCATTCCCGGAGTAGACTTTAAAATGCAATCTAATTAAAGATGAATATAGTTTTGTTGAGGCAAAATATCAACATTATTATCTAATATATAAAATTCTCGTGTCACAATGTTCGTTCCCATACTCCTCCAAAATGGCTTGACCGATTCCTATGAAATTTTTTATGCATATTCAGTAGGCCTGAAAATTGGCTAATATCATTAAATTTTCTAACCCTTAAGTGATAAGGGGCGTCTACCCTAAAAAACTTTTTTTATTTTTTCAAAAAAGAAATTGTTTTTATCTTTTTATGATACATCACACAAAAATACACACAACCCCTAATTTTCACCCCTCTACGATCAATCGCTATTTTTTATTATTGATAGTTATTTTTATTCAACTAAAAAAATGATTCCTAGAAATAATATACATGGCAAAACGTTTGTATACATACATAAAAAATTAAGAGTAGATGTATATCTGATATAAAAAGTATGCACATCATGCTAAAATATGCACAGTAATACAATAAAGTGTTAAACATTCTAATCAATAATGTCTAAAGACTTCCTCTACATGTTTAAACATTTCATTGCAAGATTTTTCTTAGTTCCAACAAAAGCTAATGCGAGTTTAAAACCTAAACGAACGGCCTCACAAATCCATCAGATTTACAGTTTCAAAATTCACGTCAGCCGTCATTGTCGCGAGATGATTTATACGGATAATTTCGTTCTTGAGTTACAATTTTCTCACGTTTCGCGATGTTTATTGCTCCGTATTTTAATACAATACTTAGTAATGGCTGGTGTACACGTGGCCGCGTTTAAGAATGATCATTTTAAAACCTATATATGGGAAAAAAACCCTAAATATATTCAGTCCAAAACGCATATCGTATAACCTACTAGCTGACCCGACAAACGTTTCTTTTGCCAAGGATATTATTGCTAGGATTTTTTTTTAACTTCAATAAAAATATCTATCTACTATAATAAAAAAATAGGGGTTGTAGAGGGGTATTAAGGGTAAGGGTTTAAGGGTTGTATGTATTTTTGTATGCTGTATGAAAAAAAAAAACACAGTTTTGTCTGAAAAATAAAAATGTAGGAGGACGACATAGGGGTTCTCAGACTTACTGAATAAGCATAAAAAATTTCATAAGAATCGGTAGAGCCGTTTCGGAGGAGTATGGGAACGAACATTGTGACACGAGAATTTTATATATGTATTAGATATAATATTATGTATTGTTTAACCTACATATAACAGATTGTGTAACCTTTCAATAATAATCCATAACATCATGATTATATTTTTTTCTGTATTCGTCTAATTATGTGATCAGCTTTCTGCTCTTGTCGTTCGAATTTTTTGCCGGAAAGGGAGCCCACGATATCTGACTTCATTATCAGTCAAATTGAATGCGTGATAAAACTTAAGAAGTGGTAATAATAGGCTAAATGATTTTAAAGTTTCTAAAGTGCCGATTTTCATGAGTTTCTGTTTAAAAAATAGTTTAATGCAGCTATCAAATTTTATTTATTTAAAATTCGTTACAGTAATACAGAAATACAGAACAAAAAAAATAATTAAATAAAAAGAAAGGTAACTTGCGGCCTTATCGCTTTCGAGCCATCTCTTCCAGGAAACCACTGTATTTTAGTTATTGCATAAGTTTTTAAAGGCGTATTCAATCGACTGTAATTATACCCTTGTAATAAAATATACAGTTTAAACAATACACCTGTTGCAATTTAATAAATAAGTGTTTATTTGATTCAACAGTTTTATTAATAGTACTTTTAAGTTAAAACACGTTTTAAATCATACTCCAAAATGAGGCTTTTAACGTAAATCGTCCGATATAGTCTATATTACTGTCTAGCATGTATGTGCATTTGCCTTAAGAGGAACTAAAGCAATGATATGAGGTGTACAATAACGTTAAGTATTAAACGAATGTGGAAGAACGGTAAATATTAAATTCCGTTATAAATATATTTTGAAGTTTGGAATTGTTCAATTCGTATGAATTGTATTTTAGAGGATTAAATATTGTAAAATTAAATAACGTATTAATGATAACAGTTATTTTATATCGATCGATACGGAACGATAAGAAGATAAGTACGGAGAGAGAACAGAGTAAGCGCTGAGTACGTCTCTGAAAATACCCCGAGTCTCCAATTATTTTATGTCACTTCAATGAACATGATCTCCAATGGAAGATACATTTTTTATTTAAAACAGTTCAAGTATGTAATTCGTTGTTCAATGTTCGGATAAATTTAGTGTTCAAGAATAGACCTAATGGTACACTTATTAATTAATTAGTATACCACATCATACATACTGTATCTACGGTATATGTTACAAAGTCTTTTATCTAAAATATATGACAATATACAATAAAATATATAAAAAATACAATAAAAATACCAGAAATTTTTGTTAAGCAGAAAAAAAAGCAAATTTGCGGATTATATAAGCAGTTAAACCCATTTATTTCTAATAACTTCTTATTGTAGGTAATACCATTGTATAGTAGTATATGGTGATACTAATAGAACGTTCTAAATATACGTCAGAAAATATTTGGTAAAGCCATAAATAATGTCCTGCAGAATATATCTGTCTTACAAAGTACATTATCGCTAAAATTGAGGTCATATCAGTGTACCTGACCAGTAATATCGATTACGATAATGCACACGTCATTTCTATCATTACAAAAATCATTGATATGGTAAATGATTTCAAAACTTATTTAGGTCCATTGTCCAATTGTTTGTATAGGCTACAATTAGATTGAGCAATCATTTCGAATTAACACTTTCAGCTGTTTTCGCTTTGTGCGCATTCGTTTTATTCCGAATCGATTGTCCGTTGTGGTAACTCGACGACAATAAATCATTAAGTTTTCGGCGCGTGAGTCAGGTGTTGTGTAATAGTCCCCGCTCGAACAGAAACAGCCCCCGGGCGGCGACCCTTCTGTGGACGCATTCGGTGGCGCGAACATTCGTGGCACGTCCTTTGTTGACCGTTTTGTTTTGGAGTGCCATCCGGTTCCTGATGGCTGGGGGGAGGGAGGGACAGGTGAGCGCAGGTATCGCGCCGCTCGGCAGTCAGTCCACTTCGACGCGCCGGCCTGCGCGTGCGCCTGGTCCTCATAAATACTGTTAAATATGGAAATGGCGAGTCAGTCGGTGACAGGTGCGCGGCCGCGGCATTCGTGCACGTGTGCTGTTTGTGAGTGCGCCGGCGCTTTCTCCACAATCTTTATCATGGGTGAGTTTAATTCAGCTATCGTTTGGCATCTGCCGTTTCCGACAGCTGCTATTTTTTTAATACACCTTTAGTTGCTAGAGCCCTCGCTTCTAATACAATTCGAGTAGTTTTGCTGGTTCTCACGGGTGACGCATTTCGCGTGTTGCTGCGACTCGAGTAAACATTGGCTGGTTAGCGTTATCAATTCCACGCATGCGTATCGATGATACTTATCTTTCGCCGGATCTAGGTCATTGTTCCATTGTATTTTAGGCCCTGTACAACTAAACAATCCTATTTCTTCTAAGAGCGAAAGAAATGGAGTGAAAAATTATGTGGATAGGAAAAAACTTAATGTTAATAAAAGGTTTAATACCATTCAAGCAAAACATGAGGTAAAGTAAATTATTAAAGTAAAATAAGCAAAAAAATGTTGTTATCGGCAAAAAATAGTCGCATGACGTAGCATATTGCAACAGCAAGCCAGTTGGTAACATAGACTAAGTAAAAATAAAGAATAGTTTAAAGTACGCTTTGTAGGTTAAAATTACACGTAGAGTTGTGGTTGGGAATAAAAAGTAATTGGATATCGAAATTGTAATTTGTGAAGACAATTTGCAAGAAATTTGTTTAAAATTATTGTGAGCACGTGGTTATGTGACTAACATTTCGTGACGATTCAAAAACAACCTCATTTAACCTTCAGTTAAAATAACTATTAGAACACAATGTGCTTACAAAAGTGATTCGGTTGGAAATTTACGCAACAATTTTAAACTAAAATCTAAAGAATAAGTTTACATATTTAGTTTTTTTGTTTCTATGTGCTATTCTATATAAATTATCTATTGATCCTATCGTTTATTGTCTTTGAGAACACGATAACAGCTTTTAATCCAGTGTAATTATAAAAATCGCGTGATAAAACAATCAAAATCGGATCGTGCTACAAAAATAATGTCTAACTCTACTCAGATAAACTTAATGGATCAAAGAAATAAAAGAGCAAGGCACATGCCATCATAAATGCATTCCATTACTGGCTATTTTTAGTTTTTCTCTTATAGCAAATGACATTGACAAAGATGAATCTTTCTTTGGACTTTTGAACTCTAGCATTACCATACACAAGGACACGTCGCGCGTTGTTAAGTCATTACCATTTGACTAGAAACATTTTCTTGGTAACGTTGGTATTATGAAAACACTCATTTTAACATAATTTCGGATCTTCTGAACAATACATTCCTTTTTAACGGGACTATAGTCCACTTCGTACCTGAACTTTGAGTGAGTTCGTGAGTTTAGTTAAAGAAATACTGAATGCAATAAATACATTATTAAGTATTAATTAAAAGGCAACTTATTACTTTCACGCCGCTGAAAGAGCGAGAATAGGTATTTGTATATCTATATTTCAACTGGGTTTATAATTTGAGTTACGGTTATTGTAACACAGATGGTTAGTTAACACGGATGGATACTTCATCGTGGTTAATTTGTTCAGCATAAAGTAATAACTGACTCACTAGAAGTTAGGAAGATAATATACGTAGTGTTCATACATCTATCTAAAAAATAAATAGAACAGAACTTGTTTTAATAGAGACCACGGCCCGACAGCACGTCTCATTGCGGCATCCGAGATTTCTAATCGATACGGCAGCGTCACGCGCTGTGTCCTCTCGGTGGAACGAATCGCGGTGATAAGCATCAACTGCCCATGGACACTGGTCTATGGCTAGGGTTGAGCCGTGGGGTCTGTATGTTTCCTTAGATTTAACATTAAAACTTTTGAGTCGTCGACTGTCTACCACCATGGTTCTATAACCGACCTTAGTGAGGAGTTTACTGTGATTTGATATTGAATGAAGAAAGAAGACAATAGTTTATTTTCTTCATTCAACATGTCTGGATTATAGAGAATTTCGTTTGGTTTTTGAATTATAAGTTATCAAAAATCTATAACTAAGATTGTAATGTATTTAAATTTTGATATCTTTAATATAACATGTACGATTTTAACAATTTAGAATTGCCGGAAAGAAGCAACTTAAAACAGTGTGGACAGCCCTATTATTAAAGATATAAAAAAGTTCGTCCGCGACAAATCGAAGTTGCAATACGATGACTCGACAAGCGCATTGTTCCCAGACTCAGCGGGAGCGATCCAATTCCTCATTATTAATGTTTATCTTCAACTCAATATTCCATCAAATTAATCTAATTTCATCTGTTTATTGTTGTTATAATTATTACTCATTTAAATTAATCTAATGATCTGTAACAAAGGTTGACTCTACTATTTGAAATTTTCTCTTTTAGCGCTCTCTTGGTAATGAACTGAAGTAAAAACTTTAATACCCGACTGTATAAGGATTTAATGACGCGCTTCAAATGTATAATTTCGTCACAATTACAAAATAAAACATCTAAGTACGCTTAAGATGTGTATGGGCGTTGTAATAAGCACATAATATATTTAAAGATGTTTCATAAGATTACTGAAGGTGGGAACAGACGCTGTAGGCGGGGCGATCCAAATACCAAGTACATCGGCCTCATAACCTTTCTTCACAAGATCATTGTCAATGTAATATGAGTAATGAAACTTCAATTCGAAATTATGTGCTACTAAAATAGTGTTCGCATCAGATAACTCAGTACCTACTTTCGTTTCGGATCCGATTTGTGTTCGAACTTTGTCTACATGTTATTTGTATCTGTGTGCATTAGATTTTAATATTTTTACAATAGATTTACCTTTCTAGTTATTGATTTAAATTAATCAAAATGAATCTGTATCAAGAAGATTATTAGAATTTTCCAAAAATTATTCTCCAAGTCGCGGCACGAATTTCAAATTTCTAATTCGTCAATTTTCACGTTATTGTTGTATGACGAATCTAGATTGTTCTCAAAACTTGAAGCATGAAATTGTGTGCACGAGGCGTATCGGCGATTTGCGTCAGTTTTTTATCAGAGTCACGACAGCTCGGATTCCTCGACCAATCGCCGCCTAGAAACGGTGTAATTGGGAGAAACTTGGCGCAAATGCCCGACAAAATCGACCAATTTTGTAGAACTCCTAAAATGCTGTACATTCACTGCACGCTAAACAATGCTTTCAAAAAGCGAGGTCTTTTCTAAATGGTTCTAATTACACGGTCGTTCGATAAAGAATTGAAATGGCCCTTTTGAGAAATGATTTGAGCGGTTATCATCTACATCGTTCAGATGTCTGATGTCTGCATTGTCACACTAACAAATTTATGACCGTTCTTAAGTCAAGACTTCTTTAATATCAGTAAGTTCCAACTTATATATATAAGCTCTAGAATAGCAGTTTCTATCGTTTATCAACTCAATAAGAAGAGACACAAGCACCAAACGAAGCCTGTTAAAAATAACAAGACACCATTGCTTAAAGCTCTTTAGCTTTTTCAAATATTGTATCTAATTGTTAAAGTGAAAGGCAACGGGAATATGTTTATCATTTAACAACTTTAATAAGAATTTAACTGTTATTTAACGAGCCTGAACACGAAGGCAATTTAACCAATTCGCGTTGTAAGCTCTTTAATCACGAGAACAATAAAATAGCGCGAAGCAAAACCACTAGGCTGGAAAAGATAACGTTGTGAGCGGAAAAATAGAGCTACGACCCGTTGAGATAGCGTTACGATCTCGAACACTGAACGTGAAGACAGTAATCACAGTAAACGTTCAATATTAAAACAGTATATTTATACAAATGTATACCAGAGAATGCCAGGAAATGTCTTCAAAATTATTTGTTAGCAATTCTCTTGAATCTTCAAAGAGACTTATTTAAAAAACGTTAGGTATTTTGTTATTTTAGTGTTTAGTAACTAATAGGAGCTCTCGCTTGTTTGCTTCAGTGTGTGACTTCAGCCGGAATTCGAACCTACGACAGCTACAGTGTACTGTGCAATAGACTTCTGCCTGTGCGTTTTTAACACTCGATTCCACGTTGAAGTAAAACATGAGGAAACTGGCATACATTAGACCCAAAAAAGTCTACGACTTTCGTCGTATTATAAATAGAAAATTATCACGAAATATTGAGCTTAAAAGATACAACCTTAGATGCGTCACTAGTTTTTCTCTGGCTTATTTTAGACGTAAGAATATCTTAAAGTAAAATACCTATTTAATAGAATTACTAACTTTTATAATTATTTAGATTTAGTTACACAAATATCCAATGTCTTCACTCACACTCGCTGTCTTCAACGTACCTCTATCGCATCCGGCAATATTATGATCAAAATAATCCCTCTCAATACGGGTAACTTTTGTAAAATTATTGAATGATAAATTCTTAATAAAACTGGTGAAATTTATGTGGTTGGATGTAAACGTCCTATCACCATTTATCAAAATAATCACTTCCAGTTAGTAAAGCCATCGTTCTATTAATCTTAGGATATTATATAGGTTTCAAGTAATTACCTAGTAGTCGACAGTCTAGGAAAGCGTGGGCCTACCAGCTTCGTTCAGTAATGTTAGCTTTTCATCCTATGGCTAATAGAACAACGCCCATTTTGAGAACGACAAATAACATGATTTTCTCTTAAGCAATTTGTTTGGAGCTTACAATTTTAAGTAATGTCTTGATGTATAATATCGTAATCCAATTAAAACAATTATAGTTTAAAATAAGTCAGGGTTTTAATAATACGAATTGTAGGTGAATTCTAAAAGTACCTGTTTAACGTTTTAGTGGCCTTGTTCCTGCGTACCAGACTTGTAATCGTGCTTTGTTTCGTTCCTCGCATCATAAACCCAGTTTTGTATCGCGCAGCCCGGACATACAACGACCAATTTTTAAGAATTGACTTGTTTTGGTTGAATATGGTTAAAGGAGTGTTCAGAATATCCATAGCCCAAAATCCATGCATCATGAGCATACCCCACATACACATCTTCACGTACTTACCCATATAAATTACGCGTCACGTTGTTTGTCCGCTATGGACTCCTAAACTACTTAACAAATTTCAATCAAATTTGCACACCGTGTGCAGTTTGATCTAACTTAAAAGATAGGATAGCTATCTTAATTTATACCCGCAATAGTATTTTATTGCAAATTATTTGTTTATTATTTGACAGTCACAATTCTAACAGATGGCACTGTGTTGAAAGTACCAACGTTTCACATAAGCTACCATTTAATGGAATCACCACCAATAAAGAATGGTGTTCTTCTACCTTTTCCCTTGAATAGTTTACTTCTATGTAATATAACAAAAACCTTAGCCACAGCAACGCTTGGCCGAGTCTACTAGTTATTATATATATTTTTTGTTAAAAGTAGGATAACGAAATAAATAACATACAACTGTTTAATAAATGTCTGATTAATACTGTAACAGATGCAGAGTGTTGATTGTATATTGTTTATAATCTATGGTATTCTAAAAGTATGAAAAATAATTTTAAGTTTCCACTTTGCTTAAATAACCTTAAAGTATTTTAAAATAAAGACATTACATTAATCATTTAAACAAACTCAAACAAAATGTCCGAATGACGCATTTGACATTCACCGATGACAGCCATTAAAGGGTCAAGCAAGGCTCGGTCTGGGCAGTGATTTAAAGCCCTAAGTTATTGCCCCTTTTATTGCCTTACTAGCCACCACACACGCTAATGCATGTAAAATATTTTATTCGATCTTTTATATTAAGACTGCACGATTAGTGTTTTATTTATTGTCTGATCAATTCGAATTTTTTTTTTTTTTATGGCCTGGTAACGTAAATTTGGACACTAAGTATTTTGCATAGATAAAAAGTTACGTGGAAAATGGACGTGTAATTACGCTTGTATTTGAATGAAAATATTGAAAAATCTTAAGCCTGTGGAAAATGTCAAATATATTCACGTAGAATTTATTAAAACAAATAAGCCAGGTCCAAGAATAATTCTTAAAATTTAACTGTCGATAAAAAAAATTAAAGTAAAAATTGAAATATCCATTCAGGGTCCAAACGCTAACTTATCGTTGTTCTCAGTTTTAACATAGATGTTTCTGGAAATGTTAATTTTCATTTTGTAGAGTAATTGCTTAATTTGAAACCATATTATGTCGGAACACATAAGTTAAATAAAATGGTTTGTCTCGTAAATCAACCGATAGGGCTATAAATTCTTGTAAACTGTCCGTAAATGTATTGTGATAAGTTTGTAATTTGTGTATTCATGATTTGTTCATTTTTCAAAATTTACTGCTTCAGTGTTGGCCTCATAGTTTAATCGTGCAATTCCTGAGATATTTTTTTACAGCACAGATGCCAAACAATCACTATTATATATACTATATTACATACTACCTTAAACGACTTACAAATTTTATTTACACTTAAAAGTAAAAATTACATTCATCTCTCAGTCTTTCCAAACCTGTCACAAATATATCCAGTTCTGGTGCAAATCCGACGAAACGGTTAAGCTGCGACATCAGTGCATTCGTGAGGATACACTACATTAAAAAAATCTATAAACCAGATAAAATATATTGTTTTATTACAAAAATTTAGTATTTAGTTTATTCAGAGGAAGACTTAGCGTGAACATGAGTCCCAAAACATATTAGGTTTTTTTGGACACACACGTAGCGCTCAGTCCCGTTTCTAAATATCATCCTTGGATGTAGATCAAGTATTAGCTAATTTTCAAACTTAACATTATTTTTTCAAATATTAGTCATAACATAAACCACGTAAGAACTGTGTACCCGAAAGTGGTCCTTGGGGTACTCCCCAACAGTCTTAAGATTCTGTAACGCTGTGTTTTGTTTTAAATATATAGATTATTATTTTATTATTTTGTTTAAAGGGACAAAAACCTTTTCGTATATGAATCTTTTCGTAAGCGTCATTTCCCGCTAAAGGCATGTTTCATAACACTGTGTGAAGCAGACCTTGAGACAAAATACAAGTCTGTAGACACGAAGGCATGTAATTTTAGTATGCAGTAATAAACGTTAGCTCCCCTATAAAAATTTTAACGTGTATTAGGTAAAACGAAACCTGTTTTAAGTCAACTGAAGTATTGTATAACATCGTGAGAGCCGGCAATTTCCGTCCGGCCACAGCCAAGGCTGACCGCAATACTGACAATTTATTATACAACCTCCCCGTATGACTCATTACGATAAAAAATTCAAAATTAGAATCCTAATAAAGTAATTACATTTCAGTTAAGCCATATCATTGTTGACGGACAAACACGGAAAATTCTACAATTAACTGAATACTACTGTTAAGATAGTCGTTTCTTGTAATGGATTTGTTCGTATATCAATTCATGAGATCTTGCGTGATGGTAAATTTATGTAAGGGAAATGACTTAAATGCATTATAAAATAAAGTCTACATAGATTTGTATTTTTTCCTTACAGTTTTTGCATTTTAATGCGGGTATATCATAAACTCTTTTGCTTGATTTATAATTTGATACATTTTAGTCTATAGTTATTTTGGGCTGGCGATCTAAGTAAGTTGTTGCCCCACATATTTTTATGGTGCCACTGGCGGTATTGTTATGTACCGGGTTGCGCAGCTCCCTCAAAAATGGTTGAGCTGCATGAGCTATTCGGGGCATGCTTGCCGTCTGCTGGCACAGGCTTGCTCAGATCGATCTGGTTCTTTCTTCCAAAGACCAGTCCAGTAAATACTCTGCATTTGTTTACACCAATTTATTAATTTATTATTGTATTATCTGGACTATAAAAGAGACTAAGACCCCCGAGTTTGTTTCGACATTTCTTCTCAGGGCAGTCAGTTAGGAAATGTCGACTTCATCTAGCTTAGGAAGACATTGTAAAAGTGATTTATATAGTCCTACTTGCAAGAATAAACTATTTCATTTCATTAATAAATGAGAAAATATTAAACTAATCTAAAACTACTTTATTGCATAGACAAAAATACAGTTCAGTACTAGTTATATAAAGACGAGATATCAAAAGCACAGAGCACCAGTTTTAACACAGCTATACAACCTACATGCGTTAATGCTGAATCATTGAAAAAAACTAAAATTACATTTTATTTGGCAACATTCAAGGTAGTAATTTAGTTGTGTTCACTCTCTTATTTCAGCGATATAAGCAAGACAGCAAATTTAACTGTAATGAATAAGTAAAGCGCTCCCACGCCATTTTTATAATTTTTTACTTAGTTGTGCATGAATATTAATTTTGTGTTTAAGCAATTCTAAGGAAAAAGAATCCTACAGTTAACATAAATTATATATTATAACCAAAGACGTACATAATATATACAAAAAGGTGCAAACATTTACGAAGGGAATATATCAAGGATTTTTTTTAAAACATTTAACTAAGTAATACCTGATGTTGTGTTGTGTGATGGTGTGATAGTGAGGGTATGTACAGGATATGTAGTGTGTGCTCATGATGCTGCTGATTTAGCGCTATGGATATTCTTAATACACCTTTTAAGCATATTCCGCGATAGCTTAAACAAGTCACGGCTTAAATAGTGGTTGTTTGTGTTTTATGTACGGGCTGCGCGATACAACACTGCGTTTTTTGCATAGTTGGTGTTGATGTAAAGAACGTGTATATATGGCATTAAATTGACGGTCAGTTTACAAATCGTAGAACAGACGAGAACTTGCAAGAATCTCTACGGATTTTAATATCCAACAAAAATTTCTCTAATATGATATATAATAATGTATTTTATAGGTATATATAATATATAATTAACAGTATTAAATTAAAGTACTTTTAATTCAAAACAGGACAGGGCGGACAATTGACAAAATAAAGAGACGAAGAGAGATGATAATGAATTCAAAATAATATCAATTTCTTGTACTACCATAATTCCATGCTAGTTCTATTTGAACGAAAGCATATTATTATTTAGATTTAGTATTCAGTTGTCACCGATTTTAATGGGCTTAGTGATTACCCGCTTGTTACCGCTAACAATAGTACAGAAGCAACATTAACCAAATAAAGCATATCATTTAGTATGTAAGTGGTGTCAAGAAAGTGGTTCAGTATTACCATATTCCTTAAAAAGATTCGGTGTTGCCAATATAAAGCAATTTACTGAGAAATTATTTATATCTATTTCATAGTTGTGAAATGCTTCTCGATGCTATCAAACAGACATAATTTCCCCGAGAATTTCTATTAAGAATGCCGTAAAAAAATAAACTAAAAATGTGTTTATTTCTTATAATGTAAGATTTGCGAACCCTTTTAAGTAAAAAATACCTGTGTTCCCAATACCATGGTTCTCAGCTGTTACAGAACAAACTCAGTTTTTAAACTGTTTACAACATGCGTGAGTCTTGTGGGTGTGTGGGTGCATGTGAGTGAGTATAATGGAACTACATATTAGGTTTCAGGAGCACCTCCAACTCTGCGTAAGGTGTGTTCATTAGCCAGCCCTTTAACCGTATTAATTAAACAAACAAAACCACAGACAAATAAGTTATTTGCTGGTTTGATAGATTTTTATTAATAGATCACAAACATGCTCAGAATGAAGGAAATTATACTGTCATATTTCGATAATAATTATCAAAACCCATCCGTAGATTGCTTGTTATCAGAATTGCTTTCTAGCAACATATAAAAGGAAATTACATCCACGTATATTTAAAGTGGGCCTCAATTATAATAGAATCATGCGCCATCATGCCGTCCATTCGGATACCGTTATGCCAATGACAGACCACGATTACCGCTTTTTCAAATAGAGAAAATTTTAACCACATTCTCATTTAAATGCTAAGTGATGATGATATTATGGGAGAGGCAAAGGACTTTAGTCCATACAGCCAGGTCTTCTTCTTTTAAATGCTAAGTTTAAAATGATTCTAAATTCAAAGATAAAATAGTTTTCAGTAGCAGTTCGCACACATACAGTCTTGCACTGTTGATACACTTAAACAGTTAGAAGTTTCGTGTATAGAAATAATTTATTTCATTCACACATATCCATTTTATTTAGTAAAACTTAAAGGCTAACATTAGTATCAACTTTAAGAACAAATAAAAATGAAATAGTCTTTGACACACACGTCATACAGTCCACCAATTACAATTAAGAAGACCCTAGAAGCGTTAATATATATAAACCTACGAATTTTTATAGCATATAAACTTACTCTTTATGTAGATGTTTTAGTCTTACTAGATACTAGCTACACGTCAATAGCAATTAATTTCAAAGGAATTTTCCTTTAGTTAAAATTTATAAATAATCATGAATCAAAAATATTTTTCTTCAAGTAAGTTTAAAATACATAAGAATTCTTTGACTATGTACACAAATTCAAAGCAATTAAATATTCATTACTGAAACGCCGAAAGCTAAGCATTTTCGGTCATTAGGGGCATCAAATTTGGGTGTAGTCGTGTCACATAGATTTGTCATAGCTTTCGGCTATAAGAATTTTAAAAATAATAACCGCTTCATTATTATTATCTCACTACAAATCAAAAGAGTTTTTAAAACAGCTCTGTTCTTGCTCGTTCCTTTTACTTCTTATACTAAAAACTTGCTAGAGTCTGTCTGCGGAATATGGGTGAAACCAAATAAATACCGCGGTGAGAAATTTATTGGAAATTGCACATCCGAAGTATAAATAGAATACTGTATGTAAAAAGTACTTTTAGTTTCTTCAAATCTATAAAGATGGGATGGGGTTTGTTGGTTATTTTTAGAATGGTTTCCTTAATCTGTGGAGGTGAGAATAACAGACTAAACTATGGAAGGCCATTGTGATTTCTAAAACGTATAGCTAGTCTGTGACTTGACAGTTGACATTCAAGTAGGCCATAGAAGCGTCAATATATAACTACGAAATTCCACATATAAAAACTTATGATTCACAAACTTTTCTCACGTATCAATGACGGTCTAATTGCCGTAGTATAATAATCACAATTAAATTTGATAGTAACGTTTGTTCGGAAGCTGTAATTTCATGTATTGGATAACGTCAAACCGAATACAATGGAATGATTATTCAAAATTTCGTGAGACTCGCCACTTCAGAAAATACTCAAAATTTAAAAGGAAACAAAAAATAACTTGGATTCGCATTTCGAAATTTAAACTCTTTGTCTATGTATTAATTTTATTTGTATTTCACACAATAAAGCCATTTTATTTCCATATCCTTAATTTATTTTCAAATGTGGTTAGTATTTACACCTAAATGATAGTAGTAAAATGTTAGTCACCTGTGGACGTTGATCCCTCTAGGGTGAAAGCCTCCTCCAACCATTTTCAGATGTCTTTATCTTTGCCAACAGTCTGCAAGTCTTTTCTTCCTATTTCTGTCAAGTCATCAGTCCACCTTCTTTTGGGCCCGGGTGTTCCCTTCCATTAAAGTCACATAAAGTATATTAAACTTGAAACGTCCAAATTTCATTAAATACATAGTTGTAGTAACAGTAAATATAGCATTAACGAGATCCAAACTCCAAAAAATGCTTCACTGTTAATATTTTTCCTAATTTTGAAGCAATATTAAGAACTTTTCAATTTTTATGAATGAGATTAAAAATGCCTTAAAGGTTGACGAGCTTAAAAGCTTTAAAGCCAAAGGTCAATGACCTCCCCTCCCCCTTTACACCCTCTAAGTACTCGTTATTAGCTTGCGGTATAAAAAGCAACTTGAATATAATGACATTTAAACGATCTGCGGTGACGTCTCTCTGGGATAGAAAATTGTTGTTTGGCCCGGGTGAATTTAGGTAATCCGTCTATTGTTTATCTCCTAAGTCCTAACTTTTTCATGATCATTTTTCAATGTAATAGGCAAGTAGGTGACCAGTCCTGTGCTACACACGCCGTCGACTTTTTGCCTCTAAGACATGTCGGTTTCCTCACGATGTTTTTCCTTTAACATTCGAGCGAATGTTACATGCGCACGTAGAAAGTCCATTGGTGCACAGCCGTAGATCGAACCTACGACATCAGCCAACTCGTTTGCCTCCTGTCCCATAAAAAAATCTTGGTTACGGGTTGAATGTAGTCTTCCTATTTTTTTAAATAACTAGCTAATACAATACTACATACTGCGTTGTATGATTGCTTACCCTCAATTAATGATTATGTACATTTCGTCTCAACTAGTAGGAAAATTATTACAGTAAATAGCTAAAAACTAAAATGTTGAAGAAATGTTTAAGTTAACAAGGAATGCGTCTAAAATTCCCTTCCCATGGTTTCTGTGCCCGTGGGAAACATTGCTTGCATTCATTTTTTGACTCCGGCAAAATCACACGAGAATCTAAAAATAATTGTGTAATGACACGATCTTTTAAAAGCTTTTTAAGCTTTCTTCCGAGGTAAATATTGATTTCTCGATTAATTTTTATGTGTGAAAGTTTAATGTACGATTTTTCGATCAGGTTTACGAAATTTCGGAGAATTTCAATTGTTAGCCGATTAAATACATTAAAGTTAATACAAGATTACATTACGTTTAATAAACGCATTTAATGAAAAATACTTAGTCTAATTGCACCGTTTGAAATAAAATACTCACTTTTCATCAAACTCAAACTCAAAATCTTTATTCATGTAGGTAAACAAGTACACTTATGAATTGTCAAGTTAAATTAATTGTAAATTTACATTTACTACCAGATCGCAAGTCGTAGAGCGTGTAAGAAGAACTGGCAAAAAACTTTCCGCCACTCTTTTTAATCGCCAAGTATTGTCATACAAATTGTTTGAACTGCAGCAAATCAATCACAGCGTTAATACCATTAGATATAAAGAAACGAAAGAGTTGACTTGAAAGAGATGAGGAATAATGCTGTTTTTATAAACACTGTTTTTAACGTTTCTTTTTCATTATAAAAAAACGTTTGTTTTTTATAATAAAATTGTGTAGTTTAGTCATCGCGTAAAATAATACGATTTTGTATTTGCTCACAAATAGTCACGAGCTAAATGCGAGAACAATTATATTATCAATATAAAGTATCGCAACAGACTGTGCTCATTATGCCTCGAGGCGAGTGCGATCAGTATTCAGCACTAGTGTTGCAACGTGCCCAGATTTATATTGTTCAATAAATGTATGTATTTGAATGATTAATATTTTCCATTTTCACTATATAACAAAAACAGTTTTTTCCAGTTCAATTCCAAATTCAAATATCGAATGTAACATATTGTTAATTTTTGATACAAAAAAGGTTTATTAAGAAGGAGGATTTAATGTTTAGAAAACGAAATTAAATGTACTTTTTTAGTTCATTTGTTACATGGCGGCTAATGAAACTGGTAACCTCGATGTGTACTGATGTTATAAAAGACAGTTATATTAAAATTAACTAACAAATATATTACTACGTATGGAAACATACATTTTTGCATACAACAGTATTTTCGTCCTATAAAAATGTCCGTAAAATTCCGCACGCAATTCCTTCCATTATATTTAAACTCTCTGAAACAGAAAGCCTGTCATTATATAATATATAACTTATTCCTAACACTGTTAAGCTAAAATATATTTTAGCTCAATTAATTTTTCGAAATACGTCAAGGAAGTGCAATCAATTTCTTATTTATTGAAGCGGAATAGCAATTGCCTTAGATATTTCGAGGTATGAGATACAGGACAGATGATATTTTATTACAGATTGTATCGTGATTTATTTAAATGATAGTTTAATAGTTCTTTTGTTTTTGTTTTAAAGTCTTAATAAAAGGAAACGGATGTGAAATTAAAATATCATAAGATTTATCTTTTTTCAATTATATCTGCATGGAATTTCTATTTATTACATTTCACTAATTAATAATTGTTTTATTTCAATACGGTTTTATATTTTAAGTTTAAATTTCAATTTGTAAGTACGATGACAAGCATGCAATTTTAAAAGAAATTACCTATTCAAAATGGCGTAATAGCAAATACCTTCAATTGGCCATATTTTGTCATAACTTATAACTGTTTCCTTTTTTTTTATCTTTCACACTCTTTATAATTTGGGTATATAGCATATTTTAACTTAAGTTGGGTCATATGAAGTTAACTTTGGCTATTTGCTAATTGGTTGCTTATGCTTAATGTTTTGTGGACTGTTGATTGTTATTGTTAGTGAACTCATAGTTTTAGAATGTTTAAGTTTTTGCTGTTGTAGCGAGTATGGCTGTCGTATGTCAAAATCCCAAATTGACATTTGATTTTTGACGCTTGACGGTCGCACGTGTTTGGTTAAGTAGTTTCATGGACATTCATAACTTTTTTTATAAAAGTTATTAACATCATCATTTCTTATAATAATAGTAAACCGTTGTATTGTTGCATGGGTTTCTCATCTTGCTGTAATTATATGTTTTTTTTTAAGAAGATGCCAGTTGGTACTGTGTATTTAATCTGTGAAGAAACTTTTATTCTCAGTTGTTAGCGTAGTAACTTATCTTTATCTGTGTTATTTTCATATCTTTAATTTTATTTCCTTTACTCGTTTTTTATTTATTATTATTATTATTATTTTTTTGAAACTTTAAGATTAGATTTATCGTCTTTGTTATTAAGTGTTTACACTCATAATGGCTGTCAGTGAAGATAGCTTTCAGTCGCCTTCAGCGTCAGCTATATTAGGTAGTTCTAGTTATGAGGCTAGCTTTCTTGATACCTCCTTTTCCCCTTTGAATGTGCATCTGTCTAATTCCTTTGCAGGCCTAACTAAAAACTTCAATGTCGTCCACATCAATGCTCAAAGCGTTCCGGCGCATTTTTCCGATCTGTTTTCATCTTTTCAATACTCTAATATTCACGCCATTCTTATTTCTGAGACTTGGCTTAAACCTAGTCTTCCTTCTACTTACTTTCCCATTCCTGGCTTTCATCTCCTACGGAACGACCGTCTGGGCAGAGTTGGGGGTGGTGTTGCTATTTATTTACGTTCCCATATTCCTTATACTATTCTTAGCAGCTCACCGCAACCCCCTCCAAATGATGCAGTTGAGCATTTGTTACTGGAAATCTCCTTTTCGCATTCTAAATTACTCCTTGGTGTGTTTTATAGTCCCTCTTCGAATGTAGACTATTTTTCCGCCCTTGGTCTGCTTTTAGATAATTTTGTTAATAACTATGATCATACCATTTTAATGGGTGATCTAAATACTTGCTTGTTGAAAAATGACCATCGCTCGCGCAAATTAACATCTACCATCGAATCTTATAATTTAAATATATTACCTTTGAAGGCCACTCATCACTTTCCAGATTCCTCTCCCTCGCTGCTGGATCTCATTTTCGTTTCTAACCCTATCCTGGTGCATAAACATGGCCAAATCCCTGCTGATGCCTTTTCTTACCACGATCTTATCTTCCTTTCCTATAAGTTGCGTCCACCTAAAGTAAAACCTCAAATTCTTATGCTACGTAATTTTAGAGGGATTGATGTAGAGAGTTTATCTGCCGATGCTGCTGAGTTGGACTGGAACTCGGTGTATAGTGAGAGTGATGTTCATAGAAAAGTTGAGCTTTTTAATTCATTGCTAACGCAACTGTATGATGTTCATGCCCCAACAAGGCCAGTAAAAGTGAAACATTTACCTTCTCCATGGTTAACGGATGACATCAAATTAATCATAGAAACTAAAAATCGTGCTAAAGCTAAGCTGAGATTGTGTGATTCTCCTTTGGCGCGTGAGAAATACAAAAAAGTTCGAAATCGATGTAATACTTTGTGCCGTGACGCTCAGCGACGTCATATCCATAAGTCAGTTGAAGGTGGCGACCCTTTCAAAGTATGGAAATTCCTTAAATCACTTGGAATCGGGAAACAACAGAAACAGCCACTTTCTGCTGATTTGAATATTGACCTGCTTAATCAACATTTTTCCTGTCACCCTACTTTTGATCAAAGTATTAAATCTGAAACCATTGCATCTCTTGATTTTTGTCCTACTACGAATATTCCTTCTTTTTCGTTTCAGTCGATTGCGGAAGATGAAGTAGGGAGGAGCATCATGTCTGTCTCGTCCAAAGCCATTGGTTATGATTGCATCGGTCGGGATATGATCCTTCCTATTGTTGACATATTAATTCCGGTACTAGCACACATTTTCAATACTTCTGTTTTTTCTGGTGTTTTCCCTAATATCTGGAAATATGCCCATGTTATTCCTACTCCTAAAATCGCTAACCCAGTTGCCTATTCTGATTTCCGTCCAATTTCTATCCTTCCTTTCCTTTCCAAGGTTCTTGAACGTATTCTTCATCAGCAATTAGCTATCTATCTCAACGAACACTCCCTTCTTAATTCAGTTCAATCCGGTTTTCGTCCTGGGCACAGTACGGCTACTGCACTGACTAAGATTACAGACGACATTAGGCGTGGCATGGATAATAAAAAACTCACTATACTAACTTTGCTTGACTTTAGTAATGCCTTTAATTCGGTAGACATTGATGTTCTTCTTGCTTTGCTCCGTTCTATTAATATGTCCCCTTCTGTGATTAATTGGTTTAAAAGCTATCTAACCGAACGTCAGCAACGAATTAAATTAAGTGATAGCTTTTCCTCTTGGTCTCATGTTTCTGCAGGCGTACCGCAGGGTGGAATCCTTTCTCCTCTTCTCTTTTCGCTATTTATAAATTCTATTACTAATCAACTTTCTTCTAACTCTCATCTTTATGCTGATGATCTTCAAATTTACAACCAGTCTACTTTCAATGAATTGCCGTCTGCTATTCAGACGGCAAACTTAGACTTAGACAAGGTAGTTCAATGGAGTAAGTCGTATGGTCTTAAGATTAACCCTTATAAGAGCCAGTCTATTATCATCGGGAGTGCATCATATATAATGAGAATAAATTGGTCAACTTTACCCCATATTACTATAGATGGTACTGTTGTTCCGTTTTGCTCCACTGTTAGGAACCTGGGCATTACTTTCGATACAACCCTGTCTTGGCAGCCTCAAATTAATGAACTAAGCAGGAGGGTTTTTTCTTCTTCTCACGCTCTTAATAGGTTACGCAATTTTTTACCTATCGCAACTAAAATTTCCCTTGCTCATTCTCTCTTACTTTCTATTCTTGATTACGCTGATGTGTGTTATCCTGATTTAACTGAGATGCAGCTTGATAAGTTAGAGCGCTTACAAAATGTTTGCATCAGGTTCATATTTGGGCTTCGTAAATTTGACCATATTTCGGAGTTCCGAAGAAAGCTTAATTGGCTACCCATTCGATTGAGGCGTAAGATGCACACTTTACAACTTCTCTTTAATGTTCTGTTTGATCCTAAAACTCCTAGTTACTTAAAGCAAAATTTTATGTTTCTCTCTGGCGGTAGTTTTGACTTGCGTTCTCTTGACAACCTAATTCTTGAAACTCCTATCCATAAAACTGAATTCTATCACTCCTCCTTTACTGTGCAAAGTATTCTGCTTTGGAATTCTCTTCCAATTGACATTAGACGAGCTCAGTCCTTAAATTTATTCAAAAAGCTTCTTTTTGATCATTTTCTTTCTGCCTCATAATTAGCTGCCTCTGCTTATATATATTAATTATTGTGACACTGTTAACCTTTTGTATTATATTGTATTTTAATTGTTTGTCTATATATAGTTCTAGTTATTATTATCGTTATTTTTCCTTTAGACTTTACTTTATTTTAGTTATAGTAACGGGTTATTTTGAGTTTTTATTTTTTTGTTAATAATTTTTGCAATTCTTGTACTCTACCCTATGTAGGTGTTTCTTTTTTATTGTTCCACATTAGGGTTGCCTGGAAGAAATCGCTTGTTAGCGATAAGGCCGCCCGTTGCCTTATAACTTTTGTAACATGTTTTTTTTTTGTATTTTTGTTATGTGTATGTTTGTAAGGTAATAAAGCATAAATAAATAAATAAATAAATACATGGTACAACAGAATATATTTATAAACAACCATAGACAATAAATTTATCATTTATTTTCGACTATGACAATTCAAAAACGCGGCAATCCTTCGTGACGTAGCGTTATGCGACACTGCTCTTTCCATGAATTCGATCATTCCTCCGCCCCCATCTATTCCATGTACAACGGTTAATTTGACAGTTTTTATTGCTTATTCCGTGTACAGGTGCGGTAATGAATTTTAAATAGGCGTTACGTTCGTGAGGAATTTTTACCGCCCTATTTCTCATCGTTTACAAGCTCAAGGTAATTTGTCATTAGCAATTAACAAGTTATTATTGCTGAACGGAATTGATACGTTTAAATTTTATTATATAATAATTATGTAAAAGGTCACCACCAGAGATAGCAGAGTCATAAAGGACTCGAAATATCGAATTATAAGAATAATAAGGTTTTAATTTTTTAACACAATTTTGGTCGAAAAATTGGCCATGGTTACGTATTACTGTCTATAACACAAATTATAGCAAACCAACAATCTTCAGCATACTTTCAATCTTTGAAAATAAACGAAATGGTATGATGTTATTATATTTGATGCCTTTGCAAATCGTCGATCAAAGTACAATCGAACAAACTTTTGCTTATATTTATTTTGTCGAACTAAAGCATTTGCAAGCATTTACATATTAATTGCTTCTACATCACTTTTAATTCACTAGTCAACGAATGATTTTCTTAATTTTTACTTCACTTGAACTAATTAATATATCTTTAATGGCGAGTAATAAATGTAATTAAATTAAACCGGTGACCCCAGAGCTGGTGCTTTCCTCGCTCAACGAATAAGTATCACAATACAGCGAGGAAATGCTGCTAGCGTCAATGGCACACTGCCACAAGGACCTAACTCTTTAAATTGAATTTTCTATTTATTAATTGTTTATTTATTATTATTACTAAGTAGGTTTAGTGTATTGTAAATAATGTATTTTTGTGTGTTTAGAATAAATAAGTAATACATTAATAACATATTTATTTTGTTAAAAATTAAGAAACACAGTCGTATTTCTGTACAATTTGTATGGTTTACTACACGAATACTATTTGAACGTTGTATTCGTGTCGACTGCTCGAGATTACAAATATATATTATTAACTGAAAAAACATTTTATATAAATATAATATTATATTTTTGAAGTGACAACGTCTTATAATTCGATGGCGCCTGCACGGACGAAAAAACATGACTCATGCGGCGTTACCTCGCTCTGAGGCGTTCCATTTAAAATTGACATGATTGTATTTATGCGGACAAATAAATGTAACTTGATCAATTCAATTGTGATTTCCATTTACCTCCTTCATACAAAATACCTATCAAACAATTTTTTTTTTAAATGCAACCATTCCATCAATATTTTCTTATGACGTTGTCACGTTCAACTATCGTCAGTAAACAGACTTTACAGACAACCGATTTTTTCATATGTTTTTTGTTTAGCGTTAATACGCTAAAGTTACCGCAATTTTAATAACGAAGATTTAATTTTATTTACTCAATACGTTATATTTTTAAGTATTACAACGATGCTTAAACAGTTGCAGAGGTTTTAATACTCAACTGATTCGCTAAGAGCTTTAATTTTACGACCATCAAAAGTATTTTGTCGAATCTGTATTATTAAATTTCAATTTCCGAAATGTTCTGCTTATGAAGTGCCTACATTTATAAAATAATCAATTCATATTAAATAGTATATGGAGTCGGAATTAGTAACAGACCGAAATGCGTGAACTGAGTCTGAGACATCATGGAACTTTACGATCTAGCCTAACTTAAGACTAATAAGTAATTTAAGTCTAACCTAATTTACTAATACGGATTTTTAACATAAGAAAGTGTCTAATAACACTACTTACAGTCTCTATAAAGGGAAAGACACTCTGTTTAGTTTTTACTTTAGCACTTAAGACTAACGTGCATTAAGACTAATTCACTAATTCAAATGTTTTTTTTTCTCTGGTATGTTTATAAATACAATTATAGATTTTATGACTATTGAACAGAATACTCGAAAATTTGTTTTTTTTGTAATAGCAATCTCGAACAAAGTCTTATGTTTATTTATTAATATACACTAAAAGCTAAGGCGACAACATGTTTTGTGGTGTGGAAATAAAATCTATTCACTTATCTGTAAATTTTCGCCAGTTTTCCTCATGTTTTCCGCGATAAGACCAATTATATGTAATAACTAAAAATAATTTGCATTACAATGTAGGTAATATATCGGACCTAAAATGACACTACAAAAAGTCGACGGCGTGTGTCAGACACTGGAGGCTGATCACCTACTTGCCTATTAGATTTAAAAATGATCATGAAACAGATTCAGAAATCTGAGGCCAAGACCTAAAGAGGTTGTAGCGCCACTGATTTTTTTTTGGAGTGTGGACTCAATTTCCGCATTTAGACTCTCATTTATTCCGTTGTGCGTAAAGTCCTGGTTAAGCCAGCCTAGCTCCTTCCACAAGCTTCCTGGCTACTTCTATGAAATACTGTAAGATCGAATTAATATAACAAATTTAAGCACGTGTTCTGAGGGTGTACCTGCGGGCTGACATATGCATGAGCAGGTGAGCGCCGGCTGCCCTACCAACTGTCATTTGTAGAATCTTAATACATAGAGAGAATAATGACCGAATCTATTCGAGTTAGATAATTCTTTATTTTTCAACAGCTAAATACTTTTTAGTAAATATTTTATTCCTTTTTTGTAAAGTCAATTAATGTTGTGTGTTATGCTCTGTGTATTTATTTCGTGTTACAGCTTACATAAATTATATACAACAAAATTTCTTTTTCTAAAGATAACCTAATTCGGCTGTGCTGTGTGGTGGTGTGAAAGTGAGGATGTGTTAATTATAATTAATAGGTATTAATGTTAACTTACATTAGATAAGGCAAAGAACCAATTATAGGTCGGCACAGCCTGCCTGATTTTAAGTAATTTAAAATATACTTATTAGTGTTTCAATTGTTTCAGATGAGTACGGCAAAGGAATTTAACATTGTACTTTGATAATATAAGGTAAGCTAGAATAATCCTTTAAATAATCCTCTAATATTATATCAAACTTAAAAAGTAAGACAGATGAAATAATAAGAAATAATGTTCAACAATAGGTTAAGAGGTATCTTTCTGGAATTTTCTGTAAATGTTATACAAATTTTTCGACTTGGCAAGAATTAATTCTTAAAAACCCGGCAACGCACTCTTGAGCCCACTGGCATTGAGTGTTTAGGGGCACTCCGTAAAAAATCAGGCCCATTATTCTATTAAGAAACATAATCTACATGCAACAAATTTATCAGTCTATTACTGAAATAGCATTCTTGTAGATTAATCTCCAAAATGATTCAAAAACAATGACGTTTTAACGACATTTTAAAATATCTAAACACCTTTGACATTAATTTAAAAAAATAGAAATAATTTTGATCGCGAACAAAATTGATTCCCGTTTCACCATACATTTGCGTGGGAAAGCGAGACAATGGTAAGATCAAGTTTGTACTCAAGAAATCGTGAGAGCCGTGGGATTGTTACCGTTTGAATAAAAGCGTTTCTATCGGCTCATGTTTGTAATGAGCTAATCAAGATTTATTTGGATTTAAATATAATATTTGCCCCGCAAAAAAAAAATCCAAAATTCACTTATGTATTGACGCATTTCTATATTGGTATTTATTGATTTTCCAACGCTCAGTATACATGGGTACTTAAAACAAAATACAAGATTTTAAATGATAAAAATGTGCATCTTTGGTAATTTTTTATGGATGCATTTTTCTGTCTCATTTTTGAGTTCAACCTTAAGTTTTCCATAGTAGGAATCGTATTGTGGAGTCATATTTACCTTTTAGTTTTAAATGAATTTAAACTCAACTAATTGATATGTGAAGGAAAAACATCGTGAGGACATGTCAAACTGATGGCTAATTTAAATATAATCTATGAAACAAATATGATTCCCTTCCTTTTGATAAGAAATTTTTAATAATATTCTTAAGAGACACGAAGGTTATGTAATAACTAAAAAAAGTACACGTGCAATATAATCGTGGGAAAAAAACAATTGAGCATCAGTCATCGAGTCATCTATAATTGTTTTACGTAATTGAGTCGTTCATTGAGTTCAGACTTGTAGTCCCGTAAATCAGTCCTTAACTAATGCCGCATTGATTTTAGTCTATCATTTGAATTATTTAATAAGCGACTTACCATGGAAACAAAAAATAAAAACATTTTTATAATTGATGAAATGAAATGCGTTTGTAATGCGTTAGTAAGAAGCAAATGGAGAAAGAAAGCCATGGATATATGGAAAGGGTTGGAGAAGTCCTTTACCCGTGAAGGGGTCCCGAACAATGGTACAGAAGCAAGTTATCTATCTCTCTCTTATATAGTTAGGATATGTCACTTTATCCTGCAGCTGAGTTTCAACATCGGAGGTCAAGGCAAAATACCATCAGTATCACCTTCACGTCCTCGTCGTTCCACTACTGAGCGTTTCTTAAGTCAGTTTTTGCCGCGCACCTCTACTATGTGGAACAGATGCCCACTGAAGTATTTCCGAACCAATTCGACTTAGGATCCTCCAAGAAAAGAGCGTACCAATTCTTGAACCGGCAACGAACTTGTGAACCTTCTGGCAATGTGAGTGTCCTGATACATAAAGAAAAAAAACTAAATAAATCTAAACTATGTATTCAATAGTTGAAATAAATAAACTGTCTTTATTATATTAAAATTGAAGAATGACAAAATGTTACCAACGTTTTCCCCCATTTTGAACATTATGATTGCATGCCCACATCCTACTTCGAACATCCGACCGTGAACTTGGAACTAGTGTGAACGAACTCGATGAAGACTAAAAATCGATTGAGTCACAGTATTTATACAGTGGGGAATTTCAAAGACGCACGTGGGGAAAAACTAGGCATTTATTGCATACTAATTGAAGTACTGATGAACCATAGTTTAATCATTAATTTTCGTAATTAGCTAACATAAATTATATAACAAAAACAATTATAATAAAGATGGACATACAAAAAGGTTCAAACAATTAGAAAAAATAATAATAATTATTAAATACATTTAACTTAGTAATACCTAACTCGGCTGTGTTGTGTGATGGTGTGAAAGTGAGTGTATGTACGTGAGGGTGTGTATGTAGGGTGTGCTAATGATGTAGGTGTTTTAACATTTAAAAATTAAAATTTAACGCTTGTTTACTATGACAAACTAAAACTTTTGTTGTTGAAAATGTGTTGTGGGCATTTCTTCGATAGTATTAGTTTAAGAAAATTTCGATGAACATAAATTTGCTTTAACATATTAATCCCTCAAAAAGTTGCGAGCATATTCAGTTTATACAATTTTAAACTATCATGACCTTGGTCGTGTCAATTACGTCAAATTATTACGATGACTTTGACAGGTTGTCGAACCATCTTTGTCGAACTGTCATGTTGGTCGCCCATGTAATATGTACTAGAGGAAACGTATTTTACTTTATTAACCTACTATAATAATTAATCTGCGCAGACGTGACTGCGCTCTTCGCGTGCTATAAGCAATATTTTCCAGCTTCGCAAATCGTATATCCAGGCATCGACAGTGCCCGTACATCAGTGACCCCAGGCCCTTCTGGTCACGATGCACTGACAGCCAGCCGCGAGAACTAATGACTCTAAAACAAAATGCTAAGTCAATTTAGCGAGCGATTTACAGTTTATTCATTTATTCTATTAACAATGGAGTGTGAAGTCTTTCACGCTATGGCGATAGATTAAATAGAATTATTGACTTGAGAAATAACGGTGTTGTGTTTTGTTTTATATATCAGGAATCAATATATATGAGATCGCGTTTTGGCCAAAACTCACCGACATGCAGAGCATTAAAAAAAATTAAAGGCCGGCAACGGACTCGCGGTGTCAACGCTCTCGCACTCGTGTCTATAAGGTATCACTTAGCATCAGGTGAGCCATTCTGATAAACGAGCTAGGTCTGGATTTTAGTTTTTATATATTTTTTAATCTCTTCGCGTATATGTTTGCCTATAAGGGTCACATTAAATATTGTATTTTATATTCCTTGTATGTATCTGTGTGCGTTGGCAAGCTTTTATTACTACATACGTATATTGTGTAGAAAACGCGCTTAGATAAAATAACTGTAATTATTTAAATTATCGTAATTCCATAATATATTTAGTGAAACGATATACAATTAATAAAGACATTAATATAGAATAATTTATTCGAAATATTAAATAATTTTATTTATCGATATGGTAATTCACGTTTCCCATAGGGTTGCCAGCGATAAAATATTAGCGTTAGAAACGTCATGACCGCGTTCTCACGCTCGGAGATTGCATTGTGATTGATATGTCTGTCTCTTACCGAATTTAATACAATAAAGGGTATTAATCTCAATTAATTGTTTATGAAAGGAATAATGTATGACAACTTAGAGCTTAGAACGGCGAGTTTTGTAATATTTTATATACAATACAAAATAATAATTTTGTTAATGTTTTGACGCTACAATCTGTAGTCCTCAGATTTCTGTATCTGTTTCATGATTTGTCAATATAATAGGCAAGTAGGTGATCAGCTTCCGGTGCCAGACACACTCCGACTTTTTGGCTCTATGGCAAGTTTCTTCACGATGTTTTCCTTCACCGTTCGAATTTTTAATTCCAAATTAGAATTTTAAATAAGAAAGAACGTCCATTGGTGATTTTTGGTTGTAGACTCACCATTCAAATGCAAGCGTTAATTACGACCATAGACAACTTCTATCCACAGACTAAGCGAGGATTGCACGCTAAGTATTGCCAGTAAATATTGTTCATAATCTATGTAACTGGTTCTGTCACTCTCTATAAATCTACTATACTTGCCAATAAATTTGAGTGGAAAGCCTTAGGTTAGAAGAATATTCCCGTTAGAACTTTGTATTCTATCTGTTGGAAGCATTTGCATGCCGAGCGGTGGACTTTGATTAAAGATGCTCCACTTTAATAAAATTAACCGGATATATATTGTTTAGTTTCCCAATCACTTTGAGCAAACCGAAACTCAAAATAACTTTATTCATATAGGTAACAAATTACACTTATAAACGTCAACAGGAAATATATTAAATTGATTCTAAATTTAACATTTACTACCATTTCGCAGACAAGGGCGTAGAGCGGGCAAGAAGAAATGGCAAGAAATTCTCCGCCACTATTTATAATCGCAAAGTTTTGAGTCATACAAATTGTTTGAACTGCAGGAAATCAATCAAAAGGATTTGGATCATTTAAATAATCGTCAAATTTATAAAAAGCTTTATTGATTAATTTACGTTTGAATTTAGTCAGTGATAATACTCTAATTTCGCTTCGGATTTGTTGTAAAAACGAATACTATTTACATGCCCCACCTTAGCTTTTCCAAAATTTTCATACATAGGGGTATGAGCTATTCGCTAATAGAATAAAAACTATTACCAAATTTTAAATTATTTCTTAAATTTTAAAGGTTAAGAAACTGTTAACTAATTATCAATTAATCTTTGGCACGCACGCAATACTGTACAGTTATTTTTTAGTTGGGATTATTCAAAGTAAGCACAAAGTTGATGATTACGCTGTACGAGCGTCATAAAGGTCGGGTTCATAACCTGCCTACATGTTTCTTATAGGGCTGTCAAACATTAGAAATTAAAAAATAACATGTAGTATTTAGTTCATTTAACCGGTGGTTAAGCGGGCATCTCCTGGACGAACGTGTCCTCTAATAGGCTTACTTAACCTCAGGTTGAAGTTACAAATAAAACTAATTTTGAATTGGAAAACTCCTAAGTTCTGGGACTGAATTAAGTGAATTTAATGTTTTTTTTATATTACGCTTTGCTACGAGATTGACAGTACCAGCTGCTTCAATCATTGTTGTCCTAATAAATAAAATATAATATATTCACGGGGTTGTTTGAAAAACTGCTTCAATTTTAATTCTACGTATAGAATAGTTTTTACGTTGATCGAGCATTTGGCGAGTAGGTTTGAATGCCAGAAATGCAAATAAAGTGTGGTTAAAAAACTGCTTCGATATTAATTGTGTTAGATACGATGTTTTATTTACGAAACTGTAATATTTACGTTCATCAAGATTTTGGCGTAGTAGGTTTGAATTGGTCATAAAAATTCTCCTGCTAAGGATTTTGCCAAGTTTGCGGCGAATTTCAAAAATATAAATAATTGTTTATTTGTCTTGAAAGATATTTAATCGCCACAAAATATTTAATATGTCTAAATTTTATACAAAACTGGTATATTTTAAAGTTGGTAACCCTGTAGACATACACACGTGGGAATACTGCTAATGTTGCCATGTTCCCGGAATCATATTAATACGATATTATGATGTCTCACTTATGTTTTTTTTCATCCAGATTTTGAGAAATACACGCATTTAATGTGTACTAATTAGATCAGGATCTTACCGTCATTAATACAAAAGATAGCAGTCGTAACGTCTATGTTGCTATGGTTACGTTTTTCACGTAACCATGGTAACGAGGTATTTATAAACCCGTCAAACTTCGTTTTTTTTTATTAATTCTAATAATGGTTTAATGTGAAATACCATTCGTTTTTGCTACTCGTTGTTGAATATAAAATCGAAATTTATGACTATTTACTTGTGCTAAGATATCTTTCTCTTAATGTGTATATAATAAAGCTATTTATTTACTAACACAACAGTAAATGTACAAAATAAACATGTATTTAAACTGTGAATCATAATTTTGATTACGAATTACTGGAAAGAGTGGGCAGGGTCATTAAATCCCACGTTTTTTTTGATTGACCCGACCTTTTGTGTTATAAATGATTCAACATGCTTTCATTTTATGATTTTAAATTTATAACGTACAAATGTTTGAATAAAGCTACATTATAAATTGTCGTCGATTATATACAGAGAAAATTTTAATAATATATATATTGTATGTTATAGACCTTGCTTCCTGCCGTTTTTTCTATCTGAACCCAATCAGGTTCTAGGTAGAAATTTTATTGCAATACCTCTAAAGAGATCAGTAGTCTGAAATACAATATGGCGACCAAACTACCCCTGTTGGTCGACCTTGATGATTCTGTATTTGAAGCACAATTATAGAAAAAAATTAAGTTCGAAATTCAAACATTACGACGAGAGCGTGATTCTATATTTGAAGCATATTAGAGAATAATTTTAAGTTCGAAATTCAAATATTTACGACGAGAGGGTGATTTTGTATTTGTAAACTATAATAGGCATAAAGTTGAAGCTGTTGCCAAAATATAAAAAAAAAACTATAATAGAATAATTTTAAGTTCGAAATTCAAAAATTACGATCAGAGATTATTAAAAAACAAGTTTATTCTATTACATACAGGTTTAACAAAGTTATATATATCCAATATCTTTTCAAAATGTCATTATTTAGTAATAAAGGAAATTCTTTTGCATTTTGGTATTAGAAATGTACGAGTATAGAAACCTGTCCGCAGGTGTTCAAATCAACCGCAGGATGGGTGTATCCTGGAAAGTCATAATTATTTCCCAAGCGGGTATCGATTTCAGTTCGTTTGAGCGCGAGTCAAGTCCAGTTGACGTATCGGGTTTTACTAGTTGCTCGACTAGACAAAGAGCAGATAGAATTTTATTAGAATTAGAAATATGGCCGAAAAAAAAACCTATATAGTATATGTAGCGAGTCCTGCAATATACAGTCGCTGTAATCACGTCATACCCAATTACAAATTCGACAATTCCTTCAAGAAAAGATCTTACCAATTCTTTAAAGTCCGGCGACGCACTTGCGAGCTTATTGGCAATGTGAGTATTCAAGTGTTGTTAAACGGCGCTGTTTAGTAAAGAGGCCAGGCTATCGACTAAACGGCTAATTAAACGAGTTGGCTGCGACATATTGAAGAATCAATCACATTCTATATATAAAAAAGGGTGCGTGTACTTATATGTACTTTGGCATTATAAAAAATAGTTTTTGATTGCATGCAAATAATTAATTACAATTAAATAATCAAAGACTGGAAAAGGAGTCATTATAGTCAATAAAGTTTAGTAAATATTAATTTAATAAATATTTATTATTATTCTCTTACATTAAGTGTAAAATAAATTCTATTATTATTCGAATGTTGTTTTTAAATAACACACACATTATCATCATCACATACATCTTCCGTGGGCAACTTCATTCTGTTAATTTTGTGTCACGGTGCGCGCGCATCGTAAATTTTCACTCTCATCAATTTTTCATAACGCGCCTAAAGAAGTATAACTTCAAAAATATTTTTTCTATGTCTACGAACATTTCAGCCCACCTAATAGTTCACTGACTCCTACACTATATCTTATCTAAAAGCTTCTTGTAGTAGGAAAAACGGATGCGGGCTTTCCTTTGATAATCAATTTATTCTTATCAACAAGCGGGTATAAGATAAACGAATATTATTTTATTAGAAATTGTGTATGCATTGTTTATAGAACTGAAACGCACTTCATCGAAGTCAAAATCCTTCTTTATAGACAAGCGGAATAATTGTTATATATATACGTATATCAATAATAGAAATAGCAGGATAAGACTGGCAGACTATTTGCAAAGATAGATTCTTTCTTTCTATTTCCACATCTGGAAAGCGTTGGAGGAAGCCTTGGGTTCATGACCACAAAGGACTAACATTTAGCTGTAAGTAAATATATGCTATTATATGCTATATGCTATGTAGTATCATCATACTATATAAAGATTTTGTACGCCTGTACCGGATGTGGAAGTAATAATGCGTACAAGTTTCGTTTCAGTATTGATGTACTGTATAAAATCCCTAATGTATTCTCACGCCTCTCACTATAAGCATCTTCGCAGACACGGTATTTTTGATTTTATTCGCCGTTTCCCTTCGAGTATTTGTACGGCTTTTTACCTTTCTTAGATCCATCTCTAAGAAAGGTAAAGGCCATTGTACCATTAAGAAATTTGGAGTTTGTAAAAGGTTTTTTTAAAGAACGAATAGTTCTGAACGGGTAGGTGATATGGCGGGTTGACAATCTCAATGCCAGAGGGATCGTGAGTGCCTTGCCGCCTTTTAAGAATTGGTACGTTCTTATCTTATCTTATGTAAAATACTTCAGTGGGCAGCTGGTTCCACATAGTGGTGGTGCGTGGCAAAAACTACCTTAAAAATGCTAGACATCAACAAAAGTTTTATTCTGAAACTATTTAAGTATGTATTTTATAAAAGATTTTTTAATCATCTAAATCTATAAAAAGTTTTTGTCTGCGCATACCTTTAGACTCATAATCACCATTTCAAGCATGCTTTGGCCTAAAATCTAAACCATCAAAACGTTTTCTTCTAACTCCCGTTAGCTATTCACGCACTCGAATTCAGTGTGACTAATTATAACGTGTGAAAGACAAGATTTGATTTAATACGAACAATACAAAGTTATATAAATATATGTATTAGTAAAACGTATGGAAAAAAAGAAAGGATACCCACCAGAAACCTGGAATGGAATAAAAGGGATAGCGGGGAAGGTTTGGAAATTGGTGGCCAGGATGAGAGAGAAGTTCAAGAATTTGGTGATTGCCCTTCACTTATCGATCGGATATCGTGTACTGTTAAACATAATGACATGGACCTAATGTAATCCTGATTATGTAGGTAGTACTCCATTAAAGGCTATATTTATTTAAGTCGTATGGTGTATAATAAAAAATAATAATAATTGTATATATATTTCTTTATCACAGAAATTGGTAAATCGTTTTATGGTGGACCAGCCCTGCGATTCTGTAACTCACTCAGCGGTTTTCGCATCGGCGGTCGCTCTGAAATCAGTCGTGAAGCAGTCATTTTATGATTTGGCATTCTAATAAACAATAAACTACAAGCTTCCACCTTTTCAGAATGCCAAATCATAAAATGACTGATTTGAGAGCGACCGGCGATCCGAAAACCGCTGTGTGAGTTTGAAAAGTGAGTTACAGAATCGCAGGGCTGCCCTCTTTATTATCTTCACTAACATTCACTTGTTTCACTTTGGGTAGGCGTGTGTTAATGTTTTTACATTTGCCAGAAATAAAATTGTTATAGATTATCTAAATGGTCGCAATGAAAGCTTAGATTTTTGATCTTACGTGTTCATAATAATTATTGCACGCGAATCTTAATAATAATTCTACGTCATTTAAGACAATAAATTGTATTGATATAATTTACTGACTAAAGTTAACAATTTGTGAAACAAATGATAGATAAGCATTGTTTTAATTAGATTCGTTCGCACTGTACAACACAAAGACCATTGAAACAGTTTAAAAACGTTTTATTAAGTAAATAAATACATCGCTTATTTGTAAAGAAAGTGGTACATTTGGATCGATTAATTATAAAAATGTATGTAAAATAGGAATGCTAATCTCATATTAATTTTATTATGTCATATAATAAGAACATAATGTCATAATAATAAGTTGAGTTATTTAGAATTGTTGTCAAACTTATTGTCTAAACTCGCCCACGGCCCACGCTATAAAGGCACTTTGCCTTTAAAAATTCACTCATACTGATATTCTTGTTAAACTTTGATCTCTATGTAATCCTAAAGTTACTTGACACAAGTCTTTTATAAGGCTTTAATGCTTCTGTAAATAGGCTTACAATTTAATTAGTAAAGTAAAAAATATTCCATAAATTAAATAATATTTGTAATTTCTATGTTCTAATATTTAATGTCATTTGTGATTTTCTTGTGTTTTTAAGATGTGTTAGAACTTATAAATAAATAAACAATACTTATATAATTCGGTGTGTCCAGGCTTCCACGGTAGGTCAGAACCCATGAACTCGAGATTAAGTTTAGTTTCGACTCTAAATCTTACCCCAAAAAAAAACCCTATTAGTGTCAGTCCAACATTATTTGTATATAAATAAAAAAAAACTACTAAAATGGGGAAAAGTTAAACATCTCACCAAATGGTTTGAACTAAAACTAATTTAGATTTCAAAATATAGCAATTACATAATTTATTATACAAGACCAATTATCACTTATAAAATTCTTCGCATACTTAAATAAAATGATATTGAATTTGAGCCGGGAATTAATTAAATGACTTATAATTTTATGTAACTATTAAATTAAGCCGCTTATATCTTGCGTCATCCTTCAGGTTCCAAGGGTTTTTGTTGATTTGTACTCTTATTTTATTTATAGTGTTTAAGCAATAATAAAAGAAAATGGGGTGTCATCTTTTGTTTTAATAACACAATGCTGGCTCTGAGACCCAAAATGTATTATTATTATATTTTTTCTTAATAAGGGAAATTTTATTTCTCAAAAGGTTTCAAGAGGTTTATTTATTTAGATGCGATCTTGTTGGAATAATTAGATATTGTTCACCGACTCCAAAAATCTGAAGAAGGAATACTTTTAGTAATTGATACTCTATATAATATAATACTTTTAGAACTTTTAGTAAAAACAACACGTCGAACGTGGAATTGTTTTTACTAAAAGTTTCTTATTGACAGTTAAATAAACGTATCAAAATTTGCCTAATATATCTGCGTCACGCTTCAGAATCTCTGTAGGATTTTTTGTTGTTTTAATAAATATTCGTCTATGATTTCCGTATGCCCTACAAGATGGCAAGTCTATTCTCCCAAATTCAGCTGATTTACTTCGGGCCAATAGAGCGCGTTGTATAGCTTTTTAATAGACCGTAGAGATTTATTCTAAATAATATTTACTGTAATCTGAAGTCATGTTATGTTTTATTAATTGAATTTATATAATATATAAAATAAAAATATGTCGAAAGTTTAATTTTTATAAAATTTTGTATTTAATGTAGATATTTTAATTAATTACACACATTCTTTTTTAAATTTAAATTTCCTAAATATAATTCGTATTGTTGAAGATATCGCGCATGTACGCGGGCAACTGCCGTTGTAAGCCAGTACAGTAACATTGTGATAATTAACTGACAATCGTTTTGCATACAAAAACCATGTAACAAACGCACCAGTGACATCACAATACAATAATTAAGTACAATCTTGTATCTCCATATACAGTACAGTTCTTGTACCAATTAAAATTGTACTGGAATTTATATTGAAAGAGTTATTACAGGTATTATAATTTTATTAAAACATTCTTGGTTTGGTACATGATTATAAAAACTTTGATAATATGATTTGTTTATACTTTAGGGATAAGTTAGTCTATATATTATGATGTTTTTTATCTGTATATAAATAATTTTTCATGTGAGTGTCTTCCCTTTAATAGAGACTGTAAGTAGTGTTATTGGACTCTTTCTTATGTTTAATATACTTTAGGTTAGGTTTTACTTATCATTCTTAAGTTAGACTAGATCGTAATGTTCCATGATGTCTTAGTAAAGACATATGTATAGAAAAAAATCAGCAGATAAATAAGGTATGATGCTATGTGCCTTTCAATGAATTCTGTGTGTAACATCTGAGACATGTTAGACAATTAGTGTTAATTAAACATGTAAGTGATCACAGTCAGGATTTGAACGCGCGACCTCAGGGTTGGTACCTTCTAAGCTTTGCGTACATACAATTAAATTGTATAAATTTAAACTAATCTGGTAAAACCGTAAGACTGAATAATATCAATAATACTGAGACTTTAATAAAATATAGTATTTTATGTCACACATTATCTCTCTCTCTCTCTCTCTGGGTTGTGTTAGTGTGATATCGTGGTCAGGTGTATAGATCTGACGCGAAGCATTTTTTCCAATTTCCGTGCTGCGCTTCTGTTCCAACTGTGTATAGTTTTGAGTCAGTCCATCTCGTTGGTGTACGTCCACTCGAACTTCTGCCTTCGGTCTTGATCTCTAGGTATTCGGCACCCCTACGCATTGTCACCAAAATACGAAATAATGCGTTGTCGACATATAGTTGATAAAAACATCACACATTATGTACATACGTACGTTGTTAGCAAAATTCGATAGTTCTTTTGTTGGCATTACAAAAGATTTCCAAAGAACTACTTTGCGAGTATCAATATCAGTAAATCTCTTTTATTATGTCATCAAACTAGAACTTCAACTGGTCGGCAAGAAACCAGTTTCTATGAGGGCTCATCTCTATAATGTGTTACATCTGTGTCCCTTTAGACGTGCATTGTGTTTAATTAAACTTAAAGAAATACTGTACATTTTGAATTCCAATTGTATGATGAATTCATAATTTAACTGTGCCGATAAGCGAATTATCGGGGATTATTCCAAATTCAAATTTTAAGTAGTGTTTTGTTTTATTGGTGCGAACTTCACGTTTAAAATTCCTTTAATAATCGTGAGTTTATTATGTGTATCGAAAATATATTTTTCTAAATATGTTTCAAAAGTTTGTATATTTGCAAATAATAATATTGCAATTGCGTGTGTTTAAATGTGTATTCCGTTTTTAGTAAGTATCGTAAGTAGCTGTAGGAAGTAGGAAAACCGTTAAGCAAATAAATAAATAAATAAATAATTTTGTATTGTTTCAGATAATAAGGATACATTTGTTGAGTTTGAACAACGCTTGTAAGTACAATTAACTCAATTCTCTAAATCCCTGTTTCTCTCGAACATTTTAAAAATATTTTGGTTTGTTACGAGTTTATTTGTTACACACATACATGGTATACATGTTGGTCTAGTGGTTAAACCTCTTACCCTAAGGTCGCAAGTTCATTTGCCTTGGTCATTTCTTTATTCAACCGGTCTTAGACCTAAAAATCGTAGAATGAAAAAAAACTAGGAAACATCAACAAAATAATCGTTTAAACAACAGAAATATGTTTCTGCATTCCAAATTAAAACCGTCTTAATATAACTCCTATTCAAACAAAATATTTCATGAATAGATTCGCGTAGAATCCCACGGTACCACAATTGCTCCTGCGGTCACGCTTGCTCCTAAAACAGAGCACAGCCTTTAGGGAATGCGAGCTTGTGTCTTAATAGAATAAATTTCAATAAAGTATTTTCATTAATATTAATCTTTCTGTATGAGGGGGTAATGTTCTATTGTTTACGCGTTGTTTATTTAGTCTTTGAATTATATGTGAAAACTGTAGTTAAATATTTATAAAGGAGTGTTAAATCACGAGACGTTGACACCAGATATGTAAAGAATATACTATTTATAAAGTATAATTTCAAATAAAAAAGGCCGGCAACGCACTCGCGCTTTAGCGTTTCTGCTTCTGCTTTTCATTCCCTGATTTATTTGTAAAAGTGCGTCCAATCCTGAAAAGGGCGGCAGCGCACTCGCGAGCCCTTGGCTTTGAGTGCCCTTGATACCGCGTAACATCAGGTGAGCCTCCTGCCCGATTGCCCCGTTCTATAGAAAACAGTTTTCATAAATAAAATATTCAAACTAGAATTAGTAGTAGTTGACACACAACTTAGTATGATATGGTAACACCTCTGTGTTTGATAGCTTACTGTAAATAATGCTAAATACTTCTGGAGGTGTGATGAACACGAAATCTTCACCATCTAATACAGTTCCATTAAATAAAACTTCTAAATAAATTAGCCTATTTATATTACCGTTTTTATTTATTTTATTATTATGTAAGTTCTAAAACAACGTGTATACATAAAAGTATACAAGAAAATATGACATCACAAATTTTATACACATACACATCAATTATATTAGAACATAAGCTACGCAAGGGAAAAAATCAAACAAGCAACCACAAAAAAATAATAATAACGAAAACTAAATAGAAATTGTTTTAATCAAATTATTACCAGGCCTTACGTTTTACGTTTCGCGTGATCATGTAACTGGATCAATTGCAATCGAAATGACGGTACAGTAATTATGTCTGATATCGTCGTAATTATTGGCTAATTATCAAATGTGTAAAGTAGCGAAAATTGTCTATTAAATATTATATATAAAATTAATTGAAGTTCATATGGGACCTAATACAATTACATAAAAAAGCAATTTGGTAAAAGCACCAAGTAATTGTTTAGAAGCGCGGCATCCAAAATCAAACTAGCCTTGATGATCCCCCACCTTCGCAAGGAGATGGCACTATAAGAAGAAGATTGTTCTTCATCGTTTATGAACCGATTTTGATGATTCTCTTTTTGTTGGAAAAGAGTTATCCCAAGGTTAGCATTATGATAAGGAAACTAGGTTCCGATCATGAAATCCCATTCGAAAATCTGTTCAAAAACAAAAAATTGTGAAATGATTCCCTCGTAGGTAGGTTGTTTTTGTTAAAATTTATTTTCTTATATAATCTTTTATTTGAGATATCTTAATGGAGTCTGGCAGTTATACCACCGATAGAATCAATTAACTACATAATTAAACACCTCTAAGCTCACTATTAATTTTTAAATGATTTAATAAAAATACTCATAAAATCGTCTCAACTGACAAATTGTCTTATGTCACTAAATATATAATCAAAGTAATCTTTGACAAATAACACTTTACAGCAGACCATAAATAACAGAGAAATTGTCCTTCAAATTTAAAACAAAGTTTAACGCTGAACTCGTTAGTGTAAAAATGTTTACAGTCAAATCTAAAGTTGAACATTGTTTATCGGTCCCAATCCTAGATACAATTTATGATACAAATGAGTATTGCCAGAAGCGATATATTAAACAATCCACTATCTACAATCTTATTGCAGTACGGAAGCATTATTATAAATTGTAGAACAAGTTCCGACGAATGCAATTCCGTTTTATGTTTGTTTGCTGATTGAAAAATATTACACCCATTAAGCGATTGTTGAGTTTGTGGAAATAATTGTCCGGATTGTGGAGGCTTATCGTAATGTATAAGGTGTTAGCAAACACCGTATAATAATTGTTGTGGTTCAAACTGGAATAAAACACGACCAAACAGTATTTTGTTTTAAATGCGATTGTCTTTTGTTTAATCGCATTTGTTTATTCGCTTAGGTTTTGTTAGGGTCAATAAAAACAACACTTTTTATTCAATACTATAACAGAAAAAATATATTAAAATTTCAATGAAGAAAGACACGTTATTTTTTTTTATTTTAATTTTGTTAGACATGTCGTGTCAATACTCTAATAATTACGTATGCTTATCAGATGAAGGATTTTGTTTATACCAACTAACTTTCATTTATAGTCTACGTTTTGTGGAGGTCCGAAGTCAGTCATCATTTGAAATGGCAGCCTATAATCATAATAGTATTAAGTGCTGTAAAATAAAACGACTAGAAACTGGAATACAACACTGCTTAGTTCTGCAATACCTCCCGCATAGCAAATATGTGAGACAAAGTAAAAAGTCTTGGCAAGTGCTGGTCAGAGTCAGATGTTACCTTTTTTCTACTAATCTTTAGGAATGTGAATAAGAGTATTTCGTACCACAATCTGGTCTACGTGCAAAAATTGATGCTCTTATGGAGAATAGATCACTTAGAAAATGAGAAACAACATGATGGCGCTTTTCGTTCGTTCGTGATTGGTCCAACGGAACGCATCGTCGCGTGTCTGTAATTGGACAGTGCTTTAGACCAATCACAATAGGCGCCTTTTCTTTTCTTAAATTACTTATCTTAATTGTATTATTTATTTTATTTGCAATTGAAACTTAATGAGAGATAGAAAGCGACGCGCGTTATAATTAAAGCTAAGATCTTCTTCCTCATGAGGTCTGAGGTCCCCGAGGTCGTAGATTCGATCCCCAGCTGTGTTGTGGACTTTCTGTCTATGGACTAAGTAAAACTTAGAGAGGAAACCAGCATGCCTTAGACCCAAAAGTCGGCGTGTGTCAGGCACAGAAGGCTGATCACAGATCACGAAATAGATACAGAAATGCACAGACCTAAAACAGTTGTGCCATCCTTTTTTCTTTATAGATTATATCGAAATTGTTACATTTATTTATGTCGTGATAATACAGTAACAGGTGAGGTAGGCGTGACTCCGCCCCGTCAGATCCGGAAAAGTTATTACAGGTTCTCGCGTACTAAGAAATATATGAATAATAATTCATTCCACTTACGGTATACGAGAACCATATATACCATTTTATGATTAATTATATAAATCCAAGGCGAGAAATCATTTGTAAGATTCCTTTACAACTGTGAAGTATTTGTATTACTTTTGAATATAGTAATTAATACCTTCTGACAAATTCTTTATTCTTTCGTTTCAATAAATGTCTTACGATATTGTTCCCATACAAATTATATACGTGTAGTATATACGTATACGAGTATATAGTAGCTGTATATTTTAATATATATTATTTAATACTGTGGTTGTTTGAGTGATCAATTCTGACTTATCCACTCGTATCAAAACATAATAATAATTATTGTTTAAAGAACTTTATTTCTCATTACAAAAAATAATGTATTTTATTTACATGAGAAACTTAATATGTATACGAACGAGATACACGTCGCCATCAGCCGTCCTAATGTTAGTCTACTAGGCTCGTTCAGATATGTATCTTTAATGCCCATTTGAATTGGGTAAACACGCTAATATTACGAATTTTAGACGGTAATACTTAACATCATTTATTCATATTTACAAAAGAAACGAAAGAAAAAGTTTACACACATCAAATTTTATACAAAATATATTTTTGTCCAAGGACCTCTTAAAGAGTATAGGCCTCCAACTGGCTCCATCTCTCCCGACATTGAGCATTCAGGCATGCAAGAGGGATTTTCTTTCTTCTTCTTCTAAATTATTGATGAATTCAGAAAGCAAAGGATCTATACGCAACACCTCATAATCAATTACCATCGTATTTAGGGCCCATTCTCTCTGTCACAACACAAAGTACATTTGTTTTCTTGCACAATATTCACGATCTTAATCTGTTCATCTGTAGGGCTATCAATCTTGAAATAATAATATTACACCGTAGCACCATTAACCAGTAGCGATCACCCGCTGTGACAGCCCTGATTTGACAGACTATTAACAATTCTATATGAGAAGTAATAAAATAAATGCTATTTTATTTAAATATATTAGCAACACACATAGTCGAACTCTACAAATGGTTTATTAAAACCTAAACATAACAATCAAATATAAAGATTTAAAATTGTTTTAACCTAAAATAAAAATAAATAAAAAGAAAATTAAAATATTTTTTTAAAGTTTGGTCCCTGTGGCAGTGTACCTTTAACGCTGGCAGCATTTCTTCGCGGTATTATGAATCCCACTATTAAAATATATCTGGATATAATCAGAATTTAATAACGGTTAACTCGTAATGAATACATATAAGTAAACTTATTTTAAAAATCAAATAAAACATTTTTAGTAAAGTATTTTAATGTCATAACTTAAAGGAATGTATCTTTTTTGTCGATTCACGCTTTAAAATCAGATGCGAGAATTAACAGTTGCTCGCTATTATTAGTACCCTTACAACATTTTAAAGGTTTCACATTTCATATTTTAACGGTAAACGTATTTATTTATTTCGTTATACAGCTAACATAAATTATATATCAATCATACTAAAGATCGAATACATAATATATGCAAAAAGGTTGAAAAATTTACAAAAGTAAAACTCAAAACATGAATAAATACATTTAACTAAGTAATACCTAATTCGGCTGTGTTGTGTGATGGTGTAAAAGTGAGTGGTATATGCATGACGGTGTGTATGTGGGGTGTGCAGTGTGCTCATGATGCAGATGATAGTGCTATGGTTATGCTTATGCATATTCCGAGATAGCTTAAACAAGTCAAGGCTATAATATATAAACAATTATGAACCAGCAGGTCAATTGTTTTATTTTATTGAACAGGGGCAAACGGGCCGGAGGCTCACCTGATGTTAAGTGATACGTTCCCGGCCTTTTAAGAATTGGTACGCTCTTTTCTTGAAGGACCCTAACTCAAATTGGTTCGGAATCAATATGCGCACTTGCGAACCTTCTGGCAATATGAGTGCCCATGGGCGGCGGTATCACTTAACATCAGTTGAGCCTCCTGCCCGTTTGCCCCCTGTTCAATAAAAAAACCAGCAATTTTTGTTGACCTGTTTCAGGTCGTCATGGTGGATTCAGTAGCGGTTCGATGCGATCATTTTTCAACGTCATAACTGGACGAGAAATTAGCTAAACAGCGAGTTAACGTTTATTAACAAGATGTAAATGATGTTAGCCGGGAGGGATAATTTGTTGAAAACTATTAAACGGGTTAGTAATTATCCTGTATAGGAAATGTCCTATTTAAATGGCTTCCTTCGGGAATATTTATAATATGCATTTAGCAGCTTAAAGACTTGTAATGTACCCGTAAAGGTACTTAAGAAATGTCTTAAGAAGACTACTTGCTATAACATCTGAACGATAAATCTTTGTGGCACATTGTTAATTTAATAACAATCAAATATAAATAATAAAAATAATTAATAAAAAAAAACTTAAGAAGTTTGGTCTCTGTGGCAGTGTACCTTTAGCTCTGGCAGCATTTCCTCGCTGTATTGCGATACTTATTCGTTGAGCGAGGAAAGCAACAGCTCTGCGGTCACCGGTTCAATTCATTATTCATTATTAAAATTATTCATGACAAAAATAGAATATTTTCATTTGGGATTTAGCCACTTCTTTAGAGATTTTTTCAAAAAATGTCGTCGGCATACAACTCTGCCTCTAAAATTTACAAGTTAGTAAGTTAAGTTTTTAATATTTAAAACTTACTTTATACGGCATATTTTGTCCCTTTCTCGTCACACGAGAGTGATAAATACTTGTAGTAGCTATTTAACATAACATAACTTTTATTACTAAGGAACACACACAGAAATACACAAAATAATAAAGGAAAGAAGAAGACAGGAATAAGGTACATTTTAATTGTGTAGTGCTGGTCATTATGTAACTAACAATAGTTAGTAAGTGTTGACAGTATTCACTAGCACTTTAGCTTTAGTGTCTAATTTGCACTACACTTCATCTCATTAATGTAATTGTTTCATATCCCAAGTTAGCAAAAGGAAAATCAAGTCATAATTTTAGGAAATAGCCAAAGCCGGATATAGTAAGAATATTGAAAAGTATTTTCCTATATTAACTTCTTAAACAAAATTATTGCATCTAGATTGCAATGTAATAAACAAAATTCTGATATAGTTATGAGCGAATTGACTTTTATTGTTGGCACAAACTGTTATCTACGGTTGTTGTGTTGACACAATGTATTACGGCCACTCGATATTATCTAGCTAATTTCTCGGATCCGGTAGAAAATGTACAAGAAATTATTGTTATTGGATATAACATTCGTATTAAATTTATTAAGGGATTTATTTGTAACCAAAAAATAAACAATTGATTTTAATCGCATTTGAAGAATTTCTACTCGTTTAAGTGACGTCAATCCGATCTCTTCTAGCGGCTTCTTACAATTTTCTTTGTAGGCCTTACGTTTTTCTGTCCTGATGAATTTGAAGTCATAAAAAAAATTGATTTGCCCTCCTTTGTTAGGAAGACAAATTTATTTTCATAATCTACGTTAGTAGTTGAGATATTTTATTTTATTTGTTTATTGTATACAAGAAAAAAAGTTTACAGTAACTGGAAACCTCTGTTCACCACGGATGTCGAACAGATTTAAAACATATATACTATGACCTAGATACATAACATACAACTATACAAACATAGACTCGATATTAAAACAGAAAATTGGTTGAATTACTTGACTTAAAGTCCTATATCCCCCAAGTGGGGCACAGGGCATCCAGCGTAGCAAACCACCCTGATCGGTTCTCCATATTTCACTCCACGTCATTGCAGCCCACATCGCCTCAGCAATGATGCCAGGTCTGATATGGGCAGCCACGATTCCTTTTGCCGTTAGGATTACAGTCGAAGGGTTGCTTGGCAATGTGACTTGGATCCCTCCGGATATTATATACCTGTCAATTGGCATCTCATTGCATAGCACCCATGATGATTAGAGATTCTCTCAGAATACTCGTTAATATTGGTTAAAAAGTAGCAAGTATGCAGGCATTTAAATATATATTAACACGCATAAACGTACATTACATAAATTCTATCCTCATAAAGATAGCGCAACCCTGTATTGCATAAATATTACACAATCTTTACTGACTCTTCCGATGAATACGCTAAACAAATATTTGTTAAAGACCACACAGATATGTAAACAAACAGTTGTGAGGCTGCACCCGTTTAAGGCTGTGACGCAATTAAAATTGTTCTTAAATAATTCATACATTTGTTTTTGATATTCTTTATATTATATATGTAAGATAATTGAAAATACTGTAAATTTGTGTGATTATCCTATAAATTTTTTAATAGTTCTTAACATAGTCTTTTACGTGAACACATTGTATTACATAGTATATGTTATATATGTTGAAATGTTATATTAATAACCAGGCTCTGCCGGAAACTTGGCTCGCGTGGATTTTTATAATTATCATTAAGGCGAGATAACCTTCGATTTTTCCTTCTTAAATTCGTCCTGAACTGTTTAATATAAGTCAATATGAATTAGTACTTTGTTTATTTGAATAAACAAAAAGGATTACCGTAATAAAAAATGTACTATCAATATGATATTTACATTAATATTATAGAGACGAAATATTTGATTGTTTGTTTGAATTGAATTAGCTCCAAAACTACGGGACTGATTCGGGAAATTCTTTCACCATAAGAACCCTATGTTATCCCTGATGAATATAGGGTAAATTTTCAAGAAAGTTAGAGTTCTGTATGAAATAACGAGTGTTTCAAGGTGTGAAAAAACTAACGAATTCCTAAAGGGGGTACGCTGAACCTTTTGACAATAGAGCAATTGATGTACTACAATTTTAGAAGACTTCAATAAAAAAAAGTCCCGATATATGTGTAAAATTATTATTTTGCATTTAAAATTCTAACTATAAAATCTTTAGGCTAACAACGTGCTACCACCGAATTAATGGAGCCACCAGTTTAAAAAAAGTTTACAATAATATAATTTCAGACAGAAATTTTACATAATTTTAATCTTAAACTATTATCACTAGTGAGTCGGTGACACCGACAACCCATCTGTTTGCCCAACTTTGGCAAAGGCCTCCTCCATTTCTTTCCACTCTGCTCTGTTCTGAGCTTTCCTTGTCCATATTTTACCAGTTACGCTTTTTATTTCGTCTTCCTTCAAAACTGTCTACCTCGTATTCTCTTATTTCTTGGGTACCAATATATGATCTTTTTGTTCCACCTCTTGTTATATAAAAAATGTATAACTAATTACTAATAAGTACATCCCACCCGCAGCGCTTGGTTTACGAACATCGTGTGTACAATTCCATAGAAATCAACAAACTAGGATGTTTATACCGCGAATATTTTGCAGTCGTGACAGGGGATGTCGGGTACAGTTATACCTGTAATGAGATACAGACCTGATTCATCGAGCTATTCCGATCGGATTTGAGCAGTGTTGGCCTAGTAGCTTCAGCGTGCGACGCTCATCCCTGATGTAGGTTCGATCCACGGCTGTGTACCAATGGACTTTCTTTATAACATTCGGTCGAACGGTGAAGGAAAACATCGTGGAAACTGGCTAGCCTAAAACCCAAAAAGTCGACGGCCTGTCTCAGGAGGCTATAGGATATCTGAGGCCCAGATCTAAAAAGGTTGTAGCGCCACTGATTTATTTTAATATTGGGAGCTTTAATTGTAACGATCAAGTGTCTAAAACATATCTTAATCCACCTACGCTTCTTAATCATATCAGAAATCACTTTAGTTTATATTTATTGACGAAATTACTATCAAGAATTTGGGTGGATTTTCGGCAAGATTATTTTTCTGTTGATTTAAGACTAATTATGATTTTATTAATAACATAAGTTTTAAGTAGAATTGGGGATGGCCTCTACCTATGAGAGGAAAGATTAAGACTTCAAAACTCATTATAAACAGTTCATCAGTTTAAAAGTAAATAAAATGAGTGTGAATTATTTTTTATCATCTTTTCAGCAGTAATTTTTTTATGTATCTATCTTATACTAAACTTATATTTAGCTTTAGTATACACTAAAACTAGTTTATACTAAAGCTAAAATTACATGCAAGGAAAAGCTTAGCAAACGTTCAATATAACCAGAATACTAAATCAACTCGAACGGCTTGTGAAATATATCTTGAGTGTAAGCCGCGCTTATCTCGTGGGAAACTTTGTTTGATTTAAATTCGCTGTACTATTTAACAGGGCTGTAGTATTGAGTTTCAGGGGTTTGAATATATGTACACCATGTTTCAGTGTCTATTTCAGTTGATTTGTTTATTGAGTATTAAAAAAGTACTCGAAAGTGAAGAACTACCCGTTCGGGAACTTAAAAATTGAACTCTTGGGCTCAAGTGCCATAAATAACCGAAACAGCGAAACGTACTCCTCAGTCTCTTTCTGTCAAATTGTGCTTACGTTGTGCTTAGAAAATAGATTGATTTTTTTGAATACCCTTTATTCAGTTTATAGAAATGATAATAAAGTAAACATCTCTTTCTCATCGCTCTAGACCATTTTTGACTAAAATTATAAATATCTTAACTTTTCTTATTAATATAACATTTGCATGCCTATTGTGGCTGATCGTTTTTTTATAATTAATCAATCTGATTACTACTTTGCAAATAAATGTTTAATTTGAAATTATTATATGCATGCTGAAATAATATAAATTGCAGGTTCAAGGATTGAAGAATAGAACAATAATAATAGCTTTTGAAATTAAATTAGGATATTTACGTTTAATTGTAAATAGTGCACTCGTTTAAAAACACGTTTATGTATTAATAGGAATTGCATGACGAAATCGTGTCTAGGAATGTTTAGACTGGTTGTATGCGCCGCTCTGACTTCTGTTGGAAAATAACAAACATATGTCTATTTCAGTTGATTTGTTTATTGAGTATTAAAAAAGTACTCGAAAGTGAAGAACTACCCGTTCGGGAACTTAAAAATTGAACTCTTGGGCTCAAGTGCCATAAATAACCGAAACAGCGAAACGTACTCCTCAGTCTCTTTCTGTCAAATTGTGCTTACGTTGTGCTTAGAAAATAGATTGATTTTTTTGAATACCCTTTATTCAGTTTATAGAAATGATAATAAAGTAAACATCTCTTTCTCATCGCTCTAGACCATTTTTGACTAAAATTATAAATATCTTAACTTTTCTTATTAATATAACATTTGCATGCCTATTGTGGCTGATCGTTTTTTTATAATTAATCAATCTGATTACTACTTTGCAAATAAATGTTTAATTTGAAATTATTATATGCATGCTGAAATAATATAAATTGCAGGTTCAAGGATTGAAGAATAGAACAATAATAATAGCTTTTGAAATTAAATTAGGATATTTACGTTTAATTGTAAATAGTGCACTCGTTTAAAAACACGTTTATGTATTAATAGGAATTGCATGACGAAATCGTGTCTAGGAATGTTTAGACTGGTTGTATGCGCCGCTCTGTCTTCTGTTGGAAAATAACAAACATATATGCTATGTAATTATCTTTAAATTAGGGCACTTAATGTTATATAATGAGTTATAAGTTTAATTGAAAATAATAATTGTGAATTAAATTGGAATAGTAAAATTTGTCTACCAATTAAAGTTTAGTACAAACATGTATTATGGAAAACTTTGGGCCATCTTAAACTAAATAACTTAACTTACTAAACTAGCTATTCTCCTGTTTTAACTGATGTTCCTTAATAAGAAATGAATGATAAGGTTTTATAAAAATTAAGCGCAATTTCATAGATCTAAGAAATTTCTTTGTAATTTCGTTTTTTGAATTTCTTGGAGTTAACACCAAAGGACTGACCCATGTCCTTTAAATGGGAATACACATCTGCGTCTATTTTGTTTCAGTATCATGGGGTTTTTTCAATAATTATTTAAGAAATTAGATACCTCAACATGCCAGTTTCTTCATAACGAAGAAGGATTAATGTTTAATGTATTTCTTTCTCGTTTGGATTTTATTAACATAACACACAATCGCAATCATAACTGTGTCAGTGTAAGACGAATTGAAAAATACAAACAAATGTAAATTTAGACCCAAGTGTTCCTTAGAAGGTGTATTTTTAGCAAACTTTAACTTTTTCATTCATTTTGAATTATTTACAATCCTGTCTTGAATTTCTTTCATAGTTTAAATTATATTTCATTTACCGTATCTTTCGTTTAACTTATAGTTCTATTACGAATAATAGAAAGAACTTCTCTTGTCTCATAAAGTTGACACAAGAGAAAGTGCATCAGGATTCCTTCTGTGCATAGCAGCTCGCCGCTTCCATTTGACGTTTTTATAGAACAGCGGGAAAACAAGCTGGAGGCCCAAAGAGGTGATACGGGATTTCCTATTCTGCCTCAACGTCCGATGACGTAACTCAGGTATTTATACATACATACATATGATCATATGTGCCTGAAGTAATAAAATCTACATAATAAATAAAAATAATCATTGGCGCTAAAATCTTTTTAGGTCTGGGCCTCAGATTTCTGTATCTGTTATTATATATTGTTAAATGCGCACATAAAAAGAAATTCCATTGGTGCAGCCGGGGATCGAACCTACGACTTTTAGGATGAGAGTTGTACGTTGAAGCCACTAGGCCAACACAACAATAACATTAACTAATTTTTAATTCGGTTTAAGCATAATACAGACATAAGATAACCTAAGATTGTTAATGAATGATATATCCACACACATATATTAGATAATCTTCTATATTATTTAACGAAAGATTGATGTCCGTGTGCCGACTGTGGTAAACTTTCAGACACTATACATTTATGTCTCAATTTATTGTAAAAGTGAGTTTTAAATCATCATGTAGACATAATATATTGATCATAATATGTGCGACACACGAGACCATTGAGATTTTATCGCGTGCGCGTAATTAAAATTAATGAAAGCCGTATCTGAAAGGCAGGCTTGCTCCATTATTAACAGGTTGAGAGTGGTTTAAACAACCCATTTTGAGTAGTTCTAGGAAATTCTTGGAGCCATTTCTTTTAGTGTTTACACATTTCTGAATCTCTAATAACTAAAAATATCCCTATAGTCTGTGGTTTCTTTAATTTTTTTTAATGAAGGTAGGAATTTATCGGTCCAAGGCAGTGTTTCCCAAAGTGTCACATGCTACAGGGGGGCAATCGAAAGCAGCTGGATATAACATGTGGCGACTTGAGACTGAAGCTAACCAAATTGGAACCTAATATAAAACCTCTGTGCAGTTAGCATCAAGGGCAAGGTACCTCACTAAATTAATATAGAAATTTCAGTTTTTCATTATGTTTTGAAAATTAACGTATTTTTTTGTTAACAATTTCCTAGTGATATCTTCCTAAAATCTATCATTTAAATGTCTGAAGTGAACAATTATTATTTTTTATTTTTTCATAATAAACGAAATTTTAGTTTATGCTATACATATAAAGAACTTCATATAAATTAAAAGATTCGTAAATTCAAAAGAATACGAATCCCGTAATTCGAGTAGGTCACGACTCATTGGTACCGCAATTTGCGTTCGTAATATTTGTATTACTCCTTACAAATAATTAATTTACTAATTTTATTATTACAATTTATCGTTTAAATTTACTATTTAAATTGCCATCGATCAAGGTATATGGACTGTGGACGCCGGCAAATCTATTCTAAATAATTGCCATAATTAAAAAACGTTGATACTACTGTATTCAGTTCAGTGAATGGGTGCGAAAAAAACATTTTTTCATGTTCATTAATTATGAAATAAATTGCCCCGCGGCGCGTTTGCTTGATAATTAATTAGCGATATTATCGCTCCAACCGAATGAATTTTATCCAACATGCGAAATGCAGCAGTAATTATGTTCTTTTTGATATCATCTACCGAATTACGCGAGAGCATTAACACGAGTGAACGGTGACTGTAATAGTTTCATTCATTCAACTGTCACATTGAATTATGTCAGTTGTCACTTTCACAAATGATTATGACAGATATGAAAGGTGCTGTCGTAAACTGCCAAAGTATGTTTGAGCTTCAATAACTAACCTTACACAATTGTAAAACTTTTATTTAAGGAGTATTTTTTTTTCTATTTATTTATAAAAAGTTTTAAAAAGCTTAAAAACAATAACAGTAAATTACCAGAATGAAACAAAAATGTTTTTCAAACATTTTACGCTGCGTGTCTTTAAAGAAGAATCAAGAATGAAGAAGAACTAAAAAGAAGAAAGAAGCACTCGCACCATGCACAGGCAATGGCACTGGAAGAATTCACGGGTTTATTTTAACATTCCCGTGGACTCTTAGTGGCATCACTGGTGGTGGGCGATTCGCCATCTCATGAAGATATTATTTTAAATGCTTAGATTTGATAGAAAGACCAAAGTTGTCGTATGGAACGTGTAACTCTCCACCTAAAATTAGGGTCATAAAGGGGTAGAAAAGAATTGTCGGTGAAGGCCGTCTCGTGAATAGAGTATTCAAAGCTAATATTAAAGGTTACTTTAATAAAATTGTTTGCAAAGAATAACAATGGGTCATGGCCATACCCTACCATATAATTATTTTAAAATGTCATGTGGAAAACCATGGACAATGGTCGTAGAAACACTTTGTAAAACTAAAAACTTGGTGATTAAAAAGGGCGGCGGAGAGTTTATTGCCAGTTCTTCTCGTCCGTTCTACGCCCTTAATTGGAGAACTGGCAGTAAATGTAAAATTAGAAGCATTTAATATGTAATTTTTATTGACGTTCATAAATGTACATTGTGTTACCTAAATGAATTTGAATACAGTTTGTTAAATAGATTTTAATGTTAGTAGTTATCTGTCTACCAAACCTATTAGTTGTTTCGCCGGGAATTGAACCATATAAATGGTCATATATATATGTAGTCATGAAACGCAGTGTGCCTTTTTAATTTTGTTTGTGAATTTTGTTCAAAACATGTATACATTTACTATGATATAATTTTAATTTGGCGTTTATCCAAGTACATCAAATTCGTTACTAATCATTACTTATATATTATTAAGCTTATAAAATTATTTTAGCAAACCCCATTCTTGAACAAAGTACATTCTTCGGACACGTATCGCATGGTGATCAGTCCATAGAACGTTTCGTCATCCAAAGGAAGGTCGCCTACGCGTTGGACTGATCAGCTCAAGTCTGCCCTAGGATATCCTTAATAAGTGCAGCAGGATGACCTCTAATAGGCAACAATTTCGAAACGTCGCGACATCTGCCCCTTCTAATATTACTACTACATAGCAATCACGACCGCTCTGTCTAGAGTGTACCGGATAAGAAGAGAAGAAGAATACGTATTCTTCTTGGTTAAATTAAACTAGTAGAATAGATAATTTTCTTTAAAGAACGCAGCCTGTCTAATAAATCGGTTTGAAGACTCGTTTGCTGCTTATGTTTTTGTACATTGAAAAACTGACAGCACTATTTCACTTTTAAGTGTTAGTTATTGAAGATTTATAAGGCATTAATTATTATAAATTGCCGTCTTTATAAATTGATGAAGATTTGTGTATAATTTAATTCAATTAAGGATGATGTATTTTTAGGTTATTTAGATAATTGCTACATTTTTAAAAACAGCTGCGCAGAGGCAATGAGAACTTCGATCACGAGTTCCTTCACCAACTTGATGGACCGATTAAGTGAAAGACGTCCTCAAAACTGTACACTGTCATAAGAGAGCTGAATAGATACCGGTGGAAACAAATTGACTGCTCCAGATGTTTCCTTGCTGGCATGACCGCTCAGACTTGAGCTATCGACTGAAGAGAGAGAGAGAGAGAGCGAGAGAGAGAGAGCGAGAGAGAGAGAGCGGGAGAGAGAGAGAGAGCGAGAGAGAGATGAACCAGCTATTAAATTTTTAATTTTTAATTATATAATTGTTATATTTATCATTAATGATTGTTTATAGATTATCGGTCTAATAACACGTTTTACCTAAATATCTCATATCAGCACAATAACTATTGATTTTGCTATTTTAAAAGAGTACCGAGAGTTTTGCCATTTTAAAAGAGTACCGAGAGTTTTTTACGCCGGCTTTTTCTCTCGGCCTACACCCTCTGTCTTCTTTGCCGATGAGTAGGGATGCCTATAAATTGAAATTTAATGACGTGGAATGAGTGATACATGTATCGTATGTTCCATAATAAACATATTTAATTGAAAGAGTAATTCAGTAAAGAGTAAGTCCCGTGTTCGGTATAAATTACTATTAGTTAATAAATATATGTACCCAAAAAACGAAATATATTTTAATGACATTATTTTGTTTCGTTTCCATAAAGTTCCTTACTTCTATAAGGTCTGGTAATATTTCTGCTTACTTTGTTCAAACTAATAAAGTTATTAAGCTGTAAAATTTCACACTATAACTAGTCCATAAAAGTAACACATAAAAATACTATAAACTTACTAGAAAATTACTATATAGAGATTATCTTGTCAGGTTTACATAAAATTGTTAAAATATTAATGTTAGTGAAAAATGGTTACGACGTAAGATATAAATTATTACATAATGTATTTAATAGATTGTTTTGATATTTTATATTCCTCCATAAATTATAATTTTTCACACCAATATAATATTTTTATCAAAAACAAAAACAATTTTTTATGGTCAAGGACGTCGTCGAGATTTAACCAAGGAAATATCAAATGCCATCACTGACGCTGTCGACTTTTAAGGTATAAGGAGGGGAAGAGTACCGAGAGTTTTTGATGATGATGATGATGATGATGCAAAAATCTGAGGCTTAGACACAATTGGGCCGCAGAGTGTAGTTATGGCTTGGATATATCCATTTTTAGGGACCTATCAGAGGGAAGCAGGCAGTAGAGACGGTCTAAGACGGTTGCGCATTTAGACGAATGATAATGATGATAATCTTTACAGTCGATTAGTTAAAGTATATAAAATTAAATTTTTTAAAATGTTATTTATTCCTTGTACAGCTTCAACTTAAGAATCCGTAATTAAAGTTTACTACAGAATTACGTTTGCTTCAAGATTAAGAATAAGTAATTGTTTCTTCGCACCTGCAAGCGACTTTCACGTTTCCACTTGCTACGTTTCAATCTACACGTGTTTTGATAACACGTATTTATTGCTAAGTTCGCCGCAAACAGGTAGTTTTACGATAAATTCTTAGGTACCAATTCCGTAGTGCAGAACACGAAGTAATGGAAATAACATTTACGTAACTCAGTCATGTATCGTATACCTTAATATTATAACACAAATTACCAGCAAAAATATATATTTATTGTAATTAAATTGTGCTTAAAAAGTGTGGTATCCCTTATAAGATATAATGGCTGTATTATTCCTCTTTTATATATCTAAAATAATATATGCATCTTACAATTTATTATATATGTAAGTAGGTAATAATTATTGTTAACTGTGTTTTATGTTTACTTTTAAATGGCTTTTGTGTATAATGTAATTGTTTAGATATTGTATATAGGTATTAATAAACATTAACATGTATAATTACAAAACTAACACCCGTATGATTTGTAATTTTTATAGTATCGAATTGAAGTGGCTTTATTGTTATGTAAGTTGAACGATTAATGGTGCTCCTAATAACAATATTTCTTATTTCAAAATCAGTGGTCCTTGTATAAGAGACTTAAATGTTGAAATATCGCTCTAAATAATAATACTGAATCTTAAAATTAAATTGGGTTATAACATATTATTTAGTATTAGGAATTGTTTGAAGAATATTTCGTATTAAACATGTCATTCACGCTAGATCAGTGTTTCCGAACGTGGGCCCCAAGCCCCACAGGGGTAATTTGATAGTTAAGGGAGGCAATCTAATTCAGCTGGATATAACACAACCTGGAGACATTAGACTGAAGCTAACCAAATTGTAACCCAATATAAAATCTCTGTGCAGCAGGCATGAAGCTCAAGGATCTCACTAAATTAATATAGAAAAATCTTTATTAAAATTATTTGTAATTAGAATTCCAGTTTTCATTATGTTTTGAAAATTTACTAATTGGTTCATTAGCAATTTCCTTGTAATTTTTTTCCTAAAACTTATCATTTAAATTTCTTAAGTGAACATCATTTTAATATATATACATTATGTAGGTTACTTAGGAGGGAATGCTTTTTTTTGTTTTGCTTTCCCCCCATATCAGGCAATTTTTTTTAAGGTAGGCTAAGGTGGGTTACAAAATGGTACATGGTACAAAAATTGTTGGGAAACACTGATTAGACTTTTCTGTTTTATGTGTTTTCTTGAACAATCCAACTTTACTGGGAAAAGCAAATAAAATATTTATTTTGCAATTGTCCAATTTGTCCAAGATTTTTAAATGGCATGTTCAATGACTAATTAGTCTAAAAAGGGTATTTAATAGACTTGATATTGATTACAGATAGACATTTAGAACTGTGATGCGCATGTCTTTACGTGTATTTGATAGCCAGTTGTACTCGTCAATCGCTCAGTAAGATTGGCTCAGTTTCCAATGATTACTGAGAAAGCTCTTTAGAGCTTTTCTTAAATGAAAATTGTTCCAATTTCGCCTCCTTCAACCATTATTTATTACCGTGTATCAAAAACGTCCCTGGACTTTTTTCTAATATTTTGGTATCAAACACAATATTACTCAAGGATTATAAAATTCTAACAGCGAAAGAATTTTTGAAATAGATTTTTGTATATTCGTTAAGGCGGGCTGAAAAGTTCTGGGACGCAATGTCCCAGAGCACGTAAACAATTTCATGTATTGGTAGTACCTATGTAATCAAGACAATCGTTTATAATACATGGAATTAAACACCCATATATTTGTGTTAGTATAAAAATCGTTTTAATTATTTTTATTTATTTAGTTATCAAGCTTACGACATCACACACAGTCCTAAATTTACTAATTATTTTACAAAATATTACATCTAAAATGTGTGACAATTAATGCAAGCATAAGTTTCTCAAAAAAAAATCAAATAGAAATTTAAAAAAATATACAACTAAAACACACACGACTATACACACATTAAAATAAAATATTTTTAACATAAACAAAATAAAATTTTCAACAAATTTCATTAAAATGAACTTTGTTGGCACTAAGCAGAAAAACAAGAAAAATCATCAGACGACAAACAGCGAAATTAGGTTCTAGAAAGGCACCACCCCACAATGCTTTCTCTAAAACCGATCAGCCCACTTCCGAATATATTCAGCTCCGGATAAGCTGTGTTCAATTTGTTAAAAACGCGAAGAATTCGAACGAGAGGTGCCTGAACTCCTGTTAAAATAACGTTGTTAAATTAAGTTTAACGACTGTTAAAATATATATTAATCTATCTTTGTAAATGAATCATAATTTGTAATAGATCTAAATTACATTATTAATTACCTCCGATTATACTTTTGTGGATAATTGTTTCCGGTCGGAAGGCGTAAAAGGCTGTATAAAAAACTTATCACAGAAACAGTGAAATGGTCCATTTACTGTGATGGTTTGGGTGCATTTTAGAGTCTTTGAGTCCGTAAATATGCGAATGTTTGAGATGTGATTGGTTGCTACAAGACGGTATTTTTTTAAAACAAAGAAATTGGTTTAATTAGTAATCATAACAATCAAATATACAGTATTTAAAATTTTCTTAACCTACATAGTAATAATAAAAATAATAAAAAGAAAAATTAAAACAATTTTAAAAAGTTTGGTCTCTGTGGCAGTGTACCTTTAACGCTGGCAGCATTTCCTCGCTGTATTGCGATATTTATTAGCGAGGAAAGCACCAGCTCTAAGGTTACCGGTACTATCTATCAGGCGCCAACTTAAATCTTTAATTAGCGCCTGTACATTTGAACCTCACGGCTTAAGAGTCTCTACTCCAACAGGAACAAAATCTGTTTGTTTCCCTTGCAGTAGAGACCCTTAAGTCAAAAGTCAAAAATCATTTATTCATATAGGTAACACAATGTACACTTATGAACGTCAAAAACGAGAAGAACTGGCTATAAACTCTCCGCCACTCTTTTGAATCGCCAAGTTTTTTGTTTTACACAACGTTTGTAAGGAGCTGCAACCATTACGCCATGTTCCAAATGACATCTTAACATCTATACTAATAAAATAATATTGCCTTCGAATTCAAATAAATAATTTCATATAGAATTCTACATTTCCAGTTTCTACGGCTGGTTTCGCTCAGACTTCCTCTTCCGTTGTGTAACATTGTTCCATTTATGTCAAGGTCCATCCCGTTGGGATACGCCTTATAAGCCCCAGTTAAATGAGTACGCGTTTAGACCTGTAATCGTGACTCTCTTTATGTAAAGGCCACACGTTTAATACATATTTTTATAGTAAAGTTCACAAAAGAGAGTGCGACTTTACATGAATTACAATCTAGCCTACACAATAATTATCGCTAATTAGTAATATGATTACTTCAGTTTTAGTGAATAGCTTAAACTCTGGTAATGTTCATTAACAGTCTTAGTCTTAGGTGTTCAATTCTGTTTTCCTGCACCGTTCTAGATAATAATTGCGCACATAGAATGATAGTCCATTGGTGCTCAGCCGGGGATCGAACCTACGGATCAGGGATGAGGATCGCACGCTGAAGTTACTAGGCCAACACTGCTCGAAACAGTAAATACTTCAAGAAAAATACCAGGATGTTTCCACATTCCATTTAGGCCATGCAAATTACGCATTACCATTGTCAGAACAAGATAAACATTTGTCTCTATCAGTCAAGTTTTTACAAAGCATAATCATTTGCATGTAACACCATATGTGGTAAGGAATGTATTCTCCATATCGCCTGTTCCACTGTACATGTTAAGACAATTAAGGAGCATGGTGTAAAGATAATGTAAATTACTTTTCAGAAAGATGTTTTGTTTAAATAAATTCAAAAATTTATTCAAGGGGTGCCACCGATTGTCAAGAAGGCCAGTCGAAGTAGGTACAGAGGATGAAAAGAATTAGAAAGAGCAAGTGAATACTTCATAAAACATGCAAACCAAAAAAATATTAATTGTCTTTTCAGCACTACACAGCGATACACAGCGGTCAATCAAATTAATTGTTAAATATTAAAAAAAAGGTTTTTATTAAATAAAGATATATGAGGAATAATAATAAAAGGTTTTTTTGTTTCTTTTGAGTCAATTTAATTTAAACACAATTTGACAGTGATAAGCAGGTACTTAAGAGAGAGCTATCTATAAAAACTATTTAAGTTTGATCTGTACATATGTATTAGAAAATATGTAAGTAATTAGGCATTCTAACAGGTAATTTTACCAAAACTTCTTAGAAATTATGTCATTAATTGAAATAAGACTTTGATTTCAATATAGGTAATCAAATTTCATTGAAAACCTTTCAGTAGTTTTGATATTGTTGTATTAGTTTTGTTATCGTTATCTGATCGTCGGGTTTTTAATAGAAATTTTTACATCTTAATAAAATCATCAAATTTACATTTTACTCATACCAATCCTTATTTTTACAATATTTACATAACTTGACGTTCTTCGTTTCGTCCTTGTTCGTCCTTGAGCGCAGGACTGACAATTGACACTGATAACTGTGACTACAGAAAAAAATGTGCACCTCTTAACCATGTCCTATCCTGCTCAATCGTGTCTTTTGTAATTCATGTATTTCTTATTCTTTTGCATTGTATTGTAATACATGAATCCGTGAGATTAGCTTTTAGCTTATTTGATCAATTTATTGTTATTATTTTAGATTAAGTTTGGCAATTCTATAATTTTTCAGTGTTACTTGTAATTTTATTTTCGTTGATGTGGTTATGGACTTTATGCACCTTATTATTTCTTTTGTTTGTTCTTTACTAGGATTGTCTGAAAGTCCTTTTTACTAATAAGGACACCCGTTTCATCCTTAATAATATATGTTATTTGTTTTTCTTTTAATGTAACTCAGTTTATATAATTATAAAACATATGTATATCAACGCCATCTATGGCCGAATGACTATAACTAATTGTTTTGCAGCTATCAAGGGTTTTAATCCAGTTATGACCTGGAGCATTAGTAAAAGGAAAGACGATTTATATCTCTATCAACTTTCTTAATAGCGGTATAGTTGGCCCGGGCGACAACTACTCCAGAAATATCCTCATAATATTTATGGGCAAGCGTTACCTCTCGTGCTATTTATGTTAGTGACATATTTTATCTTGCAGCAGAATTTTTCCAGCTGCGATCTGCACTCAAGTAACATATCGGATAGCCCATCCAGGGATACCCTCATACCAGTCTCGAGCTCCAGATCGCACCTGGCCCTTTCAAAAGTCGCACAGTCACCAAGTAAATGAACCACCGTTTGGTCGGTTCTTTCTTCACAGTCGCACGCGTGGTTTGTCTTCAGTATGAGTCTGTGTAAATAGTGTCCAAAAGCGCTACATAACGTTAGAAAGGTAACGAAATTGACTGAAGCTTTTATTAATCACTAAAAGACTCAGATGTTATATTTATTTATTTAGCATTGCTACTACAATATAAATATTTAGACGTACGTTTGATCCAGTTATAAAAATAAGATACATTTGAATATACAACTAGACCTCTGGTTGTGTCTGGTCTCTTGAAGGAAACCAGCCCCACTTGAATGTAATCATTTATGATTAAGGCGCTGCCGGAGTCACCTCTGAAATATATTTAGTATTTTGGTATAATATACACAACGCTACAACCTTTCTAGGTTTGGTCCTCAGATTTCTTTATCTGTTTCATGATCATTTGTCTAATGGTCAAGTAGGGGGCCAGTGTGCCACACGCCGTCGTCTTTTTGGGTCTAAAGCAATACAAATTCCTCACGATGTTTTCCTTCGCCGTTCGAGCCAATGTTAAATGCGATATAGAAAGAAAGTCCATTGGTGCACAGCCGAGGATCGCTATGAAGCCACTAGGCCAACACTGCTCGTATGTTGGTATAGTTCGATACAAAATATAAAGAAATCGATATATGGGAGATTCTGGTAAATGACTTTTCTTAATGACTGTCAGACTTGTAAAGTAAAAATTGTATTAGGAATTGTTTATGACCATGGTTAACATTTTTTGTTACATTTAAAATGTTATGTAATACAGAATGTATAAATATGTGGAACCAGCTGTCCACTGAAGTATTTCAGAACAAATTCGACTGAGATTCCTTCAAGAGAATAGCGTATCAATTCATAAACGCCGGTAACGCCGTCGCAAGCCCTCTTTGAGAGTGTCTATGGGCGGTCATTTAACATCAGATAAGCCTGCCCGTTTTCCCCCTGTTCTATAAAAAAGTAAAACAGTCCAAGATCGCATGGTATGTACTACCATTACCGGTCTGATTCACGATTGTCTCGACTCAAAATTGTTTTTTTGGACTTTCCGAGATGATAGTGTTCTCACGTCACCTTTGCTAAGATTTAGAAAGAAGTGAAAAAATTTGGACAGCTACGGGATGTCAGCATTGAAATTATATCTTAATTTGGATGGGATAGATAACAGTAAAACCATAAAAGAATCCTTACTCAGAAGCATAACTCGTTTCTGTTGTATCACCAGCACACAAGCTACCCGTTGGGATTCCAGGCAACACTCTTCTACATTCAGACAATGTCCACACCTTTTGATTTGATGAATGCAGCCAGCTACTTCTTACGCCGTCTTCTTCCTTAAATAGTTTATATGATAATATCAAGATTCGCCAAGTTGTTAGAAAATAATGTAAATTTGTGGTAATAAAATGTGTCTTAAACCATACTTTGTTTTATTTTGTACCTTTGATAGTCCGCGGAAAGAGACGTGGCAGCTATGATCACATAATCTATTCAGAAACATATACACAAATGTTTTTTTTTGTGTTGAACTGTATGTGTTGTTATCTTCACGCCGCTCTCCAGCAGCGTCATGGTTCTCTCTGTTAGTCTAGTTTCTATTAAATACTAGTTACCTATAGGTATACTTATTATTAGTGGATACAAAAACTTACATCAATGAGTCCCCAACCCGCAACAATAGCCAATTTCTTATTCGGAGGTGATTTAAGAATTGCCACTCTTTTGACATTATCTCCCAACGCTAAAGGCCTCTCGAGCACAGCCAGTCCTATATCATTCCTTATTTCATCTTCATCATAATTTTCATGTATTTTAAAACTAGATACACGATATTTAAGTCCTCTAGATTTATGTGCATTGCCAACAAAAGCGTTAACATTACTAGCGCTGCATGATTCAAAACAATGAGCTGCCGTTAGCAGAATTTTCTGATTCAAAATTGATGAACCACATACATACGCCCCTCCAAAATCTCGTATAGAGAGAAACACTGAATGTGCAAAGTACTCTATTTGAGCTTTATCGCCGCGTACAACGAATCCTTCGAATGCACAACTGAATTTAACAAAAGCGAGAAAAACCAGTTCCAAAATCATGTTCTCAATGTAATCACTGCAGAGAAATAATTGCTTTTGGATTCAGTTTGTCATTTTCCGGTTATTTTACGAGTCATTGCGATTTAATTGCTACATTAGTTTTATGATTTACGTCATAATTGTTTAATTATGTTTAATAAGAGGTTTTTCTCGATGTAATCACTAAGCAGATGAAAACTTGCGGCGATCAAACTCCAAATCACAAATGTGAAAATTCTATGTGTTTTCGGACGTAATTAATAATCTTCTATGACCAATCAATATTTTATTCCAGGTGTACTAATAAGTTAATACCACTGGATGAACCACGTAAAGTATTGGGTTTGATTTCATAGTTTCTCATTCCAGGAAAGATGTCCCAAAATAATTTTAAAGTTTTATTGAAATAGGATAAGTGCAAAATAAATCTATTATGTATAAAAGACCGCATGAGTGTACCTAGTATTTGGAATTAGTCAGGTTATACTCTCTTTTATCTAAAATATATGAAAATTTTGGTAAACATAAATGTTATAAAAAATTAAAATACTAGTATTTTTTGTTAAGCAGTAGTTAAATAAAATTACCAGCAAAACAGCGGATAAGGTATGAGATAGGCACTTAACAATGCTTTGTTTAAAATTGATCAGCCCACTACCGATTATATGCAGATAAGTACTGTTCAATCCCTTATAACCGCGAAGAATTAGAAAGAAGTGCCTGAACTTCTAGGTTGCTTTTTGCAGATAGAATTTGAAAAATGTTGCTGATTTTAGACCTTGGGAATGAGTCAGGGACGACAATATTAATACCTTGCAAGACGTCACGGCTTGATTATTTAGCCATTTATATTATGGGTAATCATTCCCACTAACATGTAGACACTCCAAAAATATTTCAATTAACACTGATGATTGCATAACAAAGTCATATACAACTTTCACTCATTCGTTAACATTTAATAAACTCTTTTGACGATGTGATGTGGAAGCGAATATGCAAGAAGTTAAGATTCCTCTTTAACGTTGGCCAGCTCGAAGTCTTGACCTCAATCGAATTGAGCATGTCAGGGATGTTCTAAAGAGTCAAGTAAGATCAGTGCAATCTGCTCCACAATCTTCAGGAGCTAAAAAGAGTCATTGCAGAGAGAGACATATTAAAAACATCGTAGAAAGCATGCCCAGAAGAATTCAAGCTGTGATTTCTTCGAAGAATCTTCTTTCCTTTATTGCCGACCACTTCTTATGTTTGGCCGCGAACATCGGACATCAATAAAGAAGCACCATTTCCAGAATTTACTTAACGCGTATTAATTTACACAATTATAAGTATATCGACTACGTCAGACAATTAAATCTCATTTAATTAACTGAAGTCAACCGTGAACGTAAATTTCCTTAGGTGCCCGTTTACTGGTGAGACTTATACAGAAATAATACTGAATTTCTACAAAAATCCAAGGATACGATATCTTCCCTAAGAAATTAAAACTTCTATTTTAGTTGCTTGTATGGGAATTTTTCCTTTCTCAGTTAATCTTCCAATCTTAAGGCAGTTATTCACGGTCTACCAGTTTCTCTAACAATGTCGTTCCACTTGGCCAATGATCTTTGTACCCAAGCCACAACCATCAATTGTTTATCAAACGTCAATGCTAGTGTCACGCCCACTGTCAGGTGCTTATACATTGAGAAGTTCAAAAATTTATCTTTAATTGAGGAACTCACTTTATAATAGAATTAGGATTTTGCACTTTCGACGCATAAGCCTGCTTTGAATAGCCCAGGACTTATATACTACACTAGCTGCCCCCGAGAACTTCGTTTCTCCTTAATGTGAGAGTATATTATTATTTCTAGGAAACATTTTTTTAGTTCAATCAAAATAACTATCTACTATACCTAGTAAAAAATAGAGGTTGATCGTAGAGGGGTGACAATTAAGGGTAGTATGTATTTTTGTATGCTGTTCGTATTTAGTTTTGTATATTGTGCATAAAAAATAAAAACGAAAAATTTTATGTAAAAAATAAAAATTTAGGGGTTTGAAAGAATATGCATAAAAAAATTCACAAGAATCGGTCGAGCCGTTTCGGAGGAGTATAGGAACGAACATTGTGACACGAGATTTTTATATATTAGAAGAATTATCTTCGTCTTTAGTTATGATTACTTCCCCATTAAATCACTAAGATGTTTTGACAATATCCCGTTGTTATAAATTATGAGGACGTCTTTGCATAATTAATTAAGTTTTATTTTTTTGACATATATAAAAATTAAATTTTAAAACTAAAATATCTATATGAATAGCTTGATTAATTTATTAAAACTTTCTGAACATCTCTTGTTTCCAGAATTCACGTATTTTTTACTTGCTTTAAATATAAAGTAATTTTTTTTTTAAACTGTTTTAAACTTTCTGATACTCGTAAAAACTGTCAATATTCAGTTAAACCTGCACCTACAGTACGACAAATAATAATTAGGATTATAAAGCATTTATTAATTGCAGTTTAATCTTTCGGCGGTCCTTAATATCCAATCATAATGGTATGTCGTATTAGTATAAACGACTAAGCTGTATCGCGGATTCTTGTAGGATACTATACCAATTTGAATATACCCTTGAATCACGAATGCACTTCCGGAATCACCCCTGAAATAATATCAATAGCATAGTGCAATTTAAATCTGAGTAATTAATTAGTAAAAAAACAAATTGTATATTATTAAGAATGAATGTTAAACTCTAGACTTTAAAATTTAGTTTAGTCTTCACTTATCAAATCAATGCAAAATTTTATAAAAACTATTTTAAAAGAGTACGTATGGAGTTTCTTGCCCATTCTTCTCCATATGAAATTAACTTCATATGACTTTTAGCTTATTTTTATATGTAAATTCTAAACCTAATTGTATGTGTTTCCCTTTTTTTTGTAAAATTCTCCTTCTACTTCCTAAATAAAAGCACTGTTAAGAATGTTGGAGAGGCTCATCCCCTCACAGCGGGTCTCGGTATCGCATGTGCAATGCACACACACACACACATTGTGCATTCTGACATAACTTGATATAACAATTAAGCCTGGTTTTATTTAAAGGTTGGAGCAGTGTTAGCCAAGTGGCTCCTGCGTGCGACTCTCATTCTTGAGGTCTTAGATTCGATCTCCGGCTGTGCACTAATGGACTTTTTTTCTATGTGCATTTAACAGCTCGTACGGTGGAGGAAAGCATTGTGAGGAAACCGGCTTACTTTAAACACCAAAAAAGTTGACAAAATGTGTCAGGCACAGGCTGATCAACTGCTTGCTTGATTGATACATGATCAACAGATACAGAAATCTGAGGCCCAAACCTAAAAAGGTTGTAGCGCCACTGTTTTATTATTCAAAGGTTAAAGGATGGGAATGATAGATTTACAAAGAGTATTCTTACTGGTCAGGAGCTCCGCTTCCTCTTATAGGTCCAGCACAATATGTACCAGCTGGTAGATTTCCTAAAAGGCTGCAAACATTATTGGGCTGAAACTTTTGAACTGTTGCCTTCAGTACAACAGTTTCTTCTTGTTCTGACTGTAATCATACCTTGAGGTTTTTACGTTTATTGATAATTGAATTAAATGCTGTTAATTTATTATAAACACTTAATATACATAAGAACATAGATCTTTTTAAGTTAACGGTAATAAAAACCTGTCGAACTAGACATGGGGAGAAATTAGCTGTGCCAAAAATGAATCTGGAACTGTTTAGGTAAAACACCTTTTGTATGGCAATCAAGGTTTACAATAATTTACCAAAATAATGAAAAGATCTTCTGACTACAGTTTTAAAAAATCGACTTGGTGTATTACTTTTGGAACAAATGTACCTATTATTCAATAAATGATTATTCGCGTGAGACTGTAGTTTATATAAAATTAATAACGTATGATATGATATGTACGATACAAATAATTTAAGAATTGACCAATTCATATGACTAATAATGTAAAATTCCTTTAAAGACAAATTTGCGCGCCATTGTGTGTGGCAGAATATGCGAACTTACGAGTGTACCTTACACATTTTTGTAGCATATTCTTGCAATAAATAAAATTTTATTGTATTTTTAGTCTTCGATTTGAGTGTAATATTATAGATATTATCTATAGCAAATATTGATCTACTATTATTAGAGGTACCAAAATTTGTCTACTAACATCACAAATAAACAATGAAAATGTTTCATATGTGTGTTCAAAACCTGAGCTGCTGAGTTGCTGGACTGTTATGCATAGGATATTATAATGCCCAAACGTTCTCCTTTCTAGTCCATTACACGTTTAGACTTGTCGCGACAGGAGACAACCAGAACAGACAGAGAAACATCACAATTTCGTTTCTGTATATAAATTCACCAATATCATCAAAAAGCTTACATTAACAACACCCCATCCAGCCATGTAGCCAGCCGACGGCTGCTTTGGATACTTCGACATCAAAGCGACTCGTTTCACAAACCTTCCCAGTTCAATGGCGTTCCTCGCCATAACCATAGCTATATCAAACACCAGGGTATCATCATTATAGTGCCTATGTTTGACATACTTCCTCACTGATTGTGTCCTCATTCTATCTATAACTTCATGCCCAAACTTTATAATAATATGGTCCCTTCGTACGGAATTGCATGATGAAAGACAATGCGCTGCTGTCAAGACCAAATGATTCGTGACCAAAGATCCTCCACAAATATAGGAATCACCACAATTAATATCTAGAAACACTGAATGTGGGTACTGTGCTATCTGGGCATATTCACCACCAACAACGAACCCTTCCATGTCATTTTTGACAGCCTTAAACACAGATACAAAAGTCCACACGTAAATGTAAATTGTCATTGTTTGATTTGACTTATCATTTTTGTTTTTTCATCGTATATTTTGGACCAGATGTTTTCTCGTTCATATTTAGGTCTAATTAAATTGTTATGTGGTTGGCTGCGAACTAATTAGATTTTACGATACTTTTATCTTTATTGCTACTTTAAAAGGCTTTATTGAAGTACGAGTGTATTTGGAATTTGAATTCTTTATGGTTATTTTACAACAGCACAAAGTGAAAATCAAATACTTGTTTTAAAGTCTCTAAATGTATTTGATCCGGCATAAGTATGGGTTAGATGTTTTGATAATTTTGAATCAAGTAGGATCAACCTTCGCTACCAAGAGTTAAATAAAGCACAGTAAACGATGAGCAACTCTTAACAATTAGAAACTACTTTATGTATTTTATTTATTCATAAAAAGCTTGCCAACGCTCGGCACACTGACACATTGGTAAAAACAAACACTAAATACAATTTTTAATGCGACAAGCACTTAAAGGCAAACACGACATACATGTAGAGATCATACAAATATCAATCAAAACAAACATTACAAAAAAACAAATAGGTACATACTAATCAAAAAAATTGGAATTACAAAAAACTAAACAAGACCTAGCTCGTTTATCAGAATGCTTACTCTGGACATCGGGGAGCTTTGACCAAAACGCGTTCTACGGAAAGGAGGGACAAATGGAATAATGGGATGCATGGGGCATCGAGAGGGTGCACGAAACTTAAATTTTAGATAGAACGCTTTGACGCTCTAAAAAATAATAATTGTTAGATTTTTCAAATATTTTTGCTAATAAAAATAAATTGCAAATCTCGAAGACGGCTGGACTTTGTTTAATGTTTCGAGTAATTTATTTTTTTATTCCTTGAACTACGAGGAAGGTTTTTATAAGAAGAAAAAAAATTCAGTCAGTTTTATTCAGTATACTAAGCTTTCTCTCCTGAAAAGCGAACAGTCTCTATGGGTTGCATAGTAAAATGAAGGCTACTAAAAAGGTAGGCTAAAAAATCACATTAAGGCAAAAGGCAGTTCGCAGAGACAGCTACCACAGCTACAGTACTTCAATACAAAAATATTGCGCTCGTATGCGTAGCTTTCGTCAAATACAATCATAATAAAAGTGATTAGATACTGTTTCACCAATGTTTTCTATAATCCAAATAACAATAGTTTTCTAGCTGTCTCTTAAGTAGGACTGGTTAATGCACTTTAAGTAAAAGATTACTATGATTTCTCGATTGAAACTTGTTATCATGTAGACTTATAAAACACTATATTTTTAAAATCGGAATACCACTATCAATTTTTTTTCTTTATTGCCATTTGGTGGGCAGAAACAATATCTAGACGTTATTAAAGTAACTAAATATTTACAATTTATTATATTGTTATATGTTTATTAATATTCCTTACAAAATACGTTCCTTTATACTTTTCTATATAAATATACTACAGATTGAAAAGTATAAAGCAATGAATTTTGCTCCTAGAAATAGAAATGGAAGTTCTCTAAGACTAAACGATACTCTTAATGTAAAGTAACTAAATGAACAGATATTTACAATATATTATACTGTTATCTGTTTATTTTTTATAATAGGGGCGCAAACGAGCTTGCGGGACGACCAAAAAGTAGTCTTTGTAGCCCATAGACACCCATTTTTAGTGGGTGCGTTACCGGCCTTTGAGGGAGGAGTACACTCGCCCTTTAAACATTTGGAGGTCGTATCTCTGAGGGAAGACCCCCACCAGGAGTCGATTCCACAGTTCGCTAGTTCGCAAAAGAAAATGCCTTGTGAAACGGACTGTGGAAGACCTCAAACCATCAAGATGATGTTGGTGAAATTTAGATGATTGTATTTTAATTTTGAATTATTCTTCTATTACAAAACCGTCTTTTTTATATACTTTTCTATATAAATACAGATTGACAAATATAAAGCAATTAATTATCTAGAAATAAAAATGGAAGTTCTCTAAGACTAAACGATATATAAAACCTACACACACTTACTAACAGTAACTAAGTGTACAGATCATATAAAATTTCGCATATTTTCGAGTTCTATTCGAGTGCCCATAGTAGCGTTACGATAGCTGTGCACCGAGAAAAAGTATACAGCAATTGACGAAACCGTTATATAGAGAAGAGTGGAATAACTGTTTCGTTCCGTTTCCGGGCTCAGTAGAAATGTTTAAATAAGTATATACTTGGGTACTAACGCGTTTGAGCTGGATCGTATATATTATTATTAGAACCAAGCATTGTGATTAATGACTCATAAGCTTTTAGATTTTTTTTACACTTTATGTTTAGTATTTTTTTTTAATCTTATTTATTTTATAAGATTCTATCTAATGATTAAGGCGGCTTAAAAATATATAAACGTTGACAAATTACTCTAACAGTTTACTAGTTAACGAGCATTTTTATAGTATTCAGATCTAAGGTTCAATGAGTCTATAATATAACTAATAAATCTATCACTAATTTCGGCAGTGAACCCTGAATTAAAAAAAAAATATGTTTAGTATTTATTTTTCAAACAAAAAACTTTGGCGATTAAAAAGAGTGGCGGGGAGTTTATTGCCAGTTCTTCTCTTCCGTTCTACGCCCTTGGTTTGAGAACTGGCAGGAAATGTAAAATTAGAAGCATTGTCATTTAGTATGTGTTTCTTTATTGATGTTCATAAGTGTTCATTGTGTTACCTAAATTAATAAATAATTTTGGTTTTGACTTTGACTTTGACTTTGCCTTTGACTTTGACTTTTTACTTTTGACTTTGACTTTTGAGTTTTCCTTACTAGGGTTGCCTGGAAAAGATCCCTTGTTAGCGATAAGGCCGCCGGTTTCTGCTTAATTTATGTAGTATCAATGTATATGTACTAAATATGTAGTGCAACAAACGTTGATAAATAAATAATTATAAGCAACGGTTAAAATTAAACCCCATTCGTAAAAAATAAATTAGTCCATACATTATGATACTCGGTCCCTTTTCATTACAGCGTAATCAAAATTTGACAGAAAGAGAGAAAAGATTAGTTTACTTAAAGGAGTGAAAACGGCCTGATTTAATTGTAATGAATCGTACAAACAAGTTGTTTTCTAAATAAATTAGTATTACAGTAGAACCTCTACAAGTCGAACATCAAGGGAGACGCCAAAAAATTCGAGTTATAGAGTTTTCAACTTATGGAGGATTTCGACTTAGGCGGATTTTGATTCGACATAAAGAGTTTGAGGTTTATTCTTATAAATTTGTCGAAAACAAATGACTGGCTTAGCTAAATTTCAAAGGGAATCAAAATTGAACACCTGACACAAAGCAAGCAAACACGGGTTTCCATGAGTCATAAATTTATTATTGTATACTCCTAAAATGTTTTCTAAGAAACAATAGTGTACTCACATTATCGGCAAGTTCTTAAAGTCGGTAAATTATTTTTGTTCGAACAATAGAGATAAAAAATTCCAAATGATCAAGTTGTAAAGGTTGTAAAATAAAACGTTCCTATGTTCGAGATACAGAGGTCAAATTTAATTTTTCGAGTTATAGAGTGAAAATATGTACCAAAATGGCTTGGAGGGACTCGGTGATTATTTCGATTAACAGAGGGTCATGATTTCAAGTAATGGACGTTTTGGTGTTTTAAGGGAAGGGAACAAAACATTTTTTCGAGATTTGGAGGTTTTTGACTTATCGAGGTTCGACTTAACGAGGTTCTACTGTACATGGGATTTAAACCTTAAATAATAATAATGTTACAGTAAAAAGCTTGGTGCAACTAACACAAGTACTATTGTTAATGACAACTCAAGTTACTAGTTATATATGATTTATATATTTGAATTGAATGAACCAAACAGTCCATTGAGGTCCGAAGGTGAATAAATCTAGTTGGTCGCGACAGGCGCCGCGATGTCTCGGGCAACCATGTAAATGTCAAATGGGCCACATTCACGTGCTAACTTGAGAATTGTTGATAAACGCGTGTGATAGCGGAATGATCAAGCAGGTGTATTTTGCAAGAAATTGTGTGTCAAAGTAGTTTTTGAATTTCGAACACTTTCCGGAAATTGTTAAAATTCTAATTTAGAATAAATAATACTTGAAATTTATATTATTTTATATTGCTATATCATATCATTCATTCATAGATATCTGTGTACCCTTTTTTGGCCTCCTGCAATTCCCGCCATTTCTGTCTGCACCACCTGCTGTCCTATCCACCTTCTAAATTGACTTATTCTATGATATGGTTGCAATTATACTCTCATACTCCTCTATTTCCTCCTCTAATTTTTATCCGTTTTCAGTAACTCTGAGAATCGGTTAATTCTTTTTTTTTTATTAGATAAAAATATTTTGTTTTTATTTTTTATTATGTGGCATTAAAAAATACATGTAACCCTTAATTTTTCCCCCTACGATCAACCACTATTTTTATTTGTTAATTAAAACTTATGACTTTGAACTCCGAGGTATATAGAGAAAAATCACAGAAAACCCTAAAAAGTGTTCATTCCGGAAAACCGAACAGTCTCTGGGGTAGCATAGCAAAATGTTCCATGTTGGTATGTACTAAAAAGGTAGGCTGAGTAAAATCACATTAAGGAGAAACGTAACTTAACGTTTAATATTATAAATTCTTTGACATTAATATAGTGCAAAACAAAAATAGAGGAGCCTTGACTTTCAAAGGAATCGACTAGTTTCAGACATATCGATGTCTCCAATCGAATCATTAATCGATAGACGCTCCGATCGAATTAAAATCGTTTGAATTTCCGTTGATTCATTCTCTTTGTTGAAACTTAATCCTGCAAAGGTCGTACAGTAAATTAGAGAGATAAGGGATTCAACGGGCTTCGGTGGTCTTGTAAATAGGGGCCTCATTACGTTGCACTAACGAGAGGTTGGCACGTGCTTTGAACGGATTTTGGATGTGGCGGTTTACATATGTAAAGTTGAAGTTTGACAGGGGTATGTCTCAATGATATATAATATAGTTTTGCCCTTTACGGATTATTACAGTACTAATATCGATGTTTTATTTATTTATTAAACATACATAATGCTATATCTACAGTATATATTACAAGATATCTTTCCACAAAAATATGACAATTATGGTAAACATAAATGTTACCAAAAATTAAAATAAATTTAAAATAAAATTACTAGTAAACAGCGGGTTAGGTATCATATAGGCATTAGAAATTGAATTTTTTTAATTGATCAGCCTAATATAGAATTTACTTTTCAAAAAAGAAAAAAATAAAAGTCTTTTTTGCTGGGTTATAAAAAAATAAACATTTTTTCCTAAAAACTTTGTTGTTGGGGTACTGTTTTTCAGCAGTTTGGTTACCAACACTGTTACACGAGAAAATACATAGTTTTCAAATTAATTTAGACATTTAGACACATCCTGGGCTCCTTATACAAGTAGTGAAAAAAAATTAGAACGCAAAATCCTGTGTATGTATATCTTTATCGTGTTACTTACGGCACAAACTTTAATCGGTCCTCATATTTGATTTGATACCGAGAATAGATCCCCAAGGAGTAGTTTTAACGCGTCGAACAACCCAGTGCGTGACCAACTGTGCCACGGAGGCGGCAAGAAATTAACAAGCAGAATACAGCACCTCATAACGAGATCGTCACGCTTTGCCGAGCGAGACGACTCTACCTGCATCGGGAGATAGCTATTTCTAACAGATTTATATATTATATACTGAATAAAATACTGATTACTTTCTAATTGGATCGAAACATGAAATATGCTTTGTTCCAACAATGGAGATACTACTACAACAACAGTTATTTGGGGAATTACAATTTTATAACGAAACCTAGGAATAATATTCTAGGTTTTTATTGAGGATTTTAGGTTTATATGTAATATGCTAAGCAACATATCCTACTCCTCAAATGGAGATGGCCAGTTCCCGTTATACAGATGGTAGATGATCAAACGGTAAGGGAATGGACTGGACCAAAAGGACAGAACAAAAGAGCGATGGACGAATACGAGACGACGAGACTGAATGAGCTGGCAAGAATAGGATGATGACGGAAGAATATAAAAGAGGATGGAAAAAGCTAGAGAAGGCCTTCTTACGGACGGGGTCGCTTAGCTAAATAAAATTGTATATATATTTCTTTTTGTACATTATATGAAAATATGTGGATAAATAAAGGGTTATTATTATGTAAAATAAGACAAACAAATATAGGATATTTATAAAAAGTACAATAAGTAGTCTGAATATATAATCTAAAAACCAAACTTAATTTTAACATTAACTTAAATAAAGGACTACGCTACCAAACCTTTATAATATTTTTACCAAATAAATATCCTTATTTGAGACCGTTTCTAAACTAAACCCTTAAGTGAAAACCCCTTACAGAGTTAATTTCACAAGAAAATAAAACCGTCAAATACACGGTAAACTCTGTCCGTACCTTTTAATTCCTACTCTAAACCAGTGGCGGATTTACCAGCAGGCTGAGTAGGCTGGAGCCTAGGGCGGCAAATTTTAAGGGGCGGCAAATTTAGTTCATTAATTTTTTATTTCGGTTTACAAATTAAAAAAAAATATATATAGGGTGTCTCAGTAAGAGTGCACTTTTTAATTTTTAAATAAAGACAAGTATTTTATGACATACTTCTGATATTTTTATTGTATTGTAAAGAAGACATGTTCCGATTAAGTATGGAATAAAATATCCGGCAAATGACCTCCACGGCTCGGCTCGGCTCGTGCACTCTTACTGAGACACCCCATATTATACACACATAATACGAATTTCGAAAATTGGAGAGAAATTAAAATATTTAACAAAAATCGAAATATTCTCATATACAGTGGTAATTAATAAATATTTCAACATCTCTGCATGAACAATTCCTAAACGCTTTACTAATTATACATTAATGATTATGAACTTTTAGAATATCGCGATTCGATATTGTAATCGAAATTTAGTAATTTTTACATATATTCTTCACTGATAACTGCTATAATTTTTTCTCCGTGTACCTAATATCTAGTGAGTGTAATAATAAATGTTAATCAAAGTTCGCCAAATGTATGTTTTTTACGTAAGCTTAATTCATATTTTCTAAGTATTGTATAGTTTTAAGACATACCTTACCTTACTTTAAAAGTGGTATACGATTGAGATATTTTTTCCTTAAAATAATGTTTTTTGATAATTCTTTGCTGTAAAAATAAACAAGGATCTAACACGGTACCATAGTTCTCAATAATAATAACTACATATATGGGAAAAGTTGATGTAACGAGGATGATGGAAAAGTTGGAATTTTATTGATAGAAAATTGATATGATTGTGGACTAAAATATTAAAATTTAGAGGCGGCAAAAATTGAATAGCCTACGGGCGGCAAATCTATAAATCCGCCACTGCTCTCAACCTAGGATAACATTTATTTAAAACTTCTTAATATATCACTTAACCTAAATCCAACTTGTCATTTATTTCTTCCTGTCCTGTTGACCTCAACACCATATAATTCTCATAAATAGTTGAAATGAACGTTATCACTTGTTTATAAATAACGAGTCTTTGAGAGACATAATCAGTCAATCTTAAAGCGTTGTTCTGCAGACGTTTTATAATTTCACTGGCGTATAGTAGACCGCTTTCTCGTATGTTAACAAATCGTTGGTTTCTAAACAGATGTAGAAGATATGTTATTGCATATAGGTATTATTTTAATTATAAAATCAATATTTGATAGTTCGAAGGCATTGATTTGTTATAAAATTTGTTATTATCATCGTTCAGTCTATGGATCTGAACTATCCGATTTTGGGGAGTTGTAGGGGTAAGAGTAAGAAGGAAAGTTTTTGAAAATAGAATATTTGGCAAAGTAAACGAAATATGTACAAAGTTATTTATTTTTATTATCACGCCATTTACCCACAGGGTTGGCAGAGACCATGAGCCGACTCATTCATCCGTTTTACATGGTGATGTCATCTTGATGATCTATTTTTAAAGAGTACTGAGAGTTTTATACGCCGGCTTTTTCTCTTAGCATACACCCTCTGTCTTCTTTGCCGATGAGTAGGGATGTCTACCGATTCAAATTTAATGGCGTGGAATAAGTGATACCTGTATCTTATATTCCATAATAAACATATTTTTTATGTGCAAACCACCTTTCGTATCCCAGTCATCTCATCACGTCCTTTTTTAATCCACACTGCTCAAAGTTATTAATAAGCATTCAAGCCATGCGAAAAAAATTAGTCTCTATTAGTCTGGTAGGAAAGTACAAACCCAGAATGGGAGGTGTCGGGAATGTATCCGAACTGAAGACTCTCAGGTCACATATTTATGTCATCAGTATTTAAATATTACATTTCTAATAAGTATCGTTTTTTATAGTTTTATTTTCGCTTTTTAAGTCTGTTTTTGCAGTGCACCACCACTATATATAACCAGCTGCCGACCGAAGTATTTCCGAACCAATTCAACTTAAGAAAAGAGCGTACCAATTCCTCACTCGTGAGCCCTGTGGCATGGAGAGTGTCCTAACCTAACCTAACATCAGATGAGCCTCCTGTTCTATAAAAAATAGTAAGCTTCACCATATTTGTACCCTGACCGTAACCAGGCTATAAATCGCGATGTTATCATTTCCCAGCTCCACCATTCGACCTCAAAGCACTCGACTTACAAGCTTCAAAGATCCTCTAATAAACCTAATGAAGCTTTGTTTATGATAAACTGATGCTTAAAAAGCACTACCTCTGTGTATTTTTATATTGATTGTTTATGGTAATAATAATGACGTTATTAATTCTTTAATATACAGTTATTGCTGGCAACTCGCAGCGAATGAGATGCTAAACCTAGGATTAGTGTAGAAAAAGAAGATGACCATGATGGCATGATCTTCTGTGAGACGCGTCATCTATTTAGGTTTAATACCGGCTTCCTCAGGATGTTTTCCTTCACCGTATGAACACGTGATAAATGTAGAATAATCCTTGGATTGAGAGGCGCTCATACAAGTCTTACCTTCCCGTTTATTGGTGATGCCCTAAAAATTATTAATGAGTATCCTAATTAACTTAATAACCCTAAGAATAGAGATAAGATTTTTATTATTTCATTTAAGCAGAACTATAAACCTGTTTATCTGTAAACTTTGAGAGCATTGGTTGAGATGGTCTCAAGTCAAGGTGGCCGACCGCGCTTCCAAGCGGAACGCGAGGGCGTTACGCTCCGCCGCCCGCTAGGATAATGACTCCGCTTCAATCATATCTCACTTGTCTCTTAGCATCTAGCAGGTTCATAACAAATGCTACAATATCTCCAATTTATTTCATAGAAATACGCAACAAATATACATGGTTGCAGCTCCTTACAAAAGTTTTATAAAACAAAAAACTTGGCCTTGATTTGAGAACTGGCAGTAAATGTAAAATTAGAAGCATACGGTCCTACCGTATAGCACAAAAACTACGTAGAACACATAACCAGTTAGAAATAATTACATGTAACGACCGTAGATATGTCCTCAAAATTAAAAACATATCAAATCAAGTACGAATTGTTCTTTAGTATTTTTAACAGTTTTTTTGTCATAGAGGGGAAGCCGATTTGTTCAACATTTTAACAGTCTAACTTCTTTAAATATAGACAATCATTTTGTGCCCTTAGCATTTAGAATCTCACGTTTCCAAAAATTTAACTATCCTTGTTATGAAGCGATGTTGTTTAATCATCCTGATCCGATGTCGACTAAAATTATCGAATTATACAGATAAGAAATAAGGCGCGACAGACAGCCCCATGTGCCGAGGCTGTTTCAGCGCAGAGGAATCAGACCCACAGTCCTGGAGTGCAAGTGTATGACTGCGTACAGAAATCCTCGAAGCAGTGAGCTGGTTCCGTGAAGTCTGCGAGTACCCAGGAGACTTCTGTGCTTCTGGAAGGAGTTAGGCTGGCTTAGCCAGGACTTGAAGCACAACGGACCTAGTGAGAGACTAAGTGCGGAAACTGAGTCCACCAACCTTTAACGTTTTTAACAGACAATTCTACTCCTACCGCTACTACTAGAGTAAAACCAGCCATCAGATATAATTTCTAACTCAATGCAGGAATGTATATATTGCAACCATACAAAAGTATGTTCTCTATAAAGTGTAGGTATTATTTCAAAATAATCTTTCCACCAAACCAGTAGCGGAGGCATCAGACCGTATACCCTGCGGTCGCGCTCTGCTAGCGATGACGTTATGACATTTTCATTGGCCTTACAAATACAATGAATATTGTGAAATATTTTTCCAAACAACATTAGTTTTGTGTTTACAAAACATTTCACAATACTGTCGAGAGACGCAAAACGACGCAAAAACTTATAAATAAAAAAACAAATCAGCGACAACCTTGAGGTCTGGGACTCAGATTACTGTATATGTTCTATGATCATTTGTCAATCTAATAGGCAAGTAGGTGATGGAATCATCAATCAAAGCTACGAGATAAGAGTCGAACGCTGAAGCCAGTAGACCAACACTACTCTTAAAGACTGTTATAACCGTTCGAAAGACTAGATTGCAAGAAGATTATATATTACTGCAAAATGGTCGCTTACGAAAACATCATTTACTCGCGTCTTACTTACCCTCAATACTACTTCATGTGAGACTCATATATCACACTGTCTGAATTCACAATAATGCGACCTTATTCATAATTTGTTATAAAAAAAAAGGTTTGGGTTAGATTTTACGTTTTCTTGTTTTGTTTATAAAGTTCCCCCGCGAACTTGGTTTCTCCTTAACGTGATTTTACTTAGCCTACCTTTTTAGTACAACATGGAACAATTTGCTATGCTACCCCAGAGACTGTTCGGTTTTCCGGAATGAAAACTTTTTAGGTTTTTCTGTGATTTTGTCTCTATGCAAACCTCAGAGTTCAAGTCATAAGTTTTTAATTAATAAATAAAAAATATATCTATCATTAAAAAATAAAAACAAAAATTTTGTCTAAACATTTGGGGGATTAAAAATAGATGTTGTCCGATACGCAGACCTAACATACTGCATATCGGACACAATATTTCACGAAAATCGGTCGAGCCGTTTCGTAGGAGGTTAATTACAAACCCCGTGACACGAGAATTTTATATATTAGATAACATTCTTGACGACGCAAACATCGTCCAATTCATAAAATGCGGCCGCGGTTGTGACGTGCGCCGAATGGCGGACTCATTGTTGCTTTTAATGCAATCCTCCTGAAAACTTCAATCCCGAACTCTCTTGCAATCTAAATCATTAAGAAAGAAAGAAGGAAAAAATTTATTATACACAGTAAGAGGATATTTAGGTAAAATAAATTGCACTAGCGCTACAGATTCTCTAAGTTGTGGGCAGCCAGTCTCTTCCTTTTGACATGTTAACTGTAGTTGACAATAATTTCAACATAACACAATTTATAATTAAACGATTTTTGCACGATAAGAATATTTTCTGTATCAGCCTTGCGATTCTGTAACTCACTTATCGAACTCTCACAGCGGTTTTCGCAGCGGCGGTCGCGCTCAATCAGTCGTGAAGCAGTCATTTTATGATATGGCATTCTGATAAACAATTAACTACAAGCTCCCTCCTTATCACGACTGATTTGAGCGCGACTGCCGCTGCGAAAACCGCTGTGAGAGTTCGAAAAGTGAGTTACAGAATCGCAAGGCAGCATATGGAAGGGTGACAAGAGGTTGAGAAGATGTGGGATTTAGTGAATGTATGTAATGCTAATTTTGAAATGTTAGTGAAAATTTTGTTTTTAAGAAAGTGGTTAAAGATGAGCGTTGAGCGAAGAAAGAGCGGTTTTTTTGGGTTGCTCATATGTTGTAGATTTGCGTTGTGTGGTGTTTGTTTAAACATTCAGTATCAAAGTGCAGTATTTTTCTGTGTCAGTTCAGCCTTTAGCTTTGTTCTCAAGTGCGGGCGTGAACTAGTAATGATCTAAAAATAACATCGTGCGAATTACATCAATGACTCAGATGTATAAAGCACAAAAGACATCTGATATTTCCTGAATCACCTTAATAAATCCTAGATCAGAATTCTTATTTTAGAACTTATGGAATATAAACATAGTCATTTACAGTCATAGTTAGTCCCGGATACATAATAACGATTTATTTATTTCGTATTCCTACAGCTAACATTATTTATAAACAAGAAAAAACCAACTGGGGCCCGTGTCAAATTCTTTTGTATAACTCTGCAAACGCCGTAAAATCATCACGTTGTTCTCCGTCTAATTTTAATAAACTTTGAGATTTTCAGCTCAATACTACAGTACTCAATTACACGTTGTAGGTATATGTCCCAGTAATGGTCATCCATTACTGGGACATACTCATACTGGGCCTTCATAGGCCTCCCCTCTTAGGCGAGAGGGAATAGTCTGTAGTCCCCACGCTAAGTCCTCAATGCGTATTGGAGACACATTCATCCATAGAACATAATATCTCTTGGGCAGGGGCCCTCTTGGGTCGGGGGCCCGTGGTATTTTACCAGCCCTGCCACACTATTGTTACGCCACTGGTCAAATACAAACATAATGTATACACAAAGGAAAAAATATTAAAGAAAGGAAAACTCGAAATAATAATCTAAATCTAGGAAATACCAATCTAAATTAAGTTCTTAAAGCAAAAAAGCGCTGTATGTTTCACTGTTGTGAAAAACATTAAATTATTTGTAGTTTTGCGCTGGCAACGCACTTGAGCTCTCAATGAGATTGTCTACGAGCGTTTGCCCATAAAAAAGTTAATTTATGGAAACCCAATAATTGTCTGTGACACACCCGTAATTTGCTTAAATGTGTGTTAATTTAACGAACCAATTTTTTGGACTAAAATTAAGTTTCTCCTGCTATAAATTACTTTATGCTGTCATCTTATTATTGAAGATAATTAACAGGTTGGGCTAATTGTAGCAGTTAATCTACATCATAGACAATGTTCCTTATACTTAATAGAATAAGGAAGTGACAATTGACAAACTTCTTTAGGGCTGACATTAATATTTTTGGCATATAATTACATTTCTTAAAATGAGTAAAACAAACTTTTTACTTAAAATAGTTTTATCCACTATTCCATTATGGAAAAAAGGGTAACAAATAATACAAAATACAGAGTTAAAAATTTCACATTGATTTTAAAATTATAATTCTTCTAACAATTTGAAAAAAGTATTGAATCCATCTACTGTCTGTGACAATTAATTTTGCATGTCAGTTTTCAGTCGGAAATAATAAAAAAAAAAATTGTTAAATTTATTTAATTGTTTGCGAATAAAAAAGGATTTTCTTGCATTATCTTACAATAAGTATACGATTCAATACTCTTGCAATCAAGTCCGTAGACTACAGTTTTGGTTTTACTATTGTGAATATGAAATATTAAAAAATAACCTTAAAACTATAGGGGAAAGAAAAAACTTTTGTTAGATTCATATCCAATAAATAAATCCTTAACTATTAATGCAAGTCTGAGTACGTAATAACTATGTCAGAAAATTAATTCAACGTGCATCTCATCTGAAAAAATAAAAACAAAAGCCATTATAACAATATATCCGGTCAGTAGTCGGCCCTAGTACATGTTATCATCTTTAATAGTGTCATGTCACAGGTCGCTTAATCTAATGTGGCGCTGCGCAGTGAGCGGTAAACTGCATTGGTCATTGACAATTGACTGCAAAAAAGTAGGACAAACTAAAAAGTTTTTATTTAATTGTGATAGTCTGTGCCATTTAAACAAATGAGTGAAGATTGTTTTTGTGTGAATACCGAATTAAAAAGTGTATTGCGTTTAGATACAATTGTAAGAAAATTGGCTTTTAGTTATTTGTCATATTTAGTTACAAATCCTTAAATTAATTGATGTAATTACGAAAAAGTTATTGGATGTGGCATTTTTTGGCGCGAAATAGGCCAGTTGCGGCCATGTTGGCCGTGTTGGTTGCTGCTGCGTTAGTGGTGATATTTTTGGCCACCAAAGGCACAAGTTATAAAGTGGTTGAGAAACTACCAGAAGAAACAAATGACGTCAGTGAGGATCCTACTATATTTTCAACATTTACGTAAGTATTTAAAGGCACCAAGACACAAACTATGATAAGATTAAATAAAAAACTAGGTACCCACATACTGAAATATACAATATATAATAGCATGAAACATATATTTCTGCGTAGATTTCGTTTCTCCTTAAGCAACTAGGTGCTTTCTGTGTCCGACGCACGTCAATTTTATTAATTAAATGACACCACATTAAATATAATGCTTTATCTACCGTATATGTTACAAGCTATCTATTCTAAAATACATAACAATTATGGTTGATATAAATGTTACAAAAAATTAATAAAGAAAAATTCACTTACAAATACGTAATTTTTTTGCTTTACAATGCGGATTAGGGATCAGATAGGCACTTAACAATGCACAATGACATCATTTTCAATTGCCTAAGTCGCTGATGGTACGGGTGCGTAGGAGAAAACACTGTACTGATGAATGCAAGATGTCGTGTAATTAAATAAAAAAATAATAAAATAAAATATTTATTTGTTTTCTCTCACACAAAAAATACAGACACAAAATACAAATTTCAGCATTAACAGGCAAAATCTGTGTGAGAGACTGGCGACTGTACTAGGATACCTGTATTACAGATTGCCAGTCCCTCCGCATCCGGACCGAATGGAATTTAAGTAGGTACATCAATTTGATCGAGAAACTATTACAAATATTACAAATATTACAAATATACTCACATTTAAGTGGGTGTATGTGATGGTGCATGTATGGTTTAGTGTATGTAAGTGTTAATGTATGTATGTGTTAGTGAATTTATGACTTAGTGTATATATGTCTTAGTGAAGCATACATGAGCATGGGTGATAGTGTACCTATGTACTCGTATACATAACGTGTTAGTGTTAGGTATTAGCTGAGGACTACTAACAACTTCTCAGTCCCCTCGTAGTCTAGATTTTTAAGCCATTTGACTGTAGCTTTTTTACACTCATATTTAGTAAGCGTATATATGTTGATCAACCTGTTTATCTTGTTATATAGGTGACAGCCCATAAAACCAAAAAACCTTCTTGAGAAAGCTGTGGACCAACGGGTATCTGAGGTGCAGACTTTATATTTGCATCGTTTGTTGTCATTCAAAGAAGGATCATAGCGAGTTATGGAGTGTTGTTTGAGCACAGTGTTCAGTATAAATAGTTGACGAACACTCAACACGTCAGATAAAAGATATAGATCTTTGGTAGGGTAAAAAAATGGTTTAGAATAACTTACTTTCAATAACGCACGCTGAGCCCTCTCCAGTTTTATAAGATTAGTTTTACAAGCCCCTCCCCAGACAGTAACACAATAGCTTAAAACGGATTGGCAGAGGGATTGATAAACCATTTTAATTATCGATTTTTCAGCAATATTACGGAGATTCTTAAAGGTGAAGATAAGTTTCCGAGTTCGCGATAGTAGCAGGTCAATGTGGTAGTTAAACTTTAGCGTGCTATCAACAACGACACCTAGATACTTAGTATTGTTGGCAACAAAGATCTTTTGACAGTCACAAGAATCAGTATCAGAACATACATGAGCAGTTAAACCAAGGTTAGTACTAGAACCAGGAGTTTTTATATAGAACGGTATACATTTAGTTTTACTGACATTGATAGTTAGGGCATTCATTCTGAGCCATTTGTTAACAACGTCGATTCCTCTTTGAGCAATGTCGACAGTATCTTTCCAGCTATCACCATGAAACACAAGTGCAGTATCATCTGCAAATGTTATTATTTTACCATTTTGTAACTGGAGGTCACAAAGATCATTGATAAATGCCAGAAACAGTGTCGGACCTAAAACACTACCCTGTGGCACACCATAGCGTATCGGCAAATCGTCACTAACAATGTTGCCCACCCTTACTCTTTGCTGTCTATCACTCAAGTAGCTATCAAATAGTTTAAGCTGCAAACCACGAATACCCAAAGCCTCCAATTTATCCAGCAGAATAGGACCAGCGACCGCGTCAAAAGCTTTTGCAATGTCCAAAAATACAGCTAAAATTTTATTTTTCTTATCTAGTTTTGTAACAATATGATCAGTTAATTGATGAACTGCGTCGCTTGTTGATGAACCCGGTCTGAATCCAAACTGTGAGCTGGAGAGTAGGTTATTACTTTCTAAATAATCGATGAGGCGTTTGTTTATCAATTTCTCAATGATTTTGGATAGCGTAGATAGTTTAGAAATAGGTCGGTAGTTACCGACACAATCTCTATTACCACCTTTATAAACCGGAATTACTTCAGCTAGCTTGAATAGGTCCGGAAAGATCCCTGTAGAAAGAATCAAATTAAATATATATGTAACTGGAGGGACTAAGATTTCATGATAACGTTTGAGAAAGGCTCCAGAAATATTATCTCTGCCCGCAGCACCGTCCTTCTTCAGTTGCAAGATAAGAGATTGAACTTCAACTTCATCAGTAGGTAGCAAGACGAATGAGGACAGTGTAGGATTGATTGATGGTTTTTTATAAGAGCTATTAGAATATGCTTTTTCGGCAATATCTTTCCCGATAGAAACGAAATATTTATTAATGTTGTTGACTGAGACCATCGGGTCCAGTGGAGAGACCAATTCAAGTGCAGTGCTAGTTGTATTGTTAGAGTAGGTTAGTTGTTTGATAGTGTCCCAGAGAACTTTTGTATTAGTCTTAGCAGCTTTAAGTAGGCGGTTTCTCTCATAAGTATTTTTAATATTTTTAAAAGTGAGTTGCAAAAATTTCTATACCTCTTGTAAGTTAACGTTAATATTTCGTTACTAGGATTTTTTCTTGATTTTTGATGTAGTTTGTCACGATGCTTTACACATCTTAGTAGACCTGCAGTCATCCAAGGCCTCTTGATCCTTTTACGATTTGGGATGGTTAAAGTTTTCGTATTTGCTTTAATTACAGTGTCAAGCGCAGTCAGAAGAAATGCTGTTGCCTCATTGGGATCAGTCATTTTATATACAAGGCTTAGGTTTAAGTTCTTCATAGCATCGTCCAAAGACGGGTAATCAATCTTTTTCAGAGAAGAGTATTTGTCAGTCATAGTGCTACGTTCAAGTTTCAGAATTAAAGTGTCGTGATCCGTGACTGAGGTTTCAGCAACATAACAAAAGACGCGATAAGAACATTTTAGTATTACATGGTCAAGACAAGTCCTGCCATGAGTTGGAAATATGTGGGCCGGCAATAAACCATGAGAAGCCAACATATTCAAATACGTTGAAGAATTAACATCCTTATTGTTATCCAATATATCAATATTGATATCACCTATCAGAACTTTATGAGTACTACTAATCTCAGAAAGAAGTTTGTCAAGAGATACCAAAAACCGTTGAACATCTTTGTAACCAGGTGGTCTATATACTGCAATTAGTGTTACATTATCCTCAAGGTTAATCAGTAAACAGTTGGCATCACAAAGGTCAGGCTCGGATATAACTAATTTCAAATGTTTTTTGTAAAATACTACAACTCCTTCATTCTGTGTGAAGTTTTTCTCGGTTAGAGCAGAGTTGTGTCCCTCAAGAGATGGTAAGTTACGATTATTATGCAGCCAACATTCCGTTAAGATTATTAAGTCCCAATCAGTCCTTGATCTAAACAATAAGGTTTGAAAATCAGAGAAGTTACGATTTATACTACGAATGTTTTGATGGATAATTTTTAGACACTTATTCGGGCAGTTCATAAGTCTCTGGCAGTCCTCTATGTCACAAAGAGAAGATTGTGCAACATCAAGTTTATCGATATCATTTATAATTGCATTAGTTTTATCGAATTTTATTTATTGAGTCAGCAACTATGGAAAGACAAAAAGGCACGCGGTACAGCACAACCCTACGAGGATTCCACAATCCCGGGGACAACGCCACACAAATGAGACCAACACAATACACATACACACGGCACGAAGACAGACTGAGATTGTTGTTAACAGTTACATTCTTTCTATGAGTACACTTTGTATATATTGGGTGTAAGTGATGTATAATTTCAGTGAGTGTGTGAATATAGGTTAAAATAAGTGTAAGAGCATATACAAATTCAAACGAAAATACATTATAGACTAAACGAGAACTTAACATGAGAAAATTGACTAAGGTAATTTTATTACTAGCAAGACTAAAGTAAATCAATAGAAATAAATAACAATATACAGTTAATTGGCAATATAGGTTAATGAGAAAGCAGTTACATGCAATGAGTCATGATTCCTTTGCCAGCTGAGATAAGCATTTTTCTGATTGGATTAAAATCGGTCTACCAGTCGAATCCTTACGCAAAAGTATTCTTCCATTTGAATGCCAGCACGAGTAGTTATGTTTCTTGGCAAATTGACGGGTTTCAAACATAAGTTTTCTTTGAGATGGACCTAGATGTTCGTCAATGTAAAGTGGAGTCTTTATTCCTGGCAAACCGATAGTATGAGTATTGAGCTTCTCAGAAACCGGCCTTCCTTTGTTAAAGTTTCGCAGCTTAGTCAATAAATCATTTTTAGCATTAACACTCGTAAATTCAACAACAACAGGTCTTGATACTCCTGGTCTACCCGGCAGCCGATACAAGTCACGTACATCACTCCTATTTATATCGACATCCACAGCTTTGCCGATGACAGAAAGGGTCGAGAGTAAGTTGTCAAACTTTTCGTTTTCAGAAATCGGGATATTGCGAATCTCCAGAGTTGCATCTCTTGTACGAAACTGTATATCCTGGATATGCGATTCTAAGTTTTTTATGGCATTTTTATTATTTTTTTGGTTAGTTTCAATTTCCTTTACTCTGTCATTGGTCTCCTCCTGAAACTTGTTAATAAATTCTATTCCTTTTTCTATTTCTGAGTTAGACTTCTTTATTTCCTGGAATTCAGTTTTTATATTGGATAATTCAGAAAATAATTTGTTTAAGGTGTCATTTAGAGTGGACTTCCATTCACGTAGGTTTCGTTCTTGATCCTCTCTCCATTCAGAAAGCATTTTCAGGACATCCGCTCTTAAGTCGCTACTTTCGGAACTAGAATGAGCATTCGGGGAAGAGGTCTCCATTCGTTGTCGCTTGGAGCGCGTTGTTATATTGGTGTCACCCTTGGCAATACAGCCCGCACTCGTCATCGGAGACTTCGAAAGATCAGACTCCGATCGGGAACAAGACATCACAGAAGTGTTACGAGGGGGTGAGTGTTGGATTTTGGGCATATCTTCAATGAACCCAGAGTTCAATATCGCAGAGCAACAATAGACAATCGCATCAGTTGATCGTAGCAGGTATAACAGCTTAGTAGTAACGTAGCAAATCACAAGCGTCGTAGTCTAACTTACGTCATTAGCCGAATGGGATGTAGAATTACGACTCGCCGGCACTCAACCGTTTGGTGTAATGGCAAACAACAGCGCTCACCTCACAGCTTATCCAAGAAGAGGCACGAGTTCAAAACCACAAAAATCCAAAAAGTTCAATTTAGTATTTTAATTTAAGATTTTAAATTTAAATTTCTCACAGAACTCAACACAGTGGACACGTCCAAGCGCTTCCGCGGTCCGGAGGGGAGAGGATTGAAGGAATTGATCTTTGCGTTGCAAATGGATTAGACACTAGAGCGTTATACAAAATTGGGCTTGAGGATCAGATTCAGTCGGAACTTATCGATACAACTCCTGCGTGCCAAAATTATTGGATTCCCGCAAGCTATATATATATAGTCAAACTCAAAATAACTTTATTCGTATAGGAAACCAAGTACACTTATGAACGTCAACAGAAAATATGTTAAATGGAATCTAAATTTACATTTACTACCAGTTCGCAAGTCAAGGGCGTAAGCAGCCAAGAAGAACTGGCACGAAACTCTCCGCCACTGTTTTTAATCGCAAAGTTTTGAGTCATACACATTATTTGTACACCAAAACAGCTATAAATATTTAAACTGGAGCAAATCAATCCCAAGTATTAGGATCATTAAAATAATCGTCAAATGTATGAAAAGCTTTATTGATTAATTTACGTTTAACGAGAGCTTTGAATTTATTCAGTGATAATTCTGTAATTTCGCTTGGGAGTTTGTTGTAAAAACGTTCAATAACCTCAATTTTCATATGAGAAGTATTTATATATTATACTGGGAAAGTCACCATTTGTTGAAATCGTTTAAATTTTTTTGTACATACAACAAGGCTTCGAGAATATATTGACCAGATAGTGTCATAATATTCAATTCCTTAAACTTATTCCGTAACGACTCCCTAAGGAAACACAACAGATACCCCGAACAGCCCGCTTCTGCAGCATAAATATGGATTGAACCTCTGCAGCAGCACCCCACAGTAGGAAATAAATATATAAATATAAATAGAATCATGGTCAATATTAATATTACATATCGAATCGTATAAGTTATAAACAAGCATATATGATATATGATTAATTGGTGATAATAATCTAGTACTCAAGTTGTCTAAGCTCGTAAACCAGCTTAGGTCATTAACTTGACTGAATTGTTTCTATGCGAATCGAACCCCTGGGCCTCATGATATAGGCGTGGAAATCTCCATTGTTCTATACGAGAATTTATTCGTATCATTATAATAAATTCTTAAAGTATTATGTTTGCGTGAAGTCAACGACCTGTGTGAAGATAGATAAAATGAAAATATTTTTAATTATAATAATAGTTTTGAATTTGCTTTTTTTAAATTTTCCTCGAAGTAAATCCATGTCTTGATTATCTTTGATTACAAATGTGTAAAAAATGCAAATAATTTATGATATTTCTTTTTTTTATGTAATAGGAAAAAGGGGAGGAAGCTCACCTAATGTTAAGTGATACCACTGCCCATGGTCACATTGTTAGAAGACTCGCCGCTCGTTGCCGGCCTTTTGAGAATTGGTACGCTCTTTTCTTGAAGGACCCTAAGTCGAATTGGTTCGGAAATGCTTTACTGCATATTAGTATGAGGCTCTGGTGACTATGTTTGAAAGGAATAGAAGGCGTTGCCAGGCCTTGGAGACAAGGGCGTTGTCAGGGGACAATTTTTTTATGATTGTCTCTTTCGCTGTTTACATATGTTTTAATACCTTTGCTCTGTTCCATTAGTTTTGTCTAAGTAACTGTATGTAGATTTGCACTTCTTGCGCTCACCTTATCTAAAAAAATCTTCCATTGCCTGGAAGAGAACTAAAGCAATAAGGGCAATTTCCCTCATTTTTATTTCATTATTGCAATTGTATTTATGTATACAACGAAGTGTTAAAATTTTTTTCATTATCACTTGTTTTCTAGAATTCATACTTTCCCACCCTCTGTACCTAGGTACTTCTACTGGTCCTTGAAAATAGGCCTTGTAAAAGGGCTGGCGGCGCTGGCTGGGTCTTGTTTGAAAACGTCTTATGTAAATAATATAACAAATTATTCCAGAGAAGTTTTTTTTTAATTGACTTAGTATAATACGGTAATATGTTTTGTAAATAAATACACGTGTAGACTCGGATTAAAATATCAATGGCCTTACGTACGCTATTGTGTCAACTACATAAAGATCTCCAGAGATAAAACTCGTTTCGAATAAAATACATTATCGGAATAAAAATGGCATGTTTTAAGTAATCTAAAAATATAATAAATTGTGTTAATTATGGACACTATTAATAATCAAGCGAACAAAGAATATATAATAATTTAATGGTTCATGAATGCTATGTTATGAAAACGCTATGATATGCTTATAAAAAGCTGAAGAGAGTGCCTGCGTCTGGTTATACTCTCGGGGCGTAACTCCGACGATTTAATAACGCCTGATGAAAATCTGCCATTGCGTATGTCCAATGGTCTAATTTCTCACAATATTAAAATGCAACATTATCCCTGAGTGACATATACTATTACGACGAGATTTAAAACTGGCGAAAATTGCTGCTAAAATAGGTTGGATAAAGATGAAGGCGGTTTTCTTTCGGGTTATGAAGATTTGTGCGTAGGAGGTGGGAGGTAGGAGGTGCGTAGGAGAGTGACATTTGCGTTTGGCGGGGGTAAGCTATAGGGCTTAGCTGCTACTTGTCTCCGCCCATTGGCGAGCTGAAGGCATCCGTCAGGTTTTAGATTAAGTTTGAGTCCTAAATAATCCCTGTGCAAAATGTCCCAGGTATATTATGACGTTAAAAAAATTCCCTCGGACCTTGGAACCGGACCCCGGAAGCATATCTTTCTTTATCTTTACTGTTATGCAAACTAGATGTAGATGCTTATAATTGTAACATATACCAAATATATAAAAATTATTGTGGTGACTGGTCGGACTTGAATTCGTGTATGCGGTGATGTAAGCTATTTCGACTATGGGTTGCCCCCACGAGAATGTAAGTGCGTGCTCCTATTTCACCATGCCTACTGCTGATAGAGGAAAAATCTTCGATTTTTTTTCCGTTTATATATATTTTTTTGCTATTATAGTTAATTCCAGATGTCATGTGGAACATGGTGTAATGGTTAATAGCTCCTTACAATCATTTTGTATCTTGCAACCTTGGCGATTAAAAAGAGTGGCGGAGAGTTTATTTCCACTTCTTCTCGTCTGTTCTACACCCTTGATTTGAAAACTGGAAGTAAATAACAAAATAGAAGCATTCAATATGTATTTTTTTTTATTGACGTTCATAAGTGTACACTGTTACCTGAATAAATAAATGATTTTGAATTTGAGTTATATCCAGCCGTTTTAAACCAGGACAGACATGATAAGTAGAGATTATCAAATCCATGTACATTTCCAGCCAGAAATCGACTAGAATATACAGTTATATTACGTATTGATTTTTATCTATGGTCATATAAATCTTTAGATTTTTTTTTCAAGGTTACCGTCAGATGACCACTTCATGCCATCGATTGGTAACGGCCACATCGCCACCAACATCTTCAGCGACACAGTCTACATGAATGGACTTTACAATGGGCGAAAAGGGGAAAGTCGTCGCGCAAGGATCCCCTCTTGGGCCAATATAAGACTGAATTCAACTCTAACAAATAACCCATATAGCCCTGTGTATAGCTTGAATACAAAACATGGTGTCTTTACTGTAACGGTGGATAGAGAGAGATCTATTGTCACTCAACGGATCTTCGCTCACAAGTACTATACTAGAGCTATTGTTAATCAAATACACGTGGAGCCAAAGAGACGTATTGGTAAGTTTATATCACGTATTAATAACAAATTATTAAAAGAACTTTTTTAATTATAGGTAGTTATAAAATAAGTGTAACTAAACCTACATATAATTACAATTCCCCCTTCCAAGATACAATACAATCGAGACCCGCATTCAGTTTTCCATGAAAAAATATTGTGACTATTCTATTACGTCCACTGTTTGACATTACGTAATTTTCGTCTCAATTTTTAGAATACCTTAATTCTTAACATAGCAAAGTAACACGACCGAGTCTTTGCTACGTTTATTTTATCAGGCGCAATAATTTTCTAGCGATGTTCTTTTTGTATTTGCTTTTGTACACCGCTTACTAACGTAAATACAAATATCAAGTCGTTTTAATTTAGAATTAACATATTGTTATAAATAGATCGGACCTAAATGTGGCATAGACTTATATAAAACCCCTTATCTTATGATGTTGTTGTCAATACAACCGGCCTTGTATATCAATTATAAAATCATCCAGTAGGTGTGTGTTATTGACTTTAGATTCCTGCGATTATTTCATTGATTATTGTTCTTAAATGTAGCTAAGTTGAGAGACGTTGTCTAATTTTGGGCTTAAAACATCGCCATGTTCATATCGTACAAGTGAATGTAAGCCGCTAATTAAACGGCGCTGTTAAGTAACGCGCTAGGCTGTTGATTAAACGGCTAATTAAGCTAGTTGGCTGTGACATATATAACTTTCATAGCATATTTTGTGGATTTCAGATCCAAATCATATCCACCACGAAATCTGGATAGCCATAAAACAAATGCCGGGACCCGACAGTAAAGATATTGATTTCGCATCCCCAACGCCTGAGATAATCGATGGACGCTCGGTTTGGACCTCATGTGGAAAGACCAAGGTCTCAGAAGACCCTGAGTATCAACCTCTACCAGTAGATGTGTGTGCCTACTGGACGTCTGTGCCTGACCATCTCGTGGTACCACATTACCGGCCAAGGGTTTTTACGTTTCTGATGACGGTGGATAAGAATGCGACTGTTGCGAGGAAGGAATTTATTAAAGGTAATTGTTATAATTAGTAAAGTGATTTGCAGACAGATTTATTTTAAAAAACCGCACAATCAGACATATAAAAATTATATTAAAATTATAAATTCGGCCCCATATGGAGTACTGCTCTCACCTCTGGGCGGGAGCTCCCCAGTACCAGCTCCTTCCACTTGACCGTATTCAACGAAGAGCGGTTCGAATCGTCGACGATCAGTCACTTTCAGTGCGGCTTGATCCCTTGGCGTTGCGTAGAGATGTGGGATCTCTCTGCATCTTCTACCGCATTTACCATGGAGAGTGTTCAGAGGAGTTGTTCGGTCTAATACCTGCAGCTGAGTTTCATCATCGGACGTCAAGGCAAAATACAAAATACCATCCGTATCACCTCGACGTCCGTCGTTCCACAACAGAGCGTTTTCTAAGGCAGTTTTTGCCGCGCACCACCACTATGTGGAACCAGCTGCCCACAGAAGTATTTCCGAACCAATTCGACTTAGGGTCCTTCAAGAAAAGAGCGTACCAATTCCTGAAAGGCCGGCAACGCACTTGCGAGCCTTCTGGCATTGTGAGTGTCCATGGGCGGCGGTATCACTTAACATCAGGTGAGCCTCCTGCCCGTTTGCCTCCTATTACATAAAAAATAAAAAAAATGTCATTGAAAATGTCAAATTAATTATAATAATGTGATAACACATACTTCACATACTTTTACACAACACAGCCAAATTAGGTACAACTTAGTTAAATGTAATGAATAATTTTTATTTTTTTGTTTCCTTTTGTAAGTTTTTGAACCTTTTTGTAGTTAAATGTATTATGTATAAGTGTAACTGTTTGTTATTATATATAATTTATGTTAGCTGTAGGAAATAAATAAATAAATAATAATAAGTACAGTTATGTTATTTATAATTGTTGTCAAAACTTATGGCCCAAATACTAACCCACACTATAATGGTCTTTGAAAATATATATTTGTAGCAAGAGACATACTTTTTTATATCAAATTCGTTTAAAAAACGTAAAAATTATATTTTAAAGTTATTGAAAAACAGTGTTACAGGAAGATGGGGACGAGCTATTCGACAAACACATTGAAGAATGGCAGAAACTGTATCAAGAAGCTGGCATGGAGTTAGAAGGAAATCTTAAATTGGTAAGGAATTAACAATTCAAAATTCTGTTAAACATTGTAGGTATACAGCAAACAAATAATTCAATTAATTTCTTTTAAAAGCCGGCAACGCACTCGCGAATCCTCTGGCATTGAGTGTGTGGTATCACTTAACATTAGGTGAGATATTTTTTTGTATCCAGTAATAATAATCCAGTAATTTCGAACAAAACATATCATTAGAATAGCCCGGTATGTACCTTTCTAAATCAGAACAGATTTTAATGCAGTTGAAACAGACAGAATTATTAATTCAGAATTGTCATAAAAAAAACAAATGTCTTCAAAAGTCTCTTTCTTATGATTGTTCACATGTAAGACCCAGTGTTTCCTAAAGTGGGGCCACAGGGGGGAAATTTAATTGTTAAGGCAATCGAAATCAGCTGGATTCACAACATGAAGACTTGAAACTGAGTAAACCAAATTAGAACCTTATATGAAATCTCTGTGCAGCAAGCAATAATCGCAAAGATCTCACTAGAAAAATATTTTTCTATCACTATCTCTATAAAGATACAATTCTCATGTCATAATTTTCGTTCCCATACTCCTCCAAAACGGTTCGACCTAGTCTTACGAAAAATTTTATGCATATTCAGATAGTATTAGAATCGGCTACTATCTATCTAATACTATCTAATAAATAAATTTAATAGTTGTCTGACCTCAATTGAAGTCGAAACGCCGACTCCATATCCAATAAATAGGTTTTAGTTAAAAGACACTTAAAAAATATTAATCATATATTCCAGTCGAAAATCGTGAATGGTATCTGGTATTACTATCTGAGCTCGCTGCCCTCGAAGGAAACATATCAACCATCTGACAGATATTATGGTTTAAGTCCCACTGGTTTGGCGAGAGGTGGATCATTTGAAGACTATGAAGGTACGAGGCTCTTTTTGAAGTTTAATTATAAGAGTACATTTTTACGATGCGCACACCGTCACAAAAAACCGACACCATGTAGAAATTTTTTTTTGTGATATTTAAATAAACTTTTTTTTATAGATAATGCGTTATAATAAAACTTTATAGAGGACACCGTGAGTGTCAATAAAAGACAACCCTATATGGCCGAAGATTGCATCGATTTCTTTGATATATTTTTAATAGACAAGTAGAGGCTATGTGCCTGCCGCCTGGCACATGCTTTTGGGTCTTAGAGTTCAGAAACGTCATTTTACTTCAACATAACAATTTCCAGGTCACAATTTCTGGGACACAGAGATGTGGATTTATCCAAATATTCTGCTTTTCTATCCGGAGTACGCCAAGGCGTTGCTCCAATATAGGCTGGAGACTGCTTACGTCGCGGCTGAATTGGCTAAGATCACGGGAAATAAGGGATACAGGTATCTATTGCAATATTCAGGAAGGTATCATACAGTTTTAGAACACTATCTAACCTAGTAGTTTAATAATAATAATTTATTTGCAAGAATATGGTACAATTTTTTGAAGTTATACTTCTTTGGGCGCGTTATTAAAAATGGATGAGAGTGAAATTTTACGATGCGCGCTCACCATGACACAAAATTAACAGAATGAAGTTGCCCACGGAAGATGCTACGGCATTGGACATAATTTAAAAACAACATTCGAATTTATGTTACACTTAATGTAAGAGAATAATAATAAATATTTATTTATTTAATTTTTCAAATGTAAACTGAACTTTATTGACTTTAATGACTCCTTTTCCAGTCTTTGATTATTTAATTGTAATTAATTATTTGCATGCAATCAAAAACTATTATTAATAATGCCAAAGAAGTATAATTTCTTACGCGCTTACATAAGTACACGCACTCTTTTTTAATTAATTAGGAGTCAAAGGGGCAAGAGGCTCACCTGATGTTAAGTGATACTGCCGCCCATGGGCACTCACACTGCAGCATGAGCGTTGTCGGCCTTCAAAGAATTGGTACGCTCTTTTCTTGAAGGAAATACCATCCGTATCCCCTCCACGTGCGTCGTTCCACAACTGAACGTTTTTCAAGGCAATTTTTGCCGCGCACCACCACTGTGTAACCAGCTGCCCACCTAAGTATTTTTGAACCATTTCGACTTAGGGTCCTTCAAGAACAGCGTACCATTTCTTAAAAGGCCGGTAACGCACTCGTGAGTTCTCTGGCATTGAGAGTTTCAATTGGCGACGGTATCACTTAACATCTGGTGAGCCTCCAGCCCATTTACCTTCTGTCACATAAAAGAAGAGTGTTTTTTTTAATAAGTTTGTTAGTGCACGCCTCTATACGATATTGGTATACACATAATAAAAAATAAAAAAGTCCGATTATGTCAGCGTCCTCACTATATTTTCTTACAACGAGTTAATTTCCAGATTTCCATGGGAAAGTGCATACACAGGAGGGGAAGTGACGCAACCATGTTGCCCGGAAGTGGCTGAATTCGAGCAACACATCACCGGATGTATTTCTTTCGCGGCGAGACAATATCTTGCTCTTACTAGGGACGAATACTGGCTGAAGGTAAACAAGGTTATATACGACTAGAACTACGCATTACGTTGACATTTTTTTATTTTTAAAAAGACAAATGACTTCCTAGGAACATTTTCTATTGGAAAATTCAATTGTCGTTTTTAGTATTTTTCTTTAATTGATATTTATGTTACCCACTAATGTAAAAAAAAACCATGTAATTCTTCCTAGAAAGATATTAGAGCGACTCATGGCCATGTGTAATACCTTTTCAGAATCCCTATTAAATGAGCCAAAACTTGTAATACAGGGTCACTTTTCGGTAGAGTAATTTTTTTCACAGTGGGGTCCAAAGTAAAGAAAAATTTATGATTTGAAAAAATGTTATATCGTATCACTTGATATTATCATGAATAGACTCAATAAACAACCATAAATAGTATGTCTAACGCAAGAACTTTTCAGTATCAATCTAGTGGATATTATGAGAAAGATACAGGATGTAGATATTTTCGAATTTTAAGAAGAATTAGTAAAAAAAAGTCAATTTTCATATAAAACCAAAATAAATCATAACTCTGCAGGGGTTGACCTTAGAGACCTCCCGTAGAAAAATTTTTTGCCGTTGATGACCTCATCTATCCCCTATTTGCGTTTGATCCACGACTTTTTGGCCACCCTGTATAAACATCTTGGTTACCTTCAGCCAGTAGCGACATTTTGTTTATTTTTACTTTCAGCATGGAGGCTGTTCTATTGTCACAAACATAGCCGAGTTCTGGGCCTCGCGTGCTGTCATCAACTATACAACTGGGCTTTATGATATTTCAAGTAAATAATATTATATGTTCATTTAAGCACACCCCATAGATTTATATAATAATTGGATCATAAATTTTTGCACTATGCCTCTTTTTTATGCCCTCAAATATACATAAACGAAGACAATAAAACACTATGTTCAAAATAAGGTACACACGTTTGAAAATGACATGATAATACGAATCTCGCGCAACGCTAACCATATCCAACATCCTCGCTATCAAGGTACAAATGCCGAAAAGGCTGTATGTATCCCTCCACGTGTCCGATAATAAATAAACAATCGTAAAGAAAGTGGTATATTCAAATTGATTAATAAAAAAAAATAAAATGTCATTATAATCATAATTCCATAATAATAACTGTAGAGATTTATAACTGCCCTGCGATTCTGTAACTCACTGTTATTCCGTGAGTCCACTACGTACTAACAGCGCTCCCTTCGTCACTCACGTAATATTTGGAATCTCATGGTATTCTGTTAAGAAATTTTACATTACGTCTTGATAAGTGGAGGGAGTGAACCTAGTGAGTTGTTGTCTATTAATATCGTAACAATTGACTCATTTTATTTATAAAAAGAGTTAATTGTCAAAATTTTCATCATACATAAGCAAAATATTTTTAATAAAACAAAATGGTCGATGTTTGAAATAAAATGAAGAATATTAAAAAAAAGATAAACTGTGAAAATATCTCAAAAATGATTTATCTGATGGAAAATAATAGAATAGCGAGGAAAATTATTAAAACCCATCTGGCAATGGGGCCGCTTAAAGGTAAGTAAGTAGTGAGTTTATTTGTTAGTCAATCGTAAGTTACGTATTTTGTTTATAACTTCCAATAATAATTAAGAGTTTATATTTCGTATTTACCCGATAACTGACCAGCCGTGGTGTATTCACGACAAAAACTTAAAAATATTAATTATGTTTCAGCACGAAACAAGGGATACCTAACATCTGGATATATTGTAAAAAATTTAAGAATATTATCTTAACAAAAAGATAAAAGATGATGTCATGCTAAAAGTGATTCTCTCAGCAAATGGGCTACGGATTCAAAGTAAACAGGATGGATAGGTATCTTAAATTTTCAAAATGTTACTAAAGGTAACCAAGGTTAATACCAATGTTTTCATATAATATTTTGTTGAGTAATTATAAAAAGTGCAAGTGTTGGTACTTTTTAGATGCCATGAAACTACTATTGCAACCTTTTTAAGTGATTCAGAGGTCAAACACACTACAACAATATTACCTATGTTTTTACTAACACTCATAAAAACTGAATTCTATTAAAACTATTTTAGAAATATAACTATCATAGTAAATAAATAGGAATAAGTAGTGTCTAGTAAAACAGTTAACAAAGTTTGTTTGTTTGATGGCAAATTTGAAGTCAAATGTATTAGGTTAAATCGAAGCGACATTGTAAAGAATAATGAAATTGTTGGTTAAAAATGTCAAATAAAAAAATATTTTTAGGTTTCTTAACTTCAAATTCCATTCATGAAATATAAGAAGTATTAATTTTAACTGATCAAGTTGAATTTAATTTAATTGTTCAGATTTCAGAATACTATCAATCAACGAATCAATAACTGTGCGCGAAATTACTAAGCTTTGTTACCATAAAACTTTAAATAATATTTGGCTTAGTTATAATATTATCAAACATGTTTTTAAGATACTTTACTTAGAAATACAAAGATATCCCATAAAGTTTTTGTGTGTTTTATGCAAGTTTTTTTATTATTTTCCTTAACTTTACAATAATTAAATTGTTATGCAATATTATTGTGTCAGTACAGTGACCTACCACATCTCCCTATTTACAATTTTAACACATAACTATTGTATTACAGCCATCAGCGGGTAGTTGTCAAGAATGAGGAAGAAAATGACCAATTATTGAAATGTTAAGAAGAGATATTAAACCGAGACCACAAATCTATTTTGAATGCAGTTTGGACAACTATGATTTTTATATAATAAATTGTATTACCGTGTTTAAGATAATTGTGTACTTCATAATAATTTTTTTTTTGTATCTAATAATATTGTTATATTAATAAAATGATTAATTAAATCTACCACTTATTTAATGACTGCCTATAGAAAACGTAGTAACCGGGTTAAATACATAGCTAAGCCAAAATGAAAAATTTATAAGCCATGTTACTTTATAGGTGAATAAAAGAACAATATACAAATAACTTACACATTTAATTTAATGATTATAGTAAACTTTTAACACACTACAAAATAACTTTCAGTAAAACAAACTTAAGTATAATAAAAACTAATTAAAACCCAGCCTCACATAGAGCTAATCAATAACATCTACTTTATTTTGTAGACAAATATATTTATTTTAATATACTTTCTAATTAGTTTGTAAAAAGTAATAGTTATGAACGATAAATTTAAAAAAGCTTAATAAGTACTTAAACCATCATGTATGTAATGATGGTATTTCATACTTGTGTAAACAGAATAATGTTTTTATCCAAAACCTTAATGTTATATCAATATATTTTATAAAAATATAGGACCTGAAATTGTACTGTGTTATCATTTATTATAAATTGAAGGATAAGTAGTAGAAATTCCATAAATTGAAAATGTCTGCACTATTGTGTCTTTTTATATCCAGGGGCCTTGTCGTATGATACAAATGTAATATTCTTCTTCTTCAAAGGCAGAATGTATTTTTCTATCAGAAATTTTGAACATTTGGGGATCTCTGAAATTATTAGATTTATAATTTTAGTATAGTAGAAAAATACAAATATAGGTATAACAAAATTTACCTATCTTAAGTTATTTATCGTTTTCTGTTCGACTTATCTCTGCTGGAGACAAGACATGATCAAGACTGCATCGAAAAATTGGTTCTAGGATCAAAATGATATTTTTAATGCTAAAATAATCAAAATGTTTACCTTAGATCTTCTATTTACTAGACTCTTCGTTCATCTCAGCAGCATATGTTCTAGGTTTAGTCAATACCATATAATTTCTTGAGTATTGGAAAAAAGCGATAGTAAACAACGCCGAGAAACCAATTGGTCGTTTCGTGCCTACATTTTCTTCGCCATCTATAGATATTATATTAAGTATTTTTTAATGGTTTACATCATTTATTTCTTGAAATAGAGGTTTAAACTTTAAAAGTGGAAACGGGCCTTCTGTAACAATAACAAAGTTCAATTTCACGAAGCTTAATGTTTATATATATAATTTTTTTCGTAAAATAATGCTGTATTGATAAATATTATTTTATAAACTTACCCCAAGATACATATAAATTGTGCTATGTTAGAATATTTTCACATAAAACAAGTTTTAACTTCGCTAAAAATGGCTAACTCACTGGTAAATGACAATTTCAGCGAGGGAAGAGCAACTTTTAATTTGACGTACAAAATGAACATTTAAGTGAGATGAGATGTCAAATGGTATGTATCAGAATACCAAATACCAACAATTTTGGAGCGTAAGTGTAGCAGTGCCAAATTTTAGTTCCAAATGTGAACAATCTCACTTGAGCGGCGCTTTTGTCGCGGTTATTGTTTATCAGAATACCAAATTGTAACATGACACCGAAACGAACGATTTGACAGCAAAAATCAGCGCTGAGGGTGAGTGAAGTGAGTTACAGAATCGCAGGGCAGTTGTCAAAACTTATGGTCTTAATACCCACCCAGACCTTTAAATATTTAAAATCGTCCGCGAGAATACGAAAAGTAAAAATTCTTGTGACACATCTTACATTTTTAAAATATTCTCCGTAAAGCATAGATAAATTACGATTTCGATACAGAATAATCTATTTAAAAACATTTTTTTTTGTAAAATTTATGTTCACCGTAAATGTCACGTCTTTTAGAATAGCTTGTTTCGTAGATATAGTAAACTTCAATAACTAAATGTATATATGTTGTTGTATGTTTTCAGACGTAATGGGTCCAGACGAAGACCACAGCAATGTAACAAATTCGGTTTTCACTAACGTCGTCGCAGGATATTCTTTATATTTGGCTCAGTAAGTTTATTAATATTTTCTTATAATATTGGTTTAAAATTTGTTCACGAGTTAAGTTCAAATAAATGAAACACAAAACTAAAGGGCTTTTGTTGGCTTCAAGTGTGCGATGATTGCTAACATTTGGATTTCGCTTCTAATTATTTACTGAATATATAATACTATTTTTTTTATGGCTCTGGCACGATTTGTGTATTAGCCAGCGTAAAGTATAGGATTTTTTATAGTTCGTGTTTGTCTTTAGAAATTCGACCGTGTCCTCCATGTACGGTATAAGCACTCGCCCGGTACCGCACAACCCTCCCAAAGGCCGAGAACAAATTTAAATTAAATTAAAACTTGCCCTCGAACCGGGAATCGAACCTGGTACCCCTCACCTAGCTGCCACTCAATAAGACCGCTAGGCTATGAGGCCCCTATATAATACTATTTGAATTATTCAGCTACTAATTAATTCCTTTGTTTAGAAGTTTGAAAGAACTTTTCTATAGAAATAAGCGTGATGATGAAATGAGTGATCTTTTACAGATACGTAGCGTGCCTTTGCAAATCATACTTTGAGGCGAAAAGCCCAGATCGATGGGCAGACATTGCCTGGAGCCTTTCCCTTCCTTACGATCGAACCCTGGACTATCATCCGCAGTTCAGTGGTTACCACCGTGGTGACGTCATTAAACAGGCCGATGCTGTCCTTTTGGGATATCCTCTACAGTATCCAATGAATGTGTGAGTAATATATTTTTAAACACACGCTCAAAACGCCTTTCACGGACTTAAACAACTATTTATTACATAACTAGCAAACTCAGCGAACTCCGTTTTGCCACCAGATGGCTTCGTTTTATGTAACATTTCGTTTGGTGATCCCGCATTTCTGATGAAATTTTTCCTGAATTTTCTTTGCTATATACCTCACGGAGTCCGAGACCTTTCCAACGAATGCAAAACCGTGGAAAGCGGTTCGTGCGTTCTGGAGTTATAGCGTCAGGAAGGAAAACCCGACTTATTTTTATATAGTAGATATAATTTGACGTATCGAGTCAGTCAATATTATAAACCTAACGATTTTTGAAGTGAAACTTCTTTATCGACCTATGGGAGAAATTTTGTAGCAGGTTACGCGCCATGTTGCTTTTTGAAGTCAAATTTCTTTATCGGCTATGGAAAAAAATTTACACACATTTGTCACATTTTTCGGTTACGCGCCATCTTTTTCTTGTCCCTACCACGGTTGATCCGAAGAGATTCGAAGCCTAATAACAAAAATATTATATAATAAAAATTATTATATAATACTTCTGTAAATTTTAGTCTCTTATTGTTCACTTTTGTCAATTTAGGGTCGCCTGGTAGGGCAGGAGTGTTTTTATAAATGAATAAAATAAGATAAATAAATGTTTTAAACTTGCCCCCAGTTTGGAAACCTAAACAAAAATTCCACACAAAAATTCCACACAAAAATTCATGAAAATCAGTCCAGCTATTCAGCATACCATCATATTCAACTTACGATTGTTTAGCACTTAACAGTTCGATTCTCTAACATTTTGATTCTCCTTATCAATCGTTTTCCTAAGCCCGAGGTCTTAAGAATTTCAATACTTATTAAGAGCTATTTGTAACGATTATATTTTTTCAGATCAACCCGAGCAAACGACCTCTCATACTACGAGACCGTAACTCGAAGTACGGGACCAGCGATGACGTGGAGTATGCACGCGATTGGGCATCTTCAGCTCGAAGACAACTTGAGGGCGGCTTCGCTATTCAATAGAAGCTATGAACCCTACGTTAGAGAGCCATTTAAGGTTAGTTCTCTCATTACAAATGATAAGGTTCCGTCCCAAGAATAACAAGAAAATACAATTTTAAATTAATAAAAAAAATCAGTGGCGCTACAACCTCTTTAGATCTTGGCCTCAGATTTCTGAATCTGTTTCATAATCGTTTTTAAGTCTAATAGGCAACCGGGTGATCAGCCTCCTGTGCCTGATCACACGCACGCTATTGGGTCTCGGTACTGACCTTTAAGTTGCTGCAAATATTTATAAATTTAGTTAAGTTTTAATTTATTTGGTTGGAATTATCATTAAGAGTATTTTAGGTATGGAGTGAACTCCGTCGTCCGCAAGTGGGCGCGGTCAACTTCTTCACGGGAATGGGAGGGTTTCTTCAGGCTTTAATCTTTGGCTATGCAGGCATCAGTGTACACTTGGACAAGATTAGTATTAATAGACCTCAACTGCCTCCCGAAGCCACAAGGTTTAGGATAAAAGGTAAGGGTTCTGTAGCTTACTTCCATTCATAGCGAGCAAATGGGGCCGTTTTGAGTGAGAATCACTTACTCTCTTTTTCCGCGTCACTGAGGTGACTGGTTACCTCTTCTTCTTCTTTTGATGCCACTTTATAACTAAAGGTTGTCCTTTCACAACACGAACTGCCGGGTATCTTGCGCTAGTGTTAATCTTTGTTACCTCGGAGAGCTGTAAATGGATTGACCTAACAATAAAAAAAATCACGCGTTATTTAGAGGGACAATTAACACATTAAAGGACAACAAGGAACATGTCCTAGACTCAAATGAAAAAGACTCCAATGTACAAAACATTTTCACCACGCGACTCCAAGTTTCTGCCAGGACTACCTACGAAAACATATACTAAACAGTAGTAACAATTTCTTTAAAGTATTAATTTTTAGTTTGGTTTATTTAATTTCAGTTTTCTTTTTTTATCTATTAATGTACTTAATTGACTTATGTTTTCTGTTTTTTTTTTGTAAACCAATCTATTTTATATATTTCATGTTATTACTTTGTGTATTTATTTATTTATATATTTATTTATGTTAAGCAATGTTTAAAAATGTAATCTGTTTTGTTTAAAATACAGTTTAGAGTCTATATTATTGTTTCTAAATGTATGTTTTTTTTTTGTTCGAGTTCCGAGTTGAAGTGATAATGGATGTTATCTATTTTTAGGAATTAAATATTTAGGCGCACACTTGTCATTAGATATTATGGTGGCAGGCACAACGCTAACTGTGACGTCACTGGATGATAAATGGCCCCTCACTATGTTTAATGGGAAATATAATATCACCCTTGTTCCGGGACTTACAGGTATCTTATAGATATTTAATTTAATTTGTTTAATAATAACAAAACGTAAATGACAGAAACGTGGTCACATCAGCCCCTGTGTTGTTGGTAACTAGATTACAATTGTTTCGTGGTACATGGCGCATGTTTAAAATTGCTATCATAATTTCACAGGCGTTTTTTATAACCACATTAATTTTTACATTTAACATGGAGAGTGTTCAGAGGAGTTGTTTGGAGTTGTTAATACTGAGTTTCATCAACAGACGTCAAGGCTGAATACAAAATTCCACCTGTATCACCTCAACGCCCGTCGTTCCACAACTGATTGTTTCTTAGGCAGATTCCACGTACCAACACTATGTAAAACCAGCTGCCCATCGGTGTATTTCCGAACCAATTCAACTTAAAGGGACCCTGAGAAAAGAGCGTACCAATTCTTAAAAGGCCGGCAACTTGCAAGCCTTCTGGCAATGTGAGTGTCGAAGGGCAACGGTATCACTTAACATCAGTTGAGCCTCCTGTCCGTGTATAAAAAAGAGTCAATTTATTTTTGAAGTGAAACTTCTTTAGGTGCAGGGTAAAATTTTTCGGATGAAACGCAATACTAATAATATTAGCGTCACGAAGATGTGCAGCGTTTTTGTCGAAGAAAAGGAAGAGAGCGATTGAGACCGATTGAGAGAAGGGCGAATTACCTTATAGAAATTATATTTTTAAAATTAAAATTTTGTAAAGATAATTTATGAAATATTAGTAAATATTTTATGCAAACTATTTTATTGAAATCTCAAATGATGAATTGTAAATTAAAATGCCACGTGTTTTTATCATCGAAGAAATAAATTACAAAAATGAAATTTATAATTTATATTAATTTTCGACACTTTAATGACAATTAACCTAGCATATCGCCCTTTTTCAATTCTCGGAAATCTAATGTTGTAGATTTGTATAAATATGAACAGGACTTACAAATTAGTTTGCCAAAGAAGTTTCACTTCTGACATGTGTAGGTACTTTGTACGCACGCACTTTTTTTCTCAACAATGAGGATCTCTGGAGCGTCGGATGCGAGGCAGTTCTAATATATTGGATGTGATAGCCAATGAGATGGACTGCCTCTATTCGCGGTATTGCTGCGACATGTCCACGAAGTTGCGGGACTTATTACTCTGTACTGATCCTACTAACGATAGGAAATAAATTATTGTTAATTCATTAATCGATTGTCTTAAAAGTTGCTAAGAACTTTATCTATAAGGTAATGTTTACAGTTACATTGATGGGGCCCGGTCCATTCACAATTCATTCAACGCCGTGGAAGGATTGCAAGTTACCTGCTGATGTCATTGGCGAAAACTATTTAAGACCAATAGGCTCATAACACAAACAAATCACAGAGACACAGTTACCTAAATTATTCATTAATTTAAATAAAAACAATACATTTTAATACTTGTTTCATTTTAAAACCAGTGGAGCTTACAACCTTTTAGGTTTGGGCTTCAGATTTCTGTATCTAAGGCATGCTTCCTTCACCGTACGAGCGAGTGTTAAATGCGCACATACGTCAATTGGTACACAGCCGGGGATCGAACTTACGACCTCAGGGATGTTAGTCGCACGCTGAAGCCACTAAGAGCAACACAGCTGTCACTTGTTTCATTTAGTTCTGTAATATATATCTAAATAATATGTCAACTAAACTTCTTTAACCGGTTATTGAATATAACATAACTAGCTGTGTTCCTTGGCTTGCTCCGCGTTAACTAAACAACAACTAATGTAATATAGCCTCAATAAATAGACTTATATAGGTCTACTGTTGCTCCAAACTTAAGGAAGATTTTTAAAACGTCATTGTTGGCGGTGTGGTTGTAATTGAATAATTATTTAATTGTTAAATAAGTTTTATTGTTAATACAACATTACAATTGTTACATCCAGTTCATCAAAGTTATGAAAAAAGGAAGTAACTGAGTATAGAGTATATACTCATAGTAGTGAGTTCGCAAAAGAACCACAGATTATATGTGGTGGATATTATGTGGTCTGTGGTTCTTTTCGCGCCAATTTTATTTTTACAGTCATACTATGATTGTAGGCTTTAGCGCTTCAACCAACAAGCAACCGGCCTTATTATATTAGTATGGAATTAACTTAAGCATCAGCATTAAGCATCACGCCAAGATGCTGACTATTGAAAAGCACTCGAAACGTCGAACTTATAATGTATGATGAATATAAACCATTAAGAAGATTCATACATTCCTTTATATTTACCTACTTGTACAAACATAAAGTCAACTTTATAGACATCCTGTACCTCGCACTTGGCACGGACGTCATTACTACAGGATTCCTATTGTCGTACTTACCATTGTAAACCAATTATTATAAAATTATTTTGATGAACGATGACGTTTCGGTGGACGGAGAAATTGTAAACAATTTTAGTTCAATTTTTTTTAAATAAATAAATATAAATATGTAGTCTCTTTGGAGTCGTTGGAGCTTCCGTTCATTCTTCCTCAGGTGCCGCCACACAGGTGCGCTCCTAGGCGGATGTCATGCCGGTCCATTCCCGTACGTTCCGCTACTTCGACTATCTTCTACCAGCTCGTCTTTGGCCTTGAATGTTGCCCAACATTATCGAATCTATAACATATTTTAAAATGAAAATAGCTTAAATCAATAACTCTTAATAACTGACTTGAATGAAAAGTTTATCATTACTTTTAAATTGCAATCAGGAATATTATTAAATATAACCTAGATATTGTTTTCGACGCAGGTGAAATATCGGATTTCATGAAACCGCTGCGTTTGCGGTTGTTTGTGTTTTCTGTAAAACTTAACTGTTTAAGTAATAAAAAACTTCAATTCACAAATTGCTTGTCGCAAATTTCCACTCCTAATGGAGCACAGACGTTTTCCAATTATAAAAAAAGGATTAAATTGTGACCATAAACATACAGGATATATTTTAAGTACGCAGTTGAACCCAACTTAACAAAAACATGCCAAATATTACTTGATAATTAACCAAACCCATGTCATCATAATAAGCCATGAAAGTTAGTATATTTGTAATAGGTAAGTAATTTCGGTATACATTTGAATGATGAAATAGGTGCTAGGTTTCATTGGAGGTACACACTTGATTGCTACGAAAAACTGACTGCGAAGTATGGGAACCAGGAACTTTCGAGGGCTTTTATGTATAGTGTCCAGGAACTTTTTTCATCTCTTATATACAGTCAAAATCTGTAATAACAACAGCGAAGGGACTACTCATATTTGGTCGTAAAAACCGATAGTCGTAACCACCGATGACGTTGTTATTAAGTATCTAATACAATAGAATTCAGCTGGAACCTTTGATTTTGGTCAATATAACCGGTATGTTGTTCTAAACCAGTGATTCCCAAAGTGGTCTATATCGACCCCTAGGGGTCTATGACATGAAAAAAAATTGGGGGTCCATGAAATGAAAATGGGGGTCCACGATTGTGGATCTCATCACATACACTGATAGTACCTATTTACTTACATCATACTATCTTATCAAAACATATACATTATATTGATTTTATTTATAGTTTATTTAAAACTACGTATATTTTACATAACAGATACAACATTTTATTTTGAGTAGTTTTAATTTAAATTCAATTAATAAATGTATAAATTAACATGTGTTTTTACTTTAAGGTTAACACTAAACTTCACTACAGTTAGAAATTTACAGGAAATCAATTTCAGGTAAGTAGGGGGTCTACCCAACACGGAAAAACATGGCAAGGGGTCTACGACACAAAAAAATTTGGGGAATTCTGTTCTAAACGATGTCGTCGTACGGTTTTGACTGTATATATATTTTATTTTACTTAAAAGATACATAAACTTTGGAGGGCTACATCAACATTATAAATAAATTACGTTTGCTAATGTTCATGTAAAGAAATATTTATTGGTTGTAAAATAATGTCATACGATCTGACGTCAGTCATCGGCCGATCGTATTTTGACACAGTTTCGTTCGAATATTCTTGATCTCTACAATAAAACTGAATCGATTAGATATAAAGGTAAAGTAAGATTAGGTTTGAAATTAAGGAAACGTTTTTAATTTTTTTTAATAGTCCATATTATGGCTAATAATAAGTGTTTTTCGTTTCTATCTTTTCTGGTATGGGGGTACACCCAGTTGTTTGAACTCTGAGTTAGAAGAGTTGCTAGTTTAATTATTACTATTAAGATACAATTTGTTTTCTATGTAGATACAGTACATAATACTTACATTATTGTGTGGTTCTGGGTTTCTGCACATGCCTTTCAAAACTTTTTGTTTCTTGAGTCCCTAAATTGCGACCTTTATTTAAAAAAACTCGTAAGTTTGAAAACTGTCATAAGTACTTACAAAATTTGTGTACTTTTGAAATGATGTAAATAATTTTGCATTTGGATATAAATTACGAATCATATTTATCACTCTCAAAATCATGCCCCAATAAAGCGATGGGCAGACACATTTTTGCGTCCGTTTCATTGATTTGCTCCGTGTATGGTATTTATCCGTACTGGATTCCGGGCGAAAAAAATACTGTAAATACCTCAATCATATTTCACACTTGTGTTTCCGCCTCGGACCACCTCTGTGTAACCAGATCCCAGAGGTTAATAACCTTTCAGGGTTGGCAAAACACTGAAACTATAATATTGGGTCACAAAGAAAACTCAGAATAAAGGTACTTCTTTAATAAACAGATCTATAAAAAAACAACCAGATACAACATTGATACTAATTATATTATTATTACATTTGGTAAATACCTCACAGTCGTTTTACAATACTATCTTATTGGGAAGGCACTGAAGTATTTATAGAGGGTAGTTTGCAAGTACAGTCAAAACCGTTTACAACGACATCGTTTAGAACATACCGGTTATATTGACCAAAATCAAAGGTCCCGGCTGAATTCTATTGTATCTACTATCGGTTTTTACGACCAAATATGAGTAGTCCTTTCGATATCGTTATAACAGATTTTGACTGTAGTTATTGTTAGGGCAAGATAATATGACTTTCGTATCAAAAAGTATTGACGTACATGAGACATCCTACACTCGGATGACATAACTTCGGGGTGTCAAATATTTTTGACATACACTTACCGCTAAAAGTCGGCTGAATACCCTAGATATAAAAGAATAGAGAACAGAATTCCAATAATTGTATAGGTACAAGAAAAATATATTTTAAATGAATATTTAAACTAAAACAACTGGATGCATAAAAATTTACAGAATATTGTAAATACCCGTTTTGCAGTATTAAATTAAATGCAAATTAACAATAAGCTATAACTATATCCTTAACCAAAGCATACTAATTATATAAACTTATAATATTTAGACTGGTTGAATGCATTACATATGTATTTAGTAGCCATTTGATATACAAAGAAATAATTATCACTAACTCAATTTTTTTAAATGATAAAACCAATGAAACTCTTTTCTTCGTCTCCATATTCGTTCATTGCACAATTCGACGGTTGACGCGAAGTTTTTTAAATTTCATGATAATAACGTAGAAACAATTACTTAATTAAACAATGTATTACCTTTGAGAGAGCTAGATATTATCACCTATAAACTCGAGTTAACCATTGTTAATTATATCCACGAATAGGACAAAACAAGACCAAAATTATATATTATTGTATGAAAGCCTATTCCTTAGTGTATAAACATAATAATTAAAAGCTTGTCTCTTGTCAAAGTAGTTACAATATTAATTTTTGACAGTGACAGATTTGAGACGACTCTTCAACGTCAAAAGTCGAATACATTTTTGACGTACGTGAGCCGTAATCCATTTATCATGAACCAAAAGGTGAGATTTAGAACTAGACCCTTGAACTGACTAACGAATGTCACAACTCTCAATCTCAGCTTTAGTCTAATCCGTGTTTAATTTAGATTTTCAGTCTAAGATATTTTATAGCTGTTATTAAAATATTACACAATTTCCCATTCAAATTGTCATGTCGTGTTTTTCATGTATTATGTAATATGCATAAATTTATTTTTAAACCCATTCACCTAAATAACCTACACGTGTACTACTCAGCAATTTCAAGTATAACGAAAAACAGACAAAATTTAAGCCAAACAAATTTTATTAAGATTACATAAAAAATGCAATGCATAAAATTATGCAAGAATAAAATTGTCTATAGTCCTATTCGTCACGTTAAGATTATATTTGTGTAAATGTCTATTTAAAAAAAATCAGTGCCACTACGACCTTTTCAGGTTGGGCCTCTAGGATTTCTAGTCTAATAGGCAAGTAGGTGATCGGTCTCCAGTGCGGACGAGGCTCTGGCTACCGAGTAATGGCAGTATATCCATACAACCATGCAACCAATCGAAGAAGAAACAGCGGCATTGAAGTATATACTAGCAACGGGAAACCAGCACTCCTAATTTTTCAAGAGAGTCAGTAAGAAAGGTCTAAGAAAAGTACTCTAGATACTTCCATGAGAAAGAAAAACTCCGTTGTGAATGAAACTAGAAGCCTAAATCAATTTAAAACGTAAAGATGTTTAGTATTGATATGGTCACTATAAGATGTTGTTAGGCTAGCGTTACGTTTTAACTTATAAAAGGTCCTATCCCAGCACGAATTGCTGTGTCAGTGTCTCGGGGTGGACTGCGGGACTGGCTCCAGCTCAGCGCCTCAGTAGGCGCGCCAGCCCGTAATAACAATTAGTTATGTAAAACATTAAATTAATGTAATTTTATCAATTTTTTTTCTGAAATGGATCACTTGACTTGCGATAAAATATATCGTGTTAATATCAAAATCATGTTCCATATACATTTTCGTCATAAACTTGAAAGTGTCAAAAATGTTTGTATTTTTTTTATATCGAGTGAAGTTATTTAAACCGAGTATTGATCCTTCATAATGCATACATAAACTCTAACATATATTTTTTACTATATACTTCAAGAACGATGACGAAAAATGGAGAGAAACAATGTACTTGTTGAGTTTGGCGACCAGATAGGTCCATAAGTAGGGACTGAATTAATGAACCGACTTGGTATTACATGGATCTCTCAACTTTTTACGGTAGAACTGATTTGCGTGTATGCATGATATGTTTTTGATGGCATAATTGTTACTTCAAACACGTTGAAGGCACTTAAACACTTAATTGAAATCTTTTGTCCTTATTACTCTCGTGCCAACTTTAGAGCCTCTCACCATCCAATACCAAGCAAAGTATCGTCGCTGATCAAATAATTAACCCACCACGACATATCATTTTAACTAACTCATTATAGTTAATTGGCCAATAATCAACACTTTACGTCGTTTTTTATTGACCCTTTCACTGTTTACATATGTTTTAATTGCTTTGCTTTGTTCCATTACTTATGTCTTAGTAATTTTGTCTTAGGTAGTTATGCATTATCTTATGCATTTCTTGCGCTCACTGTATTTTAATTGTACTGTATTGCTGTATTACCGCAACGAAGTGTAAATAAATAAAATACGTTAGGTACTTGACGATCGAAAAGCAAAATATTAACCACTAATAATAACGCACGAACAACCGAGGCTCATCCTATAGAAAAATAATCTAACGATTTTAATAGCTATAGAGCCTATACAGTAAACTCTTCCATATCTCGATACCTTTAAAACGCGTGTTCGTATAAAGCGATTTCCGTCCCCCATATAACGCTGTATTGCCCACTATTACGCGAAGATTTCCCAAGTTATATTTCTGTAGTTTGAAATTTATCATGATTTGTCAAGTCCGTAATTAGTTTTGCGTACCTTTGCACCTGTTTCAATTGTGTTATTATAAAATTAAACTAACTTTATTGAATTCGTATTAATAGCTTTTGAATTGTTTTAAAAACAACGCGATTTCATAACACGACACGGGTCTACCGCGTAATAGGTGGGATTGCTTTAGATATACATATATATTTATAGCTTACGTTTATGATTAAGGTCCTATACGTATCAAACATCAATAGAACAACGTGTTGTCTTCTATATTTGATACGAGAGTGATAAAGAGAAAGCATTCATCATATAACACACAGATATTACAACAGACCACTGTACAAGATACATTTAGCACTACAACGCACTTAATTAAAACATTTTCTCTTCGAGATGCATAGATTACTATTCGCAACTAAACATTCCTTAGAATAATTAAGTAATTTCGCATTTAGAAATTGGGTGTGGTTTTACTGTGTATCGAAAACTAAAATAAAGTTTTCTTCTTCGAAGTTATAAATCTACTAACTCAACAAAAATCCCTCGAAATCTAGTTTTTAATCCGCCCAAAAATATTTATTTATACTTCTTATAGTAGTTTTAGTAACAATTATTCTTCTTTTTTATTTTTTTATTTACTATATACACTGTTAATTTTTTCTACTATTATCATTACTACATTATTTTTCTTTTACAAAAGCGCAAACTTACTGTTTTAGTTTCTGGCAAAATGACCAGCGCTGTGGAACACGTCTGCTCCACAGCATAATGCTGAGCCAGGGCCGACCACAACACACACACATTACACACTTAAAATGTACCTTAATCCTTTAAAAAAAAATTATTGATTATTATTTTGTGTGTTTCGTTAGTAATATGCCAATGCCTAATACAAATTAACAATTTTTCTATTGGAACATGATTACGTGAAAAACGTCTAAGGTATTCGGGAATTAGCGCGACCCATAGCTCGTATCTCAATGATATGATAAATGGGATATTAGCTTGGTCATACTGGATTAAAAAAATTACTTTATAACTGTAGTTACAAAGTGTACCGTTAAACCTTCTGTGACCTTAGAAACAAGCATATATTTTGTCATAATTTTATAGCGTAATCATATACATTTTTATATCGGAAGTAAATGATATTGCTTTACAGTTAGGATATTGATGTTTGGCAGTTGGAACCATTAGGCCTTGGAGGTTAATTTTAAACAATGGTTATGTCAATATGGCCTTTGTCGTCATCGGTTACGTAAATAACTTGTTTTCCAAATAGTTCACAAATACTTCTCTCTAATATTCGATATTAAAAGCATATTCGATGTAACAGTTCCTGTCAATAGCGAGCGGACATTGGGTTTTAGTGGCTCCTCACCGACCCCCACACTCCACATGGTTGATTACCCATCGATAAAAATGGGCCCCAATTACGCACCAATAAATAAAAGTTATCATAGTTGAATAAAAATAGTCAAATAAATATACAAAATTTAAACTTCTTATCTATTAGATACTGGCTGATATAAATATCGTTGTTTCATACCTACTTATGGTTCAAATTTAAATTTTAATATTTAAATGAAAAAATGTTGATAATGCTTTTTTATTTATAAAAACTAGCAAACCCAAGGCATCTATTGACATATATTACAGAAAAATAACATTTACTGAGACAAGCACTCATAGACAAACAACAAACTAGATAAAAGAAAATACTTCGATTCGTATAAACTAACGGAAAATTTATTTCTAAGTGGAATCAACTTACTGTTTTTAATGTTAAACTTTTTCTTGTATTTTAAGAACTTATGCTCTTGTAATACATAGCACAACAATTTCGCCCTGTATGGCTAATGGCAGTCACGGATGTTGACGCGTCGAATCAAGGTTCAAGTTCAAGTCAAATCTATGGAAACGTAGAACTCCACCATAGACTTCCCGAACCAAGACTTCATCAACCGCTGTCTTTGCTGTATTCTGGGCATCTACTAGCCCTAAAAGATCTCTAACGAGCAACTTTGGCCGAGAAACTCCCATTAGCCTGCAGATCAAGCGATTCAAATAGAAATGGATAGGTCATACACTCCGATGGGATCCCAATCATATTCCCAAGCAGGCGCTTGATTGGAACCCGCAAGGAAAGCGGAATCGTGGTCTCGTACAGTTGCTGATGAGGCAAAGGGAACCGGAAAGACGAGGCGAGGGGAAATATGAGACTGAAGACCGAACGCAATGGAGACTCACTGTAGACGCCCTCTGCCCCATCTAGGGGTTATAGGACATTAAGTCATGCTCTTGTAGTTATATTATTTTGAATATAACTACAATTGATATTAAAATGTCTTTTAGTTATATACTTAAATATACACGCCTCAATCTTACCTTCTATTTATAATACGTGTTTACTAACGCGAGAGTAGCATATATACGCCGATTCGGGAACACTATGTGACCGGTGTAATGAGAGCTCTGTGTGGTAGGTGTTAGTGGGTATTTGAGGGTTCATGTTATGTTGGTGATTTTTGGTGTTCATAGTAAATTTTGCGTTAGAGCTGTGTTTGGGTAGTGCGATGTATGTGGCGGTGGGTCTTGGAGCTCTGGTTTCTGGTCGGCTACTTTGTGGAGGGGTCTCGGAGCTCTGGTTTCTGGTTGCATACATTGTAATCAGTATCTAGTTGCTGGTCGTGTTTGTTTATCGACAGAAGTTGCGGTTCAACAGGTCTTGGAGCTCTGGTTTCTGGTCATTGAGGTGAGTGTTCAATGTTCACAACAACCAGAAACCAGAGCTCCGAGACCCCTCCACAATGTAGCCGACCAGAAACCAGAGCTCCAAGACCCACCGCAGTCACATAGTGTTCCCGAATCGGCGTATATATGCTACTCTCGCGTTAGTAAACACGTATTATAAATAGAAGGTAAGATTGAGGCGTGTATATTTAGGTAATTCGATATTTTAAAGAATATCGCCTAAACAAATTTGATATCACTATGAACTGTTTGGCAAGTATAATCAGTAACACAGTTTTGATTTTACGTCCCTTTTTAATAAATCGCATTTTCGGCGCGACGAAAAGAGACACTGAATTGTAAGTCTGCAAAACGCGTGTATCGTACAAGTTATGTTGCTATGTTAATCGGGGATAATTTTGCATTCGAAACCATTTTTGAAATCTAATAATTTTTGAGTTTATTTATCACAAACATACTAACTACTTATAAATAAAATTATTTTTCTTTTTGGATTATTATTATTACTATTTTGTGTGTTTCTTTCATTAGTAATAAATGTTATGTATATGTCTATGTCTAAATAAGTTTCGTGGGTCTCAAGACAGAAACATTTTTGTAATATATACAACGTGTTTCAAACGTAATGGCATATATTTTTCTATTTAAAGGATGACTGCCAATATGTTTATTAAAGTAAAAGTATAAAGAACAATAATGTAATAATAATAATAGTAGAAAACAAATAATAGTAAAAATTAACTGTATGAGTAAAGAAAGTCTTGGAAGATTTGTGTGCAAAAGTATATAGTAAATCAAAAATAAATATATTTCAGTTTCACCCAATATCTAGAATGATTCATGTAAAATTATTTATATAATTTTCAAGGTTAGCCGTCGGGTCGCTAGTATACTATTAAACAGGCTCTTTATAATAGATAAAGACTTATTGCTTACAAAGCTTTATTCAAAACTCGTTTGATCTCAGGTCAATGGCAAATAGGTAACATGAGAACATAGCTAATATTACGTTATAATAATTATAGAGCCTACATGATTAGTGGAATGCGATAAGCAAATTAAAATGTCTTTGGCTAAAAATTCGCCTCTTCTGAAGGTCGGAAATACAAAATCCTCCATACAAGTTTTGTTTTAAATGATTTGGATATAAGAATTAAGAATATAGGAGTAATAAAAAAAAACGAATAAAATAATTTCAATTCAAAAATGTTCTTGTTTTTGGCAAGGTTATGACAATAGTCAGTGCAAAATGCACAGAACATCATTGAACAAAAATGACAACATGAGAACTGTCAGAGTAAATCATTGTGAATGAATAATATTGGCTGTAAATCTTATACACCTATAAAAATTGTCACCTGTAAATTATAGATCATAAATTAAATCATCTCTTGATCTTAATGAGTCGGCGCCGATCGCTTACCCATTAGTTAGACCAAATAAATACTAGGTCTCAACATTCCCAATACCCTGAGACAAGCTGAGGACAGAGTGGTGTGGAGGCAGCAAGTCTCGGATAGGTCTTTTCAAGACAGACATTCAGTAATGAAGACTACAAAGAAGATTTTATCCTCCACCACGTTAAGAAAGTAATTAGCATCTCCGGAGTAGCAAAAAATATCAGAGATAATAAACTCTATTCTCTATGTATATGAGATTTATCTGGGGCTCACCCCACTTTATACTTGAATATTGTATTTCATTATTTGGTTTTACTACGGGGATATCTTGAGTGTGGTACAGACCAGCTATACGCAACTCAAAGTCACAGTAGGTAACTCAAACCCAAATAATGTATTTATTTTGCTCTATACAAATATCTAGATTTTCTGTTCCTCGAGAACAATAGCTTAGTGCCAAAGCTTAGAGAACTTTCTCTACTTTACGAGTTCTATATGAAATATACGGGTCGTTGTTGCACGAGTCATTTATGTGAATCTTATTCTCTATTCTCTATTCATTAGCATGTATTGAGATTTTTGTGGAGCACACCTAGAATGAATAATTGAATCGGATATTGACACGTGTCGTTTCTCATTATTTAATGTGTGGTGGAAATAAATATTTTTTAGGTTTTACTACTGGGACATCCTCCAACTCAAAGTCGAAGCTAATAACGTATTTGATTAATTAACAACTTAAATATCTAAGGCCTTGCAGTAATGCATTGTTTTGCTCCATTAAAATATCTAGATTGTTTCAGTTTGAAAACAATGGCATAGTAAATCATATCTGAGTAGCAAGGCTTTGAGAGTTTTCTCTACTTTATAAAAATATATATAACATATACAAGTCGTGGGTTCTCTAAAGAAAAATATAAAAAAAAAAACACCAACTGAAATATAGCCAAGTTTAAAAAAGTACTTGACGGTTTCAGAAGCATTGTAATATATTATATCATAATATAATTTGATATATTAATCGATTTAGGTATTAAATGTTTTGTAATGTATACAATTGCATTGTTACAGTTATGTAAATAGTTTAAGATTCACAACTTTAATATTATTATAATTATTTTCTACTTAGTATTATTATTATTTTTTTATTATTTTTCTTTGCTACTGAGGCGCAAACTAGCTGCTATGGTCTCTGGCAGAATGACCAGCGCTGTGGAACTTGCTGCTCCTCAGCCTAATGCTGAGCCAGGGCCAATTACAACCACAGTACACACACATTGCACACTAGAAGCGAACGAATGGCAAAAGGGAATTTTAATTTAAAATTTTTATTGTTTTTGATTTGTCTTATTTTATTTTTGTTTTGTGTGTTTATGTGTGTGTGTGTTTTCGTATGTAATAAATGTTCTGTCTATGTCTATGTCACATTAAAACTCGGATCAAATCTTTCAGGCATTAAAATCCGTATAAATTATCCAAGTTATATGTTTAACCTACCCTAAATCGAAACCAACAATATTATCTAAATGGTAATCGAAAATTCTGAAATCGTATTTATACAATTTGTACAATTTACTAATAAGCGGCAACTCGAGTTGGGCGAAATACTTGCTCAGTTTTTCCGAAGTTCCTGACGTGTGAGACAGCCTTGGGAATTGTACTTTATCTGTAGCGTTGATTGTGTGCAGGGCTAATAGAGCGTCATCCAGTAGAGTTTCGTATTTGCCTGGAAGTAAAGATTTCTTAAAACAGTGTATAGGGTACATCAATCAATATAAACGACCAAAATTTATATAACTTAATTATATTAAGTGTACTTAGAGATAGATATAGATAACTTCTTCTCTCACTTCGACTGGCGTTCCACAACTGAGCGTTTTACAAGCAGTATTTGCTGCACACCATCACTATGTGCAAACAGCTGCCCACTGATTTCCGAACCAATTCGATTTAGGATTCAAGAGCGTACCAATTCGTAAAAAGATACCAATGCATTTGCTAGCACTCTGGCATTCAGTGTCCATGAGCGACGGAATCACTTAACATTAGGTGAGTCTCTTGCCCGTTTGCCCGTCCAAGTACGTAGTATTTATTTCAGTTGCAAGAAATACAGTACCAAGAAAATGATTAAATAAAAAGGAGGACAACTGGCGGCCTTGTGGCTTTAGAGCGATCTCGTTCAGGTAAGAAAGTAAGAAATAAAAAGCGCTAGAAGTGAAAAACTACAATTAATTTTGTTTTAAGCAATGTTTATGATAAATAACCTTTCAAACAGAACAATATTAGTGTAATTAAATTTAAATTTAAATTTATTAAAAGGCCGGCAACGCACTCGTGAGGCATCTGGCATTGAGTGTCCATGGGCGGTATCATTTAACATCAGATGAGCTTCTTGCCCGTTTGCGCGTTCTATAAAAAAATACCTTCAAAAAAAGCAATATCTAATACAAGCCGAGGGGTTTGTTAGAACGCCCTAACGTAACGACAGAGTCAAATTCAGCCGTTTTTGTGTAGGCATACTATGTTACGTTACAAATAAACATACATTGTGTTCAACGCTACAAATATAACGTGCAAATAATTTAGAGCTAAAAGAATCCTTCTGAATCTTAAGATTTACGAAACGTTGCGTTGCGTAATTACTTACTTTTAATAACGTCCGACAATTAGCGGTAATTGATGTTGATTGCGTCCCCTTTTGGTTCTTATCTTCTATTAGAAACTGGTGTTATAACATATAAAAATAATATTATATGCCACACAGATAAGATATATTAAAATGTGTGAAAACAGTTTGTTTTTTATAGGAGCCTATAATTATTGATTAGGTCGATTCTTAACTCCTCTAACTCCTCTTTATTGAAGAGCAGTGTTGGCTTTAGAGTGCGACTCTTATCCCAGAGGTCGTAGGTTCGATCCCCGGCAGCGCACTAGACTTTCTTGTTCGCATTTCACATTCGCTCGAAGGGTGAAGTAAAACATCGTGAGGAAACCGGCTTGCCTAACGCAAAAACGTCGACGGCGTTGTTGCATAGTGACTGATCACCTACTTGCCTATCAGATTGACAGATGTCCAGGAAACAGATCTGAGGACCAGACTTAAAAGGTTGAAGGTTTTTTTTTATTCAAATGCCATACGACGGCTCATTGGTCTATTGGTTAATACCCCTGACTGCGAATCCATGGGTTCGATCCCCGGCTGATACAAACATCGATGTGATGAGGATTCGGTGTTGTGCTTAGGTCTTGGGTGTTTAAATATGTATTTATATGTCTATCTATAATATGTATTTATATCCGTTGCCGTAGTACCCATAACACAAGCTTCACCAGCTATTGGTGTGAATTGTCAAAAAAAAAAATACGAAAAATGTTCTACCCAGATTTACGAACTACTTACTACACAAATACCAAAAACACACAACGCTTACGTCATTTACTATACGCAAGACTTGAACCGACTTGAAAAAACCCGAAGGTTATCTATTCGACGTTAGATACGAGGAACATCTAAAAAACAGAATACAGTGAACTCTAGTTTGACACTCGTTAGTTTGAATCTCTCGATAATTTGATTTCTTCCCGGCCCGATGAAAAATACTCGATAAATTGAATAAAATCAATGTTAATTGGTCCCCTCCGTTATTTGAAGTTGAAGGAATAGCATCTTGTTCGCCAACGTGCGATAATAAGGTCCGGGCTCTCTATTTGTTTTTAATTTTTCAATATGATTTATTTGTAAGCTATTTTATTTTAAAGAATTAAAAATTTAAAAAACAATTGAAGTGTTTATCATGCACAGACTTGTCAATTGTTTAAAAATTCTTTGTACAATGATAGAAATCGCTCACTCAAAAGCAGATTAGGACTTCTTTTCCAAATAAAATTGTGTGAATTGTATTTAATTGTTAATACATAATAACAATATAGAAATCACGAATTTTGATCACACTCTTATTTACTTGAGTCCCCCTCGTGGTTATTTAAACGCTATTTGAACCCCTGGTCATTTGAAATGTATCTCAGGTCCCTTGAGTTTCAAATTATCGTGAGCCGATGTATGATTTTCACACACCTTGTAAATTCTTTAATACATTGATTACAATATTGATTTCGAATTGGTATAATTAACTATGCAGCTCGATAATCGCAACATTTCTATGTTGTTGATTTCCTTTCCATCGATTTCGTTCGCTTCGCTTGTTCAATGTTATGTCAAACGCCATAAAGTTACAGCAAAAAAGTTTGAATTTTAAGGATTACTTAATATGGTGGTTAAGTATTATTAGATTTTCTAATTTTCCGCGCAATTTTCGATTTTTTTTCTTTCATAAGAACCTTCTCCTTACAATAACAAACACAACAAAAAAGAATTAGCGAAATCGATCCAGTCGTTCACGCGTGATGCTGTGACCAAGGGAAATAGGGGTTCATTTATATATATATATATATTTAAAACATAGAGAAAAGTATGTGACGTTGTAAAAAAAGTTGGTCACAATGTCCACCGACATTCATTACAATACTATTTATAACACTTAAAAACAAAATTAACTACTTAAATTATTAATTGCATTTATAATATTTTATCCTATCCCTAATCTTTACAGTACGGCCATCAACCTGTTATACTCGACGTAATAAATAGAAATCTAGGTCACTAGGGTCGAATCCAGGTAATAGACCCGTTTATATGGGAACCGGACCGACTGACGTACAACGGACAGTGGGCTTTGAGAACGTACTGTTTATATAAGATGTTTCACATTAAGAAGGTCACCAGTACATCTAGGACTTGCCATAACTACATACCTGGAACCTGTCTTGACGCGTATAAGGTAATTAATGTTTGTATATATTCGAAGAAGCTTTAATGAAGCTTCCTTTTTCATAGAAAAAAATGTGTGCGTGTACTAGGTGTACACACGTAAGAAATAAAACTTCTTTATGATCTTATTTTTCGAAAAATGATCTACTATATGCAACTTTACAGAAATTGGTTAAATAAGGTTAAATTAGATAAAGTTTAACAAAAGGCTTTTATTATCATAGACATGAATACAAATACAATTATTTCATTTTACCTTATTACTACTAAGATTACCTATAACAGAATTTCATAAATTGTAATATAATGATTACTATCATTATCGTAATTATATATTTTTGTTATTAATGGCTTCGAATCTGTTCGGATCAACCGTGGTAGGGACAAGACAAAGATGGCGCGTAACCGAAAAATGTGCCAGTCAATTTTTTTCCAACACCGATAAAGAAGTTTGACTTCAAAAAGCAACATGGCGCGTAACCGAAAAATGTGACGGTAAATTTTTTTCCAACACCGATAAAGAAGTTTGACTTCAAAAAGCAACATGGCGCGTAACCGAAAAACGTGACGATTTCCTACAAAATTTCTCCCATATGTCGATAAAGAAGTTTCACTTCAAAAATTATCGTTACTTCTACATACATAATTTGATTTATTGTTTATTCGGTATTGTCAAACACCGACCACACTATAACATACACAGCGCAAACCTAAAGCTGTCCAAAAACCCACTTTCTTCGCTCAACGCTTTTTTTCCTTCAGAACCTTCTTCCACATCTTTAACCACTTTCGTAAAAAACTAAATTTTCACTATCGATTCAAAACTTTGTAAATTTTCTACCAATCTTAAGCAACATTTTCTGAATCTGCTCAAAAATTCTTTTTGTGAAATAATAAAATTGTAAGTGTTATGTAATAACTAATGACTATTCTAAGGAAACCATGGAAAAACGCAAAGCAAGGAGAGCAAGTAATTTTCGTGGAAATGAAAAAAGAAAAAGAACCCCAGAGACACCAAGTCCGAAGGAAACAACCAACGGCACTAACAAGAAAATCCAACGAACAGACGATTTTCAACTCATGCGTAAGCGAGCCTACTCCATGATTGAAAGAAATACCTACCTCAATTACTAACCGGAAACAGAAAAAAAAAACAACAACAACGGCAAAACAAAAACACATTCCCCAACCCGGCTGGTCCCCGTGGGGAATTAGACCGAAACCCTCCAATATTAAACCAACAACACCAACACACAGCCACCTGGCAAACGGACACGGACAAAAGTGGAACAAAAAAAAATTTACGAAAAATAAAAAATAAATTCTGTCATGTCCGAAAAGAGGCTATAATATAATATAAGTGTTATGTAGAAATTATTCAAACACTGTTAACATGGACTGTTAACTGGAAGAGACCCGGGAAGTTTTTCGGAGGCCATATGGGTTGCAGTGCCAGCGGAGTAAGTGTATAGAATAAAAAAAAAAATATGTTTATTAAGGAACATAAGATACATGTATCACTTATTCCACGTCATTAAATTTGAATTTGTAGGCATCCCTACTCATCGGCAAAGAAGACAGAGGGTGTAAGGCCGAGAGAAAAAGCCGGCGTAAAAAACTCTCGGTACTCTTTTAAAATAGCAAATCATCAAGCAACACTTATTTTAAAACAAATATCGCAAATTAATTAGAAGTAGCCTGTCTAGCACTAGTCCCAGGCCCTTTTATCAACTAGATAATCGTTGATTTTATAGTAAGCCTTTTTACACAGCTTTTCTTTAGTACATTTCTTAAATTTATTGAAAGGCAGAGATAAAAGAGCCTCTGGGATTTTATTAAAGAAGAGTATCCCTTTTCCCAAAAAAGAATTACTAACTTTAGATAGTTTAGTACGGGGAAATTGCAGCCTGCGTTAGTTCCATGTATAATATACAGAATAGAATATTTATGACGTATTATTTTATGGTTATACAGAGAATTGACAAGATATCGATATCATGTTTCGATAGTTCAAGGTTCTAAAACAAGATATACGAAGATAGCATTGAATAAAATACCAAAAACGTATAATAAATATTCATTAGTACAAAAATAGATTTACAATATTATTATAGAACAATATCGCCTCACACTGCTAGAATACTCGTCAAATCAATGATGCCAACTGAATATTCCCCATATGACCAACTACAAATACACCTAAACATCGATTAAAAACAACTAAAGATTTTATTGTACACTTGGTTTAGAGGTAAATTCAAATTTGCATAAATCATGAATAAAATAGTAAAATTTTAATGTTGGCGTATTCGTAGCTTCTTGATATTTCAGTTATAGTTTATATTAGGTTTAGTTTGTTAATCAAGTTCTAGCCTTAATATAAATTTATTTATTTATAATGTGTAAAACAACGTGTATGCATAAATATACAAGAAAATATGACATCACTAATTGTACACACATACACATCAATTATATTAAAACAAGCAAGCTAGCAAATTGTATTGAATGGTACGTATTAAAAAAAAAAAATCTTGTATTAAGTAACCCCTAAATGTACCTTCTAAAACCCCATAGGAGATCTTGATTCCTCCTAAATTTGGGGGCAGGGGCCTTTTTTACAATACGTAGCGCTGACACAAAAATATTAGTGAGAAGTCAAGTAAAAATATGACAGTAATAAAACTGATAACATTTGTACCATAAATGTTTATCAAAGAAATATATGTCATTGAATTTATTATATTTTTGATCACATAACATTTTTATACTGACCTAAATGTTTTTAATTACATAGGAATTTTGGTGGATTTATTTATAATTATTCTATCGTGAATGTTTTCATCATAAAAATAACACATTATTGTAAGTAGTTTTATACCATACCGATACGGGTTTTTTAAAAATCGGTTAGAAATCTGTAAAAATTCGCCGTGGCTTACTTTGTGATCGACAACTAGATTCATAATTATTGTCTCTTTCTGTCAAATTATATTTACGCTATTATGGTAAGAGAACATTTGAAAAAAGACCGAATTTCCGTTATTACACTAATTAGACTTAGATTGAATGTTAACGAATAAAATTACTTACAATAAAAGTGACAGCTAGCCTAGTAAAACTCGCGTAAAAAAAAGACGGAATTTTCGTTATAACTTTAGATTTTACAGCTACATTCAGAAAGAAATACGTCAATTTGAGAGCTTCTCTCTGTTTGGCCGCGTTATCTTAAGAACAGCACCGTAGGACTTTTTGTGCTATAAAAGTAACGCGGGGCACTATAACAGTTAAACTTATCAATAAGTTTAATCAACGATATTTCTTAACCGGAAGTGATATTAACGAAAAAGATTAATATTTACTTTTGTACCATGAATAGCAAACTATTATCTGCGTAAAATATTTGTATGAATCAAAATCATATAGCGCTTGGCCATGTGTAAGATTCTATTTATACATAAGTGTAAATATTTGATTTTATATATCGATTACCAAAATTCTTATGTAGAATATAATAGTTTGCTGTTGTCTATGAATGACAAGATGCCAGTAGCTTTTCCGTGGCTATGGGGGTTTTTCAATTCCTAATTTGAATCTGCGAATTCGCACAGCTATGATTATATGTTAAAGGTTTTATTTGTTTGTTGCTAAAATTGTTTGTTTAAACTTCTTTACATTCTATTAATATGCACTATACACTAAAAATGGTGACTGGTCGTACTTGAATTCGTGTATGCGGTGATGTTAGTTATTTCGACTATGTATTTGCGTGTTGTTCCCACGAGAATGTAAGTGCGTGCTCCTATTTCACCATGCCTCCTGCTGATAGAAGACAAATTTTTGTTTTTAATTTATTTTATTATTATTTATTACTTAAGATGTCACGTGGAACATGGTGTAGTGGTTGCAGCTCCTTACAAACGTTGTGTAAAACAAAATACTTGGCAATTGAAAAGAGTGGCGGAGAGTTTATTGCCAGTTCTTCTCTTTCGTTCTACGACCTTGATTTGAGAACTGGCAGTAAATATAAAGTTAGAAGCATTTAATGTATTTTTTTTTGACGTTCATAAGTGTACATACCTATATGAATAAATGATTTTTGACTTTGACTTTGAATAGGCTAGACTAACAAACGCGTGTGTAAGAGTAATGAATATATTTTTATGTAGTCAATTAAATATATATATCCTTGAAACTGTTAATGAAATGTTAAAAGACGATATAATAAACATATTTTATTTTTATCATGATGACCTTTTGGTAATTAAAATTTAGTTTATTGAATACCTGCCATTTAACCTCTACTGCATAATGCAATCATATACAAAGAGAAAAATTGTTCACGTAACTAATTAGCCAACATGTGTTATGTTCTTTATAACTTGACACCTATTTCACACAATGGCCTAGTAAAATACTACACTACACAATTTTCCATAGTAATACTATTTGCCTCTACTTAAGATGAGTTCAACTTGATTACTACAATGCTATCAAAGGAAGGTGGTGCAGAAATTACTCTCGCCATGCCGTACTCTATGCAACGCTTTGCCAAAATCTATTTTGAATCTAGACTCTTCAAAGGATGTAAACATGATCAAGGTTCGTGGTACTTCGTAAATTATTACCGTAAAAGGCCGGATATCCTTCTGTGAATCTTTGGCGTAAATTACTTTAGTAATAATATGCACTGAAATCTATAAATAGTTTCTTTGATATTTTAAATTCTAATGATAATTCTATTGATTCTTTTTATGTAACAGGGGGCTCAGTCACATTGCCAGAGGACTCGCAAGTACGTTGCCGGCGTTTTAAGAATTGGTACGCTTTTTTAACGGACCCAGATTCAAAAATATTTCGTTGGGCCGCTGATTCCACTTAGTGGTAATGCGCGGCAAACACTGCTTTAAAAAACGCTCAGTTGTGGAACGACGGACGCAAAATACGAAGTTCCACCCGTATCACCTCGAAGTCCAATACTTCGCACAAGAAACTAATAAAAAATTTTTTTTAGTGATTAATAAAAAATCTTCGTATCAAGATTTTGTCTGTATCTCATCTGGTTTACCAGGTTCAACCTGAACTGTGAATGTATCTAATACTTAGTACTTACCAACTAACGTGTACTTTATCAGGCACGGATGGCACAAATTGGTTATCGGCTGCCAATGTTCATTATTCACCATATCTGCCAGTTCTTCTGTCTTCGTTGTTAGAAAGAGGGCGAACTCCCTGAATGTGACATCGTCTCCCAGTTCAAGGGACTCATTCGATGGGTTATCTCGGAAGGCCTTGATGATCCTCCTACCCAGGCGATTCTGGAAAAATACCTTCTTATAGTAAAATATAGGAGAGCTACACTTGAACCCTTTTATCTATCTTTAGTTTTTTAAGTCGGATAAAAATATATTTTCACATTATTCATTCAGTTTAGTCCGATATGTTTACCATTGGATAGTGGACAGTTTTGTCTATGTATGTATTTACAAAATAATTAATTACAACAACAGAAGCTTTCTTGTTTTTTTAAGGTCTGATTGTATTTTGCTAATAGGCAAGTAGGTGATCAACATCGACGTCGACTTTTCGGGTCTAAGACATGCTGTTTTCCTTCACCGTACAAGCGGGTGTTAAAAGCCTACATAGACAGAAAGTCAAGGTGCACAGCTGGGGCTCAGATCTACAATGTCGGGGATAAAAGTCTCAAGCTGAAGGCCGAATTGCTTTAAATGCTATTTATATATTCTTTAAATTAGAAAAAACTGTTACCATATTACAGTTTCATTAGTTCTCATTAAATTTGAACATTTTGATATAATATATTCATTGTGTATCATATTTTAGTACACCAAGCAACAGCTCATACTAGTGATGTTACTAGTATAAGCTGTTGCTTCATTATATTATATTGTATAATGTATTCTTAAATAAAAACCAAATATCCAAATTTAATATATGGTATTGAAATGACCTTCTTAACTTACAATAATTGATAAGACCATGATACTTATTTAAAAACTATTAGAAGTGATAATAAATGTCAACAATGAATTGTACATTGATTTATAATTTAGTTCGGGACTTATTGCAGAATGCCCTATTTAATATTTTATGAGACATCTAAGACTTTAACATATTTGTGTGTAAATAACTCTTGGTTCTATCAATATGTTTTAGCAAATAGGAGACTGAACTAAGGAAAATGTAGAACAAAAAACACATTCAAAGGTAATATAAATTCAAGATTCTTAAACTTACAAGACAATTGGTCCATTACTTTGAGTAAAAGGAACAAAATCCTGAAGTACTAATAAAAAATTGGTGGTTTTAGTCTCATATATCTCATTAAAAAAATATCTTTGAATGGTTGAAATGTAATTCGGTACGATGTAAGTATAGACTACACACACACTTTTATACTTTTGTGTAGGTACGTATTTATATATACATATAAGTACACTTAATACTATATAGAATAACTTACCCTGAAATAAGTTGCAGTCGGGGTATCTATTTCCAATTTATTTCTGTATGCCGATAGAAGTCTTTCAAAGGGATTCCTTACAATAATCATTTTGTTATAATTCTCCAGCATTTCATCTCGTTCTTCTTTGGGCACTGAACTTAGATTTCTAAACATGCCCGGGGAGTGGGCTATATGTCCAGGTATCGCTAGAACATCAGTTCCATTCCACTTTCCACCTAATGTCATGAGTAGTCGTTTCCAATTAGTACATGCCACCTACAAAATAAAAATATCACATATTTTGTCATATTAAATAAAACCATACAAAGTTAACGTTCTAAAGAATTTCTATGTCTATCAATTCACGAATACAAAATGCCAAATCATTTATCATACGAACTAAGTTCGAAGTAAAAAACAATGACGTATGTACAACAAAAACACTGGTTATCCTTGACCATCTCACCTTAGGAACATAGCAGTAGAGAAGCTTGCGATCATCATCAACTAATATGTGTTCCAACTGATTGTTGGGTAAATCATCAACAGACCACGTCAACCGGTACCTATTACATCGCTCCTGGATCTGCTCTTGCCTCGCCAAGTTCAAGGACTGGGTCAGTTCCAAAGAATGCTGATTATACACCACGCTATAATCTCCACTCACACACAATATACTCAATAACAACACCAAATTTCTGTTAATAACACGCATCTTTAGCCATTCAAAATGAAAACTAAGTAACTTTCTTTTGTAAATAACAACTAAATGTAGAACGAAATAAAAATAAACAAAATTTATTTGATATCGTATAATCACTATACGCTATAATTGTATGTATTCTATTTACAGAGTTTCGTTAAACGTTTAAGTTATCAAACGTCTTTAGTTGAATTTTATTTATTACGAATTATTAAGAACAAGGAGCGTAACACAAGCTCACCGCTCAACATTAGAAGGCTGACTGAGGAGTGAGGAGTGAGGAGTGAGGAGTTGAGACTTGAGAATGATAATTGAAGAACTAAGCGAAGAGCAAGCACGCAATTTATGAAGCAAATGAGCAGAAAGTGATTAACTGATTATTGTATTTAAAGACCGAAAAACGAGTTGTATTACGATTCATGAATATTTAGAATTTGAATGATGAATATAACTAAATAAGGAAGAATGAATGTATTGTTTGTGTTTGGTGCAGATTGGTAAATCAGAAATCGTGAACTCTTGATCTTTTAATTTGAATCAAAAAACTATCAAGTGCTTAATAAATAGACTGTTATAATATGACGAAATAATCTGATCTGAATTCTAGTTAATAATCTTATAACTTTACTGTCTTAGTTAATGGTTTCCCGCTTCTAATTGTCGGGTTATTTTATTAATATTTATGGAGTGGTTTGTTAAAGCGTAAGGATTGGTAAGTAATACTTTTTGTAGTAACAGAAAATATAATTGTCGTAAGTATTTGTAAAATAAAATATGATACTATTTTTATATAATTATTCATTTATTAAATGCTAGAAAAATCACATTACGGCTATCTAATTATGAAACTAATTACTTAGTACTGTTTTTGAATTTAAAGTCTGGCTTGTCGCGAGTTTTTCTGGGATTGCGTTCTGAAAAGGCAAACAAGAAATATTAAAATTTTGTAATATATTAAGAACCTTACATAGGTTCTAAAATTGTATAAGACTCTAAGAAAGTTATGTGTCATAGTTTATTTTAATGATATACAAACCCTTAAATGCTGTATATAATTGACTTGATGATATTGATGGATTAGCGCAAAAGCCTCTTCAGCAACGGGCAATTGATTGTATTGCCACGCTAGTACTGCCAAACACGCCCATAGTGTTTCATCTTCAACTGTTCGACAAAGCTAAAAAAAACAAAAATAAAACAATTATTATACAATTTACATCAGATCTCATGCTTTTCTTTTTTTTAAGCTAAAACCTTTTAATAATATTTTTTTATATAAGAATTATTTTACAGTTACATTTCTGTGTTGTAGGGGACTCTTCCGAGGTACATGAAAAGAACATAATCTTAGTCCTTAAGTGTGCGTGCGGGTGTACTTTGAGTGTGTGTAATTAGTATAGATGTGTATGAACGTGTGTGCATTAATGGTTATTAGAGATGTTATGGATATGATATTTCGGATCTGGATACGGATATGGATATAGGAATAAAATGATATCGGTTTCGGTTACGGTTACGGATATTTAATTATTTCGGATTATCCGTTAGTTTCGGATAGTTTCGGTTACGGTTATTAGTTTGAAGTAAAATATAAACACAAATAGTATATAATTTAATTATTAAATATTTTCTTTTTAATTATTTTTGTGAGAAATGAAACCATTAACAAGAGCCTGTCGAAACATGTGGTTTTATCTAGATTTTGGACTCTGCCTTTATCCGAAACTATCCGAAAGTTGTGAAACGGATACGGTTAAGGTTACGGATATATTTTTTTTCGGATATCCGATTATTTCGGTTACGGTTACGGAGTTTCATAACATCCCTAATGGTTATAAGAAAATGACTCCCCGTACACTAGACGTATTAACTAACGTCTTAAGAATCGTCACGTGACATGAGCTAAGAGATGTAAAAAATTCCTCAGTAAATGTTTCTGTGGTGCAATCCGTTGTAGTAGAATCATATTAAATTACAAAAAAACGCACTTATTGTGTGTTCAACAAGGAACTAGTTCTCATACTAACTTGTAATGCAGCATCCCACATATTGGCAGCTATATGTTTCAGCAGCTTTTCCGGAAAAGACGCAAGGGATATACGTAACAATGACCCATTTCCTCGGCGTACACAGACCACTCCATCTTCGATGTTCATTATACTTGGATTTCTACCTAAATCGCTAAAATATAAAATACATAGTAAAATATAAAAAACACATATGTAACGTTCATACACAATATAATAAAATAATTATAGGATTAAATGTAAAATGTATGACTCTAAAGAAACATTAATAATAATATTGTCATAACTGAAAGTTGCCCTGTTTATAAAAAAATTAATATAAGAAGAATTAATCGCGTGATACTCTGTGGTATGAGGCTTTTAGAAAAAAAATATTCTCAGTACCTTATATCCTTGCTAACAGTAGTGAGTGTTAGCCAATCAGGTTGTGTTGCAGCTCTTGGGCAACACCAGGCAACAACAGAATTTGCCCGCAGCCCTACTAGAAGTTCTGTTTCACTGCTCCATGTAATGCCTAAAACTTGAGGTCCTGTAGTAAAACATAGAATTTGCTTCATTTATTTATAATTTGTATACTCCGAATAAATGTAACTCAAATATTGCTATATATTTAAATCAAAGCGTAATTGAAAAGTTCTCCAGTTACACAAATAAAATTAATTATTATTTTTGGTATTAAATTCAGAACAATAATTAAAAATGTTTTAACGACATTGTATACATACATTGTTAAATAAATAGTCTAGTTTTTTTAAATCGTAATCGTAATATAGTATAATCGTAATACTTTTACAGTCGTTATATTTAGGAATTGATTAATTTGTTATAATAAACAACTTCCAAACACAATTTCTATGGAAAAATAGTACGGCTAAACAATATTTTTGTAGATTCTCAAAGTACGAGCAGAGTTGACCTAGTGGCTTGCGTCTCTCATACACTGCACTTGACATTCGACGAACTCTCCCCGGTACGGTAGGAAAACATCGTGAAGAAACCGGCATTTTTTAGACTCATTTTACAAATTTCAGAAAAAACGAATGACCACGATACAGACATCTAAAAAAGTTGCAGTACCACTGGTTTTTTACAAATACTTTGGATAAATGTATTGAATGTTAGAAGTTTTCCAAATATTGATTACCTTACCCAATTTAAACATTTTCGGCTTAGTTTCCTTAACAGTAACCACATACAAATCTCGGTTATAATCCAATAATGCGAGTTGCCTCTCATTCAGCGGTCCTGTTTGGCTTAAGGCGATGCACGATACGGTCATTTTGTGTGTCAATTTTGTTACCGTATTGTCAGTGGAGCTTCGTACAATGAGACCCGTTGGAAGATCAAATACCTGAATTACTAAAATCAAAATAATAGTGTGTACTGTAATGAATGTCTAATTCATAAAATCAAGAAAAACAACCTTTAAATTGCCAAACAACAACAAAGTGAAAAAATATCAATAATTTAATTAATGTAAAAATAATGTTATTACGTAATCGATCATTTTACTTGCTTACATCTTTTTTCGTTTCTTTTTATAATACGTTGAAATTCCGTGCAATAAATTTTAAAACCATATGTTTATTGTCTGTGGCAAAAGAGAACCGGCGTGGGATTTGAGGTCGCTGTAGTGCTAAATAACCATTTTTGTTGCTGTCAACTCTGTTACGGCATTATCGTTTAACAGTTACTAAGTTACTAACAGCTATTCTAAATAAACAAAAATTTTTTTTTTGTGATTACACTTAATTTACAAATATGAATTAAACGTATGAAAAACAACGAAATGCGAATAAAACGCCGGTTCTCTTCCCGTATACTCTAACATTATTTATTTATAACGTACGTTTTCGATCAGCATGGTCAATAACAGCCAATGTATCTGGCCCAAGAGATATAGTTGCTTGTCCAATCGTCTCTGGTCGAAGGATTCGGGGGCTGGCAAGTAAGCGACCCATGTAACTGTATACCGACACACCGGCCCTCTCTACGACGCATATGCACCTGTGAGTGAGTGAATGAAAGACCGAAATGAATTGTCATAAATATAGTTTTAACGTATTCCTAATTTAAATAATAATCCCGCCTAATGTTGTCCAGTGACATTAGATAACAATGTTATCTGTTTTGGCTATGTTTATTATCTAAGCTATTTCTTTTATAATATTTTTATATTGTGTAGATGTTAGGTTACTTTTCAACAGTACGCAGAACTGAATATTGTTAATTCTGTTATACAAAACACATGCGAAATTCTTACCCCCTCACACAACATAAATAAAGTGAGTGTTATTAAAAAATGTTATTTTTTATGTCAAAGTGCTTTTTTGCTCAAGATACTTGATTGGTAAATTTGGGCACACGCTAAACAATCTACCGAATGATAATACGATAAATTGTAAGCAGTACCTACGCTGAGGTTCACAATCTTTCGACAGTTTATAATCTCGCGAGATAGATTACAATCTAACGGTATTTACAATCTTACGTTAACATATACATTAGTTAAATAATTATATTTGAAGACAATGTACTCCTAGAATAAAACTACTATAGTAAAATAGGCACAAAGTATTACTTACAACTTGCTAGTGAGTTACGGAGGGAAAACAAATTATTAGATTTGCATTCCCTAATTGCCTCAAAATCATATTATACAATCTGATAAGAGCCTGATTGCAGATCATAAAAAATCACATATAAATAAAATCAAATCTACGACGAGTTATTTTGGTCAGTTCCCGCTCTTCATTCAAACCAGAGTGCTAATCAAATATACCATAAAGTTTAGATTCTGTAAAATTAATAAAAAGGCTCACCTTTCCGCCAATAATATCATACTAATACTGCCTTCCTTCAAGTCAAACGTCACTGGCGTATTCCATGACGTGAGTTTATGAATGAAGCACTGTTTCACAGTCGCTATAACCAGGTGGTTAAATCCAAGCGCTATTTGTATCACTCTATCCGGATAATCCAATTGGTCACTTTGGTCTGTGATTATATTCTTTATGGTAATCATTTTACGTGTTATTTGCTTGCAGGCGTAACTCCGCCATGTATACTCTCTAAAACAAACAGAGTTCAAACGCTTAAACACACTTAGTAATACGAAAAGGCATTTTCTTTTGCGAACTAGCGAACTGTGGAATCTACTCCCGGTAAGGGTCTTCCCTGAGATATACGACCTCCAACTATTCAAAATTCGAGTGTCCTCCTCCCTCAAAGGCCGGCAACGCACCCACTAAAAATGACTGCCCTATTAAATTAAAAACATTTTGGGAAATCGCGTTTAAAGGTTGGTTCCACTCTGGCTTGTATTGAATAAAATACTTTTGATTACAGTCGGATATTAAAACTTTACAAATTTGTTCTTCGATAACGTCATTATAGAAAGCTTTGAAAATTAATTTCCATTTCAATAAGTTTTATAAATAACGAATTAAAAAAATTATGTTTGGCCCATATAGTACAAAAAATATGACAATTATGTAATATACAAAATCAGTCAGGAATCCTTGTAGCGACTGCAGTTTGTTGGCAATATATCTATTACAATATATAATAATAATAATCTATTACATATAAAATCTACAAATTAACTTCATTTTGTATAATATATCGAATCAAATACGAATTGTGCCTTAGAATTTTAAATGGATGTAAGGAAACTCACGTTTCTTTGTCATAGAAGGGGTTTTGCAAGACGGGAAAGAGAGACGGGACAGCCAAAAAAGCAATTACCGCAGCCCATGTACAGTGCGTTGCCGGCCTTTAAATCAAGTGTCCATGGGCGACCTCCTGTCCCATAAACAAAAAATTTTAGGAAATACCTCCACCGGAAGCCACAGTTCGCAAAGATACGTAGTGAAGCAGACAGTGGATTAAAAAATAAACATTATTAATCCGAGTTTATATTATAAACGGATAAAGTTAATTAAATCCTACCTTTCTATTATATGAGCAAAAAGCACGTGACAATTAGCACAGGCTGCAGCTAACTGGGTTCCATCTGATGACCACGCAATACTATAAATACTTCCCGTTGAAGGCCGATCAAGGCAATAAGATCGCTGAAAGTACAAGCTAAATCATTTCTAATAAACTTGTGTTTCGGTGACGCATGATGGCAGACATTTCATCATAGATTAGTCGAATAGATAGAAGACGCTCACTCAAAAAAAGATTAAGAAAATTCGAAATAAATTTTTGTGAATTGTATACAGTTATAATATAGAGTCCCCCTCGTGGTTATTAAAACGCTTGTTATTTTGAACCTTTGGTCATTTGAAATTTATCTATTGAGTTTCGAAGTATCGAGAGTCGACTGTATGATCTTCACACACCGTATATACCCTTTAATATATTTAATTCTCTTGAACAATCCCAATAATTAGAAATATAGTTAAAATCTGTTATAACGATTAACGATATCGAAGGGACTCATATTTGGTCGTAAAAGCCGATAGTCGTAACAGCCGATGACGTTGTTAAGTACCTAATACAATAGGATTCAGCCGGGACCCTTGATTTGGGTCAATATAACCGCTTTATAAAACAGGGTGAATTGGCCGCTCTGAATAGTCCTTGCTGTGTCAAGGTCCATTCCACATCATTCGTGGCCGTAGAGGACCGTAATATTAACGGTTGATGGCGTGGCTGGATGCGGACAAGGCTCTGCTGTTACCGTGTCCTGCCCCGGGCGATTGCGGCGTGGCGGCGTGGGGTTTTAGTGGGTTTGCACAACAACGAGTCCCACATAACCCTTCACCATCAGGCAACCGTGCCGCGGGAGGGTATGCGTAAAGCATTTCCCCACGAAAAAAAGGGTCAATATAACCGGTATGTTGTTCTAAAGTCTAAACGATGTCGTCGTAAACAGTTTTGACTATAACCCAGCCATTTCAATGTTATATAAAATATTTGAGAGATCACTTACCCCATTCAAATCGCACAGTCTTATCAAATTATAACTCCCAAGGACGAACATATTACCAGTGGGTGACCATGTCACACTTGTCAATGGTTGATCGTGCTTTACACTTATGGATACTTGCTGTCCAAACGTATCCCAAATCTATAATAGCATCGATAAAAAAGAGTTTATATGTTAGGCAAACGGGTAGGAGGCTCATCTGTTGTTAAGGGATACCGCCGCACATGGACTCACATTGCCAGAAGGTTGCGTTGACGGCCTTTTAAGAATTAGCCCTTTTCTTGTCTCTAAGTCGAATTAAAGAGCGTACCAATTCTTAAAAGGCCGGCAACGCACTCGCGAGCCCTCTGGCATTAAGAGTGTCCATGGGCGGCGGTAACACTTAACATCAGGTGAGCATCCTGTCCATTTGCCCCGTTCTATAAAAAAAAATACTTCAGTGGGGAGTTGGTTCCACATAGTGGTGGTGTGCACGTTGATAAACTTAAAATAATCAGAAATTCAGCTCAAGCCGAGTTTTTATGCTATTCATGGCCTCGTGTGTTATGCTTGTTTATGATTGGTTAAAACAAAAGTGTCGATTGTCTGTGATTGGACTAGACACTTGACTAAGCACAAGTGAAACGCGCTATCGTATTTCATTTTATCGTGGACATCGATAACACTTTATTTTTAAATAAAAATATAATAAAATTTGGACGAATTATGTATTTACATAAATCATCCTTTCATAAAAATTAAATCAGTGTTAATTAAAGAGTTCTCTCACTCGTGTCTTTTCAAAAATCTAAATTTTAAATACTTAGAGAACATTAGCATATATTCAAGGAAATTGTCCGACAATTTTATGCAACTTAAATGTTTTAAAGTAAAACCGAGCGAAACTTACCTTTGCATAACCATCTTCGCCACCAGAAATTATAAGATTATAATTTGGATTCCATGCTACGCAAAGAATAAGTCCTTCGTGTGCCTTCCACTGAAAAGATAAATATTTAAAATCTAATGGCGCTACGACCCTTAGTCGCTCCTTAGATAAGTGTATCTGTTTCTTCATATTTTTCTATTAATAGGCAAGTAGGTGATCAGCTGTGAAGATCAGTCTGTGCGCTGTACGCTCAACAGGTTGATAATAAACATTACTACGCTACAATATAACTGTATTTTATATGTTGAAAATATGTAATTCATGTATGTTTTCGTTGTAGCGTTACCTTATTTACGTATATTTAATAAAGTACACCACATCATATAAAATGTATTTATTCTAAGATTTGACAATTACGGAGAACATATCTTTATATATATATATAATTCTTCTGTGAGTGTGTATGTGACTGAACTCCTCCTAAACGACTGGACCGATTTTGATGAAAATTTTTGTGTGTGTTTAAGGGTATCTGGGAATGGTTTAGATTCACAAATCAGCTCGGCAGATGGCACTGCAGTCGGTACTTTCATACTTTGCTTAATATCCTAATCGCTTTAAATATCATGCAGGACAACGTCTGTGGGGTCCACTAGTATTTTATAAAGTAACAATACTTCTAATTTTAGTTTTTTCTAGTAATGTTTTGCTTAACAATGCGAACCTAAGTACTAGATAGACTCTTACAGCCAAACAGCCAGTGGGCTGATTTAAAAAACAAGCGAATATATCAAGCTGTGGATAAGTAGTGTTTATTCCGTTATATTCGCGAGGGATTCGAATGTGATAGACTTTTTTTGGAAAACTCTACCTTGGAATTACTAGAATGGATAGGTCAGGCAATTGTGCTTTAATAATAACTATACATTGAAATAAACTTTTTAAGGCATATAGGTCCCTTGACTTGACTACAAATGCCACTACTAGAAACATATGTAGGAAAAAACTTTTTAGATTTTTCATACAACATTTCATACCTTTTTAACTTTGGAATTAGAATTCAAATGTTTGATGACGAGGCAATTGCCTTTTGTGTATAATATAGCTCCACTATCTGGACTCCATTTTGCATTAAAACACGGAACATCAGACTGCACAACACTTGATCGGAGTAAGCCATTACGAGACCAGATTTTCACGAAGCCATCTTCACCACCTGCATATAGTCAAATATATATTATCATTAGAGATTGCGTCTATGGAATCGATGAGCAACAAGGTCTATCTTAATTTGTTTGTCTACGGTTTTTCAACTTAATTTGGTATCTATTAATTATTTAAATTTTACATTACAATTAAAAACCTTATCCCGAACAAGCGATCTCTTCCAGGTATCCCTAGTAAGGAAAAATTAAATAAAAAGGAATACTAAGGGTAAGTGCAAGTGCATTCAAATCAAAAGGATCGTCATGCTCGCTTAAATGCAGTTGCTTGTGGCGGCGTCCATGCGTTGGGTTGTCTCTCTCCCTAAAATATGGCGAGAGGGCCGATGGCTGGCCATGCGTCATGCTCGTGAACAGGTACTGCTTGTGGTGACTGGTCGTACTTGAATTCGTGTATGCGGTGATGTTGCTTATTTTTACTTTATAGAGGACAAGTCTTTGTTTTTTTTTAATTTATGTTATTATTATTCATTACTTGATATGTCATGGTGTAATGGTTGCAGCTTACAAACGTTGTGTAAAAAAAAAATGGCGGTTAAAAAGAGTGGCGGAGAGTTCATTGCCAGTTCTTCTCTTCCGTTCTACGCCCTTGATTTGAGAACTGGCAGTAAATGTAAAATTAGAAGCATTAATATGTATTTCTCTACTGACAGTTCATAAGTGTACATTATGTTACCTATATGATCAAATGATTTTTTTACTTTTACAATTACTTAACTAATAAAAAATATATTAACAAAATGAAAAATAAACTAAAAGGTTTGAATTACAATGCAATACAAAAGAATAATAAATATGAATTACAAAAGTCACGAATCACGATTGAGCAGAACATTATATGGTTAAAAAGTATTAGGGCAAAACCGCACCCCTGTTAAAAGTTGCACAGCAAAATGTGCACTAAAAAACTTACGTGCTTATGAAACCAAAGGTTAGAGTTGACTCGATAAAAAACATTTTTTTGGAAATTCCTAAAATAAAATATATCAGTCGCGCTACAACCTCTTTAGGTCTTGGCCTCAGATTTCTGAATCTGTTTCATGGACATTTTAACTGATAGGCAAGTATGTGATCAGCCTCCAGTGCCTGACACACGCCGACTCTTTTGGTCTAAGACATGTCGGTTTCCTCACGATGTTTTCCTTCACCGTTCGAGCAAATGTTAAATGCGCACATAGAAAGAAAGGGCATTGGTGCACAGCCGGGGATCGAACCTACGACCTCAGGTATGAGAGTCGCACGCTGAAGCCACTAGGCCAACACTGCTCACTATGTAAAATAAACATACCAGTCAATAATCCTGCACCATCCGGACTCCACTGTGCTGTCAAACATGCTCCTTGATGAGCAACGACGCTTTTTTCTATGCGTCCGTTATGATTAACTATATGAAACCTGTTGGTGATAATATATAATGGATTAAATAGTGGTACATAATAGTAAAATCAAGAATTCAGAATTCACGACTGATTTCAGAGCGACCGCCGATGCGAAAACCGCTGTGTGAGTTCGAAAAGTGAGTTACAGAATCGCAGGGCTGTATTTGTATACAGTTTGTGGCTACGATAGCTACCTACAATACATATGTCATGAAGTTAAGACCTACTAACAAAAGCTATTTAGTAACTAGTAGTAACAATAAAAATTAACAAAATGATGCAGTGTAAACCTATCGAGACCCAAGCAGGATGATCCCTAGACCCGTCGTTGAATAAAGTCAAAGTCAAAGCATTTATTTCAATTAGACCATCTAAAATGGCACTTTTGAACGTCAAAAAAAAAAAATATATATATAATAGAAGTTAAAGGCGGAAACATACTACTAAAACGCGACTCTACACCACGCCATCCGACGCATGTCAGTACTTATCAATCCCATATATTTAATATGGTCAGGTGCACATATACAACACGCCATGTGATCACACGGGGTAACATCCAATCGATTTGGATCAGCGTGTTGTCGTGTTGTTGACGCCAAGCGTCAAACGTTCGAGTTTTTGGCACAAATGTCAATTTATATACATACATATTACGGATTTATTTATTTGGCGAAATGAACGACCAACAATTAACTGAGTTGGTGAAACAATATTCTGTTCTATATGATATAAGATTAGCTCGATACAGCGACCATACTGTGAGAAATAATGCATGGGAAGAAATAGTCGAACAAATGAATACAAGCGGAAAGTTTTATTAAAATATAATATTAAAAGACTTTTGTATGAGTTGCAAGTTTTTAATTTTGTCTAGCTTTCCTCACTATATCAAGCTGACACGGAACGGCGCCTTCACCACCAAAATATTCCTTAAATTTGTTTCTTACTGAAAATGCATACTGTGTGGAATTTCTACGAATTGGATTTATGTCGTGGTGTCGCGTGTTGGGAATGTGTACGATGGACATCGGGTGTCGACACGTTGCGTCGCGTGGCGTTTTAGTAGTATGTTTCCACCTTTATCCTATTGTATTTATTATAAAAAGAACCACACGTATAATAAATAATTCGTAACCATGGTAACCAACACTGGCCCAAACATTGCAAAAATAAGATTAGTTAAATCATGAAATGCAAAAGTCTAACTTATGATAATAATATCTAAATCGAGCATTAAGCCTAGTTGGTGAACGTCTCAATCGGTCGTGCGTTACAGCCCCGGCTGTGTACCAAATGAATTTTATTTCTCTGTCCAACGATTTAAAATGCACTTTCGTATGATGATAAACAGTTAATCACGACAAAACAGTAACGTCTTATACGCTTGTCGATCAAAGCTATAATTTAGAACATAAAGTACCAATAGAAAATTTAGTTTAATACATACTTTCCATCAGCAGTAGATATTAATATAACGTCGTGTTGATGTTTTACACCACTTTGTCCCGTCTTTGGAAATAGATTCATGGATGTTGGGAAAAAATCCTCTGCGAATGTAGCAACTATCATACATTCGTTGTTTATCAGGTTCCATTTTAATAATTTGTGATCATCGCTAAAAATTGGATAAATTTGATGTGTGTTGTTGACAACCTTAGCGTATTAATACTTTTAATTTGATTAAAAGTGTTATGGCCTAAAACTTGTGACAAAATTCAGAGTCCAGATTTAGCGCTAAGTATGACGTCATATCCAAAATGTTTCTGAATCTGACACGAGGCCTGCTAGACTATAAGGCTATGTTCACATGTAACGCGCGTTAACGCGCGATCAAATTTGAAGAGCGTTCAGATGATGAGCCCTAACGCGCGTTGCGAGAGTACTCGTCAGTCTAGTTCGAAGTCTAGTTAGAAAATGGACGTGGAAGAGGCTATTATTTTGTGGTTATATTATAAAGAAAAATATAGAAAAAGAAAACGTACACATTGGGTTCATCCAATTTTGAAAAAAAATACAAATTATATTATATTTTTTATACAAATTTGCTATATTCCAACTTGCTGACCTTTTTTCTACTTCATCGATTAGTAAGTCGATGTCAATATCTTCAATTTCACTCATTTTAAATGCGAGAACAAAATATAATTACGAAAATTAACAAAATTACATGCGATCGCGATGAAAGCGCGCGCTCATGTAGTCCAGTCAGTCAAGACAATTAATTCATTATAATTCCAAAAGTTTTCAAATTTTGATGTAAGGTCGGGAGTGGTATTAAAACAAACTATAAAATTTTGCAACCTGCTCTGCGGTCCGGAACATTGTTAAAAATGCAATAAATGATAATTTGCTTAGTTCTTGAGACCAAAATTCCAAAAGTTCTGCAAAGTTGGAGTGGTGTTAAATATATTATTTTACATCACGTGTCAAATTTGCAACCAATTTAAGTGTACGGAACATTATTTAATTAATGTTGTTCTTTATTAAACTGAAGGAAAACGTTCCAAAAGTTCTGCAAATTTGACAGATATATCGAAAATAAAATAAATAACAAAAAATGTTCCGTACACTTAGGTTGGTTGCAAATTTTATACGTGATATGAAATATTATATCGAAAACTTCCCCAAGTTTGCAGAACTTTTGGAATTTTTTTCACGACCATACAGACATAAAATTAATTTAATTGCAATTTTAACAATGTTCCGGACTGCGGACAAGGTTGCAAAATGAGATTTATTGTCGTCCCAATGTACCATTCACTTGACCGAAGTTTGAAAACTTTTGGAATTATTATCAAATTTTCGATTTCGAATGTCTATAATGACTGGTGTAATGTGTCACATGACATGTGAACAGCAAACGGACATTACATTAACATCAAAGCGCGCGTCAACGCGCGATCACCTGCGTCTAGAGACTTTTTCTCTGAGCGCCGCGTTGACGCGCGTTAACGCGCGTACAAGTGAACAGTTGTATGAAAATACTATAATCTCTAGTCGCGCGATTTGAAAACGCGCGTCAAGTTTTTGCCATCTGAACATAGCCTAATTAAATTCTAAAGATTTAGAATTAAGCTAGATTTAGGTTCCGTTTATTTATATTGACTGTAATGTTCTAAAAACAACCCAACTTCGTTCACGATTTTTGCACTAATAATATCTATTAGTGTATTGAAGCGATATTAAAATAATTTATACCTGCAAGAAAATACATCCTCAGTGTTGTTCCAACATGCACAAGTCACGACCGCCGTATGTTTTGGTTCTTTAAAAGTTGAAATTTTTAGTTTCATTTTTGGTTTTAACTGATAACATTTCTTGTTTTGCTTTTTAAATAAAGTGTTTCCTTAGTAACGATTACAATTTCCGTCAGCGTCATCTAGGTTGTTGTAGTGATATTAAGTGAAGTTATAGTATTATTATTTTTCTGAAAATAAATATAATATATGCTAAATTTGTTATAATATGTACTCGTCTTATTTAATACTTTTAAAGAAAAAATAAGTTTTATTAAATAGAGAACATGACAATAATATGCATTCAGGTAAGACATGTACTCACGACTGATATTTGACAAATGACAAATTCCAAATGACTGTTGTTAAATTCCACATGGTTTTGATTGAACTTGGGAATTGAAATGGTGTTTTATTACAAGAAAGTTTTAATAAGTGTTGTCGGAATTATCTGAATATTGATTGTCCTAAAATGTCTGACGTGCCTGATCTAAGTTCTGATGAAGAGCATTACGAGGAAGATGAATGGCAAGAAATTGAAACCGCTAACACAGCCGTATCTTGTCTATTTTGTACGACCTCACTTCCATCGATCGAAGAAGCGGTGTCCCACTGTGAAGCTGTACATGGTTTTAAGTTAGGTGAATTAAAAGTAAAATTTAATATGGACTGTTATTCATACATAAAGCTTATCAACTACATTACCACACACAAAGCTGAACCTCAGGTTATTATGGCCTCGGACAAAGCTTTGTGGGATAACGAAAGGTATTTAAAACCAGTAGAGAATCATGAATGGCTTATGTTCGATTTCGATTCCTTAGCAGAAAAGCCTAGTTCTCCTAAATCATACCATGCTAATGTTGAAAATGGTTTAGTAACATTATCTCAAGCACATTTTATAGAACTTCAAAGGACAATTCAAACACTGACACAGCAATTAAAAGAGAGTAAAACTCACTTGCAATTGGCTAAAGAAGACATGTCTAAAATGAAAGAATCTATGAAATCTCTTGTAAATAGTGGACCCCTTGGCAAAAGTGATGACAGTAGTTTGATAATTGATTGCGTGTCAAAAGTGCCTTTAGAAAGCGATGAGGGATACTTCAGTAGCTATGCTCATTTTGGGATTCACTATGATATGCTATCTGACAAAGTTAGAACAGAAAGCTATAGAGATGCAATTCTGAAAAATAAAGATACTTTTATGGGAAAAATTGTGTTAGATCTTGGTTGTGGTACAGGAATTCTATCAATGTTTGCAGCAACGGCTGGAGCTAAGAAAGTGTATGCCCTTGATCAGTCTGATGTCATTTATCATGCCATGGATATTATTCGAGAAAATAAGCTTGAAAATGTTATACAAACAGTAAAAGGAAGATTGGAGGACACAAAATTGGATGAAAAAGTTGATATTATTGTGTCAGAGTGGATGGGATATTTCTTATTATTTGAAGGAATGTTGGATAGTGTTATTTATGCAAGAGATAGATGCTTAAATACAGGAGGGTTGTTATTACCTAATAAATGTAATATAAGCCTGGTGGCTAATGGTGATGTAGATACACATAAAAAATTAATAGAATTTTGGTCAGATGTATATGGTTACAAAATGAATTGTATGAAATCCGAAGTTGTCCGAGAAGCAACAATAGATCTGGTTTCATTTGAGAATGTTTTGTCTGAACCTTGTGTTGTTAAAGAAATAGATATAAATACTTGTACAATTAATGTAATGAACTTTGAATCAGATTTTAAGTTGGTTGTTAATAAGGGTGGTCATCTTACATCTTTGGTTGGTTATTTTGATACATTCTTTGAATTACCTGAGAATGTGTCTTTCACAACTGGTCCTCACAAAACACCAACACATTGGAAACAAACTATATTCTTTTTGAAAGATTGTAAACAAGTCAGCAAGGGTGATGTTATTCAAGGCAAAATTATTTGTACTAGACAGAAAACTGATGTTAGGTCACTTGGTGTTGAAATTCAACTATTCGGGAAAGTTCATAGATATATTCTTAACTGAAATTTACCACTTGTTTTAAGTTACATACTTCTTGTTAAACATTCATTTAATGGATGGTACACCTCAAGTATTTTAAGATTGTTATTTTAGTCAATATATAATTACAAACAATTTAATTACTTAAAAAGTGTGAATTTCTATTAGACCTTCAATGACCTATAATTTGTAGAGATATTGATCATTTCAATGTGGCAATTGAAAATCTTATGATGCAGAAATATTAGTTTTTAATTGGCAGTTTATTGCTTGTTTGTAAGTTGCTAGTAGCATAATCAAATTACAGAATTTTATTGTTAATGTGGCTGTGTTTTCAATTGTGTGCCTTGAATTTTTAATTTCATGTCATGCCACAATATGCTATTGAAATGTCAGGTTATAAACATTAATAAAAATTTTCTACGAAATTCTTTAATTCATTTTCCATGTTTTACATTTCAGTGTTCTACTTATATACATAATAGAAAAGGAATAAAAAATTACATTAAGTATTCAGGCTTTTTACATAGAAAAGGGTATCTATAAATTATATAGGCTCTGAACAACGGAAATAATCAATTACATATTAAAAAAATGCTATTGCTAGATAATACATTCGAAAATTTAAATAGGAAAGCGAATAAGGGAACAATTGCGTGTGTTTTTATGCAGGCGTTAGTGTTTCAATTTTCAAAAATAAATACAGAGTGATTGATTATTAATATAACGTATGACTTACATTAAGACTACTATTTCTGTGCTACATCTATTTAAAATAAACACAGTACAACTCTTACATAGGAATTTCAAATAAATTTCTGTTTAAGAGTACGAATCTAAATCTACTTTATAAAGCTATATCCCGAATAAAATGGCGCTCATGTACAGATACTGTCCACTACCTTTTACTTACTCTATGTGTCTAATATAGTAAATATATATTAAAAAGATCTATTGTATATTTCATCTACGATAAGCGTCACCAGTTGGATTAATTCTACCCTTACATTCCCCGACTTTTGGGACCTAATGTGATTATGGATTTTTTTTGATATTTAAAAGGCATGGTCCCACATTTTAAATATTTGTAAAATAATACTGAATGCTATGAAAATACGAAAACGGTGGGTCCGCGAACAAGTTTTATTTTTAGAGACACACTTTTACTTTTACCACGAAACTAAAGGATTATTCATAAATGTTCCGTAAGCCCTTATTAGTATAATATTCATTCGAGGATTAGATTACTTTGCTCATTGATAAATATCCCGTATGTATAGGAGTTAGTTTTAGTTGTAAAAACATTTTTCTGTAGGAGGTGCGTATCCATTCCGTTACATAAAATCAACAGTTCGTAGTAAATACGACTGATAACTGATAAGTGATATTTTGGAAATAGAACTTACGTGTTTTTTTTTTAAATCAAGGCTCTTATTTGATTAGATTTGCACGAAACTGACACTTGACATTATTAGTTGACGTAAAACATTGGCATTTTAAAATCGGCTATAAAATTCTTTCTTTACCAAACCTTATTACCAATGCATTATATTTTATAAATATTTGAGTATAAATATAACTATTTTGGCTCTTATTACAAATAAATTAAAAACACGAATGACATTTATATTTCCGCTTCTAATAATATCTTTTTATCTGGCATGAAACAGGTATATTTTAGAAAATATGGTTTGGTCGAGTTAAGCCATTCCAATCAGAAATATTAAAATTAATAAGCGTATTATATGAATTAATATCTACTTAAGAAATAAGAGACTCTTATAGACACTATACGTAAAGTTGCTCCGAAACCAGCGATTCTATAATACAATAGCTCTTACATTAAACATTTACATTAAAGGTTATTCGTAATTTATATTATTTGTGGAATATATTTAGTAATAAGGACAACAAATAGTTAAAATTCCATAAATATTTCGTAGGGAATTCGTACGGCCGTTGCGAAACGTGTCTTTAGTAATTTAAGTGCAAACTTAGATTTTGTGTGCGTTGGCGTCAAAAACATGGTGGCTACAGAACAAAATAAGTTTTGAAGGCTATATTTAATATAACTATAGAAGGTTTACGATCTAAAGGATGATCCTAACGAAATAAACGTCTAAAATAGTCGGACTGTCAATTAGTTACTACATTGTGTAAAACTAAGTCACATACGTACCTACATCCAAATATCTATAACGTATATTTTAAGTTGCTGCTATAGCCGACTGTCAATTGTCAGAAATAGAATTTAATGTACATTTGTATATTTTGAGATAAGTACCGTGGCATAATCTATCTTTAATAGCTTAAAAATCCACACACAGAATGCATATTTGGAATTATATAGCCTATTGTAAAATAAAATAAACAGAAATTCTATTTATAAATTGTTACAGACATATAAAAATGATATGATTTACATGCAAAAAAACATACGAGGCCCGCTCGAATAAAAAATCTATACAAATCATAATAATTATGTCTATCCTTATTTGTATCTACAATAATTATCTTTTAACTATTATAAGGGAAGTTGGTAACTTAGTGCTTATATCAGAATAATTTTATTACTATACATTCAAAATTGCAATTATATAATATTTACGCACATTATAGGTCTTTTATTTATGTATACAATTTAGGTAAGTACGGTAACGCTTTTGGCGTAAAGTTCGTATGAAAGATTTTTCCGTCAATTATGAGATATTAATCTATACATTTAAGGAAAGTTAAAGTGAGTGTCAAATATGTTAAATATTCGCTTAGAGGTGGTTAGCACATTATATTTATTTTATATAACGCAGCGCAAAAGAACAACGGAGGTATGTAATTTCAAGAGATTATAAATTAAATTTTTGATAGTTCTGTTGCCGTTGACTTATCTTTGACATTCCCGTGTAAGCAATATAAAATGACCTGAGAATGACGAGCCGCGAAACAGGTAAACGATTCGTAACTCTTGCAACGTCGCTGATGGAGTACAGTAAAATGTAAATATTTGAAGAGGATGACGCGAAGAAAGAGGTCGTTTCGAAAGGACCTCTTCACTTTAATAAGGTTTTGAGGATAAAATAAAAATGTTATCATGTAAAATATAAGGTATATACACAAATGTTATTTCTAGATAACCCGCTCAGCAGGATATCGCCTATTCGAATGTAACTCACTACGCTGTCTTCCAAAAATTTACATATCGAAGTATTTTATTTACTATATTTTTGCCTGCTTAATATCTAAATTAATTACACATAATCTAAGTTATATTAAAACAGATTTAGGTCATTGTTACAAAATTATAATCATAAATAAAAAATTAAATTACTATTGACTCATGTTTAAGCACTGAATGTGTATATGGATCAACAGTTTTAATTATCTGTTTCTACATCACAGAGTTAACCCATTTTGACAGAATGAAACAAACAAATTAGCTAAATAGTGTAAGACTACGAGTACATATTATAGCGAATCATCTAGGGTGAGATTCATAAAAAGACAGCCCGAACCCATATGTCAAATGTCAAAATCTAATATATTTTTGACGTATAGGTGTTTAGTAAAAATTCATTCCATTTGACACACTATTGTCCTTTGCCTTTCCCATTAGGGATAAATTAATATCATCTGACACAATAATAAGATAGCTCTAATAACGTAACTTGGACATTTCACATAATTTTACTTTTATTCTATTTGACAAGTAAGTTATAATGTCTTATAACAAAAGCTTCAGTTAGTTAAAATACTGTTGTAAGGATCATTTGTAAATACACTAGATAAGTACTAATGGTGCGTTTATGAATTACATTACGTTATTAAGAGCGTTATCAAAGACTTATATTAGCCATTTAACAGGATACATTATTGAGTCTGTATTATTATCTCAAAAATTAGGATGACATCCGGAAATAGGCCTAGGTTTATGGCGCCACAGGTTTTTTTGTGTCCGCCAAACCGAAACTGTTATTCAAGTCTCGAGATTGAATCCAGCCGGCTTTGTCTAACTTCCATAGTGGATCCGATATTATTGGGTTAGGGTTGGTGTATATGAACCGATGCCCTCAGTCGTAACTTTGCGATTGTATTTAAACCCACAAACGTTTCGTTTTCATTATGTGAAATGAATTGCAGATAATGTGAAAACATAACGGAAATGTGGAACGTAATAAGGAAATATTAAACACTTTAATAACGATCTTAATGGGTCTATGGAGTGTCTTTGCTGAAGAGCGAATGCAGCATATGGGAACAGCTGTGCTTAACACTATTTACAAGGTTGGCCAAATATTATTCAGCTGGTGGTTGCGGCGGTGCCCCGTTCGTCTCCTCTTCTAGTTTGGCCCGGTCTTCTGCATCTGAAATTTTAATAAATTGTATTAATTAGTGTATTTATGTTAACAGTAACTTGACCCCTCGCCCCCTATGTAACGCGCCGTAACGATTTTCCTGTACCCATTCGTAAAACGTTTTGTGACCACCCAGTGACTCTTTATACCTAAAAGTTACCATTATGTGGTAAGTACTGGACATTCCAAAATAATATTAACAATAACGCGTAACTCAATCCCCGCCCCGAATCGTAACGATTTACAAGAACACAACAACAAATTTGGGGGGGTTTCCCCCCAAATTTGTTACATAATACTTGAACGCTCCCTAAATGATTATAAGAGCAATGAGCAATGGTTTTACTATCAGCTGTTATCAGCCTAGAAATGTGAGGGTTCTTAATTAACAACTAAAGTCAAATTTGTCCAAAGGTAATGTAACTATTAAGTTTATTTACTAGTTATATTGATTGTGATGACGCACAACGTTCCTAGTGAGAGTCTATGTGCGGAAACCGAGTCCACCAACCATAGAATGAGTAGATTTATCATAAAAAAGCAAATAATATTTTAAAAAACTCCCGCAGCACCGCGTCATATATTTTTAAATTACTGAAGTTAGAAATTATTATGTGAAGTCTTATTACGGGTATATCGGAGTTTTTAAGAAATAAGGAGTTTAGTTGTGTTACTGCGCATACGCATAGGTGCTCAATATCCTTTGCGTTAATAGCCTTTTAATAAAGGTTAACTGTGGTTTAATCGGTTTAAAGAGGCACATTTAGTATTGTTGAGCAGGGTTGGCCAAGTGACTTCAGCGTGCGACTCTCATCCCTGAGATCGTAGGTTCGATCCCCGGTTGTGCACCAATGGATTTTCTTTCTATGTGCGCGTTTAACATTCTTTCCAGAGTCTCAAAAAGTCGACAGCGTGTGTCGGACACAGAAGGCTGATCACCTAATTGGCTATTGGATTGACAAATGATCATGAATCAGATACAAAAATCTGTGGCCCAGACCTAAAAAGGTTGTAGCGCCACTGATTTTTTTTAACATTTTGGTATTGTAATTTTCAGGAACTGATTTTTTAACCCATGTAAAAACTATAAACTGTAAATTAAATTGAGAAACAGTGAGATGAGTAGAAATTACCTTTTGCGGCTTGCTCTTTCCAAATCTTTTTGTTGTCCATAAGGCAAGTGACCCATGGTTTCTTTATTTTTAATTTTGTGACCTCAGCGCCTGAAACGTATACATTGAATCTATAGAAAGAAAACAAAAACCTTTATTATACACAAAAGAATATTTAGGTAAAACAAATTGCACCAGGATTCTGTATCCTGGGCAGCCAGTCTCTTCCTTTTGACATGTTGACAATAATTGTACAACGCCCATGTGCGGCTTGATAACTAGACGTTGTGTAAAGATGTCTCTCTTCATCATTTACCATTGAGTGTTCAGAAGAGTCGTTCGGATTAATACCAGCTGCTGAGTTTCATCATCGGACGTCGTTCCAGAACTGAGGGGTATTTAAGGCAGATTTTGCAGCGCACCACCAATATATGGAACCAGCTAACCACTGAAGTATTTCAGCACCAATTCGACTTAGGGTTCTTCATAATAGAGTATACCAAATCCTAAAAGGCTACGCACTCGTAAGCCCTCTGGTATTTAGTGTCCATGGACTATTAATTAACACCATCTAAGCCACCTGCCCCCTTATACATATGCCTATGTGTATTGGATATACACAGATGCATATAGAGCTGCTTTCTTGATCATGGTTTTACTGTTAATCTTTTACTGACTTGAACTTAAAACTAAATGTAACTATTTGAGGACCTAAAAACTTACTAGCATTTTCCTGACTATGAGCACCTTGGCTGGTACTTGTTGTGTTTTTAGTATTGGAATGCAAAGGGCCTAGGATGCATTCCAACATATCTGCGCATACGCCCAAACTTGGCTCCACAATAAAGTCAATAAAACCGATTTGAGATTCAGCGACTAGTGTGTTGTTCCTATCACAGAGTGGACTGAATGGAAGGCCCAGTTCTCTTTCTTTATCTCCCTGGAGGAAGAACTCATCTAGAAGACTCATTGTCCATCTATGATGAAGATCCCATCTCTGAAATAAAATTAAAATATTCGATATCATATGATAAAAACATAAAAGATATTGAAAAGTATTTTTGTGTTTCTTTTTATAATTCTATCTATACATTTAAAAATGAGTTAAATTTGGTTTCAGGAAATTCTACACCAATTTTTTAAAAATTTCTTAGTAGGAAATGCTTAATGAAATATCTGAATGATAAAGAGGTAATAAATAAAGATAAAAATTATGCAAGCTATTCAGATATAGAAAATCTGACACTCTAACGTATATTTTAAAACCCAATTTTCGCGTTAAGGCGATAATCATTTATCGCATTTATTAATTAAACAAATAAACAATTACTTAATAAGTAATTAACTTTGACGTACAAAACGAATCTTCAAAAAACTTAACCAATCTGATGTCAAAAAAGTTTATCCTCAAAAATTAGTCCTATTATTATTAAACTTTTTATCAAAACAATTCTTTTAGCAAACACCGAAAGAACCAACCTTAGCCGGGTGTGAGATATCACAGCAGTGTAGGACAAGAGAGACTGCCTTGGATTTGTCATTTATCGCATTTATTAATTAAACAAATAAACAATTACTTAATAAGTAATTAACTTTGACGTACAAAACGAATCTTCAAAAAACTTAACCAATCTGATGTCAAAAAGGTTTATCCTCAAAAATTAGTCCTATTATTATTAAACTTTTTATCAAAACAATTCTTTTAGCAAACACCGAAAGAACCAACCTTAGCCGGGTGTGAGATATCACAGCAGTGTAGGACAAGAGAGACTGCCTTGGATTTGTCATTTATCGCATTTATTAATTAAACAAATAAACAATTACTTAATAAGTAATTAACTTTGACGTACAAAACGAATCTTCAAAAAACTTAACCAATCTGATGTCAAAAAGGTTTATCCTCAAAAATTAGTCCTATTATTATTAAACTTTTTATCAAAACAATTCTTTTAGCAAACACCGAAAGAACCAACCTTAGCCGGGTGTGAGATATCACAGCAGTGTAGGACAAGAGAGACTGCCTTGGATTTGTCATTTATCGCATTTATTAATTAAAGTAATAAACTCATGTTCTTCAGTGTTGGAAATGGAATGACATACTGTGGCCAGCACCATGTCTATCACCAATGTTCGGAACTCTCGGAACTCATCCCGTGATAGGTTGAGAAGAATATTTTTTCTTCCTCTTTTCAGCAAATATCAGTTAAAAACGATAGTGGATATTATTGTAAGAAGAGAATCTAACTATATTTTTTTCCCAGAGAAATCAGATGTCATTTATACATATTTACTCTAAAAAAATGTACTATTTCTATTCTAATTAAACAGTTTTTATCAAAAATTTAAAATATTCACATTTTTAATGGAAAGTATTTGCGGTAGAACATTTTGGATGCCAAACTTGTCCTACCACTAGCAAAATCAATCAGCTTACCTCTTGTCAATGGGATATATTGAACATACGGAGGCGTAACAGACCACAAAAATTAGGAAAAGGACAAAAATATGCGATGTTTAAGAAAAATTTAAAAACTTAAATGGACTTGGACTGTTCAGACCTCATGAGGTCGAAAAAAAGAAATATTGACGGAAGACATCATAGAATGATATTATGGGATAAAGAAAAGAGGCCGTTAAATAAAGAACTGGGAAGACATCTGCTCGAAGGATGGAGAAATCAGCTCGTGAAAGAGACGAGTGGAAACAACAATAAGAAAAACACTTTTTTAACGGATTTGAAGTTATGTTTTATTATAAATTTACAATTATTTTACATCATTTTAAATTTAACCGACGTTTCGCGTGCTTTACAGCGTGCGTGTCACGGTGACTGAACACAAAAGTGTTGGATGTCAAAAAGTATAACAGCTGTAGAAAAAGTTCCCCGGAGTTGGTATCATAAGATGGAGGGTTTTGGCAGGAATGGCTCACGGTGTCCTCTATTTTTGCGGATTAAAGTGTTTTTCTGTCTAAAAGTTATCAAATAAAAGATAACCTATGAACAAATCAACAAGAGAGTCCTATATGAAAGACAACTAAGCAGCTAGCTAGCAGCTGATTTTAGGTTAAAATTAATAATATATTTGGTCAGTGAATAAAATTTAATAATTCTTTTAATAAAAAAAAATTAATTATTTACGGTAGTCAAGCTCTACTTTTACATCCTTTCTAAAAATAAATCTTATAAAACCCCTTATTTTTAATTAATGTATAAATGAGTTATAAACATTTTTAATTATTGTATAACAGTGTATATTATAATGACACAAATATACTAAGCAGCTAATTATATTTTAGGTCACATGGATTACTAAATTGTGTACTTTCGTCTTTTCACAAATAATATAGCAATATTTAGTTATGCAAATTTATTCATACAGAATTTTTAAATTCGGCAAACGACATGCCCAAGGCATGGTTTATGTTTTTAGGCATTAATCATAAGCTATATTGGAATTTATTTATGAATTTTGATTACCATTTCAAAGGATTGACTCCATTTGTATTCCGCTGTCGCATTAATAATGTATTAATTTGTGCTCGAAGCGATACAATTTATATTATAATGCCGAGACACTTCATCTTGGGGGGAGATTGATGGAAGCTGAACGTAAACAGCTTTTATATAGTTATTTTTAACCTTTAACGCGAAAAGTTTTGTGATGTTGCATTAGCATCACTACATAGTATAAAACAAAGTCGCTTTCTGTGTCCCTATATCCTTATGTATGCTTTAATATTTAAAACTACGCAACGGATTTTGATGCGGTTTTTTTTTAATAGTTGTTAATAAATGTTTAAGTATCTCATGAAAAAATTTTGTAATGAGAAATAAAGTTCTTTAAACGTTATAAAGTCAATTAAAACAGTGAAAATATTAAACAACATGTGAGATCGTAAAGCGTAACGATCTGATTGGTCAATAGCGGCTCCAGTCGTATACGCGTTTATTCGCGACATGTTATTTCGTCTATTTGACCAATCAGAATCGAACGAAACGACGAACCTATCGGACTTTTTATTTGTATGTTTTGTGTGTATTTGTATTACTTTCTCTCCCCCGGATTGATGTTAAAACTTCAACGTTAAAGGCAAATTAATGTATATCGTGTCGTTATTAATTATATGAACGAAAACGAATTTCAATAACACCGGGGTAATTTTCTCGGCAAATTCAATGTTATTAATATTCATGTTTGAACTTGAACGTGTTACATACCTTTAAATTAATATTCTAAAAGAATTAAATTCAACGATTTGTTTAAACAAATTATTCATACAAATTAAAGTTAATTACAATTGTTAGTACTTTTCGTCTTCTGTCAAATTGTTTTTACGCTGTGATGAAAAGACGGTTCCAATTAGACGGATTTATTTTTGTTCTTTTTAAATAAAAAGTTAATTTATGTGTAGAGTACCTATATATTGTTTCTTTTTATAACAGTAATTCCGCTATATTTCTTGGAATTAACATTTATAATTATCAATTAATTAAAAAAAACTTTTACATGTAATTCCTAAAAGATTTGTGATAACACCAACAATATTTAAAATAATTTTGAGGTATTAGGAATTATAAAGATCGCGTGGTTCACTAACCAGATGGACTAAACAAGTGAAAGCCCTCGTCCTATTCCTCCTCGTACCGAAATTGGTGGAGGAATAGTAGTCGCGCCAGTTCTTACTATAAAGCTGACCACGATATTAAGACATGAGTTAACGGCCCAGAGAGAAAGAAAGGGATTAGGAATGATCATTCTATATAATGAGCAGTGGGGCCCAATGGCAAGCCGAGATTCGAGTCTCACAGGCGACACCCTTGCGCTAGTCACGGGAACACGTCCATTCAGGCAGAGCTACGCTTGCCAAAACAGCCCGAGCTGAGCTGTAAAGGCCCTGAAGGCCAGCAGCGAAATTCCATTAAATAAATAAGGTTCCAGTGGAAAAATTTGATTGTTACGACAGGCAATCGAAATCAGCTGCATAACACAACGTTGAGACTTAAGACTGAAGCCTACCAAAATGGAACTATATAGATTTTCCATATAATGAATTAATATGTAAAATATTTATTAAAATTATTTGGAATTTGAATTTCAGTTTTTCATTATATCTGAAGCTTTAGAAAATAAATATATTTCCTAAAACCTTTTTAAGAAAATTTAAGTTTCTTAAGTGAACAATTAGCTAATTTAATATTAAAAATTATGTATGTTACGTATAAAAGAAGTTTTGAAAGGTTAAGATCGCATGGCAAAAAAAGGTTGGGAAACACGGAGCTTTAAGTTTTTTTTGTGGAGTTATTTTCCCGAGTCAATTCTCGCTACTAAAATAGAGCATAAATTTGATTTTAGTTCTAAATAAATCCGCCCTAAGTGTTAAAAGAAGCAAGGGTCTCTCAAGGGAAATTACGTTGTTGAAATAAGTCCACACCTTATAAAATATATTCAAGACATTTCGAAATATTGCCACTTTCATATAAACTACGAGTTTATATAACTAAAGACAGAGATTTTTTAACTGTTTTCCAAATGATAAATTACTTTTATTGTTCATAACTAGTGTTTTCTCTTATAAATTTGTATATTATTTAAATGTTATGAAAAAAATGAATTATTTACAATCTTAAAAATAATAATAATAAAATAAATTGAATTAAATAGTGGTTGCCTGGAACGATCAACACCAATTTTTTATTTGTTAAATAAATTTTATGACTTGAACTCTGAGGTTTATTTAGAGAGAAATTCACAGAAAAACCTAAAAAGTTTTCATTCCAGAATACCGAACAGTCTCTAGGGTAGCATAGCAAATTGTTCCGTGTTGGTATGTACTAAAAAGGTAGGCTAAGTATAACACATTAAGGCGAAACGAAGTTCGCGGGGGCAGCTAGTAGTATATAAGAATAAATCTTAAGTATTAATTAACATACCTGAATGCTGCGCTTATATGATGGTTTTCTAGTACTGCTCTGTCGTTGTATAATAGTGCTGTATCAGACCCCGACATTACGTGGAAATTGTTAGTTGTGCCTGTATGTTCGAAGTCATGCACGATCGCAGCCACCAACGTTGCGAATATCTCTAGGTCTGATAGCCAGTTCTAGAAAATATCACAGAAGTTACAGAGACAACAAAAACATAATTCTTGTTTAATATTAGAGATATCGAAATTCTGCTTCTAGTATTTACACAATACAGTAATCCTTCCTATAACACGGTATATTCCGCGTTATGGAAATCGCGTTATAGAAGTATTCTCGAATAACGCGCTTGTATGACCCCATATAACGCGTAAGGTAAAATGATTCACGTTTAACTATTCTTGTAAATGGGGATTCAAATCGAATATTTAGAAAAAAATCAGTTTTTGACAGTCCAAAATTCCCATACTATCTTTAAAGTTAAAATAAAATACGTTCACAGACTGATACTAAAGTTTTCCAAGCTAGGGGAAAGTTATCCTAACTGAAAGATTGATTGTTCAAACTCCTCAATTGAAATTGATTTTGGAATAAATTTATACAGACATTTAGCGAATTTAAAAGCTAGTAATTGTGTCAGACGACTTAATCAACCCTGGACATATGCCAGAGGACTCCTTGAGAAAATGAAAATTTGATTTATGATGAAGCGTTGTATAAATTATGTAAATCGAAATATATGTACAGTCATGTCTTGGTAAATATTATGTGCATATGAAATTGGACATTTGAAAAATAGCGAAATGTTGTAAGTACGTAGACACATAATATTACCATTTCTACTTTAAATAATAATAGTAGATTAACATTACATATCGTACATACTAAAAAACATTTTAAATATTAGTATAAAGTAACATATAAAGTTAAATTTAACGGCAGTAGGTACTATTCGTTAAAAAAGCTCACGACAAGTAGTCAAGCGATGTGCCATAGGCTGTTCTTGACAGCTGGCAGTTGACGTTGACTGATGACAGTTGTCACTGTCAGTTATTACTTAAATTGATATAAAGATGTTTAGGTGATTTTTACTTGTTATGTTCCTTTTAAAAATGGAATGAACATAGAATACACACTTGCAGGGAGCTTCTTGCGTATACGCCACCATTATTGCAATTTATTATATTGTATGCACATACCATAAGGCCAGTTTGACACAACATATAATGCACAGTTTGAGCTACGTCCGCAGCATGAAGGTTGTTGTGGTACGGATTTGAAACTTGCAATAGCCTTCCTCTATCCTACTGAGAAAGTTTTCCAGCGTTGGATTGTACCTGAAATAATATATTACGATAAACACAAGATTTTTACCTTCTCAATACTCATTGCAGTAGTATTGTTAAGTTACCCGCTGAAGAAATGTCCTATTAAGAGGTTAATTATTGATTCTTTATAATTAATACCTCTGCGTCACCATACATTTTAAATATAATAATAATAATCAGCGGCGCTACAACCTCTTTAGGTCTTGGGTTTCTCAGGTTTCTGAATTTGTCTCATGATCATTTTTAAATTTAATAGGCAAGTAGTTGATCAGCCTCCAGTACCTGACACACGCCGTCGCCTTTTTGGGTCTAAGACAATGGTTTCTTCACGATGTTTCACCGTTCGAGCAAATGTTAAATGCGCACAAAGAAAGAAAGTCCATTGCTGCACAGCCGGGGATCGAACCTACGACCTCAGGTATGAGAGTCGCACGCTGAAGCCACTAAGCCAACACTGCTCATTTTAAATATAACAACAGCAAAACCACACAAAATTTAAACGGAATCAGTATTTTATATTTCATCATAATTCGACCAAAAAATTGGTTAAAATATTTTTAAAATACGGAATTGGTTTTATAAGATGATAGAAGTATATGAATGAAAACAAAACTATAAAAGAGCGAACTGTTTGGCTTCCTTTGTCATGTTTAAGTTTCCAAGGACGCTTTTATCTAGATAGAAATGTCCTAGAAACTTCTCAACACTTTAAAACTCATTATAGTGGCGGCTTCACGAGGAAACTCTGACAGGATTGAATTTCTCTTGACTTTACACGAATATGAGTAATACAAATTGAGTATTCTTAATATAATTTGCAGTTCTTATTATAGTTGGAATTTTATTATTTAGCTAGCAAATAAGCAAAGGCCAGAGCAGTGGAAGATGCCAAGACACATTTTGGGGCGAAGTTGAGTGATTAAATTTTTCAAATATATTGAGATGATCTTGGGATTCATCAAACTCGGTTCTGTAGTTTTTGAGGAATGGATATCCACTTCAGGGTGTATGTATAATATAGGTTCTTAGGCAAAAAATTTTAACAGGTAATTGAAATAGGATTAATTTTTCTTCATTACTTTTAAATCACATCATTATAATTAACTATTTTAATTTGGTAACATAATAAATTTTTCGCACCAAAACTTATGTATACATTTGTTTTTGTTTTTTATTATTTTTAATTACTTAAGAAGTCATGTGGAATATTGTGTAACGGTTGCAGCTCCTTACAAACATTTCGTAAAACAAAGAACTTTTATTATTCAAAAAAGAGTGGCGGAGAGTTCAGCCAGTTCTTCGAACCGTACTACGCCCATAGTTTGAGAACTGGCAAATTTAAAATTACACGCATTTAATATGTACTCTCATAAGTGTTCATTGTGTTACCTAAATGAACAAATGATTTTGAATTTGAATCAAAAGCATTGTTCGCCTCTTGGCTTCAGTGTGTTGGTTCGATCCCCGGGTGTGCACCAATGGACGTTCTATGTGCGCATCTAGCACTTGCTCATATGGTGAAGTACAAGTCGTGAGTAAACCGGTATATCTCAAATCCAAAATGGACGACGTGTGTCAGACAAAAGGCTGATCGCCTACTTGTCTATTACATAAAAATAATCAAAGAAACGGATGCAATCCAATACCAAGACCCATTATAATATCAAGTAAATAACTGAAATATTACTTCCATAAAACACAAACTTATTAGGAAATATTTGATGAATTCAAAGCCGATAAAATACTTTTAAAAGAATATCGCAAAGTATCTCTAAGTATTCTCAACAAGTATCCGATAAAAAGTTTTTAACGAGTTATCGTAGTCTATTAAAACTTATTTTTGCCTACACATTTTTGTATCTTAAAATTATGTACAATTTTTAATATCAAATATATTTATATCTGCGATGTTCTACGGAATATCCACAAAACGGTGGGAGAAGTTTAATTTGAGGATGTGATTTCACAAGTCGCGTTTTAATAAAATGTATTTTATTTTAAAATAATATGCAAACAATAGATTTTCATTAGAATGGAGTCTTCATAAGAGACGCGTAGCAAGTTATTCGCTACGACGTAGCTTGTAGATACAAACGCATTATGCTTTGAACGTTTAGTCTACGGTATTTAAATTTATATATTTATACTAGCAGACCGGCCAAGCGTTGCTGTGGCTAAACTCTAAAGGTTTTTGTTATATAACATAGTAGCAAACTATTCAAGGGAAACGGTAGGAGAACACCAGTCATGGGGACCACCATGCTTTTATGGTGGTTAATGGTTATGCCATTAAATTGTAGCTTATGTGAAACGTTTGTAGTTTTTAACACAGCGCCATCTGTTAGAATTGTATCAAATAATAAACAAGTATTTGCAATAAAATAATACTGCGGGTATAAATTGAGATGTAAGCTATCCTATCTTTTAAGTTAGATCAAACTGCACACGGTGTGAAAATTTGCTTGATATCGGTTGGGTAGTTTAGGAGTCCATAGCGGACAAACAACGTGACACGTAATTTATATAAATTAAGATGTATTATATTTAATGGTAATTTAGTTATAAATATGGAAAGGTTTGTTAATGGTCACACAGATTATTATAGTTTTATTTGTTATATATTAAACACAAGTGCACCATTGCCTAATAACTTATGTAACTTGCATTTTTATGTTTTTGTATAAGCTAACAAAGTGTTAATCTTTATAAATAATTATTTAAATATAATTATTCTGTGACGACGACTGGACCGATTTTGATGAAATTTTTTGTGCGTGTTCAAGGGGATCTGGGAATGGTTTAGATTCACAAACCAGCCCAGCAGATGGCGCTGCATTCGGTTCTATCATACTTTGTTTAATATACTAATCGCTTAAAATATCATGCAGGGCAACGTCTGTCGGTTCCGCTAATATATAATAAATATTTATCCACTACAGCCACAAAGCTACTAATATATGCATAATTTACTTACTTTAAACTTATGTATCATTCCATATCGGTTGAGGAGTTCATATCCAAGATACTTGACCGGATATCCGGCGGACGCATCGTGTAATGCGAAAACATCAAAGGACCATTCATCTAATGTCTGAAAGAATAGTTTATAGAATAAGATACATGAATTAATAACATAACATATATAAAGTACATTATATACAAGCAAGTTATAAAATAATATATTTAATTAATAGTAGCATTCCAAAGAATACTACGTCAAGTTGTCTTATTATTATATTCATATAGTTTCTACAGTTTAGTAAATTAGAGACCTTACTATCACATTATATGTTTATGTTCCTTAGAGGTAGAATAATGCGGAAATGTTGGAGAGACTGGGGCTGGGTGTGCCAAATAATCACACTCTAGCGCGAACAATTTTACTAAGAGAAGTGCCATTTACGCGTGTCTTACGCACCCTGAATATTATTGCATGTGAGACGGATATATTTAGTTGGACATTGGTTGAATTCACAAGAACTGCATTAATTTTAATTAGTTATAAATAGGTTTAGAATTTTGTCTTGTTTATTTTTATATTAATAAGATTTATATTGTATTAAGTAACTGTAATAAGGAAATAAATAAATAAAACTTTTTTTATTCTATGAATACTTTTCACTGTCCACCACTAGTTTATAGCACTGGAATAGAATAAATCGTGGAACTAAATATATTATACGTTTATTATATTTTATGACCTGTTCTTTCAAAGTCAAAAACATTTATTCATGTAGGTACCTAACACAATGAACGTCAAAAAAAATTTTACATGTACTGCCAACTGTCAAATCAAGGACGTAGAACGGATGAGAAGAAGTGGCAATAAACTCTCCGCCACTTTTTAATCGCCAAGTTTTTTGTTTTACACAACGTTTGTATAAGGAGGTTTGTGTAAGAAGCTGCAACTATTACACCATGTTCGACATGACCACATATTTTGTATATGTCTATATCACCATATTTTGAAATCAATTCAAATATTTATCAAAAAAACTTAACTCAAGTGCACAAGACGTTAATTATGATATAAACTCCGAGCACATTCAATAAATCGTTATACTTGAAATAGTTACATCTATAATAAGCTCACAGAAGTATTAGAGGCTTTACGCTGAACAATGGAACCTACCCAAGAGAGTTGTAACTAAGTAACTTGAATCAAACAAAGCCGCAACTTGGATCTCATAGCCAACTTAATCCGACCTTTCAACTGCAGCACTTTAATATAAGCACGCAAAATGCTTAACTTATGCATTTCGAACGTATTATAAAGTAATGCTATTGATGATTCGATTCTTAAACCATTGGTTTCATGTGTGTTATCTCAGTATGGTGAACAGATAGATTGATTGTATACAAAATGTGAACACGAATTTAAATCTTAAACGAATATATATTTTTCTACACCATCACACAATACAGCCGAATTAGGTATTACTTAGTTAAGTGTATGTAAACTTTTATTGGTTTTTTCCTTTCGTGAATGTTTGAAAGTTTTTGTATATATTATGTATGTTTTTGGCTATATCTTTAGTGTAATTGTTTTTTGTTATATATAATTTATGTTAGCTGTAGGATTAAGAAATAAATGTGAACATTTATTCTATGTGCTTTTCAGCACATGGCCGCAGTCACATCGATTTATTTAAAAGACATCTATTTAAATGTCATCAACGCCATGTATTGTCGGATTCGTATTATGAATATTTAATATTAAATGTCAAGTGATTATAAATAATTCGCGGTAATATTTGTAAAATAGGTTTATAGTTGGTTGCTAGAATTTATTTACGTTATCGCCAAATATTAAGGGTTCTAGAAATAGTTTGGGCTATAAAAGCATCTCTACTACAGTTTGTCGTTGTCGTATACCTTATAGTGCAAAGTATCTATTTATTTATTTCGTAATCCTTCAGCTAACATAAATAATATATAACATTAAACAATTGTACTAAAGATATAGCCGAACATGGAATTCATAATATATACAAAAAGATTCAAACAATTACGAAAGGAAAAAAAATTAAATACATTTTACTAAGTAATACCTAATTCGGCTGTGTTGTGTGCTGGTGTAAACATGAGGGTGTGTAATGTGTATGTGGGGGGTGCTCATGATGCAGGAGATTTAGCGCTATGTATATTCTTAATTATCCTTTTAACCATATTCCGCGATAGATATGCAAGTTAAGAGGAAAATCTGTTAGCTGACTTCTATTAAATAAATAAGTAAAGTAAATTTAATTAAAAGGAAATAAGAATAATATAACAATAAGTATACATACATTTGTTAAGAAATCTTATGCTATTTATTTAGATTTAGAACTTCATATACCGAGTGTATAGCTCAACTGCGAATGTATTGAATGCAATAGAAACCAAACTAGAAACTGTCGTTAAATTTTGTGAGCATATAAGAATTTGCTAGTGTATACAACATCAGATAACAATGCCCAAATATTGTATAAACAAATATTTATTGAAACTAAAGTTTTGCTAGACAAATCTACCGCTTAAATATACTCGCCTTTGAAGATGTAATCCCAACTTAATTAAACAAGTCAAAGGGATTGCGCAGTGATCTGCTAACACGAATATCAATGTATTAAAGATGCAGCTAGATTCAAATGCCACATACAAATAATTGTGTACTCCAGATTCTAACTAATGAAGACAGTAATTCAAATGGAAGATATTTTAAGACACGGGACAGCACAGATCTTATAAATATGATCGGTTATAATGATTATGACGAAACAGATGTAATTAAGACTAAACCAATTAGGCCAAGAGAAGTGTTAGGTTCGAATCCCGGCTGTGCAACAATGAACGTCTGTGCGCATACGAACTCGCTCGTACGGTGAAGGAAAACATCGCGAAGAAACCGGAAGAACCAAAGGTTGTAGCGCTACTGATTTTTTCGTTGCCTATAGTGTAAAAGAATCTTATAGTATAAGTGTCACGGGAGTGACAAAGGCAAGCTATCTCAGATTCAAAGTACCTGTATATTGAAATAATAATGCTAGCTAGAAGTGAAAAAAAGTATTGATTGTCTTTTGTTTGTTTATCTGTATGCTTCTGTGGCTGATATATGTTAATGACGTGTCTAAGATTACCTAACGATATTTTCATCGCATAAGCAAGTAGCACATAGAAAAATCAATTATGTAGTTCAAAATCCAACGCACGATATCACGATTGGGCTAACAAGGCTCCCCGAATTGTTTTATAAGATACTTCCCGTTTGGCAATTACTTTAATATTAAGGACCACTGGATATTTAGATGTATTACTCCAATTCTTCCTAAATGTAATTAATTTCTCCGACCGCCCATAAATAATCGTTACAGATTTATGTTACATAGTAAGTAATGTACTACGTAATAGTTGTAATTTAGTTGCCCACAACACGGAAGGTTCGGAAATACTTCAGTGGGTAGTTGGTTCCACATAGTGGTTGGTGGTCCTTATAATTTTAATTATTTATTGAAGTGAAACTTCTTTAGGTGCATGAAGAAAAGGGACAGAGCGATTGAGAGAGAGTGAGAAGGGCGAATTACCTTATAGAAATTCTATTTGTAACATTAAAATTTCGTAAAGAGAATTTATGAACTATTAGTATTTTATATTTTATGCAAAATAATTTATTGAAATCTCAAACGACGAATTGTAAATTAAATTGCCACGTGTTTATACTATCGAAGTAATAAATTAAAAAAATTAAATTTATAGTTTGTATTAATTATCGAAACTTTTAATATTTTAATGACAATTCCTAACATATCTTCCTTTTTCCCTCCCTCTAAGTCTCGGAAATCTAAAGTTTTAGATTTGTATAAATATGAACAAGACTTAAAAATTCGTTTTCCAAAGAAGTTTCACTTCTGATATGTGTACCTACTTTGTACGCACGCACTTATTTTTTAATTCCAGGATCACCTTAGATAGACGGATAAACGAAAATACCTTTATATATTAAAACCGTGGTTAGCGTGTCATTTTACGTCAAAATAAAAAAATATCGTCCCATTATTTCTGATAGGTATTAATCCGTAAGCCGTAACGAGGATTTTGTTACACGTTTTCACATTTTATGAGAAATATTTTATTACAGGATTCGTATAATGATGATACATAAAGTTATTGTTGAGTGGATTACGGTTTTACAAGGCTGTTAAATTTTAAGTGTGGATTTTGGTTGTATTCTTTGCCATAAAAGCCTTTCTGTTACAATTGGTTAAATCAGCAGTTTCGAGTTTTATTTATTTAAAAATAATTAAATCAGTGGCGCTACAATCGCTGTATTCGGTTGGGCCTCAGATTTCTGTATCTGTTTCATAATCATTTGTCAATCAAATAGGCAAGTAGGTGATCAGCCTTCTATGCCTGACACAGGTTTCTTCACAATGTTTTCCTTCACCGTTCGAGCGAATGTTAGATGCGCACATAGACAGAAAATCCATTGGTGCACAGCCGGGGATCGAACCTACGACGATCGACGAGGACACGAGTTGCATAAGTCTGGTTTCCGTACGTGAACATGAATTCGATTTTAATATTGTTCGAGCTAAGGTTCTGAATTTTACCATTAGTATTCCAATAAATATCTTGATAGTAATAAAAATTGGTATTCAGCCCATTAAGTACTATAATTTGACAGGCATTCAGCTCCATTGACCTTCATTAATTGGGGCCAACTATTCCAACCCTATTTCCAATTGAGTTGGAACGTTAAGCCTCAGGCATACGCTCAATACCCGGAAATATACAGTATTTCCCATTTATTTGAATTTCGAATAGTTTTTAAATTTTGTTAATAATATGGATGACGTGGGATTTTATAAATTTTATCTCACCTTTAATACTCGAACAACATCTTGAGGAAATTGCATCAAGGCAGTACTTGTAACTCGCCTATAGATTCTATCCACGAAAATCCCCGCCCTGATCGCGTGCGCCACAGATCGGAACTTAGGTTTTTCATCCGACTTTCGCTTCGCCGTCGCCAGCTGCCGTGTGAATGTAGACGCGAGCCACTCTCGCACTTCCGGTGGCACCGCGTCCGGTTGTACCTCAGACAACTCATCGTCTTCATCTGCCAGACGCCTGTCCAAAAGCATAGGTATTAGAATTGTTCCAAATTCAAATTATTGCATAAGCTAACTTAAGTGCATGGCACATACGGTTACCTTTCGCAGTAGCGCAAGCTTTAAGAATCTGGAATTTCCGGAAGCAAAGCTGGTTCACAGATTTTCCGTTAATTTAAAAATCGAACGTTTCAATAACGAATGCGCTTTGGGTATTTTAATTAAATTTTACCTGAGTCCACACATTTCAGAAACTTGGTCTTTTTATATTAGCGAAGTAATCTTAAATACTGTGCTAAAACAATTTGTTATTTTGAAATCAATTAAATGAAACAATACTTTTGTCGCTGTAAATGTATAATTTAGGTGTAAGAGTGAAATAACAGAATATTTTCTGTATTTTTTATTGATGTTTGTGGTTAAAACTAGTAGATTGGAAGGAAGTAGAAGATGCTAGAACTAAGGGTTACAATTGAGAGACAAACACATGCAGTGACACAAATATACATTGCTTTCCTTGCTACATTTGTAGGTTTAAGATACGATTTATGTTTTTGTTTTTTACCGACTTCAAAAAGGTTATTGTTCGACCAGTACGTATGTGATGTTATTGAAAGTGAATAATATATTTAGGCTAAGCATATTTGCTAATCTTCGTAAATTATGTCCACACATTCTAGGGTACTGAAATATATGTAGATGATTGATTTAGCTCAGTACAGTAATCCCCCTATAACGCGATTGACCCGGACAGCGTTACAGTAAATCGCGTTGTAGGAGTTATCTCGTAAAACCTTTTTTTAAACAATTCAAAAACTAGGACCACGAATTTAATCAAGTTATTTTGTTTAATATAACAACACAGTTGAAACAGGTGCCAATGTACGCAAAACTAATTGCGGTCTTGAGAAATCGTTATAAATTAGAAAGAAATATAACTTGAGAAATCTCCGCGGTATACGGTAATCGCGTTATACAAATACGCGTTGAAGCGGGGATTACTGTAGGTGTAGCAACTTAGTCGTATTTAGTGAGAGTATTCACATTTGTATATAGAAAAATTATAAACAAAATAATTAAAAATATTTTGACATAGCTTAAGTATGTATTCTTAAACCTACATACGTATATATATGTATGAAGTCATATATTCGAACTCATAATAAATACATTTAGATATTAAGTAATGGTTTTATTTTTTGGTTAATGGTTATTATTTGGTTGGTTGGTGGTGTTGAATTATAAGATAACTAAAATAGAGGTCTGGTCACCAGTGAGACAATAAAAACGTTGGGTAGCACATTTTCATAGGACAAAATTAATATTTAGTTACTTTTTGGTTTTTTGGTAATTAATAAGTAGCTTTAATACGTATTAACAAATAAACAAATGAAACACAAAATCCCAGTACCTTTAGTACTTCGGTGTCATAATAATACTTATTATAGCTCTGTATAAATAAATATAGACTATATTACCCAGGGATAATGTTGCATTCTACATGCAAAAGAATTTTTGAAATCGGTACAGTAGATATTAAGTTTATTTGTAATAAACACACACCGTTCAATATTAGTATAAGCAAGCAATATTGCACACAAAACCTTGCAACAGAAATCGATTTGAAACCAGAGAGCTTATTATAAACATTAGAAATAGAAATAGATTCCTTTATAAATGTCGCCCACCATTTATTCTATTTCTAACCAAATGGAATTCTTAAGTTGTCCGAGGATTTTCAGAGACGAACAAGCGAACTATATTTATTGCTTGCTTTTATTTGTTATATATTATTCAAGATAATAATAGCCTTTTAATCCAGATACTTTTACATTTAAATTCTTTTCTATTTTAATCTTCTTTTAGGTATCTGTGTGCCCTTTTTTAGCAAAGCCTTCTCCAAATCCGGCCGTTTCTTTGCGCCATGTACCACCTGCTGTTTATTTAATTTGGTCTTCCCACCTTCTTCTTTTTCATCTGCTGTACCTTGTACTACCTGTACTAATCTGTTTAGTATTTTCTTCTTCCACTTTTTCGTTCCTCGTGTCATGTGCAACACCCCAGCTATTTAAACTATATTGCCTGAGATTAGCGCGTACCAAAGTGTGTTAACGTTTAGTGTAAACATAATTGATCGTAGTATGACAGAGCATATTAATATGATTGTACTTCTAAGCCCAAGCTATATAAATAAATCCTGTTATAAACAACCTTATTTTACTACAAAGCTATAGCTTATACTTAGCTTAAGCTTATTCAGCTTACATTAAGCATTTTCAGCGCATTTAATGCCTCGATATATTTCCGACAACCCGAAATAACATGGTAATGTTCTACGCAATAAGCTTGTTATGAATTAGGGTTGGTATATAAAAATAAAATTTAATTACACTACATATATCTCTTTTCATCACAGCGTAAATACAATTTGACAAAAAGAGACGGTCGTATTGAAGTAGCAATGTTTAAAGTGTAGTAAAGGAAAGCAATGTTGATAAGCGCATAGGGATTGGATTTGGGTTAATGTTTTATTCTATGACCATTTGAAATTATAATTTATAGCCTTTTAATAGAATTTTACGACTTTTTAAATTTCCAATTATAAAACCTAATTTAATAACACATATCTAACTTATAACTTGGTTTCCTGTGTAACACAAACTAGCTGACCCAGCAAACGTCGTTTTGCCATGTATATCATTTATAATAAAAAATAGGGGTTGAACGTAGAGGGGTGAAAGTTAGGGGTTGTATGTATTTTTTATTGCTGTATCATAAAAGAAATTAAAAATTTTGTCTAAAAAATAAATAAAAAAAATTAGGGGTGGACTACCCCTAACATTTAGGGGGATGAAAAATAGATGTTGGCCGATTCATAGATACCGGATAAGCACAAAAAATTTCATCAAAATCGGTCAAGCCGTTTCGAAGGAGTATGGCAACGAAAACTGTGACACGAGAATTTTATATATTAGATAATTCGTGATACCGTCGTTAATAAACAATGTTGTTTTGTTCTTGATATAATGGAAAGGTTTCTTTAAAACTAAATTACGGTAATTTTCTGTAAAACTCCTACAAAAGTTTTGTTCAAAAGGCATTTGAAGGAAAGGTATAATAAATTCTACACTGTAGTCCAAACGTTAGATTCAATAGTGAAATTCTGATTCAATTCACAAAAGTTCTTTTCAGAGCTTCAAATAGTTCATTAGGCTTCTGGTATTTTTAAATGAAATCTCTCATTCACTGAAAAGATATTCCTATAAGATGAATTTTAAATATCCGATCATATCGGAAGGTAAACCGAAAAGGTACTAATTTTAATATGAAAGCTGTAAAAATATTGTTGTGTAAAATTTTCTTTGAGAATAATCTGTGTTATATGATTTGTATGCTAATTGTCAATAAATATAAAAATATATAGTCGTATTTTTAATTAGACGAAGTCAACTGACGTTTACGGTGTTGTCAGTTTTTAATGAAATAAAAATAGTGTTGTGACAAAGTAGAGACCCCTGAATTAATGATCGGTGATGGCACTAGTCGCCGCGCCGCGCTTTGTAATAACTCGTAAAAAAACTGATTGTAGTGTACATAGTACAAGTACCTAACTTATATCAGAGCACTTTTATACAATTTTGAAATAGAAATAATATTCTTTTATTGATTGAAATGATTAACTATTCACACTCATTGTTCATTCATCTGATTGAACAAGAACTGAATGCATCACTATTACTTTAAATATGGCAACATTATTTTACAAAGTGACATTAGCTACTGTCAGTTGACTTCGTCTAATTAAAAATACGACTATAGGTATTTTAAAATATAATTAAATTTCAAGTGGTCATAGAGGTGATATGAACAGGTAACATCGACACACCTAAACACCAGGGTCGGCGCAGACTGCTGGCGCGCCACGGCCGGTCTATAATAAAACACCAGGTCAATGGAAACACACAGGATTCAGGGATCAAAGTATTGGTACACAAATTCTTATGAAACGGTAAAGTTTTTCAAATGTATGATTTTTAGTAGATTTCTGACACCATTTCATAAAAATAACATGTCTGATCCACTGATTAACAATAACATTAATGACAATGTAACTTTATACACACAAAAGATTACAAGTAATTCATATAATTACTGTTATCAAAGTGAAATGTATATAAATAATTTTGCTAACAAAAAGTCAAGCGAACGTGACTAACTACCAAAACCCATCATGCCTTACAATCCAGGAGATATACAGGAAAAGTTGGGGCAAAACCAGGCTAAAACTATCAAAAAGTCGTGCGTTGTCAAACTGGAGAACTCAACTACCAAGAAACTGAAAGATCATCCGAGGAAAAGGGCACTGACAAAAAACTACCAGGAGAAGAGCAGAGATAGTAACAGGAGAGAAGGGTTCAGAGACAGAACTACCAGGGGAACAGGACATTCAGAGAAGTCTACCAGGAGGTACTGAGAAGCGAACAGAACAGAAAGACCTAATCGCAGAGAGTGGACAGAAGGGAGGCTTGACTACTTGGCTTATGCCGGCGTTGGTGTAACGGTATTAACTTTGCTTCGTGTTTCTCTACAGAGCTCGCCCAACACGGCGTGCGAAGCCTCCTCGTTTGTAGGGTTGTCGGCTGTCGTGGCTGGTCCAGTTGCTGTTTCACCCTGTGTTATAGGTCATCACTCGCGGCGCTGTGCGCTCATTATACAACCAGGATGATTGTTTTAAAGACACTAAATTTCCCCCATATACAATTGTATACCTGACTGAAGATAGTATAACATTACATTTGTAAAGCGTAATTCTATTGTACAGTTCCTGGGTGCTTTAAATAATAGTGAATTTAATTGTCAACGATAACAATAGAATAAATGCGAAATAATTAAATGTTAATTTCTATGAAACGAATGCTAAATTAATGCAATGTCGTGGTGTAACTCCGACGATTTAGGTAATCGAAACGCATATAAACTATAAAAGCCTACTAAAAACTAGAGTAAGGAAAATGTACAGGCTCCGATGTCTTTAATTCACAATTTCTATAGTACAATTTGCATATTGAATGCCTATAATTAAGAACTACTTACTCCACTACTCATTTAAAACAATATATAGTCAAAATATATATATTTGGTCGTAAAAACTGATAGTCGTAACAGCCGATGACGTTGTTATTAAGTACCTAATACACTTGAATTTAGCCGGGATCTTTGATTTTCGTCAATATAACCGGTATGTTGTTCTAAACGATGTCATCGTAAACGGTTTTGACTGTATACCTATTAATCGTGGAAACCTGACGTCTAGTCGTTTCAATTCCTGTTATGTACGAAACCTCAATATTAAAATTGCAAATCACCACGAGCAAGTATATTTTTCTGCTATCATCCATAGGAACGAAAATACTATCTTCAATTAGGTAATACAACTTCTTTCTAAATAACATCAATAAAATAAATTTTGAAATTGGAGAATTGTTGGCCTTTGATGAAAGCTTATGTTCATTAATACATCAAAGAAAATACTGAATTGACCTCATTGGGATTCGGTTCAGAAGAAGATTATTTATATATGTAAAAATTTACATTATTTAATTGTTTCATAAATCGTCAGATGTAGCTTCTTTTGTTTACTGACAACAATTAAAGCCTCTATGTAGCTTTAACTTACATTGGAAAGAACATAAATGCCTTTTAATGGATTTTTTTATTACTAATTGTGTTATAAGGCTTTAGTAAACACAACCTTCTAAACAACTTAAAATACACAGCTAGACTTTCTACGATTTCGTCATCTCCATTAATTAAATTCAAACTAAATAATTGACACACATAGTTAAACGTGTTTCCGGCGCATTTTGACGACTCATTGGTCTAGTGGTTAGTACCCCTGGCTGCGAATCCATGGGTCCCGGGTTCGATCCCCGGCTGAGACGAACATCGATGTGATGAGCATTTGTTGTTGTGCTTAGGTCTTGGGTGTTTAAATATGTATTTAAATGTCTATCTATCTATAATATGTATGTATATCCGTTGCCTAGTACCCATAACACAAGCTTCACCAGCTTAGCATGGGACTCGGTCAATTGGTGTGAATTGTATTAAAAAAAAAAATTTTTTTTTTTATATATTTACTAAGCTGTAATACCGCAATGCTAATACTGAATTACCTTGACTTAGGAGAACGTAAATTTTCTGCTATCAAAGGATGATGAGCTTCTAAATGTTTTAAATTTTATTTAATCTCCAAGGAATTTGTCTACTAACTTTTTGATCAAGTTGAAAAATTGGGATCGTAACTTGATAAAACTTTCTTTGTGAGATTACGTAAATTGTGAATTCTTTTGCGAAAATATAAATTTATAACTTATTGGATTAAGTACGTTTATTTATAAAACCTTATTATGATAATTTTTTATACATATTTTAGTAATGAAAAGTTATTAGGCTTATATTCCCTAATATGTATGTCAGAGATTAGGTTATAATAGAACACGGTGTAATTTGTTTGATTACAATGGCAACACCACGCAATATCATGGACATCTTACAGGTTGTAAAGTGTCAATGTGTCAATTGTCTAAGTCAAGCTGTCAGTAGTGCGTAGAATCGGTCGTGACGTGCGCACTGACTGTGTTTAAATATTAAGTAATAATGTCGGACGACGGTAGTGACTAGTGATACAGTGATACTCCGACATGTATGATCAAGTACATATTAAAATTAAATTTAAGGAATAATATGTAATAAAAATAGCGTCAATTTAATCAGATAAGAAAGGACTAAGTCTTTATTACCTCGTACAGAAGATTTATATATGCGTGTGTTTGTAATTAAACTCATCCTGGTTGATGAAATTTTGTGTGTGTGTGAATTTGAGACTGCTTTAGATGTATAATTAGGTGTTTTCTTCTGTTTTATTTGAGAATAATTTATATTTGTTACAAGTTTATGTTTCTTTGTAATTTGAGGTTTTTGGATTTAAAACGTGTGTACCACCATAACATAATGTACAAATACCATAAGATATTCAACAATTATTTTAAAATGATTAATAATTTGTTGTTCAATTAAGATCTATTTATCTGAAGAGTCTTCAATTAAAGTCAAATTTTAGTCACAGTTATAAGACACAGACCTACTTACTCAACAAAAGTCCCACGAAATTTAGTTTTTATCCACACAAAAAAAAATCTCTACTTATTAACAATTCTTCTTATATTTAACAGTTAACTATTACTTTTTTTTTATTTACTATACACCCAAACACACGATTGTCATTACTTACACTGCTAACTTTAATATTTTTATTATTGTTATTTTCTACTTTGTATTATTTTTTGCTACTGAGGCGAAAAACTAGCTGCTGTGGTCTGGCAGAATGACCAGCGCTGCGGAACATTCTGCTCCTCAGCATAATGCTGAGCTAGTGCCAATTGCAACCACAGCACATATGAAGCGAACCAAATGGGAAAAGGGGTTTTTTTTTATTGTTTTTGATATGTCTTATTTTATTTGTTTTTTGAGCATTGTTATTTTGTGTGTTTATATGTGTGTTTTCGTATGTAATAAATGTTATGTCTATGTCAATTATAACATTCATACCAATAGATACCTATTACAAGTATTTTATTGTATCACTATTACTATTGTTGTGCAAACTGTAATAATTAACGCTCCGTGTGTCGTAATCCGAACACACGATGTAAAGTGATATTGTTATTGTTGAGGACATTATTCATTCGAATCACCGATAACAATGATCCACCCATATGTAGCATGGACGGATCTAGTATTTGCGTCAGAATGTCACAGTCAAAATTCAATTAGAAATAATTTTATTTTATCAGTTTTATTTTTTTAGTAAGTCATTAAATTTTTTTTTATGAATAAGATTGAACATTGTGTTTATAAAGTAAAATTACATATTTGGTAATAAGGTTGTGGATCGACGGACGTCGATACGGATGGTTTTTTGTGTTCTGCCTTGACATCCAATAACAAGAGGATTCTATTAAGCAAATTTAAGTGGGTTTATGGCTTATTTACACAGCGAACGATAGAACAAATACAATACCAAAACTCCCTAATAAATTTACTACAGAGTAATTATTTCCAATTAAAACCACTCATGTTCGAAGCCTTTACTACCTTCAACAGCTAATTAGAGAAACTTGATAACAACAGATTAATTAACTATTTGTAATACAATACCAATCACCTTACGTTCTTGTTAACAAAGTTGTCAAGATATAAGCGAGCAAGTATATAAAATGTTTAAAGTAAATAAAATAAATGTTTATTTATTTTATGATATATAATCTACTCATAATAGCTCTAAAAATACACTGGGAAGCTTCACTCAGTCTATCCAAGCCGGTCACAAATGTGTATTGCTCTGGTGCGGGGTTGAGGAAGGCACCTTATCGCGCGCAATCGTAGATTTATTAAATGTTTTTAGTGTGTTTGTTGTACCCAGCCCGTGGACACTTACAGAAGGTTTGCATGTGCGTTTCTGGCTTCTAAAAATTTGTTATCCCTTATTTGATATGTATATTTATTTAGAATATGAGTTTAAAGCTTTTATTATAAAATAAGCAGAGCTTTTACGAAAGCTTTCACATGAAATAATGATTAATCCGGAGCTCGTAAAAGATTTACCTCCAAGCTCTTTAGGAGGGTTCTAAAAGCAGCCATTTCAAGTTAATGAAACCAAATTTCTTGTCCTCACCTTCATTACCTTTCAAGTGACCAGTTTAAGAGTTTCCTATTTCATTTAATCTTTATAAGATATGTGCAATGTCAAATAAGCTTTTTATTTTTTAGATATAATTCTGATAAATTTATATAAGAATTGAGGAGTGGCTGTAATATATTAACATATATCTTGAACATATTTTTTTTATATAATTCAATTTGTTTAATTATTAAAAATACATCTGTAGTATTTAAAATATTCTTGACCTGTATAATAACAATTAAATATAATATATTTATTTTTAACTAAAAATTTATAAATAGAAAATAAAACAAATTTAAAAAGTTTCGTCCCTGTGGCAGCATTTCCTTGTTGAATATACTTATTGAGTTGAGCTTTTCTTAAAATATGTTTAGTATTTTATTTAATATAAAAATAATTATATATACAAGTTATTTTTCCTATTTTAGTTTTGCATAATAAAATAATAGTAAAAAAACAAAATAAAAACGTTAAAATTATAATATTTAAAGTATACATATAACTTTAACATTTTTACAGTAAAATCTATTATAGACGATTAGCAAAGTTTAAAGAAAAAGCACAGAGAAATTATATTTTCAATTTTCGTATATCTAGTAGGTACTGCGCCTTGCCGCCCTGAAGAGCGTTTAATTAACAATTACAACAAATCAAATGATGCACTACGGACTTTGCGTCTATAAGTCATTCGTTATCATACTAAACCGAAAAATAAATCAACAAAAGGAATATAGTTAAAATTAATTAACATTATGTAAGAAAAATGAGGATCATTTTTTTCATATTTCCCATTGAAACTTTCATCAAAAGGCAATCATTAACAATGCTCCAATATTGAGAAACAAAGTTTATTTTATACAATTTTTTTCTCCGTCGAATCTGAAACATAAAAATCGTAAGAAGTTCGTTTTTTTTAAATTTTCCGGAAATGGTTTCCGTGTTAACTGAATAAATCCCCATCCTATAAGCCTTAATAAAGTAAGGTTTCACATTAACAGTGGAACGGTGGAACCTTAGTGACATAAAATTCAAATTATTCAATACTTATAGGGTTTTACGGGGAAATTAAATGATACCAAACGTGTGCAAAGAGATATTGAGTATGGAAATACAATCTCTTTTCTTTCACTAATTCCATTGAAAAACATTTCGTTGTCTATTATTCGAAATTTAAAATACCACAGAGTTCGGCTGCCGACAATTTATGCCAAATTGAGCTTTAGAATTTTCTTAGTTGTATAAATATATCGTAATACTTACTTGGTTTCATCTATGTATACTGCTTCTAACACTTTAGCGGCATACTGAATGTTCTTTTGTAGAGTTTCAACGGGTATTTCACCTCTATTTATTTGTCTTAGGAGATAACGTAATCTGTGGACAAAATAAATTCCGCAATGTATTTAAACAGGTATAAAATAGATCCCGCAATGTATTTAAACAGGTATAAAATAGATCCCGCAATGTATTTAAACAGGTAAAAAATAAATTCCGCAATGTATTTAAACAGGTAAAAAATAAATTCCGCAATGTATTTAAACAGGTAAACAGGCCTAGTGCGTGAATCTTACCCTTAATTACGTTCGATTCTTGAGAACAATATTTTTTACTATATGCGCCATTTTGAAGGAAAATATCTCATCTCTTCATACAATAAAGTTCACAAATAATTATGTTAATTGTCTAATACTAGGGTAATGTTCATTAACAGTCTTATTAGTAATCAGTCAGCACCGTTTGATGTTGTTTTTCATTTTGACAAGGTCTCTCAACATCAGACAGCAAGCAAATGATATAGTATACTTGTTTTTGTTTTAATTTTTAAGGGGGTGTCAATTGTCAAAGCAGCGCTACCATGGTGACAGACGTGGTACTCATGAGCAAATGATACAGATATTTTGCTCGCCTTTTAGTTCGCATATTAGTTTTCTATATTGCTGTGACACAATGTTCGTGTGTCCGCGATACCACACTTTCACTTATATTGACAACCCTAGTTTTAGTAACTCAAAAAGCTTAGTTCTCGTTAGGTGTATTGTTCCTATTGTATCAAGAAGTTTGATTGCCTCATACATCATATGACATATAATGCGTGTATCTTCAAGAAGTCATAGTTTATGAACTAATGTGAGATTCCTCACTAATAAATTTTTAATTACGATATAATAGCCAATATTGTTGGTTTTATATTGAAAAATTAATACAAGGTCACTTAATACCCGTTAATAAACTGAACGGATATTAAAATGAGTTTTTCCGTTTCAATAATATATAATATATAAATGTTATGTTGGTTTGTGTGCTTCAAAAACTCAAAAAGTTCTGCACCGATCGAAATGAAATTTTAGCATTAAATAATCCGCATCAAGGATTGTTTTATATATTTTTTTCCACAAGTATTGCAAAATTAAACTTATGTGAAATGTTTTGTTAGTTCTGTATCTCATTTCTCAACCATTCAATCACTATGTGCCGCAGCGAAGCGAGGCAGAGAACAGCTAGTTATAAATAAAAATAAAATAAATCAGTGGAGCTACATCCTCAGATTTCTGTTTCATTATCATTTGTCAATCTAAGGCAAGGCGGTTTCTTCACGATGTTTACCTTCACCGTTCGAGCGAATGTTAAATGCGCACATAGAAAGCCCATTGGTGTACAGCCGGGGATCGAACCTACGACCTCTGGGATGAGAATCGCACGCTGAAGCAACTAGGCCAACACTGCTGATATTGTATATAATTTAAGGATAATATAATAAAATATTTTTATTCGCATAAATATAGGGTAACGCACGTAATAGGCATAGCACTTAAATAAATATAGAGTTTTCATAAAAAATGCTGTATAAAGCAAAAATATAATCTTAAGACCATTATACAAAGTAGGTACAAAGTGGAGCTTTTATAATTTGTTTTTACAATCATTACGCTCGTTACTTTAAGCGCTTCAAGCACTTGAAATAATTTGTGAATCATTTGTTTCCATGTTGAAACGAAGAGAAGTAATTGAGCTCAAATTAAATGAAAATAACCGTTCCAAAACGGAGTTGTTTTCGTTATGACCATCTGTATTGTTCTTTGCTTTGGTTTGACAATTTAGATCATTTTAGCCGCTATTGTTCTAGCGAATGTTTTGTTTTTAAGTAATATTGTTTTGGAATATACTCGTACTTGTTGGAATGTTTGCTGATTTGTAGAACATTGCTGTTCTAGCACTTTTTGCTAGAATAGCAAGACTGGGGCTTGTTATTTTGAAAAACGAATCACATTACTTAATATGAATCAATAGTTAGTAACTTTTAAATTACATTCCAAACCGTTCTGGAGTTCTTAGGGATCATTATTCATTATACTTTAATTTAAACGAACAAGACATCATAGCCAATATTCTAGTTGGAATGAGTTATTTGATTCAATAATAATTTGCTGGACACAGTCGCCTGATCGCTAGAAAGATTAACACAGTACAACAAGCAGAAATATTAACATTTTCATTTACAGACGACTAAAAAAGTCTCATTTAAGGCCCTATCCCAGCACGAATTGCTATGTCAGTGTCTCGGGGTAGACTGCGGGTTGCACCCCGAGACACTGGAGAGCACACCCCGTGGAGAGCTGGAGCACTGAGGTGCGCCGGCCCGTAATAGCAATTAGTTATGTAAAACATTAAATTAATGTAATTTTATCAAATTTTATTCTGAAATGGATTACTTGGCTTGCGATAAAATATATCGTGTAAATTTCCAAATCATGTTCTATATACATTTTCGTCATAAAATGAATTCAAAGTGTCAAAACATGGCTATGATTTTTCTATCAAGCGAAGTTATTTAAATCGTGTATCGATCTTTTAAAATGGATACATAAACTTCTCAACTCCAACATATATTTTATCTATTCTCCCTACTTAAAGAAAAATGGAAAAAAACAATGTACTTTTTTGTAGTTTGGCGACCCGATCTGTCCTTAAAATAGATATCTAGATTTGCCATGACATAGTCTATCGCTATTATAGGTAGAGAACAATTTTTTACCTAAGAGCGGCCTTATCGCATGCATCGGGCGTATCGACGGCGGGCAAGTGTTCAGTGTCCAGATCAAGTTGATCCAACTGCTCGTCGGTGGGAGGTGAGGACTCTGGTTTGGACTTGCTTGACGATCTACGGACTATCGTCAGCGCGCCTTGTTCTGTCAAAAAAGACGTTTTATTATGTATTAATATTAACTCGCTGACACGACGAACTTCGTACCGCCTAAAGCCGGGTCCACATTTGTAGCATTTCGGTGTATCGTATCTCCGTTGCGTGGCTTCGGCACGTATCATGATCGTTAGTTTGGACGCAACATGATACCCGTTCATGATACATGCCGTATCGGATACGGCCCGATCCGCACTAAGCGCGTATCTTGATACACCTCGTATCCGATACGCGTATCACGATCGGTGGTATGGACGTATTTTGATACTGTATCACGATACTGTATCGCGATACGATACTTGATACACCGCGAACCATTCTGTGTCGGTTTTTTCGCGATCATCAAAGGGAATACACAACATCAATGGGTGATATGCGAGTGAAATTTTTGTATTTTCCGCTGGTATGCTGAAATTTTAAATCTCGCATCAATGGTATTGTTGTTTCATGTTTGTTTCGGTTTCTAAACACTTCGAGCGCCGTCTACGTCTAGATTTAACTTTTTTTGAAATACTATTAATGATAATATAACAGGCGCTAGACACCGCCAAACTGTGAGCAATTGCTGACATGGCTAAACCGTTTGGGAACGAAGACATGACTGAACCGTACGAGAAGGGAAAGGTGCACTGAAAGACACGCGTATCAGGATACATCGGAAGAAAAGTGAAGCGTCTATATTTGTAAAGTTAAAGCCGATACACCGACATGATACAGCATTCGATAAGTATGGACGCGTTTTTTACAAGATACGCCTTAAAAATACGACATGGACAAAATGAGCGTCCATATTTATGATACAAACACTAGATACGATACGAGTGATCGTGATACGTCAACATGCTACAAATGTGGACCCGGCTTAAGAGTCACTAAAAAACTTTATTACACATAGTAAAAAGGATGTATAGTTAACACTACATAACACTTACATAATTAAACTACTGAAAGTAATATAATTAATACAAAATAAATATATGGTCCGCTATTTTTAAAGATATAAGCGCCTGAAATATTTCACAACCAATACGAGTATTCTATATACTTGACAGATTTTCATATTTTAAATAAAATATGCTAGTATCCGAATATTGTGGATGTATTATGTTGATTCGAAACCTTTATTCAAATACGTTCTTTAATTTGAGGGGAGAATTTACCGTATCGACGGGATGATATTAAATGTTTGACAATTACGAAACCCATGAATATTTTGTGTGGGTTATATTTTTCTTTCATTTTATTTCTTCGTTATTTTTTCCAATGTATGACATTCTGTTATTCGAGAGGGTGTCTACCATGCATCAGTCCAGCTGTTTTGGAGTTAAAAGTGTTCGAACAAACCCGACTATGTTCTGTATATTACACTAAAATTACATTTATTGGACATAAAAATAAGATCGTGTTAATAGCGTAATAAGTAAATTAATTAAAAATTGTTTTTTTAATATATTTTTTTTACTTTGAAAAGTGTACTCGTAGCGTATTTATATAATTCGTAGCGGGAGCTACGAGTAGCTACAACATACAATTGCATTTTTGGTCCTTCGCTACGAAATGCATTATTTGTTTACAAAAGCTTGCCAACGCTTGGCACACTGATACATTGATACAATAAAAATAAAACAATTATATAATTTATATAAAAACTAAACGAAAATCGATTTTAAAGTGTGAAGGGAGCAACTATAGATCCCAGCTAGTTTAACAGAATGCTCAATCTGGACATCGGTGAGTTTTGGCCAAAACGCGTTTTCCAGAAAGGATGGAAAAATTGATTGTTGGGACATCTACAGGGTACAATTAAATTAAATTCTTAAAAAATAAGGGCCATCAAGTATCTTAATTGCAAACGATACATCAATTAATTTTCTGCAATTCTCCAAGGACAACATCTTAATCTGAATCTAAGATGCGGCATTAATCTTTTTTGTAAACCCTCCAATCGTAACATATGCGTCGCATAATGTGGAATTCATACAACTGTACCATATTTATCTTTATACCGGTAATATTTCGGAGTAAGATATTAAGGACAGTAGGAGGTAAGACAAGTGCTATTTTATGATGAATATTATTCGGAGCCTTTAACAGTAAAATACTTGCGTAATCGTATTAATGCAGCAAATAAAATATTAAGTGGATTATTAAAAGTTGTACGAGAAACTTACAATTAATTTAAAAACAAAATTTATTTAAATACAAGAGAATATGTACGTTACGGAAAGAAGAATAAATCTAGCCGTCTAGTGCAGGGCGGTGAACGATAAAATTGTTTTTAGATTATCCTGCCTGGGACACAGAGCAAACCTTATTTTTATTTAAAATTAGAACTAAAATTTAGAATTTTCTAAATTGGAATTGTTGTCTGTGAGAAAAGAAAGTATCGTGAGGAAACAGATACACCTTTAAACAAACGTCAATTTCGTGTGTTAAGTAGGTACTTACTTACTTTTAAAGATTACTAGCAGATCCGGCAAACGTCCTTTTGCCATGTATATAATTTATTATAAAAAATAGGGGTTGATCGTAGAGGGTTGAAAATTAGGGGGGTTGTATGTATTTTTTAATGCTGTATCATTAAAAAAAAAATTATCTTAAAATTATCTACGGAGGAGTTTAACTACAAACACCGCGACACGAGAATTTTATATATAAGATAGAGATGATAAAAAAGAAAAAGCCTTTCAAAGTTTCCAAAGCCATAGAGTATTTTATTTTATAACTTACATTTATATCTATAATTTAAATTCGACAAATGCTTATTCCTTTTTTAGTCTGTGGTGATGTTGATTCCGGCTCGTTGCCATGGTAGCAAGTTAAGGGGCCAGTACAATTTAGCCGCAGGCTTTAGTACTAATGGTTGGCTTATAATTATATAAATTGTTGCAGTTTTGTTGCGTTGCAAATCCCACTGTAATAGGTCGTATTTTAAAAATTTAATACATTTAAATTTTTTATAGATAATCGCATACAACGATAGCATAAAGATATTTATAATTTATAATGCAATTAGTATATAGTATCACTTGAAGGTACACTTTAGTATAAGATTTTCATGTTACTTGCGATATTAATTAATATTTAAATTCAAATATTATTATTTTCTAAAGTTACTCTTGGAGTCTATATTTTAATCTCAAGTCTCAATCTCATCTTGACCGGTGTCAACTTAATAAAGAAAAAATGGTTCGACTTAAATTGAAGAAAAATATTTAAGTTGCTTTGACGTTCTAGAATTTTCTATAAGTGAAATGCCGTTCAAAAGATTTTAACAAGCGCCTAAATTATAGTATTTCACACCAATTGTTTTTTAATTTTAATACTTACTCGTAAGGTGAAGGAAAACGTCGCGAGGATCACGAGGTCTTTGTGTCAAAAAATTATGTGAAATTAATTCTGTTTTTAGAGCACTGTTGGGCTAGTGGCTTCAGCGCGCAACTCTAATTCCTCAGGTCGTAGGTTCAATCCCCGAAACCGGCTTGCCTTAGGCCCAAAAATCTGACGACGTGTGTCAAGCACAGGAGGCTGATCACCAACTTGTCTATTAGATTACAGATACATAAACCTAAGTCCCAGACTTAAAAGGTTGCAGCGCCACTGATTTTTTTCATTTAATTCTGTTTTTATTTTTATTACTCTATTTTAATTTTTTATAACTCAAACAAAACGAAGCTAATCCAATTGTTATTATATTATAGTTTACCATTATAATCCAGCGCTTTTGTTCGCCAGTTATGAAACAATGTGCCCTTTACGGAAAGTAATTACTAAAACAAGTGGTCTCTTTGTATGCCCCGGACCACTATAACAAATGACTGAAAATTGTTTGCACAACCGCCTCTGTCATTTTCACAAACGAACCGTGAATATTTAATTAATTATTAATTATTTAGCTGTTGAATAACTATTATTGATGAACTGTAGGTTAATTAATGGATGATATTTAAACTACACTTAATTTTAATAATGTAATGCGGAAGATGTTTTTGGTTGAATGTTTTTTTGAACAAATTTTAGCCCACACAGTCAGGATCTCCATGAACACACACTAAAAGCGTTGTTTCCGTGAAAAATCATAAGCTGCTGTCCCAAGTAAGAAGTAAGATGTCCCGACTTAACCCCATCTTACTTTTTTATGGGGTTATCTCAAAGCTAAGTTATGAAACCCCTCTTACGACTTAAATAACGTCAGAAGTGAGAGCCATATTAGTTGACGTCCTGCAGCGTGTTTCTGTAAATTCGCTAGTGCGTTTTGAAGAGTGCAATCACCGTGATGGAAGACATCTTGACGATGTAATATTCCGTAGGAATACATTATAATTTACTACAATTATAATATTACAAATACAATTTGTTTTTTTTTTAAATAAATATTTCAGTTTAAAATCGGCGCTGAGTCACGTTTTATTTACACTAATAAAAAGGAAAGATTTGTTAAATGTTTGTAATGAACACAAAAACTGGTCTGAGTTTTTTTAAATTCTTTCACAATTAAGGTACTACGGCAAGTCTAGCAAGAAAAGCTAGATTTATTTCCAAACTATTAAAAGAAGAAGCCGGGAGAGGATTGTTTTTTTTATAAAGCTAACATATATTAAATATGTGTTACAATAATTTTATGTAAATCAAGATCTTGCATCTCTATGATTAAACTCTAGATTTATTTCCAAACTATTAAAAGAAGAAGCCGGGAGAGGATTGTTTTTTTTATAAAGCTAACATATATTAAATATGTGTTACAATAATTTTATGTAAATCAAGATCTTGCATCTCTACAAGAAGTGCATAAACTAACAAAAACTAACACGTAACACTAACTATAACTAAAATAAAGTAATATCTAAAAAAAAAATGGTGCGTTATTTACGCGCGTCGCGAAATATTAAATAATTAATAATAAATATTTAGCGTTAATATTTTAACAATATTTAATATTTAGTATATTATTCAATTATTAATTAATATTAATAATTATTATTATTTTATTATATTATTAATTCAATTTAATAACTAGGTATGTTTCATAACCTTTTAACTAAGTAACAATAGGCCTATATACAGTAGAACCTCGATAACGTAAACCTCGGTAACATAAAAACCTCTGTTACTTCAAAAAATACTATGTTCCCTTCCCATCAGAGCCCAAAACCTCTATAACTTAAAATACGCAACCTCTATAACTTAAATAAATAATCTCTGTATAGGCCCTCAGTAACTAAAAGAAATGTTTCCACAACCTCTATAACATAAAATTGTTTGTGAATGAGTCATTTTGAAAGAGTTTCAAAACAAATGGTTTCGGTATTTATTGCTTGCACGTGTTTACTAATGTATTGTTAACGTAAACAATACATTACCTATTGTTTGCTTTAACTAAATTCTTCAAAGCTTTGCGGCGGTTAGCTTTGTGACAACGACTTACTTGCATCATAAGTTAATGTGTTAATGTATTCTCCTCTCTATTTGTCATTGAAAATCAAATCGATTTAAAAACAGTGAATTTTAAAACAAAAGAAAATCACAGATTTTTTTAAGTAGACTAAACCTTTAGTTGTTGTTTTATTTTTATGTAATGTAAGTAATGTGAATAAATATGATTACATATTTAATTTTGCATCCTTCTGATGCATTCAAGTAAAAATGGAAGCAAGGGTACATAGAAACATGTAGGGGAAGATCGTTACCCTTCGTACGCGGGGCACATTCATACAGTCAAAATAAAACTTGAACGAAACAAAGTACAGTCTTGTTTTTGTATGTGTGCATGAGTCGTGGTACCAACTATACATCAACAAAGTTTTCCGAAATTCGCACTGATGAGAGTGAAGTTACAGGCATGGACGTGTTTTCGCGCTCGGTAAGTAATTTTTTGATCAATGTTTTTGTCTCTTGTTACCGTAGATAAAATAAGTTTTCGAGTAGAGTATTCTATCAGAACTTGCGAAATATACTTAAGATACGTCTCCAATACTTAATTTATGATGTTTTCCTATTAATATTTAAAAAAGTTATATTTTGTTGTTATTCAGTTAGTGGGGTACATTCGGACAGCACTAGATGGGGCACATTCGAACGAATTGTACTACTAAATTTGTATGAAAATTTGTCGACACGAACTGTAATTTTCATACAAATTAAGTTTTTGACTTTCTACATACACTACTGTTAAGGCATCTTGACTAAACGTACGTACGTACTCAGGTAGGTACGTACGATTGTGTTAGTGTGCTAATTGCTAATTTTTGCATTTACTTTGTCCTGTGTTGCTATTTTCGCTATGGTCGATGTAAATAATATATATTAATAAATATTTCTTATTATCTTTATTAAGGTTGATTTTGATGCTTGTGAACCAGATGCTTTGAATAGTTTACTATCCATCAAATAGTAGTTCCTTCGAAGTCAGTTTTGACACCACGAATTTATACTGCCACACCCGAAAATAAGAAGTGCTAATGCGTACCAAAGATCAAGAAATGTGATTCTAAATTTAAGATACATAACTAATTAAATTTTGTTTTACATAAGAAAAACTATGTAATTTTTGGTTACTATAAGAAAAGTATTTTATTTTTGTTCGATAGAAATTTAATCTTTATTTTTCTGTTTAATTTCATTGCTAATAAATGAATTTTGATTTATATGTGTCGTTTTAATCGCACGTACGGAACTACCCCACAGCGTACGAAGGTACCCCCAACACTGTACGAAGGTGCCCCGTTGATGGGGCAGATTCGTACGTTTTCCAGATTCAGTTTAAATCATAATTCTGGTTGAACCATCAGATGAAATCATTTGTAATTTTTTTATATGAATGAAAGGTGATTAATTCATGGCAAAAGAAAAAAATAAAATGTGAAAACCGTACGAAGGGTCCCGACCTTCCCCTACATACCTCTATATTAACCTTTACCTAACATAGAACCTTGATAACTTAAAACCTCTATAACATAAAATATTTTGTGTTTCCCTTGGACTTTATCTTATCGAGGTTCTACTGTAATAAGAAATTTAGCAATGCTAAATGTCTTTGAAAAAATAATTAAAACTCCTTTATTTGTTTTAAACAAATGTCATTATGGGCATTCAAAATTCTTGGCATAGCTGTTAACGTCACGCATATTCTATTTCTTTTTACATGTAGATTGTCTTATACCCATCTCGCTCGCGCACGCTCGGTACCCATACTGATAATTTTGTGTCACTTTCGCTTTCACTCTCATAAATTTTTCATAACGCGCCTAAAGAAGTATAACTTCAAAAAATATAAACAAAAATGTAAAAGCTAATCTACTGTATAAATTAAATAAAAGTTCAAATATTAATAAATAAATTTAATAATTCAAGACAAAGTAATAAAAACATTTCCAACTAAAACTCAAGTAAATCTATTGTTCTTTTCGTAACTTCAAATTACACTTCCTGGTCAACGAATTCCCGAAGGAACCAAAATCATTTATCTTAACAACAAACACGTCCGGTCAAAGTTCGTTTCAAATATGACCGAAACTTATTTATTTATTTGTTAAGACTTATTATTATTTTTATTTTTTATTTTTTTACTTCGTTGCAGAAACATAATAGTTCGTCAAAATTAATCAGTGGCGCTACAACCTGTTTAGGTCTTGGCGTCAGATTTCTTAATCTGTTTCATGATCATTTTTAAATCTAATAGGCAAGTAGGTGATCAGCCTCCAGTGCCTGACTTTTTGGGTCTAAGACATGTCGGTTTCCTCACGATTTTTTCCTTCACCGTTCGAGCAACTGTTAATGCGCACATAGAAAGTCCATTGGTGCACAGCCGGGGATCGAACCTACGACCTCGGGTATGAGAGTCGCACGCTGAAGCCACTAGGCCAACACTGCACTGTACTAATAGTTCGTTATAGTCGTAGAATAGTGACGGATCTGACAAATAGTAAACTTTACAGGGCAGCCATTTCAAAATAATATCATCATTTTAGTTTTTGTTGTTCCATTTTAATTCATATTCTGCTATTATGAAAATTGGCAAGCAAACAAAAGGGTTTGTTTTGAAACAAAATAAAAATAATATCAATAAAATACATAGTTTTCCGACTGAAATTTGAAATTTAAACACATGTTTTTTTTAATATAGCCAAAATATTTAGTCAATTCGTATCAAAATATGATAAAAAGTGGAATTTGGATATTTTTCAAATCCGACATTGTTCTACGATTATGACGGATTACAATTGACATAATTTAATGAAAAGCAGGGCAACTGGCGGCCTTATCGCTTTCGAGCGATCTCTTCCAGGCAACCACGTAATGGGCGTGATTTTCGATAGAGGTCTCGCGTTCCAAGCCTGGTTTTGTACAAATAATAATTTTCTTTTACCTTTTAATTTAGACCCTATACCAGGATTGATTTGAAGCTTTTTCCTACAAACAATACCTCCTCCATATTTATCGTAATTCAGTTAAGGCGTTACTTACTTAGATCTATTTCTATTCAGGTAAACAGAGTTGAATTAATTAAGAGTTTGTAAAGAATTTTATCTTAGAAAAATTTAATTCTTAAAAAACACTGTCAACCCAATTTATCTCGCAATTAAGGAAAATCTTAAGCCCGACTTCGGAGAAAAATTAATTAACTAAGGAAAACGACTTCAGATTTTAAATAATTAACATCTTCTATTGTTGCTAAGCTGTAATTAGGATTATTTTTCTTTGATAAAATTAAATATTTTTTTTTTAAATTTATTATTATAGCTTTAGCAAATCATTTAGGCAAGTGAAACACATAGTTTCATATTAAATTTATGAACTATGAGGTTGTGCAATTGTTTGTAGCGTCAATAGATCGTTTAAAGTGCCGGCAACGCACTTGCGAGACCTGGCAATGTGATAGTCTATGAACGGCGGTATCACTTAACATCAGAGCCTCCTGCCTATTTGCCCATGTTATAAAATAATTGTAATATTACTGTTGAGGGCATTTATAATTTTGCTTTCTCTCTCTTTAATTGGCAGCTCATGTCTGAGCTTCGTGGTCCCCAACCTTTGACATTAAATGTCATTTTAATTGTATCATTTCAGGCACTACTTATAGTAAACATTTCAAACTTAATTAAAAATAGAGAACAATTCATAACAAATTTGAAAAGCATACTTCAATTCAGTTAACGTAAAATAAATCGAAACGTGCACGAGATACAGTGGCTAGAGCAAACAAAAAGTGCAATTACCAAACAATATTAATTTAATTAATCGAAAGTTTAAACATGCATAGGGTTGTCACACCTAAATATATACATATACACAATTTCTAGTAATCTTTTATCATTGAAAACTTATATTGAGTAGATTACTGTTTAGAAATTGGTAACGACTTTTTGACGTGTATGTTAACTACTGAATAAGTTATTAATGAATACATATTCAAGCTGTCCTGCGGTCACAAAGTAATGAGCAAAATTACAGCCCCGCGGTCAACTGTCATGTCAACGTCAAATGCTAGATGAAATGACATTAGAGCTACATTGCCACAGAGCACAGATTATATACATTTAATCCTTTTTGAAACAAGGAATATTGTGATGTATAATTTTTTTTTATGTCATAGTTTTTAATGGTCTCGATTTTTTTATAAATGACAACCCTAGAGGCATTGAGGCAGCTACCGCTTCGTAATTGTTATTTTACATTTAAATTCATTGGGTAAGTTAGTATGATTTTGTTTTGATAATATTTTCGATAGCTTTATTTATAAGTTACATCTATAAATTTATTTCTAGTGAGTTAAAAATACTCTCAAACTACGGCTGAAAAGTTTTAATTGACAAGTGACATGAGTTATTTGTCGTATTCTGCTAAATGTGATTGAATAATAAAATTTCAACATGACAACGCGATTTCCAGCAAAGGCAGGAACGTAGGATTTCACATTGAACTGCCTTGCGATTCTGTAACTCACTTTTCGAACTCTCACAGCGGTTTTCGCAGCGGCGGTCGCGCTCAAATCAGTCGTAAAGCAGTCATTTTACGATTTGGCATTATGCTAAACAATAAACTACAAGCTACCTCCTTATCAGATAGTCAAGTGTGTGAGTTCGAAAAGTGAGTTACAGAATCGCAAGGCTGATTTCAAAATACTACTGATTTTTTATATTCAAAATAATCATTAAAAGACCTAGTAGTTGCCTCATTACCGTTAAAACTACTGAAACTACTAACACCGAATTTGAGGACCACACTTTGTAGTCGTTTCTCGTGACCGATGTGCAATAGCCACCGTAAAGTGCTTACTGGGAGCGGTTCCGTTGCGGGGCGCGGGGGGCGGCTGCGGGCGAGGGGACTCCTCACGGGGTGCGCCCGCGCCGCCCGGGGGACTCGCCACTGTAACATTAATAATTTTGTTTTATATCTATTGCTGCCCACTAGGTTTGTTGCCACAATCCTATTGAAGTAGATATCGTGACAAAAGATCTGCTTCATGTCAGTTCCTATACTGCAAGAAATAGTTAGTCTTTTGGTTAATATTTTAATAAATTATTGTTTGATGTTTTGACTTTTTTTTGTTTTGTATGTGATATAAATGTAATGAGTTGCCTTGGAGTAATCTGTAATGGTAGCTTATTTTGTTAAAAAAAATAAAAAAGAAGAAATAACGCAAGTAGTCGACCGCGGCGCGCTTATCGGTCTCCGCATATAATTAGTATTGTTTTAATTAAATCAATTGCCAGTAAACGTAGTTCGTAAATAATATAATGGGAATATAAAAATAGATACATAATAGGATGTTTCAAAGAATTGCAGCATCATGTTTTCTATTTAAGCCTCCGCTGCCCACTGCACATTTAACAATGAAGGCAAACGGGCAGGAGGCTCACCTGATGTTAAGTCCATGGTTACTCATTGCCAGAAGGCTCGCCAGTGCCGGCCTTTTAAGAACTGGTACGCTCTTTTCTTGAAGAACCATAAGTCGAATTGGTTCGGAAATACTTCAGTGGGCAGCTGGTTCCACAAAGTGGTGGTGCGCAGTAAAAACTGTCTTTAGAACGACGGACGTCGAGGTGATACAGATGGTATTTTGTATTCTGCCTTGACCTCCGATAATGAAACTCAACTACAGGTATTAGTCCGAACTCTGAACACCCTCTATAGTAAATTCGGGAGAAGATATTTTTTTATAGAACGGGGCAAACGTGCAGGAGGCTCACCTGATGTTAAGTGATACCGCCGCCCATGGACACTCTTAATGAGAGGGCTCGCGAGTGCGTTGCCGGCGTTTTAAGAATTGGTACGCTCTTTTCTTAAAGGACCCTAAGTCGAATTGGTTCGGAAATACTGCAGTGTGCAGCTGGTTCCACAAAGTGGTGGTGCGCAGTAAAAACTGTCTTTAGAAACGTTCAGTTCTGGAACGACGGACGTCGAGGTGATACAGATGGTTTTTTGTATTCTGCCTTGACCTCCGATAATGAAACTCAACTACAGGTATTAGTCCGAACTCTGAACACCCTCTATAGTAAATTCGGGAGAAGATATTTTTTTATAGAACGGGGCAAACGTGCAGGAGGCTCACCTGATGTTAAGTGATACCGCCGCCCATGGACACTCTTAATGACAGAGGGCTCGCGAGTGCGTTGCCGGCGTTTTAAGATTTGGTACGCTCTTTTCTTAAAGGACCCTAAGCAAGGGCGGATCCAGCTTTGGTGACAGGAGGGGGTCACATAGTCGTGGTCAAGTCAAGAACTTATAATTTAATTTTGATAACAATAGATAGAAGTAAAAAGTAGATATTTTATTAATATACGTAAGTATTGCACTTAAAAATATTTATTCTTTATTGTACACTTGAAAAACTTAACACATAATATTATGTACATACAGGTTGGTCCAACTAGTGACGTCAATAATTTTTTTTAGATTCCTAACACCTAGGGGCATACGAAAATACCCCATGTATGTTCCGCGATTTTTTGTAGTTTTCGAGTTATATTGTTTTTTGAATGTTTTCTGCCAGCGAGGTTTCAAAAATTCCTATCTTTTTTTGTTGTAGGTATTTTGCAGTTTTTTTTTCTGTGAAATGATTGTCTTAAATGTTGTTTAAATAAAAAAATATATCAGCTTCCTAAAATTAGTCAAAGCTACTCAAAAAAGGTTTTAAAGTTAGAAGTTTAGTTTTTAGCTGGATTTGTCCAAACATTCAACTTCAATTTAAAAATACAAAAAGAAGTTTCCATAGCTTCTGGCTAAATTTAGAAACTCCGCAGGATTCTAAGCTACCAAAATCATAGAAACTAGGTATTTATGTATGGTACGACAAGGGATTCCATCAAACAAAATAGAAACAGACAAAATACATATATGTATTTTAATAACTAAATCAATTTTTCTTTAACGTGTTTTCCCGAAACGCGTTATTACGTCATTTACGTTACGTTTTCATGAACGTGGAGAAGTGCCAGTCCGGTTAGGCGATCTTCAACCATTGAAGATCTTAGCGACGATTTAATTCTGCGCAACGTAGAGAAAGACCTTTCTGCTGTCGCTTCGCTGACAGGGTAGTGTATCCAATTTTCATATATTAGGATACATATTGATGTTACAATTTAAAATAAGACTATGTTATGATATGTTGAAGTTTAGTCGTTCCGATTCCGATTGAGGTAAGGTCTAGCTAGACGTTTCATAGAATGAATTTTCCGCGCGCAAGTGTGGCGCGGAAAATTCAAATTTTCGATGCGTTCATTCCCAAACGTTTGCCATCATACAAAGTTATTATATTAAATTAATTAAATATTGAAGGTATGTAGTTACATATAATCTGTATGGTGACAAATTTATATATAAAATCATTATGTTCAATTAGTGGTCCACCTAAGTCCTGCTCAGGGGGGGGTCATGACCCCCATGACCCCCCCCCTGGATCCGCCGTTGACCCTAAGTCGAATTGGTTCGTAAAAACTTAAGTGGGCAGCTGGTTCCAAAAAGTGGCGGTGCGTGGCAAAAAGTGATGATAATGCAGGGAGACCCCACATCTCTTCGCAACGACAACACCGCACTTCCTTGACGATTCGAATCGCTTTTCGTTAAATACGAAGCTATTTAATAACTGACCGGGTAGTCCATTTCTTAGCCGTGATAGTTAATATATTGAACGTGTGATCGGTAATACACTTTTATGTGTCATCTCAAAAAATATGGTATTTCAATTCTGCAACACCCCTTAAGATTCACCTCAATCACATTATCTTTCAGACACAGAGCTTTTAGCCCGCCAATCGCAAAATACACTAAAAATGATTTCAATAATACCCTATTGAATTTATTGTATTTCGTTTCTAAATGAAAAGGTCAAGTGATTTCGTACGTACGTGTCACCGTTGTAAATGGGAGAAAATTGCTGAATATCTGAGTTCCATGTGATCCTCGTTAAATGAAAACGCAATGAATTTTCATGTGAATGAATTGTCATGAATTTTTTAATTACTTTAAATATCAAAGTCGTCGATTTAAAATGTGGCGCATTAACTTATTAAATTGTGTAAATGTTAAATTTTAATTTTTTAGACAATTTTTTCGTTTTTATTTTTGTATGATACAGCATACGAAAATACATACAACCTTTAATTTTTGTTAATTAAAATGTTATGACTTCTGAGGTTTATATAGACAAAAATTCACACAAAATGTTCCATGTTGGTATGTACTAAAAAGGTAAGTAAAATCACATTAAGGAGAAGAGAAGTTCGCGGGGGCAGCTAGTCTTATATATAAAATTCTCGTGTCACAATGTTAGTCTGCATACTCCTCTGAAACGGCTTGACCGATTCCTCTGAAATTTGGTAAGCATATTGGGTAGGTCTGAGAATCGGCTAACATCTATTTTTCACACCCCTAAATAATAAGGGTGGTCCACCCCTCAATTTTTTTTTTTAATTTTTAGATATTTTTTTCTGTTTTTAGTTTTTTATGATACAGCATTAAAAAATACATACAACCCCTAACTTTCACCCCTCTACGATCAACCCCTATTTTTATACATGATATACATGGCAAAACGACGTTTGCCCGGTCAGCTAGTAATTATATAAAAATATCTCTATCTTCGATGTACATTGTTGGCTGACTTCAAAAAAAAATTAAATAGGTACTCCGTCGTCTACGAAATAACATATTTGTGTCCTGATATGATTAATGCTCTTGTGGTTATTTACTTATTTTTTATTGAAATTTACCACATTATACATAATATCTACGGTATACGTAACAAGCTATCTTATTTAAAATATATGACGATTTGGGTAAACATAATTGTTACTAAAAATAAAATACTAGTAATTTTGTCTCAGCAGCAAAACAGTGAATTAGGTATGAGATAGGCACTTAACAATGCTTTCTTTAAAATTGATCAGTCCACTACCGAATATATCCAGCTCTGGATGAGTACTGTTTAATCCGTTAAAATCGCGAAGAATTCGAATGAGAGGTTTTTTTTTTTAAACACAATTCACACCAATTGACCTAGTCCCATGCTAAGCTGGTGAAGCTTGTGTTATGGGTACTAGGCAACGGATATACATACATATTATTGATAGATAGACATATAAATACATATTTAAACACCCAAGACCTAAGCACAACACCAAATGCTCATCACATCGATCTTAGTCTCAGCCGGGGATCGGACCCGGGACCCATAGATTCACAGTCAGGAGACCAGTGATTCCCAAAGTGGTCTATATCGACCCCTAGGGGTCTCCGTCAGCGAAAAAAAATTTGGGGGTACATGAAATGAAAATGGGGGTCCAAGGTAGTGGATCTCAATACATACACTGATTGTACCGATTTACTTACATCATACTATCTTATAATATCAAAACATATTCATTATTTATAAAAGTACCTACATATCAGATAAAAAAAATTATTTTGAGTAGTTTTAATTTAAATTCAATTAATAAATGTATAGATTAACATGTGTTACTTTAAGTTTTTAACACTAAACTTCACTACAGTTAGAAATTTACAGGAAATCAATATCAGGTAAGAAGGGGGTCTACCCAACACGGAAAAACATGGCAAGGGGTTTACGACACAAAAAAGTTTGGGGAACTCTGCACTAGAGCTTTTATTGCATAATTTTATTTGCAAAAACATTTCACCAAATCTACACAACTCACATTAGTATTAAAGCCTAATTTTTCACCTAAAGCTTGTTCTTGTCGTAGAAAATGTTATCTATCGAGTCGTGAGCAAATAGCACTAACGAGAGAAGCCAACGAACCGTTACTTGACGAGCATAACAATATAATGATCCATTCTTGATATTTGTCAGCAATTATTAGCAAGATTCTAAAGAGAAATTATTAACGAATATTGGAATCTCCTTTGTATGTTTAATTTGCTATAAATTAACAACGTTAGTATTATGATTTAGTATTATATTTTTAAATCTAAAATAATGATTAGGGCTATAAGTAATTTCAGTTTATACAGATTTCATGAAGTTTTCGTATCTAATTAATACATTTTATGACAGCTCGACAATTATACATATTTCGGTTAAATTTTTATTTTACATTTTTGTATAATATGGGCAAACGGGCAAGACGCTCACCTGATGTTAAGTAATACGTCCATGGACATTTACACAGACAGAAGACTCAGAAGTGTGATGCCAACCTTATTCGAGCTTTTACGCTCTTTTCTTAAATGATCCTAAGGCGTATTGGTTCGAAAATATACTATGATACTTGTACGGTTTAAACCTACTTACCTATATTTATTACGTAATACGTAAACATAAATTATATATGACGGAGAAAATAGTGGTGAGGAAGGAGGACCGATAGTTGTCAAAACAACAAACGATAACCTAAACAATGTCTCGAAAGCAGCACCTGAATTTAAACAAAAACAGGACCTGCCGATAAATTCTTGAAGATAATGACGTCAGTATGCTGACGTCATAGATTGGTTTGTTGGCATCAGCCATATAATTTCGACATTAGAATCTACTTTTTTAAGACTTCTGCTTGGTTCGACCGTTCAATCGAACCGGGGGCCGCGCCAACCAGTTCCTGTATTTATAGCAACCAGAAATTGTAATAAACAAGATTAGTTATATTTCGTGTACTCGTTCCACGACAGAACCCGTATCGACCATAGATTTAAAAGGCAGTCATAGGAACGAGTGTCAAAGATTACTTTAATATTTATTGTCATTGAGTTAATATTTTATTATGACTATGGAGTCATTATTATTCTCGACCATTGAAAAGTCGTTAATTTATAGATCTAGTAACATATTAATACAGACTATCAAAAATCTGTTAACCTTTAGATTGATTAATATTGGCAAATGAAATAAACCATAATGTAATGGGTTTTAACTAATTTGACTTTGATGTTATTAAATTTTAATGAAAATGGCAGCTGCTACCAGCGCCATATCTGCGACATATATAACAAAAAATAAGTATACTATATATTTAGCCAAAGATGGAATACATAATATATACAAAAGGGTTCAGATATTTACAAAAGGAAATAATCAATAAATACATTAATACCCAAATTGCCCGTGTTGTGATGGTGTGAAAGTGACTGTACGATGTATGCAGTATATACCCGCATCAATCTGTATTTTTCAAATATCTTCTTGTAACTCCACCGTTGTATATCATAAATTCTCAAGAGATAAAGCCTCAGTTAACAAAAGAATAAAATAGAAACGTGAGGTGTGATCTTCGGGGAGTATATTCAAGTTAATGCGCGCTGCAACGTGATTGCTACGCTTCAGTAAAAACGCTAGTAAACCCCGTTAGTAGGGTTGCAAGGGTAATGTTCAAGCGATTTAATAGATTTATAAGTTCAAGGCTAGCAACATTTTGTGTATCAGGATTCCGAAACATCAAAACAAAAAAAATATCATACAACAGTCTCGTGCGCAGCATACTAAAATACGGTACAGTTGTATGAAGGCCGCATTATGCAATGCATATGGGACTCAAGCATTTATGAAAAATATTAATAGGGCATGTATTTCTCTAATGGCATCTCGAGAAAAGAGTTGCCAACATAAGAAACCACGCTAGCGCACTTTAAAATGTTGTCATTGGAGAATCGTATAAAAATAATTGATATATCGTTTGCGTTTAAGTTATTTATGAATCAGGCTGATTGATTGATTGCCTCGCTTAGCTAAATTTAAAATTTGTGTACCCTCTAGACACCCCAGGCATCCCATTTGTCCCGCCTTTCAGAAGAACGCGTTTTGGCCAGATATCACCATATTCAGTTTGAGCATTCTGAAAAACTAGCTGGTGGATATCCTTAGTTGCTCCCCTCAGTTTTAAATTTTTTTAATTATCTTTTAGTATTAATAATTTATGAATCGATGTATTTTTTTTTCTCTACGTAAAATGTTTGCATATAAGTGCTTGTCACAAATCTTGTATTTTGTTTTTTTTATGTACTAATATTTCAGTGTGCCGAGCGTTAGCAAGCTTTTGTAAATAAAATAAAAAAATTAACCCCGTAAACATTAAATTTTTAACGATTTAGTATGATGACAAAAACACTGATCATCTCATAGCTGGCGCAGGTATGTTCAGCCAATTGTTCAGACCAATTGAACTCTAGAAATCATAATGTCGATTTAAATACTAAGTCTCCGCATAATCCACGTAAATATCACCATACCATGTATACCATGTATCTACATAATAATATAGTTATCTGCTGCATTGCTTTCTTTAACACCATGTGCCTATTTTATTTTAACATTGTAGTTTTTTTTGTTCTAAGTCATGGTCGGCACATATAATTATCAAATCATACAAAATATTTTAAAACTATTTTAAAAGAGTTTGAAGTTTCTTGTCCATTCATCTCCATATGAAACTACCTTTTAGAAGGGGAAACTAGCTTTTAATAGGCCTAATTTAAATAAATGATTTGACTTTATTTTTTCCAAATTTGTAACAGCGCTACGAATATCGAAACTATCTTAGTTTGTCGTCATATTTTGTACTTCATTAAAATACTTCCAATACTAGCAATTCTTAAGATTGACTCTTAATACATACAAGTCAAATATAACGTATATTTGACTTGTTGCTGGGAAAATAATATTTATTTTAATATTCGTTTTAATCGCTTATATCTTGGCCCATCTGTTGTTCGGTGGTAGTACAAAACGACCCAGCCTTCGATAACTCTATAAAAAGCTTTATGTACGAGTGCTATAAATTGAAGGTATTTTTTACAGTTCCATTTTACGTCTTTTTTTAATTCGTATTTGAAAAGGGAATGTTGAGATCTATTTTTAAAAATATGAAATAAAATTTTAGATTTTAGAAGTAGCTAGTAGTAGATAATTGATTTGGGTAGAAAGGACAGTACTGCTACTACGTTCTAAAGGGAGGATAATTTACCAGTTTAGCCATTGACTGTTTTGAAGGCTCAGGCAGGCTCAGGTCACATACAGTAGGAAATTAATAAGGCACATACAGATCTTCCCCAGTGGTCATATACTCGGAAACACCCAAATCATTGAATCGTAAGAGCCCTATACAATGCACTTGCATTGACAAACTTGTTCAAAAGAAATAAGAGTCAATATCATGTGTACACAATCGAAAACAATTTATTAATTTGGGAGTTTTGTACATTTTTATTACACGTATTGGTTCTGGGTAATTATTTCTCCAATCAGACAAGAATATTTTGCGTGAAGATTTGGCTGGTTAAGCCACCCTAACTCCTTCTACAACCTCAGAACCTTCTGGGCTTCTTAAAGAGAAGCTCAGCTCTGCAAGGGTTTTCACCATTCCCCTGCATTCCAGTGACTTTGAAACCCGTTTCTTCTGCTATCAGGCATCCCCTTCGTAGTGGACTATATCATTTGTTGTAACATTTCCGAAATTGTATTTTCGATGTCCAGCTTAAATTTACACCGCCTTTCCTGTTATTAATGAATTAGGGGAGCCCAATTCGGGTTTCGAACTCAACAAAAAAGTTTAATTATTATTCACGTTAATTGAATAATGAAGGTTTTGGAATGTTTAAAAAGTTAACCCGAGCTTTTTATGAAAAGCTTACTGAATTGTTTCAGAAACTCGAAAGTCACTATTGTACTAAGGATAAAAGATTTATTTTGTAGGGGAATAAAAACATTGGTTTTTGCGGGGGTTACATTTACATAAAATTTCTTAAAAATAAACCGAGTATTGAGTACTCCGATGTAAAACAAAAGACCCCAGACGGAACATCACTCTTCGCTTCGCATCTTCGTTCGCTTGTGATTGGTCCAATGTAAAGGCATTACGTAGTATGAGAGAGTGCGTTGCCGGCCTTTTAAGAATTGGTACGCTCTTTTCTTGAGTTAAATCGAATTGGTTCGGAAATACTTCAGTGGGCAGCTGGTTCCACAAAGTGGTGGTGCGCGGCAAAAACTGCCTTGATAAACGCTCAGTTGTGGAACGGAGGACGTCGATAGGTTCATGTATAGAAGAAGATGGTGATATTAATTTATCCCTAATGGGAAAGGCAAACGACGATAGAAGATTTGATTTGTCACAAACATACAGAAATAAAGTCTCCCCTTGATAAAGTTGGTGAAGATAAATGTTACTTTGCCATTATATAAATAAATTACCCGATCAAACATTCTTAAAAAGCGTATTTCTTTAAGAAATATACCTAACAGATCACGAAAAATGGAACGGAATTTTGTAAATGAAAAATCTGACCCTTGTAGAACATGGCACGTCATAATGTATCGTAATAAATTTTCGCCGAATCACAAGGCGAGGTCAATTGGGCATTTTATCTCAGCGAAAATGGTCTGTAATGGCGGCCTTTGAGATCTTCTATGGGAATCATTTATAGTTTAGTTAATAACGCTTAATAATTTCTATATAAAAACGTCTTTTTGTTATTATAAAAGAAATACGAGGTTTTTCACAGAAACTACATTTGCAAAGACCGAACTATGTAATCCGATCTTTTTAGTCGGAATAGTTGACATTTGTTGTTATATAAGTAATTAATTCTTATTCGTACTGAGAAGGAAAGCATTTTTTTTATATAGAACAGGCAGCAAACGGGCTCGCGAGTGCGTTGCCGGCCTTTTAAGAATTGGAAAAAGAATTCTTTTTAGAATCAAAATCGTGCGTATGTATTTTTTTTTAAATATTCGCAAACGGGAAAACTAACTTAATGTTAAGTGATGTCCGAGGCCTATCGACACTTACACTACCAGACGGCTCGCAAGTGCGCTGCCGGCTTTTTAAGAATTTATTAATATACTGATATAGAGTACTGGGACGGTCCCGGTGGACAGTTTGACATACTGTCTATCATGCAGACGTTTATATTTGTTTCATTTCAAACAATTTCTTTATCTACATCACTTACAGGTACGTTGCAAGTGACATAAAATATGTATTCAATTTCCAACAATACGCTAGAACACCTGTTGCGCCAATATCTCATTTCTTTAAATGACAGGGATATTATGATTTTCCAATAGAGTGCCCGTGGTATGGCTAAGATGGATCGCTTCACGTTTTCTTATTAATAGAACCCTATCAATATAAAAGTATTGGACATTTAAAAATACCTAATATTTTCTGTTTATAAATTTTTATACAATTTATCAGTCAGTGACGTCAAAATTCCTGAAGGGTGATTTCTAAGTAAAAAGTTAAATTTTCCATTATCGCCAAATTTTAAGCTTTATTAGCTTTCACGGAAATCGTGAAATTACGCTGTTAACAGTAAATAAAGTTATTTTAAAGCTAAATTGTTTTAGCCCATAACCCATATTCTATATTAAAAATGAATTGAGGGTTGTTTTTTTCGCTAAAACTCGATAGTAGTTTTTGTATGTAGGCAAATGTGCAGAAGAATGATCTGAAATCCGTCGAAATCCGCCGCCCATGGACTCTAAGATTGCCAGTTGCCGAGCTTTTAAGAATTGGTACGCTCGGTTCGTGAAGGACCCTAAGTCGAATTGGTTCGGAAATACTTCAGTGGGCAGCTTGTTCCAAATAGTGGTGGACCGATTTGGCACATTATCATCTTGAAATATTTTTGAAAGTTCAACGGTTAGAAACATAAATAATAGAATAAAATCAAAAAACGTCAATGAAATTTTCCATTAAAAACTGGTACTAGCTTGGAAATATTCTTTTTAGAAATAAAATATGGTCACTTGGATGTCATATATTTAAAAATGCATGTGAACTTAGTATTTAAAAGCTGTAGTATGATGACCGATCTCTTTGGTCGTTTAAAAAAAAATAAGTTTTGACACAAATATATTTAATACGAAGTTTACCAGGTGTAGTTTTAACAGAAAGCTTATATCTGATCAAATTAATTCACTTTAATTATTTTAGAATTTAAATACAACACTTGTACTAATTTGTTCCCGTCCATTTATTTTTATTGGCAATTTAACACTCGCATGGCGTTCACTGTGTTGACGTACGCTCGCACACAAAAAGCAATTTTAATCAAGAATATGGAACGTCGGCGTCAAGCCATTGTCATCAAGCTAAGTACAATTAATTAGAAAATCGTTTTCGCTCACACGTTATTATAGCTAATTGTTGATAGGAATCATCGTTACAATAATGTAATGGCGTGTTTCTCACTTATGTTTCTCGTACTAAAATAACACAGTGTTTATGATTTCCAGTTGCAACTACCATTTGACGACCAACGTACTGATATTACAAAATAAAAATTAAATGTTCACAATTGTAGTTGTTATTAGAATTAGTAAATAGTGCTTCATTATTTGAAGCCAATTCAAACTCCTGTTGAATTCCGGATACATCCGGCCTTTACAGCTCAGCTCGGGCTGTGTTGGCGAGTGTAGCTCGGCTGGAATGGGCGTTTCCTCCCATGACTAGCGCAAGGGGTTCTGCGAGACTCTGACATTGGCTTGGGCAGTTGCGGGGTGGTCAATCGCCTGGATCGGCAGGATAGAAGCTAACTGGTGTGAGCGAAGTACCAAGTAAATATCCACACCTTCCCTTGTGAAGGCGGTATTTACCCTAATCTTATTTTGACTAGTATGTACATATATATATAGGTATAACAAAGTGGCAAGATTTATTGGGTTTATCAAAACAAATATGGCAAACTTTGTATCAAAGGCTTAGCTATCCAAAATCTCGAAAAAGAACTAGAAAGCTTTGCACTTTGTTTAAAAATATGAATCAATCAGATATAAAACATATATATCTGTCTCTTTCATGTTCAACTGGCCGTGTTTAGAATGCTCTTTCATTATAATTCAGTCAATAAAAATTAAATCAAAAACACCTTTCTACGTGATTACCCTGTCGCGCCTTTCGTGTTCGATGTCCAGTGATAAGAAGGGGAGTGTTTGTTATTACAGTGTTAATACGTATCTGCGCGATTGTACACGTCAACTGAGGCTTTTGAAGACTTCAAAGTTTTTGTTTATAGGTTTTTACATCATGCTCATATGTATTATTTAGAAATATGTAAGTGCTAAATCTTCTAATATATAAAATCCTCGTGTCACAGTTTTCGTTGCCATACTCCACCGAAACGGCTTGACCGATTTTGATGAAATTTTGTGTGCATATTCAGTAAGTCTGAGAATCGGACAACATCTATTTGTCATCCCCCTAAATTGTAAGGGTAGTCCACCCCTAAATTTTTTATTATTATTTTTAGACAAAACTTTTTGATTTTATTTTTAAATGATACAACATGCCAAAATACGTACAACCCCTAATTTTCATCCCTCTACGATCTATTTTTTATTATAAATAAAATACATGGCAAAACGACGTTTGCCCGGTCAGCTAGTTATTTATAAAAATGCCTATATTCGAGTACTTCAATAAATATTATATTAAGTGCATATGTATATATATTATTGTATTTAAACACACGACCACGGAGTCAACTTCAATATCTTCGCTACTATTTTCCAATCATTCCTTGTTACTTACAACTAACTACTAACTTTTTACAGGATTTCATATCGCATTAAAATGAAAAATTGAAATGATTTTTGATTTTGCTAATAGAATCCCAGATAATGAGAGCAGTGTTGGACTAGTTGCTCCAGGGTGCGACTCTCATCCCTGAGGTCGTAGGTTCGATACCCGGCGATGCACCAATGGACTCTTTGTTGACATATAACATTCGCTCGATCAGTAAAGGAAAACATCGTGAAAAAACCGGATTACCTAGGCCAGGAGGCTGATCCTCTATTTGCCTATTATTATTATTACGACATTATGATAATTAATTTGACATTTGCATGTGTATTTATACTGATTGTGCGGATTTTTATAATTAATAAATCTGAATGTACCGCTTTAATTGCAAATAAACGATTTATTATTTTTATTATTAGACTGACAAATGGTCACGAAACAGATACAGAAATCTGAGGCCTAGACCTAAACAGGTCAGCGCCATTAGTTATTAATAGAATCTGAGACCTCGTGATCTGCAGTCAAACATGGTAGCTCCTAGATAAGTTCGTCCTATATTGGCAGGAAAGGTTAAAAATACAAAACTTGCTCTAAATCCTTCAAAGTTTTATCAAACAATATTACATTGTATGCATGACTGAAATAAATAAATAAATTGCGAACACTCAGTGATGTGGAACGAATGGGAGATCGTCCAACAGTCGGATAGAAGGTATAATGCTTATATACCCCATATAAAACCTGCTACATGCCCCCGTTGCACATATAACCATTTATTAGGCTTATCTGTGACTAGTATTTGAACCTAGGCACTGTTGGCAGTGGTAAGTGAAATTATAGAACAAAAACTAAGTGTCTTCCCCTTAATAAAGAGTTTAAGTAGTGTTATTGGACACTTTCTTATGTTAAATATTCTTAATAGTAAATTACTTGCCTATTAAAAAATCAAATAATCACGAACACAAGTCAAGTCGCACACAAGTAACTATACGAGTATACTAAAACCTTCCTGCAATTGAATGACTGAACAACTTAGTAAATATTTATTGAGAAAGTATATTTGTAAATAGAAAATACGTTTAATATCGTTAAAAACACAAATTATGTTCTACGAACTAATAAATTTCAACTTGTATAACCATGTTAAAACTAAACGTAATCAAAGTGATTTCGCAGAGATTGAATGTGTTAACCCATTTATGGCCTAATTGCTTCGTTTTGAACTTGTTAACGATGTCATTTCAAGTCTATATAATAACTCTACGGTAAATGAAATAAATTTTGTTGCCGCTTTCGTTATCGAGAAATTCTATCAGCAATATAAAGCTACATTATCAGGGAGAAATATATAAGGTACTTTTAGGTGGAGCATCAATGTTGCAAAAAAACGGGTAAACATATAGTTTGTTTAAATTATCGATATATTTTAATTTATTTTGCAAATACAGGGGTCTAGACTCAGAATATGATTTTGTCCCATTCGATGTCGAGATCCTTGGTCCGTGGGGTCCTAGCGCTTTAATGCTTTTTAAAGAAATATCAAAAAGCTTAGTCGACATCACAGGAGACCGAAGATCTGGCAGCTACCTTGGACAAAGAATTAGTCTAGCTATTCAAATGTGGAACGCTGCCAGTATCTTCGGAACCTTGCCTAAAGGGACTCCTTTTAATAATATATTTTAGTTTTTATATGTTAAGGTTAGTTATTTATTTCAGAAATCCTTCTTGACCTGATGTAAAGTGATACCAAAGGACACTCTCCATGCCAGACGGATCGCGAGTGCGTTACCAGCTGATTGCCGTTCCGATTCTTGTAATTGACTTGTAATTGTTATTCAGACTTATTTGTAAAAAAAAAATGAACGGTATTTCTTTCAATTTTCATATAAAATTAACAACCAAAGGTAATACGTATATAGTTCTTTCGTGAGTTTTCGCTTAAAAATTGGACAGATTGGTGTTACTATATTTTCAACTGTAATCAAAGAATTACTTGCGTATATACTATATTACTTATATTGATTATCGTAGTTTTGTGACGTAAAATATATAGATGACTTTATACCCAAGAAAACAAATTTCTAGTGAGCAATAAAAATAATGTTTCCTCATTTACAGGATATTGTGTGTAAGGAGACAACACTTTGGTTTCCGGTCACGTAGCGTTCCTGTGGGCAGACGTGACTATCTAAGACATTTGCTTTAGCAAACTAAAACAATGTTCTTGAACGTTTTATCTATTAAAACTTTAAACAGAAGAGAAGAGGGGGGGGGGGAATGAGGGGCTATACTTTTAGTAGACAATGATAAGTCAAATACTAAATCATATTGGCTATGTTCACATGTAACGCGCGTTGCGAGAGTACTCGTCAGTCTAGTTCGGTAGAACGTAGAAAATGGACGTTGAAGAGGCTATTATTTTGTGGTTATATTATAAAGAAAAATATAGAAAAAGAAAACGTACACATTGGGTTCCTCCAACTTTGAAAAAAAATACAAATAATATTATATTTTTTATACAAATTTGCTATATTCCAACTTGCTGACCTTTTTTCTACTTCATCGATTAGTAAGTCGATGTCAATACCTTCAATTTCACTCATTTTAAATGCGAGAACAAAATATAATTACGAAAATTAACAAAATTACATGCGATCGCGATGAAAGTGCTCGCTCAACTGAACAGCATACGGACATTACATTAATATCAAAGCGCGCGTCAACGCGCGATCACCTGCGTCTAGAGACTTTTTCTCTGAGCGCCGCGTTGACGCGCGTTAACGCGCGCTCATGTGAACAGTTGTATGAAAATACGACAATGTCTAGTCGCACGATTTGAAAACGCGCGTCAAGTTTTTGCCATCTGAATATAAGTCTTTACTTGGTTAAGTATTTCTTACGTTAAATATATTTTTTGATAAATAAGGTTAGTTTTAAACTACTTATTAGTCATAAGAAAGGCTAGGTCGTAATGTTAAGTGATTTCTTGGTGCAGAGACAATTTACAACACAAAAAAAATCGGTAAAGTTACCGAGCAGTGTTAGTCTAGTGGCTTCAGCGTGCGACTCTCATCCCTAAGGTCGTAGGTTCCATCCCCAGCTGGTTGCGCACCAATGGACTTTCTATGCGCATTTATCATTCGCACATTGCGAGGCCTTAGACCCAAAAAGTCAACGACGTGTGTCAGTCACACGAGGATCACCTAATTGCCTATTAGATAGACAAATCAGAAATCTGAGGACTGGACCTAAAAAGGTTGTAGATTACTGATTTTTTTATTTTTTATTTTAAAGTCGAAATTAAAGGGAAAATCTTACAATAAGATTGAAGAAGAGAAGAAGAAAACTAAAACAATTAATATGGAAGAATAAGTTTAGTAACCACGATTCTATATGATAGATACCTACAAATTTCCGACAGCAATAATAAAAAATACCGACGCATACAAAAACATATTTATTATTCCCGACACGCGTTCGCTTTGCAAAAAGTTGTAAGCGGATTTAGAAGCATTAGCAGTCTACTTGAAAAATATGAACGCGTTGTCTGAATTTTGAACACGATTTATTTCAGTGTGTTTATGAAACTTTCAATATGTAAATAAAAATGAATATGTGGAATGAATTCGAGTATTTATTTGTTTCTCTGAGGAAGGTTTTTAAGGAGATAATTTTTTTTTAAAATGCATGGGAAAACCTAAAAACTAGATTTCTTTTGGTTTACTTACTAATTTTAGAATAAAAACTATTAATCGCCTAAGTTTCCGAATAAAGATTTTAATCCATCAAATTACAAATAAACACACCGAGCCATATACTTTAAGAAACATACAACTCATGAAACATTAATCAGTCTGATTGGACAATTTAATTAAAATACTCTGTCTCTTTTATCACAGCGTAAACACAATTTAACAGAAAGAGACGAAAGTACTTAGTTAAAATTATTAAATTGCATTGATTTAGTGATTAGGATATGCAAGTCTAACATAAACCTTATAATTCTTGCATGTAAGCAGTTTCAGACATAATTTCAATGACGCAATAAAATCAAATATTGTCGTGAGAAAATGAGTTATCGGCGAGATAAATGCTTCTTCTTTAGTGCCTCTCCATTAGAGGTTGGCTGGCAGTCTGTGCCAGATGCAGCAAATCTTCCGCAGTCTCAATACCCATCAAGCCCCTAACGTTACGAAGCCATAATTTTTTTATAACACGTGACCAAGGTACGCAATTTGTCGGTGTTGTATTTCGATAAATTACTAGTGTATAAATCCGAACGCCTTTACAAAAAATATAGCAATGTTTGCATCTAATATGTAATTTTTGAAGTTATACTTCTTTAGGCGCGTTATGAAAAATTGATGAGAGTTTAGAGAAATTTTACGATGTGCGCGCACCGTGACACAAAATTAACAGAATAAAGTTGCCCACGAAAGATGCTACGGCATTGGACATAATTTAAAAACAACATTCGAATAATAATAGAATTTAATATGTTACACTTAATGTAAGAGAATAATAATAAATATTTATTTATCGAATTTTTCATATGTGAACTGAACTTTATTAACTATAATGACTCCTTTTCCAGTCTTTGATTATTTAACTGTAATTAATTATTTGCATGCAATCTAAAACTATTTTTAATAATGCCAAAGAAGTATAACTTCTTACGCGCGTACATAAGTACACGCACCCTTTTTTTAATTGAATTACACTATATGCATATTTATTTACACATCGTTGTAGGAATACAAAAACACAGTACAATTAAAATAAATAAAATGGAGGGCAACTAGCGGCCATTTCAGCGATCTCTTCCAGGCAACAACTGTGAGAAAAAAAATAGATAAGGAAGCAAGAAGTCCAAACTACATAAGACATACATTTACTTAGACATCTAATTGAACAAAGCAATTAAAACACTTAAACAGTATACGGTTATAACTAACTGAATTATTTTGTCGAACAAGGTCGAAGTTATCCGAACTTCAGTATTGTAACCCCACCGCTTCATCATCGCTCTTTGATGTTTTCTGAGCCAGCTGAGGACAGCAAAATTTTAGTGTACTTTTAATTATGTTTGTTCATTAATAATTAATATTTCACCTGACATAGATACTATATTATGTATAAAGAATGTTAGGGTTTAATTACACTGTACGGTAATTTAATACAAAACGTGTTTATGCATAATGTAGCTTAACCTTTGATTTATTACCGTAAGGTTTTAGTTTTTTATTCTAACCCAATGGTATAATGAAAAAAAATAAAAAGCCTTTTATTTCTTACAGCTGATAAAACAGGAAGGTAGATTAGATTAAGTTGGTTTACTTACATACAATAATTAGTTTTGTTAGTAATTAAGTTTGGGTCCTAAATTTCCTTGTGTTGATTTTTTTTTTACTTACTTTTAAACTATTATTCTTCATTCTGTAAGAACACTTCTGCAGATGAAGGCCTCCTCCGAAGATAGCCAGTCCTCTCCAGATTGGGCTACTTTAATCTAGTTGGGGGCAGCTGTTTTTTTTTGATATCCCACTAGCTACAGGTTTACCTCTCTTTCTTTTTCCCTGTGGATCCGCCCATGTGGTCACCGTTTTCGTCCATCTCTTGTCACGTAGACGCGCCACAAGTCCGGTCCACCTCCATTTAACCCATTAGTATAGAAAGTATTGATATATCAATCTTTAAACACAAGGTAAAAAGTTTCTGCAACTGTTTTGCTATAATTTATTGAAGTGAAACTTCTTTATTGGGGTTAGAAGAAAATTTAGTGTAACATTTTTTCGTTACGCGTCACATTTTTCCGTTACGCGCCATCTTTTGAAGTGAAACTACTTTATCGACGTATGGGAGAAATTTTGTAGCAGGTTACGCGCCATGTTGCTTTTTGAAGTCAAACTTCTTTATCTTTATCGGCGTTGGAAAAAAATTTACACACATTTGTCACATTTTTGGGTTACGCGCCATCTTTTTCTTGTCCTTACCACGGTTGATCCGAAGAGATTCGAAGCCATTAGTAACAAAAATATATAATAACGATCACAATGATAGTAATACTAATAATTCTATTACAATTAATGAAATTCTGTAATAATCTTAGTACTACATAGTAGTACAGTAATAAGTTAAAATGAAATAATTGTATTTGTATTCATGTCTATGATAATAAAAGCCTTTTGTTAAACTTTATCTAATATAACTTTATTTAACCAATTTCTGTAAAGTTGCATATAGTAGATCATTTTTCCAAAAATAAGGTCATAAAGAAGTTTCACTTCTTACGTGTGTACACCTAGTACACGCACACATTTTTTTTTATCTAACAGGCAAGTGATCAGCCTTCTGTTCCGGACACACCAATGGGGTCTGAGACATGGTTGTTTCCTTTAGTTTATTCCCCTACGAGTGTTAAATACGCACATAAACAAAAATGTCCGCGGCCGAACGAACCTTCGACTTCAAGAATGAAAGTTGCTTCTAGGCCAACACTTATTAAATCTGTCGTGTGATAAACAAACAAGATTAAACAAGCTTTTATATTGAAGAAAGGATATTGAAGAAATTTGTTTTTGGAATTTGTTTCCGGCTCTTGTGGGGAGGAAATCTTTTTATTTAATGTATTTCTTTAGCATATTATAACAGCGGGAAGAATTCGCTCTTACGTATTAAATTAAATTGCATGCCGAAGTACTGTACACAAGTAATTACAGTTATTTTTACTATAACATAAGCCAACCTGATTTCGATAAATAAATATATTATTATTCAGTCAGAAATAGTATAAATATACATATGTTTTCCATGTTGTGTTTCAGTTTATCCTACTTTGATTATACTCTACATTCTTGCGTGCAATACTGGAATGTGCGACTACAATCATGTTTGGTCGAGAATTATTGGAATTTCATACTATGAACATTTGAGCATTAATATTCATTGTAATATGCGTATTTAATTTTTATTAATTTAAGTAATAGTCATTTAATTATTTAAGCAGAAAATCATAGTCTAAATGGTTATTATTATGTCCAAAATATTATATTAGTAGGTTAGCAACTTTGGGTGCGCTGCCGAGAAACCCCGATCAGCCAGCAGATCAGAAATGAATAGACCATACACTCCGAAGGGATCCCAAGCATATTCCCAAGCAAACGGTTGATTGGAAGCGTGGCCGTCCCAGGCAAACCTGGTGTCGTACAGTTGCAGATGAGGCAAAGAGAGCCGGAAAAACTTGGAGCAAGGTGAAATAGGAGGCTTAACACATAACGCGATGGAGACTGTGTACGTTCTCTGCTCCATCGAATGTTTATAGAACATTCAGTCAAGTAAGTCAAGGTTAGCTTTAAGGTATTTAACTAACATTAATTATATATTATAACAAACAGTTAGACTGAAAATATAGGCAGAGATGGAATACATAATACATTTAACTACAAAAATTTAATCTTAAATTAAACATTAATAATAGATTAAGTTAAACACATCACCGCAACAAAACCATACACAGTTTCACCATGTAGGCACATGCAGTACATTGCAATGACCCATGTAAGGGCAATCCAGCGTTCCCGCTATTACAACCAGCAGCTATTATGCTTTCGCGCACGCTCTACCAGCGATACAGCGCGCTTGCTCGCATCGTGGCCTAACAGTCCACACCTGCACAACCAAACATTAGAGACAGACCGCAATAGCGAAGGAGCCCCATCAATATCCTGAACATTCTAAAATTTTTCCGTATAGCAAGACCACAGGCTACAGGCATAAAATTATGTGTAAAGAAATTGGCAATAATACTAGACGATTAATAAATAGTAATATATGTCACTATTAATTTATAAACGTACTATTAGCTAGAATTACTTAATTAAAGTTGTACGTTATAAGTCAGAAAGAAAAGAAATAGATAAACTTTACTATACACAATATCTAGGAAATTTAGGTAAAATTAAGAGCACTAGGCTTCTCTGTGTTGTGGGCAGCCAGTCTCTTCCTTTTGACATGTAAACTTTTTTTACTTTATGATTTCTACATAACAAATATGATTAATCTATTTTTGCACAATAGGAATACTTTCTGTATCAGCATAGGATAGGTTGACAATATTGTTTGAGATTTTTAGTAAATGTATGTAATGTGAGTTTTGAAATATTAGTGGTAATTTTGTTTTTAAGGAAGTGGTTAAAGATGAAAGGGCATCGGAAGGAGATAAATCGTTGGGCGAAGAAAGTACGTTTTTGGGTTGGTTATATGTAGATTTGCGTTGTGTTGCGTGGTGTTTTCGTTGTTTGTTTCCAAAAAAGTCTGCATATTGCTATTAAGAATAATGTATAATAAGTGTGTAGACAACACAGTTTTTAAATTAAGTAGCGAAAAGGTTTCCTTTAGGATATCTTAAGAATGGCTCGTTGGGTGCGCTCAATTTTCAGCATTGAAGAAAATGCCCCTTCATCCCATACCGATATGCAGTAAGATAAGAACGACTGGCATGATGCAGTATACACTATCTTGATTGTATGTGGATCAGAATGTTTTCTAAGGCATTTGAAAACATTCATAATTTTCCGAACTCGCAACCCAACAAAGCCTTGAATCAATTAATCTCAGGTATTTGGTTGTTTTTGTGGGTTCCAACTTCCAGGAAAGGACAGTTACAGTTGCTGTGATGGTTCAAACACAACACAAGTCACGTATTAAATATGTTTGTTTATAAGTTTCGGAGATTAGCTGTCAAAACTTTTGTATATGTATTTTGTTTCGACTTCCGGTAACACGATAAATCCTTGTATACATTAGTCACTGTCTATGAAACTGCTTTTTCATCGACGACAAAAACAACAACCATGGAGTACAGAAGAGTGGTTCAGTCTAATACCTGCAGCTGAGTTGTATTATCGGCAAGGCAGAATACAAAATACAATCCGTATAACCTCGACGTCCGTCGTTCCACAACTGACCGATTTTTGAGTGCAACCAGCTGCCTACTGAAGTATTTCCGAACCACCGAAAAGAACGTACCAATTCTTGAAAGACCGACAACGCACTTGCGAGCCTTCTGGCAATGTGAGTGCCCATGGTATCACTAAACATCAGATGAACGTCCTGCCCGTTTGCCTCCTATTACATAAAAAAAAACTGATAAAATAGCATTTGTATAATACAGACAATTTTACTTTGGCATACATTCATCTCTGCCTAAGCTCAATAGGGTCCGTCATTTGAGGCTACGAAGGAATAATATAGGCTTTACAAGACCGACCGGAACTTTCATTTCCTTTTTTGTATATGAACCATAACTCTACATTTCCATATGAAAAACCTTATGATATCATCATATATTTATTTCGTAATCCTACAGCAAACATAAATTTTATATAACGAAAAATATATCCAAATATGGAATACGTAATATATACAAAAAGGTTCAAACATTAGAAAGAAAAACGGCAGTTAATATTAAATTCATTTAACTAAGGAATATCTTATTAATTAATATCATCTTATATATAAAATTCTCGTGTCACAATGTTAGTCTGCATACTCCTCCGAAACGGCTCGACCGATTCCTCTGAAATTTGGTAAGCATATTGGGTAGGTCTGAGAATCGGCTAACATCTATTTTTCACACCCCTAAATAATAAGGGTGGTCCACCCCTCAATTTTTTTTTTTAATTTTTAGATATTTTTTTTTGTTTTTATTTTTTTATGATACAGCATTAAAAAATACATACAACCCCTAATTTTCACCCCTCTACGATCAACCCCTATTTTTTACTATAAATAATACATGGCAAAACGACCTTTGCCGGATCAGCTAGTAGTATATAAAAATTAAAAGATCTAAGGAAACGACTAAAGGACTGGCTTCTGAGCATACATTACGCAGTGTTAGAGATGCTTTTGAGACCTAGTTAGACACTTTTTTCATTCACTCACTGACCCACTCACTCACTCACACATTTGCACCCACACACTCACTCATACACTCAGGCGTGTTGATAACAGTTGAAAAGTAGATAAAATAAAATAAAAAATGTAACTAAATTATTTTTAAATATATTTTAAGGAAGTTATACTTAAGTTTTTTATGAAAGAGCTGGGAACCCTGACACAGGTATTTCTTACTTAAAATGGTTCCCAAATCTTACACGTTGTAATGCATATGTACTTTAAATGAATAAACAGATATTTTTATTTTAATAATATTGACTAGCGACTCTACCCCAAATTTCTCATTTTTTTAATAGGCAAGTAGGTAATCAAGTCTTTTTTAGGTTTGTGTTTGACGTTATTTATGAAAGGAAATGCAAAATCTATTCAAATGCACTGTGCATCAGGGTTGCGAGTTGCGAAAACCAACGCTAACGTTACTTTTAATAGAAATACCGACAATTTTATTTCATGTAAATATTAAGTGAAATCCACCTGAAGGTAGTTACTAGTTTTATGAACTTTTCAATGACGTTGTATAAGCTTTTTATTTTAATTGAAACAAAACTCCGAAAGCAATATAACTTTGAACTGGTAACCCTTTGGAAGTAATTGCAGCGTGAACTCACTTTTAATTAGCGTGACTTATTCAAAGAGTTCATAATGTTCCGGTTGTTCGCCGGTATTATTGTAAGTTTTATTGGAAATATTTGTTTAATATCGCCGTTCTTGCGGATATAATCCTAAGATTTGAAATCATTTCCCAGGAATATTTGTTTCCTATTGCTATAATTATGTAATATAATAATTAGACTTTTACATTTTTGTTTATATATATTACTGTTTATTTATTTTTTCTTTAGATTTTATAGTATTTTAATTAGGTATAGGTAGTTTTATATGTTATTTTGAGTTTTTGTTAATTATTTATGCACTTCTAGTACTTTACTAGTCTAGTAGAAGAAATCGCTTGTTAGCGATAAAGCCGCCCGTTGCCTATTAACTTATGTTACCTGCTTTTTTATATGTATGTTTTTGTATAAGCTAACGAAGTGTCAATAAATTAATAAATTAATAATTAATCCAGTTTTTTTCCAATGTTTACAATTGTTAACAATAAAATTGGTGATACATCCTTTTTAGGTCTGGACCTCTGATTATTTGTCAATCTATTAACAGGCAAGTAGGTGATCAGCCTGACACACGCGGTCGACTTTTTGGGTCTAAGGCAAGCCAGTTTCCTCACGATGGTTTCTTTTACTGTTCGAGCGAATGTTAAATGCGCACATAGAAAGAATCTTAAGAACAGCATAGCTCCCAGCATACCTTATTGTTAATTTACTTACTTACTATAAAAATGGTTTTAAGAGGATGATTTTTTTTAATTCTTTTAGATTGTTTTAATGCAATAGGTGATGTAAATACTTAAATTTATATATTATATTTGCAGATTTAGTGTACCTATATCAAATAAAAATATATAACACAACATAGAACTTAAAAACCTAAGAATAAAACAAAGGACAGTCTACAAAATATTTCTTACTTAAACAGATTAAGGAAGAAAAGTAACATCTTTTTAAATTCTCATCTTTCATATTCGTTTACTTTTCAGTTACTGTCGGCAGCACAAGCCTCAAGTTCATCAAGTTCGTCTTCAGAAACATTAGACGGTCGTATACCTTTTCATATATAATTAATTACAAAAAGTTTTAAAAGTTTCGTAATTAATAAATTTTAGAATAAGTTTAATTTAGCCTTGGACTTATTTTAATTTATTGTGTGTAAAATAAATAAATTTGTCGGAAATAAAATATATTTTGTTATTATTGGACACTTTAGGTACTACTTTAATAATGAGTTCCTACAATAATGCAATCTCAAAAATTTATATTATATAGTTCAAAAACTGTTGTAAACATTACGATGAATTTGATATGATATCAACATAACAATAAAAAATACACTATTAACAATTTTCTTAACCTAACATAGTAATAATAAAAAATATTTAAAATAAAATTAAAACAAATTTAAAAAGTTTGGTCTCCGTGGCAGTGTACCTTTACGAATAATGTAGCATTTTCTCTGTGTATTGCGAACGTTATTCGTTGAGCGAGGAAATCACCAGCTCTGGGGTCACCGCTACTGTCTACCAGGCGTCAACTAAAATTTCTAATAAGCGCCTGTGCCCTTGAACTTAATATGTTATATCAAGTGATATTTTATGTAATGTAAGAAAATAGTAGAAAATTGGGAAAGTGCTTTTTGCAAATCTTTGCAAAAATTTCACAATTATCAGTTTAGTATTAAATAAACATTTACATTTTTAGATTTAACTTCAATATTGGATAGACTTTCAAGTGCAGAATCAGAGTTAAGCGATGAAGAAAATAAAAGTCACGGTAAATAAAATCTAGTTCAATGCCTATCTGTACCACTGTAGAAGAATGGCCAAGCACATATGCCACAGCTAGTTATAATCACTTCTCTGACTAGATCCGACTTCGGGCCATCCGACGTAAATTCGTTAACAACACAATACATACTATTATATACCAGCTGCCCACTGAAGTATTTCCGAACCATTTCGACTTCAACAAAAGAGCGTACCAATTCTTACCAGGCCGACAACGCACTCGCGAGCCCTCTGGCATTGAGAGTGTCATGGGCGGTGGTATCACTTAATATCAGGTGAACCACCTGCCCGTTTGTCCCCTGTTCTATAATAATAAAAAAACATAAGCACTTTTAAATTTGTCGCAAAGTCGTTTATAATACTAACGCTTGCCTTCGCCAACATACTAATGTTCAATTATATTAGCCACTAATTTCACATTCTAATTAGGCATATATTTATTATTATAAGCGTACGATGTCGATCTGAACCACCGCCGCTATTCTCGAAATGAAACTCGTGGAGTTATAAATGTTATGTTTATTGGCCGAACGTTAGTGATGGTGATACAATTATAATACAGCGAAGTAAGCTTACGACTAACGTCCGTCCGGCACGGCTGCTTAAATCTATCTGCTCGTTATACAAATAATAGCTTAAAACTAAACCTAAAACTACCACGCTGGTCAAAGGGACCGACCGGCCCTTCCGCTACCTGCGTCCCGCCGACCGTTTCCCAGAAGAACATCTGGCTGGCAGCTTCGTTCGTCGGCTTTCTAAACTGTATTGTTCGTTGTCCGTAACAGTCTCCCCTCAGCGAAACCTTCCTATGACGTGAAGCTTTCCGTAGGTAGGACAACGAAAATTCCTCTGCTAATGCTTGCGCCGTTTTCCACGTTCTTTTGGTAACGTGTTTCAACGCAACTATCTCAATATAATGTACATCTCTAGTACTTAGGCACGTAAAAATCGCGCCCCATGGCTTTTTATTACGGCCTCCTTTTCTAAGCGTATGACACCCATCCAATAGAATGGGATTCCTTGTCACCTCTGTTATCTGTGTTTTTAACCGCCCACGTACACGCAGAAACCGATATTGATCAATAATCGGGTCGTATTTAGCCAAACGACTTGTTTTCTTAATTGGCTTCCCCTTCTTCAAGGTGTCGATTTCGTCTTGGAAGCTTTGATTCTGCGCCTCGCGTACCCATGCCTGTTCCGCATCTTTTAAATCGCTCACGCTTAATCGGCCACTGCAATCTTTAAGCTTACGTATAAATAGTTGTACGTAAGCGTTGGCTCTAACCCTGGTTGAAACCCAACGCCATTGCCTCGCGTCCGTCGTTCCGGTGATTTCAGTTAATCTATCTGCTACGAATGGTGGATGCCTCGCTTTGTCATTTCTGATCCACTGTAATACCGTCGTTGAATCCGTAAATAGCACGATCTTGTTTGGTTCAATTCTATGACCTTCTCTAAGGGCCACAGCTAATCTCGCTCCGATAAGGGCTGCCTGTAGTTCTAGCCGCGGTATACTCTGTGACTTAATAGGTGCCACCCGTGCTTTTGCTGTGATGAGTCTGACGTCAATTACATCGGTTCCAATTCGCCAATATGCCACGCTCGCATATGCTTGTTCAGATGCGTCACAGAATACCTGCAATTGTAGCTCAGCTCCCCTCGTGTAATTATACCATCTCGGTATTTTCAGTGTTTTTACATTTTCTAACTGACACAGCCATTGTTTAAACTCTGAAGCTTGGTCAGTAGGAATTTCTTCATCCCATCCTGTCTTCAATCTCCATAACTGTTGTAGAATTATTTTCGCCGTTACGGTATAATAACTTATTAACCCTAACGGATCAAAAACTGACATAACGGCTCCTAAAGCTTCTCTTTTAGTCGGCTGCCTAATTCCCTGCTTCACTTCTTGAGGAACTCTGTGGAGGCTTGTGTTAAAGGAAAGTACATCTTCTGCGGCCTCCCAAATTATTCCTAATGTCTTCTCGTAATGCAAGGGTGTGGTTCCCAACTCTTTGGGGCTTGTAGAGCGAAGCTCAAGAGGAGTAGCTTCCACTATCCTTTGTGAGTTTGAATTCCATCCAGCCAATGTAAACCCAGCATAGCTATGAACTTCAATCACTTCTTGCATTGTTTTTATGGCTTCGTCTTCGGTATCAAAGCTATCTACGTAGTCATCCATATAATGATTTTTTGTTATAGCATTATGAGCGTTCGGATGTGTAGTACGGTAGCACGAAGCGTTGTAATCCCTTACGCTGTGTGCTAGAAATGGCGAGCTCTTAGCGCCAAATATCAGTGAAGTCATAACGTATTCTTTTGGGGGCTTATCTCGATTTTCACCCCGCCACAGAAACTTTTGAGCAACTTGATCGTCTTCATTCACTTTAATCTGCAGGAACATTTCTCTAATGTCGGCTGTTGTCGCGTATTTTCTCTCGCGAAACATAAATAATATACCAGGCAATGATTGCAATAAGTCTGACCCATCTAGCAGCTCATCGTTCAAGCATACTTCATTTGATCTTGCCGCTGCATCAAATACTAGACGAACTTTACCCGGTTTATTAGGGTTGGTTACAGCAAAATGAGGTAAGTACCACTCTTTTGATGTCAATATTCTGGTTCTTTCAACAGGGTGGGCGTAATTCTTCTCCAACAGGTTATTTATTTGTTTTGTATATGACTGTTTAAACTCGTCCGACTGATCCATTTTCCGTTCAATGCTTTTAAGCCGCTTAAATGCCATATTATAGCTTTCTGGGAATTTCGTGTTATCAGTCTTCCACGGCAATCCCAGGTAGTAACGCCTTTCCCGTTTCTCTATTGTTGTATTGAACAATTGAACTGCACGTGCGTCGGCACTTGTTAACCTTTTTTTATTATTTATACCCAAGGCATCTATTGCAAAACCTTGTTTTAATATCGCCTCTAGACGCTCATCTATTGTTTCTTTGTAAACGTCGCTTTCTGCCGCCTTTTTTATGCAGTGCAAAACACGTTCGTTGTCTTCCATTAAACTTCGTATAGGTGCATGTAAAATCCAGCCTAATCGGGTTAAAGATGCAGCCGGTTCATTTTTCTTCCCACTGCATACTTTTCTGGAAACGATGAGATGCCAATTGCCAGCTCCAATTAACAATTGTGGTTTAGCTTCGCCAATCATTTGTTGGAGTGGTAACTTTACCAAATGTTTGTAGCGCAAATTATCCACGCTAATTCTTTGGCTACCAATATCGAAATCACGCATAGTTCGCGCTTTCAAAGTGTAATTAGCCCCTCCATCGTAGCGACTGACGTCAATTTTGACGTGTTGGCTCTCAAAATCTTTCGTTTGAGAACTAACTCCTTGAATTTTCAGCGGCTTCTTTGACCCGCTCACTCCTAATTCGAGGGCAAATTTTTCCTCGATGATTGTAATAGTCGACCCTTCGTCTAATAGGGCATGAGTTTTTACAACCTTTCCAAGTAAGACGGCTTGACATTCATCCTTTGCCGTCACAGAGGTCAACATAACAACTTCAGCCTCTAAGTTGGATGTAGATGGTTTCACCAACAATGGTTGTTGTTGTGGCTTGTGTACTACCCGATGCAATAACCTATGTTGCGCTTTTTCACACCCATCAATACCACATCGCTTTATTTCTTCCAGCGCTTTACCAATTATAAACCGCGGTTGCCCATAGCACTGATCTAGTGCGTTGATAATAAGCTCGGGATCGCAAGCTGTACTCAATAATAAGGCGACTGTTTCTTTAGCGGCTCCCGTCAGACATGTGCGTAATCTTGCCATGTTTTCCGCTTTACAGTATTTGTAGAGCTTCGTGGAGTCTTCATAAGCAACTTTAAAGTAATGCCAGTCGCAGACATTCCCGTTAAACTGCGGCAGATCTTGAGCATGTAGTACAGGGGGTCTGTTTGTAGCTATTTTTTCAAAGGCCGTTCCATCCATGAGATGTTTCATACCTCGATCGTAGGATCGCGTTCTCGGCACGGAGGCCTCTTCGATAGGTGATATGGGCCGTTCTATTTCCCAAGACACTTTCTGTATGAATGGCTTCACGCGTTCTGCGAGCACTGTGTCTTCTTCCCTATCACCCTGAGATAGATTATTCTCGCCGCCATGCTTTTTTAGCCGTTTATCTACCATAACAGTGGAATTGCTTCCTTTCCGCTGTTCTGGCAAGCATTTGACCATCTTCTTTTCACCGTCTGCTCTGGCTAAGTCAACGGCGATTCGCTTCTTTAACAATTTCATTTCAAGCTCCATCTCTTGTTCCATCTCTTGATATTTTAATTCGAACTTTTTTCTTAAATGTTCTTTTTCTAATGCGACCAAGCGTTTTTGGACTTCGTATTCAGCTTGCCTTACACGGGATGATTTCGACCTCATTGTATTTCTTGAGGTCTGTGATGCTGAACCCACAGGTAACAACTTTGAATCAACGGCTTCATTCTTCCGTATTGATTCAACTGACTCCCTGTCGTGTGTAATATCGGCTAGTCCACGTTCTAGGACTTTCGATGGCGATTCTAACGGCACGCGTTCTGTCCGTACATCTTCATCGATTTCATCTGCCCTCCTAGCTTGTCGGCTTCTTGTGTTCATTTTGAAGTCGATTGTATTCTTCGCTTCAATGAACTGGTGGATAATGCTTTCCATCGGCGACCCACAGCAGCAATACGTCGATGCGGCGAGTCACTTTGTACAGGCGATGAAGTCAACCCTCTGCACGTACTCCTGGGATCGCAGGTAGTACTGCCGATGAAAATCTTCCTGGGATCGCAGGTAAAATCTTCCTTCTTCTCGGCGTCGATGCGTAGAGTATTATTCTTCTGGTTATCCGGCTTCTCGAAGGACCAAACTATAAGCGTACGATGTCGATCTGAACCACCGCCGCTATTCTCGAAATGAAACTCGTGGAGTTATAAATGTTATGTTTATTGGCCGAACGTTAGTGATGGTGATACAATTATAATACAGCGAAGTAAGCTTACGACTAACGTCCGTCCGGCACGGCTGCTTAAATCTATCTGCTCGTTATACAAATAATAGCTTAAAACTAAACCTAAAACTACCACGCTGGTCAAAGGGACCGACCGGCCCTTCCGCTACCTGCGTCCCGCCGACCGTTTCCCAGAAGAACATCTGGCTGGCAGCTTCGTTCGTCGGCTTTCTAAACTGTATTGTTCGTTGTCCGTAACAATTATGTTTGAGCGTTTTGAAGTGAAACTTCTTTAGGCGAATGAGGGTACATTTTTTACGGCTGAAACGCAATAATAATAAAATTAGAGTCATGAAGATGTACAGCGTTTTAGTCGAAGAAAGGGGAAAAAGCGATTGAGACCGATTGAGAGAGAGTGAGAAAAGGCGAACGGAGCATGAACCAAATAAAGTTTTAGATTTGTATAAATATATAAAATTGTATATTATACATTAATTATTATGCTTTTCTGTTTCAGAAATGAAGTACTATTACAGTTGGTTATGTAAGTTATATTTTATGTAATACTAGCGGATCCGACAGACGTCCATCATTCTCGACTCCACACAGAAAAAATTTAATCACAATCTGTCCAGCCGTTTCGGAGTTTCATTATGAACACATGCACAGAAGTTCTATATATATAATATATCAGCTGTATATTTTTATGTATAGACAAATGACCTATATCGACTGCAGCGCCATCTGACGGGCTGATTTGCGAATGTAAACCATCCGAGGGGCCACCCAAATGCATACAAAAAATAATTTATATCGTTCCAGCCGTTTAAAAGAAGTTTAACATTTTATATACATATAAAGATATGCAGCCTGCAACGGTTTTGGGAAACTGGACATATATTTTAAAATAGATAAAGCTCCAAATCAGTAGTTTGTAAGTTTATTCGTTACAAATGTTTCTATTCATATCTTTAGTATAGATTAAATCATTAATTAAATCTCACTTGTTTTTTTTTTCAGTTAAAAAAGACAAGAAGCGTTTAGCTGACTTATTTCGTAAGTATATGGGTTATCTAATAATTTATATGACTCAAAACACTATCCGTATAATATAAAAACCTCAAGAATTATTAGAAAACTATTGTAATAACCTCGTAACAACAATAAATAAAAACGCCATCTTTTGGTGGATTTAAGCAATCTTAACACTGCATTGATTACGCAATAACAATTTAAATTTTATTCTGTAGATGAAGAAATCAGCAAGGAAGGTAAGCATTTTGATAACAACCAATAACTCACCACAAAATCAAAAAACTCTATTCGAGAAAAGTCACCATGTGTGGATCCCAAGTAATGGAGACCGCAATAGAACTAAAGACGAAATAGGCCGACGATATCACGAAGCATTTAAGTTATAAATTGATTCGTGTTGAAGAATGAGACTTAAACTTTTTTCAGAGAAAGATCAAGTCAAATTCTTTGAAAATGTACTACAATATGTGAAGCAAGTTGGCAGTGAGTATAAGCTTTAAAGAATATACATAATTATTATACATAATCTGCTGATGGGCCCATACTAAAAATTTAAAAAGTTGTTCACTTGTTCTACTACTTAAATCAAAGAGCCCTTTTAATCCTATTTCTTTCGTTTAATTCAGAGCAGAGCAGTGTTGAGCTAGTGGTTTCAAGGTGCGACTACTATCTCATATTGGAGATAGGCTGTGAAGTACGGTGCAGGAAAAAAATATTGTGAGGAAACCTTAGACTCAAAAATCTACGGCGTGTGTCAGGCACAGGCTGATCACCTATTCGTGTACTATAAATAATTAATGACTACGATACAGAAATCTGAGACCTAAAAGGTAGCAGCTCACTTTTTTTCCAATTTTTCAGAAACATAATAGAAATATGGACAAGAAAAATACCAAGCTGCATGTTCCAGTATATATACGTATAATTATTTGTGTAATTTTTTTTATTCAATTTAATTAAAGCCTCACTAATTGTTATTTACGTAATTTATCCAAGTGTTGAATTAATCCAAAAGTAAATTACATTTGTCCTCACTCCCTCACACATTGTATACCAATAAACAAGACAAAAAAATACTTTTAGAAATCAGGGCGTCAGGCCATTGGGCCTGTATTGTAGAACGTCAAAGAAATGTTAATCTACCATGGCACCATTTTTACTGTATACACATTTAGAGATTGTGAATTCTAGTAGTAATAGTTTAGGGAGCATATTTTTTAAAACCCCAATCCCAACGATTAGAATCATTTAAATGATCGTCTTTAGCATGGAACCAATTTTGGGCATTAAAAGAAGTTCCGAAACCCATCCTTAGCTTGTGTATAAAAAGAACAGTCATGGACACATGTATTCTTCTATATCTATCATATGGATGCCAAACGTGATTTTCGGTAAGAAGATTGCAGTATGCCCAAAGGCCATGGAGAGTTCTATTCTTCGAGTGAAAATAAAAGACAAAGTTAAAAAAAGTGTAGCCTTAAAAACATTACAGACTTCGTACGTCATTGCGGACGGTTGTCATGATAGAAGGGTCAAAAATACTCTTATTTGGATTGGCCCAGTGGGAAGGAGATAGAGAGGACGGCAGGTCTGTAAATATGGAATAGCGTGGATGGATTGGATAATGGTGGAGGATGAGAGGCAAGTGTAAGTATTTGTAGGAGACCGGCACTCCGTTGGAGGTCGTGTAATAATGTCAAAATGTAATCTTCTTATTTTTTACATCTAAAAGTCTTTTGATTATTTGGTTAAAGCTTTTATAAGCTTCAATTACGAACGAAAACTAGACATCCACAGATAGTGAGGCATCGAGTTTCCGGGATAATGGATCACCGACGCTTATTGCAGTTGAAGCGAAGCGACCTACATTCTAAGTACAAAATCCATCTTCCAGTGGAATAAATCACAAATACTAATGAATTAGAGAGGTTCTATCATTGTTTTTCTGACAAAAGTAGATAGACACGGTCTATAATAAAAGGTGTACTTATCTGTTCTTTGATCTATACACACATACATATAAATATACGTATGACGTATAGTCTAAGACTGACTGGAGGCACATAAAAACTCAATAACAGAATAACGTTTTATTTAATTGACATACTAGTATGTGTTTTGTTTTTGATAGCTGTTTCTATGTTTGATTAATTATCAAAACATAGAAATATATGTGTTTAAAAATCATTAAATTGTACCATATTTGTAATAACGGTCACAACCTAACATACCTACTCTAATTCTAAGTACTTATGGCATAGGCATGTAAACCGAAAACCTCCGAAAGGGTTCATATTCATTTCGTATTATATTATTATTATTTTTATTTAAATTGCATACAAATAAGTCTTCGTCTGAAAAGGTGAGAGCTTATAGTTTATTGTTTATCAGAATGCCAAATCATAAAATTACTACTTCACGACTTATTTGAGAGCGACTGCCGATGCGAAAACCGCTGTGTGAGTTCGAAAAGTGAGTTACAGAATCGCAGGGCAGTAATTTAAAATCTGCTGCACGCTATGCTAACACATAAAAATTACATACGTAACATACGTAAAAATTGTAGTCTGTGTGAAAAGAGGTCGCTGCAGTGTTTAATCTTTTTTATTATTGATAACACTGTTATGTCATCATAGTTCGACAGTAATCTTTTTAATTTAAAATTTTTTTTGTGAATAAATGAAATGACGTAGGAATTCCGCAAAGACCTTTCGTACGATTCAAAATCCACACTTTATTTTTCGTAAAACTTTAAACTCCCAAGATATGTTGGGCAAATGCGGCAAAGTTTTCTGGATCAAAAAAACCGAATTGCTTGGGGATACATCGAGATTCACGGAATCATATAATTCTGAATTGACTTTGGCATTCCGATATGAAATGCGTCCTTTGAGAGTTCACTCTAGGTCTTGCCAGATGCGATCACGTAAGGTGATATAATCTACGTAAGCTGTCAAGGGCGTTTCTTATGTTTTATTACGTCTTTTTTATCAATGTCTTGTAATAGGAGAATACATACAAATCGTAGAAATAGAAGAGAAGTTATTGAAATAATATTATGCCAAATTATGGTATTTAATTATATTTTATTTAATTAGTGTTAAGATTTGTCAACAGTTTTTGTGTCACGTTATTGCATTGTCAATAGAAAGTTGATAATTAACAAATATAAATTTATAAGATATTATTTAGAAAAACTTAATAAGTATTAATTACTTTCTGATTACAACGTGAGAGTCGCGGTATAATTATCTGCGGATGTGTATTTAAATTTCTATCCGTACTATTATAGACTAATAATTATTCTAAAATAAAAATTTACTCAGTCCATAGTAGCTTCAACGTGCGACTCTTATTTCTTACGTCGTAGGTTCGAGCACCGGCTGTGCACCGATGGACTTTATGTCTATGTCTGCGTGTCTACGCATTAAACATTCACTCGAACGGTAAAGGAAAACATCGTGTGGAAACCGACTTTCCTTAGGCCAAAATAGTCGACGTCGTGTATCAGGCACAGGAGGCTGATCACGTACTTGCCTATTAGATTCAAACGTTCATGAGACAGATTTAGAAATAGGAGGCTCAGACTTAAAAAGGTTGTTGTATATATATGTGCAATTCGTAGACATTCTAATTGATTGATACGAGGCAAAAAGTGTCGTGGTAAAAGTTCGTGTGTGAGAGTGTGTGTCTAATGACAGTGATTGTAGCTTATAAACGAATACACTCGTTATGATGCCATGAAATTATCAATTAAAATAAAAAAAAAACACTAATGTTTAAGTTTTACTAAGTAGATGATATGCGTTCAAATTCAGTTTTATGAAACGTAAACAGTTGTTTCAGAAAGGTGAGAACACCTGCAACAGACTTGTATAAAATGCACATATTGTTAAAATACGTAACAATATGTGCATGTCGGATGCATGTCGGATGCAATATCATTTTAATATCTCCTTTGATATCGCATGCAATATCAGGAGCAAGTAAATACAGTTATTGTTTTAAATGATAAGATTTGTATTCTGTTTAAATTCCCCATGGCATAAGGGAAATTTCAATCATAGATTATTTGATTTATTTTAATAAAATACACTATTATTTTATTAAAATAAATCAGTTAAGTAATGTATGTTTTTTACCCTTTGAAGTACAAAAAGTTTAAAATAAAGCACATTGCTTAATAGTGATAACAAAAATTTAATAAATTGTATTTCAACACTAAAAGTCGAGAGAACCTTACTTACACTTAATACTGGGGTATGCGGTGCCACGAAACACATTCTTGTATCAAGAAATCAAACCCACAACTTCGTAATTGCGTGCGTGTAGAGATTATATTATATACAACATAATATACTTTACGTTATGATATCAACAATCATTACGTAATAATATCAAATTTGATTAAATTTTAATTAAAGCGACTCTAAACTCTGATATCGTGGGTTCGCTTCCCAGCTGTGTACTCTATAAAAACTTCTCTTTCTCTCTCTTACACATCTGTAAACATATTCATAAATCTAAATTCTAGCAAATCAGTAATGGTTTTTTGTTTTATGAAATTCAAGCACACTCAGCTCAACTGTACTGCGTTGTTAATAATTAAACATTATATTTGCTGAAACATAAGCTTTCTGAATTAAAATTTCATCCCGTGTCGCTGAGAGCTTACACGCTCTTATATAATCCTATTAAGCGTATTATAAATGCAGACTAAGTCCACGACCTTGGGTATATTTTATTGAGGTAAAAAGTAATTTCAAATAAGTATAACTTATGCAGAACATTAAGCAACAGAAAGTTGGGTTAGGTTAGGTTAGTGTGCTAGAAGATGGAAGGACAGTTACTGCAGACTGGTATCAGGTATGTCAATCGCTGTTTGCCTGTTGTCTTGCAAAAAATTCTACAGCAGTGCCCTCGAAACAGGATCCTCACCACTACAATGCTTCAGCGCACTTTACGAGCCTTGAATATGCGGTGAAAGCGTACGAAAATACCATAGAAGAGACCCCTAAAGAAGAATAGGCCTACTGCTTTTCTCAGTGGTTCCATCGAATGCAACGATGTGTAGAGAACGGAGATTACTTCGAAATACAATAAAATTTTTGGCAACTTTCTACATTAAGCCGTTTTTCGTCTTCTAAACATTTTCAGTGGTACCCACGTCTAGGTAAAACAGCATGGTACGAGTAGAAGGAAAAGTCATGGATGTTTTGTTGGAGTGGACAAGTTCAGCGACTGCGGAGGGATTGCTTTATCTGACACGGGAAACGCTTTACGAGACTGAAAGCCTACCTCCAGTAATGGAACAGCAACAAAATAATAAAAAGTAATACCAACGATTATAGCGTAAGACTATATAGATACTAGGGGCGAGCGGGTACCGCGTCACAGTTAACATTACCTCCGTAAATTTATTTAAATTAAAAATAGAACTAGTGTGTAAAAGAGGTTAAAACACGGGAACTATGACATTTTAAGCAACAGTTTCACGTAATAAGTTGTGAACAATCAATATAGTGTATTAAACAGTGATTTGTTAGTCGTGATCGAACAATTTGTTATCCGCCATACCGCGATGGACATTTCTCGTTTGGTTGTGGTTAAACATCAGAGCAATTGTTCTAAAAAACTGACATAAAATAGTGAAGTGACTTTTAAAAGTGTCTTGTGCTAATCAAGTACTTTAAAATAAAACCTAAACACTGTTTTGGACAAATCGTAATTGTGTTATATACGATTTATTCGCAAGTCAAGTAATAAATTGGTTAGCACTTGTAACAAGTTGTTAGGAACACCATACACACTGTCGATTGTGGATCAAATCCTGGCGTGCACATACATACCTACGAAACGAATACTTTTTATTTTTTTTTTAATTTTATAATATTCCAAGATGGATTGTGGTAAATGCCTAAAAAATGCCTCTGATACTGAATTGATTAAATGCACATCTTGTCTCACGGTGTTGCATTTCTTCTGCGCTGATCTATCTGAAGCTGATTTTAAAAAAATTCTACCGATGAATAGGAAAAAGTGGAAGTGCTCGGCGTGCAAGAGCAAAAAGATTGCTCCTACTTCATCCGTGTCGCCGAAAACAAGTTTAGCATCATCATTAAACGTCGATACTGAAATGCTGACAAAATATATGGATACTAAACTCGCAGATCTGAGGCAGCAATGGCGGGACGACCTCAACGCTGCAATTTTCGAAGTGACGCGGAAATTTAGGGATGACATAATCTCTCTTGAAGCTCGTATGAGTACCTGGGAGGGCAGACTGTCGCAAGTGGAAGATCAAATGGCTAACAATGAATCTTTGCCAAACAATTTTATCGACAAGCATCTTTCTAATGAAAATCTGATCAATGAGGTTCGAGATCGCAATCAAAGGGAGAAAAACCTCATTATTGCAGGTATACCTGAACAAATAGCGATCAACGCAGAGGAAGGACCGTTAAAGGATGAAGATAAGATAATACAACTGATTTCCACCATAAACCCCAGTCTACCAAAACCCCTTAAGGTCTTTCGTATAGGAAAATTTAATCCAGGCAAAAACCGTAGAATCAAAGTTTGTTACGAAACAAATACTACGGCTAAATACTTATTACGTAACAAGTCTAAATTTCCAGAAGCCATTAAAATTTATTCAGACTTAACTCCAGCTCAGCAAAAATATTTGCAAAATTTAAAAAATGAACTAGTGCGACGTCAGGCTGCGGGAGATACTGACATCACTATTAAATACAGATCTGGAATACCCACTATTACCAAAATGTCTCCAAAAAACTCGAAGTAACAAATACAACCAAACGCCTCAACACAGATACAAATACCTATGAAGTTTTGCAAAACCATAATCAGCTACAACCACACAAGTCACGCTTATCGTTTTTATACCTTAATGCTAGGAGTATCCGAGCAAAAGGCAAATTTAATGAACTCAAATGCATTTTAAAAACAATTTCTAAAACTGTTCATATCGTACTCATTACAGAAACATGGATCACTAATGAAACTCAGGCCCAAGAGATGAGTCTACCAAACTATACTCATTATTACAATTATAGATCGGATTTTAGAGGTGGTGGAGTCTCAACTTATGTCCATAACAGTATTAGACATAGTTTGTCGGAGTCAACATATAAAGATGGCAACAACTACCTATGGGTCAAATTAGACAGATATGCCACCGAAATTGGACTTGTGTATAATCCTGGAGATACAAACTTCTCAAAGTTTTTGGAAGAACTTCGCTTGCAACTAAGAGAAAGAAAGAGGGCTGTAGTCTTTGGGGATTTTAATATAGATCTAGTGAAAAAGAATGAAAAACAAACTAAGCAGTATATGGATGTAATGGACGAGGCTGGATATAACATCATAAATAAAATTAGGAAAAAATATTGTACACGTGACTCGAAAACACGTAAATCAATAATCGACCACGTGTGCTCAAATTTAAGAAGTGACCGTTTTCATATGGCATTTATTGAGACAGGAATGTCCGACCATAGGCAACTTTATATCGAGTTAAAAAAATCCAAAGCCCCGCAGTTAATATACTCTGAATATGAAGCCATTGACTATGCTAAATTTAACAAACTATTCACGACCTACAATTTAGATGTAGCAACACTTGATTATTCTTTACTAGAAGATACAATTAAGGACTGTGTAAGGAAATGCAAACAAGTAAAGAAAAAGATACTTAATCCACCTCAGAAAGATTGGATAAGTGGAGAAGTCATTAGTGCAATTCACTTTAGAAACCAATTATGGGCTGAACTGAAAAAAGATCCTACAAATATAGTTGTTCAAGCACAATATACTACTACAAGAGATACGGTCAAAAGGAAAATAAGGGAAACTAAAGATAATTACTTCTCCAACGAATTTATTAAACACGCTAAAAACCCTAAAAAAATGTGGAGTCTAATAAATAAATTGGCTAGTAACAAGCTAGATAAAGATTGCACACCTTTCAAACTTATTATAGACACTAAAGAGTTAACTCAAACAACCGATATTTGTGCTGCTTTTAATACATACTTTTCTACCATAGGGCTAAAACTAGCCAATGAAATACCAACACAATTTCACATTAATTTTACACTAGCACTTCCTCAAAGTCTTAACTCTGAACTATCTAACTTTAATCCATGCACAACACTTGAAATCACTAATATAATAAAAACACTAAACACAAATTGTAGTAGTGGAATAGATGGGATCAATACTAAAACAATAAAATGCGTAGTTGATCATATTTCTGAATATCTCTCGATCTGCTTTAATAAGCTGCTGCATAATGGTGAATTTCCGGATTCTCTTAAAAAGGCCAGAGTTGCTCCTATCCATAAATCTGGCCCCAAAACCGAACCCGGCAATTACAGACCAATATCTATTCTACCTACAATATCAAAAATATTAGAAAAGATTATTTACTCACGACTTGACACTTACTTGCAAACTAACAATTTCATTTTTAAACGGCAATATGGTTTTAGATCAAAAAGCAGCACTTTATCAGCCACAGCCGATCTCGTTAGCGACATAAAACAAAATATTGACTCTAAGAAAATGGTGCTGGGTGTCTTTATTGATCTGAAAAAAGCGTTTGACACCGTAAGCCACAACTTATTGCTTAAAAAATTAGAATGCATAGGAATAAAAGATCGTGCACTAAAATTATTCAAATCATATCTATCAAACAGAACCCAGATAGTAAAAATAGGTAATGCTCAAAGTTCAGAAATACCAATAACATGCGGCGTCCCACAAGGATCTATATTAGGTCCATTGTTATTTTTAATATATATTAATAACATTCACGAACTCGGTTTACACGGCCGAATCACTCTCTACGCTGATGACACCTGCTTATTTTACTTTGGTTCAAATATCCAGACTATGGTTGCTCAAGCTCAATCAGACCTAAATGTTCTATCTTCTTGGTTTCAACAAAATCTTCTAACCATTAATATTTCAAAAACATCTTATGTAATATTCAAGGCAACAAATAAACTCATTCCTATCTTTCAACCGCTTAAAGTTCAAGACGTTGAAATCAATAACAAAAAATGGGAGAAATATCTGGGTCTTAGAATGGATACAAATTTAAAATGGAACTTTCATATATCACACATAATTACCAAACTAAAATCACTTATAGGCAGATTTTGGTCAATATCTAAATGCATTCCGCAATCTGTACGTCATTTGATCTATAATTGTTTAGTCAAGCCACATTTCATATACCTAATTGAAATATGGGGTACAGCATGCAAAAACAAAATTTCTACAATACAAACACTACAAAATAAATTAATAAAAGCACTATTCAGATACAATTTTTTAACACCTACTAATAAAATCTACCAAGAAACTAAAATTATGACGATTAAACAACTATATGTTTATAGCACCTGTATCCTTATTAAAAAAATTTTAAATAACTCTCTACATAGTAACTTATCATTTAATAAAATCAAATACACCACTACACGCAATACTCGTCGAGCGAGTTTGCTTATCTTGCCAAAGCCGCGCACAAATTATTTAAAGAGATCTATTAGGTATGAGGGTGTGCAATTGTTTAATCGGTTGCCGTCTAAGCTTCGTAACATTAGCGTGTTTGATCAGTTCAAAAGGGCATTAAAGACACACATCAGAATGGGCCCATTAGACTAGAATTGGGCTAGCTGATGGCGACGTGTATCTCGTTCGTATATATACTTAATATTAAATTTCTCATGTAAATAAAAACAAAAATTTTGTAACGAGAAATAAAGTTCTTTAAACATTAAACATTAGGTAACAGTGTTAACATCTACGTAGTATAAAACCTTTTGAACTTTTAAACTATGCAACGAATTTCAAAGGTATTTTCAGAAGTATACGGTTCAAGTGAAAGGTGATTTATGTATCAACAACATAATATATTTCCAAATAAAAACAAACATATTTCAACTCGTCTTTACGCTTCAAAAACTTCGCATTTCTGTACAGAAAGTCAGAAATGCCGTCTAGCTGTAGATAATTTTTTATGTAAACAATATAGACATGACTGAATTCTGATCTTATATAAAAAATCATTTAATCATTACACATTGTACACTAATGCTTCTAATTCTACATTTAGTGCCAGTTCTCAAATCAAGGGCGTAGAACGTAAGAGAAGAACTGGCAATAAACTCTCCGCCATTCTTTTTAATCGGCATTTTTTTTATTTATTTTTTACACAACGTGTGTATGGAGCTGCAACCATTAAACCATGTTCCACATGACATCTTAAGTCATTAATAATAATAACATAAATTAAAAACAAAGAGTTGTCCTCTATCAGCAGGAGGTATGGTGAAATAGGAGCACGCACTTACATTCTCGTGGGAACAACACGCAAACACATAGTCAAAATAATTAACATCACCGCATACACGAATTCAAGTACGACCAGTCACCACAAGTAGCACCCGTTCACGAGTATAATAAAAATATATTACAAAAAATTACAGTTTATTTATAAAATATAATTACGTATTGCAGCTACCGGCTTTCTCACTAAAAACCCCCTAGATTCCTTTGCTTATTAATTAATTTATATCAAATAGCCGAATCCAAGATTCATTATAAAGTTCAAAACGTACCATGTAGCCCAAAATTCGTATTAAGAAAATGTTGTACTGACTGGGTTTGTGAATACTTAAGAATTGCAGTTACATTTACCGCATTGCACTATCCTTAAATATTCATTAGAAAAAAGATAATAACAACTTTATTCATGACAAATTTCATATATCGCTAATCCCCACCAGGGGACTGTGTTGTGGGTAACTAGATAACAATTAGTCAGTACATGGTTTAAAATAGTTTTTTGAGAAAAAGTAGTTTAGTGTTACAACTAATCAAACACAAGTCTTATAAGACATTTAAGTATATGTGGATGTGTGAGTGTGTGGATGTGTGAGTGTGTGAATGTGTGTGTGTGTGCATGTATTTGAGAGTATGGCTAAGAGGTTTTTATAAATTTCATTAAACATATTTGTTACATACAGTATTCACCTTCACGTTTTAGAATAGGCCGAAAAATGTTTATTGATCCCAGATTGTTGTTTCTTTAATAGTATATTACTAATCATAGATTTTTGGGTCTATGATATGCCTCACGATGTTTTTATTCACCAAACGCATATAGAGTGTTATTTGAGTACGTACATAGGTAACACTGAAAATGTTTATAATTGGCCAGTTAGAAACATTTATAAAAACTTTTTTATAATTTCAATTTTAGAACTCTTTGGTAACCTAATGAAGTGTATTGCATTCACCTGTCTGAAGATGCGGTGAAAGCGAACGAATGCCATAGAAAAATATATGTTATCAACCTCACCTTGTTCATTCACATATATCATTAAGTACAATGTGTTATTTTATGTGTTCTTTTTCGTCTGAGTTAAATCAAGAATAATCAAAGTAAGTAGGTACGGTACATACATTATATACAAAATTAAACTAAACATGTAGCCAAAAATGGAATATATAAAAAACGTTCCAATATTTACGAAAGGAAAAATCATTAAATACGTAATACCTAATTCGGCTTTGCTGTGTGATAGTGTGAAAGTGAGGTGTGTATGTAAGGTGTGCTCATGATGCAGATGATATCAACGGACTATATTTATCGTATTATACTAATTATATTTGGAAATATATTGTATACCGTACATAACAAGCAATAATTCTACTTGAAGCGTTATCAAGATTTAGCACTGTGGTGGATAGACGATAAAACGGCTAATAAAACTCCATACATCCCCCTTTCCTCGAGAACGAAATCAAATTATATTCAACGACTCGTAGACACGAAACGATTGTGCTATCGGAAAATTCAGCCATTTCACACTTGATTCCTTGTGAATGATATTTGGGACCATTATTTGTTACATGAAACAAAAGGATGGAATAATTCGAAGTATTTTTCCAAAGATTTTGTTGTGAGAAGGTTCTTGCATATGTGTGCATTTAAAAACTAATAGCGATTTGGGGAAGTAAAATTGTCGGAGCCTACAGTTTAAATTGATGCATTTTGATTGGTCGTTGAAAAGTAGATTTAACGATTTTACAGGCCAAACCCAAATGGTTGTCTCCTTTTGCAATTAGTGAATTAGTGTTAGTTTACGTTAGTCTTAATTGCTAAACTTAAGTAAAACTTGTACTTAAGAACAGTGTTTTCTCCTTAATAAAGACTGTAAGTAGTGTTGGAGACTTTCCTATGTCAAATATCCTTATTGGTAAATTAGGTAAGTTTACTTATTAGTCTTAAGTTAGGCTAGATCGTAAAGTTCCATGATGTGTCAGTAAAGACATATAAATTAAAAAAAATAATTGGTCTTGGGGAATATGCATTATGCATTCAGCAAAAGCACTGTCAAAGATGGAAACTGATATATGACATTTGAAATGCTATGAAACGGCTACAACACATTTAACGCTCTTTACCCAAATGGAAGACCATTTGGAAGACTATAGACACTCGGTAGAGCGATAGAGGCTGCTGCTGAATAGGTTTCCATTATAAAAATAATAGTTCTATAGACGAAAAATATGGCACAAAGCGCCCCACGCTTTTTCACAATAATATCAATATTTTTTGTTCATTACCATTTTCAGCCTAAATTAGGAATTATTTTTCACTTTTTAGTTTGATGTGCTTTAAAAGCGTGTTTTTTAGTTTTTTTAACTATTATTTATTTTTTAGTTAAATTTTTTTTCGGATTATTGCATTGTCATCGATCTTTGACAGGTGCGCAAAATTTGAATAAAATCTGTCCGTTTAAAGTGGGTCAAAATCGAGTCCGAAGGATTCGGTTACATACATACATACAGGTGAAGCTAATATAAAGCGTGTAAAAATAGCTGTTCCTCTCTTTTCACAAATCTTCATGGCTAGCTTGCGCTATATTTAGTGCGTTTTGTACGTTACCTTTCTTTTTAGGACTACATACATTACGCTGTTAGGAATTCAATAATTTACAATAATTATTAAAAAGGACTTATGCGTGAATATACAAAATAAATTTAAAGTTTCCATTGATTTAAGTAAAAATCATGTTAGGTACGTAATTTTTGTTAATTTTTTATTCTTTTGAATCTTACGCTTGCACTTTACCAGAAACAGAACCGTTTTTTTATGGAAATTAAACTTTGATCCACGTTTTATAACAAAGCTACAAAAATGTATATTTTTAAATGCGTCAGATATTTTACACATAAAATATTTTCAGTTTGCTGCGCCATCTATTGTCAGACATCAGCTTGAGATTTATTAGCGATGTAAGTGCACTTAGCGCTGTATCGCATTACCACAGCTTGCATTTCTAATTACTTGAAATTTAATTTTCAGTTCAATAACATTCTTAATAAAATTATCACAGTTAGCAATTATATTATAAAATTAAAACGAGGTGTCGCGTCGCTAATTTGGTGTTGTACCATTATTTCTTATGATACAACGAATAAGAGTCACCCGTGTTAGTGGGTGTGTTGTCGGCTTTACATAATTACAATTAACATATAAAATTATACAATTAAAATGCTCATTTGAAATTCCACCCTATACTAGACGTCCGTCATTGCGCAACTGAGCGTTTTTAAGGCACGTATTACCGAACTAATTGGACAAGAGTCCCCTAAGAAAAGAGCGTAATAATTCTTTAAAACACATTTCCGAGCTTTCAAGCAGTGAACGTCGTTCGATATGTCAACGTCAAGTATTCCGATGCTGGCTGTGGCTTTAAGAAGAGTGTCTTCGAAAGGAGGAGTAGCGTATAGCCATATGTTCTATATAAAAAGACTTAGTTATGCATAGCAGATTATTGTCTAGAAAAAACCATATTAAAAAGATTTACTTTCCTAAAATAGCATTGAAGTTTATGTTACGTAGGTAACGTCGCCTGAGTTGTGCTACACAAGATTAATCTAGACTTCCAAGATTACATTTGAATTTACTTACGTATGGTTAGACATGCATGTTTCCCTACGATATTACATTCTCCGTACATAGCTTCGTAGCAAAGAAAGGTAACGTACAAAACGCATAAAATTTAAGACAAGAACCCATGAAGGAGAACAAGAGAGGAACAGAATTTTTAAAATATGTGAAAGCCTATTCAGCAGCAGGTTCTATCGCTCGGTAGCTCCTATTTATGAAATAGATAATTTTATTCTTTACAATCACACTTACAGATTTCTAAAAAGAACACAAATGCCGAGTCTGCCTCATGCCTTAATGCAAACCGAAATAACGTTTCTTTAATATTATTGGAACGAAGTTCCTTATCGCGCGTTGCAAAAGGGGACTAGACGGAAAAAATTCTTACGAAAAGTTGTCATGACACTTTTTTGCTATTTGCTATTGTAATATACCGGTTCTCGTCCGATCACCGAAGTTAAGCAACATCGGGCGAGGTCGGTACTTGGATGGGTGACCGCCTGAGAACACCTCGTGATGTTGGCTTTTTTTTGAAGGGATATGGAATGAAAATTAGTTTTGGAATCACTTAACTAAATTAGTCGTAGTAAAAGTACACCAGAATACCTGTACAATAATAATTGCGGGGTCCCTAGTTTCCTTGCAAAATACAATACCTTTAAAAAAAATATTCATTATAATGAAAAAAAATAAATGTTTTCAGGAAAATGTCATGAAGTTCTGCGAATTCAAAAATTAGTGAACAAATATCACAACGAGAACAGCTTATACAAGGAGATGAACCAGATGAAACTAAATTAAATAATTAAGATTGATGTCGAGAAAATCTATCATACTGTTATGATACCAATTACCAATTAACATATAAATTAATCGAAAGGAATTTCGTTCCATCCGGGTGTCCCTTGACACCTCTAAAGTTTTTTTATATTTGTTATAATTTTTATAAATTTTGCTTAATGTTATGTTTCGTTTTACCACCACTATGTTGAACCAGCTGCCCAATGAAGTATTTCCAAATCAAGTCGACAATGGGTCCTCCAAGAAAAGCGTACCAATTCTTCAAAGCCGGCAACGAACTTGCCATGTGAGTTCGGGGGTATATATTTCGTTGTAATTTGTTAGTGTGAGCTAAAGATTTAAAATGGAATGTTATTAGGGCAAACAAATATTTTTGTTTCTTCTTTGTTTTAATAGCTATTAAACATTTATACGTATGTTATAAGTAGCCCTCAGATTAAGAGGCTAAATAGTCTAACGCTCTCGACTTTGAGTGTAACCCTAAGACATATACTGTGTAAACTTTTGCCGAAACAATTAACAACGAAAAACACGATTGTGTAAGATTCTATAAATAGTTCACAGGTGATGAACAGACGAAAGCAATAACCGTAACTCTGTTTATAATCACCGGTTAGAATAAACAATTATTATGATTGTTTACATTCACAAATCGCCTGACTTGTTGCTCCACAAAAGATTTGTGGTTTTGATAATTTTGGACTTTAATATCTGGTTTCCCATCCCATTTCGGTGGAACCGCCACCGAACTAAATTCGTGAAACCAAATTACATTGTTACATATTTTTTTAAACATGTACTTATGTGAAGTTTTTTGAAGATATGAAGATAAACTTTACCTTAATACCTTTGACGACTCATTGGTCTAGTGGTTAGTACCCCTGACTGCGAAACCATGGGTCCCGGGTTCGATCCCCGGCTGAGACGAACATCGATGTGATGAGCATTTGGTGTAGGTCTTGGGTGTTTAAATATGTATTTATATGTCTATCTTTGTATAATATGTATGTATATCCGTTGCCTAGTACCCATAACACAAGCTTCACCAGCTTAGCATGGGACTAGGTCAATTGGTGTGAATTGTCTTAAAAAAAATACCAAGTACAAGCACTGGCCCTGACACTGACATTTCGTGTTGGATACTTCACTATTACCCACAGCTTCAGCGTAGAGTTATCAAAAAAATCTATGATTAAATTTAGCATACATCTTTTGTTACAAATGTGAAACGTAATATAGAAGATACATACTTTGTTGAGGATAAAGTTTAAAGTGGTTCAAGTTAGAAAAGGTCATAAGTCGAGCATCCCATCCCGAGCTGATATTGCATCGGTACCGTAAAGGTTCTTGTAGAAAAAGAAAATTGAACTTCATTGGGTAAAAATAAAATCTTATTTGTACAAACATAAATTATTCAGGGTTGAGTTTGTATTTGAAATAATAAATTGAATAAAAAAACGGTCAATACACAATTATTTACGTAAGTATATTTATAAAAAATAAAATTTTTAATTTTGTGACACTGTATTTAATTTTAAAAGTTATAGTGTAATTAAAATCCCTCAACGAGTAACTTAGGGTTAGGGTTGTAGGACTCCTTTTTCCGCAATTAGACTCCTGATTGGTCCGTTGTGCGTTAAAGTCCTGGCTAATTTAGCCAGCCTAGCTACTTTCAGAAGCACAGAAGTCTCCTGGGCACATCACAGGCTTCCCGGAGCGACCTCACTTAACGAGTAACTTATATAAACAATGAAAATAAAATTTGTCTTATGTATCACCAGTTGGTGATATGTCATCACAATATGTCTTTAATATTTTTATAATGATTACGTAATGTGTAATGTAACCCTCGAGTACCGTATGTTTAGGTGTGCGCGTTTGTTGCGCTCACCTAATTCAGGAGTGTGTAGGAAATTAAACATAATCGGTAGCTTATATTAATTGCGCGCGGAAGAACAACCGGCGCTACAAATTGTACGCTACACTGTCGTAATACAAAATGTGTATACATACACCCCTACATATTGGAATTTAGAACACACAAGAAGTAATTAGTATGTTATTGTAATTTACTGGAAATCATGTCATCACATATTTGAAAACTTAAAAAAAAAATATAATTTAGAAATGTATGACAGTACACATATTTCGAAATACGAACACACAAGAAGTTGGACAACTTATTTATTCTTGAATAAAGAAATATATGAGTAAATAATTAAATGGTGCTAATTGGATGTAATAAATATGTAATTGTCACTTACTGGATATCATGTCATTGCCCCCAAATGTCTGCTTACCTGTAAAAAACAATTAAATTAGAATTTTTTAGCTATTATATTTTGGTCATAAACATCTTTTACTAATTATTAAGTAGTTAACTAGTGTGTAGTGGTTTGATATAAGAGCCACGATGCGTATACCTTTTTAGCTTTATCTACTTGCTTTTGCTTCTGATATACAATTGGTCTACAAATCTATGTTAAGTAATATTTTAAATAATTTGCATTAAATTGTTTAAAAACAATTAAAATTATTGTTTAAAAAAATATTAAATGAACATTACCGAATAAAACGATTGAATCTTGTCTTCATTTCAGTATTGCACAAATAGAACTGGGCCCTTAGACATAAGTACATCAATTAAAAAAATACAATATAAAGTTTATAAACTGATGTTGAATGAATGAAATCAAACAAAAAAGTTTATAAATATTAGAATCGTCACTCGTGGAACTTCATATAAAAACGAACAGTCGCGAATTTTCTTTTTCATTATTACACTGCGCGAATATTGTGTAATAAGTTCTGTGACATTAATTAAAAGTAAGTGTATTTCGACATTTAAATTTTTGAAGTGAAACTTCTTTATCGGGGTTGGAAAAAAATTTAGTGTAACATTTTTTCGTTACGCGTCACATTTTTCGGTTACGCGTCACATGTTTCGGTTACGCGTCAGTGTCACATTTGACCGTTACGCGCGTCTTTTTCTTGTCCCTACCACGGTTGATTCAAAACCATTAATAACAAAAATGTATAATAACGATAACAATGATACTAAAAATTCTATTACAATTTATGAAATTCTGTAATAATCTTAGTGGTAATAAGGTAAAATGAAATAATTGTATTATTTGTATTCAAGTCTGTGATATTAAAAGCCTTTTGTTAAACTTTATCTAATTTAACTTTATTTTACCAATTTCTGTAAAGTTGCATATAGATAATTTTTCGAAAAATAAGGTCATAAAGAAGTTTCACTTCTTACGTGTGTACACTAGTACACGCACTATATTTTTTATTTTGTATCCGTTACGTTTCATCGTTTTCAAGTGAGCCCTTTTTATCAAGAAAGCTTTAGTCAAAATTAATATATGCATTTATCATTAAATCGAAATTACTAAAACTAATAATCATTGTGTTTTGTTAACTAAATCTTAATACTGTATATAAGTCTGTATTCACCTTTCATGATCCCGCGATTTCGAATGTCAGTTGTCAATTTCCGCCATGTTTTTTTCGCGCGCCGGTAATTTGGCTGTCAATTGTCGTTTGCGTATTTTACCGCGCGTGGGTTTTTGATATAAATTTAAACTGGTTTTCCTTATACATCTTTGTGCTTAAATGTGAAATTAAATAATATGTTATCGTAGTGGTTCCATTAAGAAATGTATCAGTACAGTCCTCCTATTTAATCAGTACAGTCTACAGTGTGTTTCCCAACGTGGGACCCACGCCGAACAGGGGAGCAATTTGATTGTTAGGAATGATAAAAATGTATTAAAACTATTTGGAATTTGAATTTCAATTCAGCATTATGTTTTGAAAATTTACTTACTGTGTTTCGTTCGCTCTCCTTAAACCTATCATTAGAGTTTATTATGTGAACAATTAAAAAATATTCTAAATTATATTTATAGGTCGCATAAGAATTTTAGAAAGGCTAAGGGCATGGGACAACAAAGGTTGGGAAACACTGGTCTACACTATAAAGCGCTATTGCAGAAGTTACAAAGTTCTGAATAAAAAGATCATTTAAAAATACAGTTAACCTGAAACTTTATTACGAACAATTTTTAGCGAAAACTTTTTAACTTTAGAACTAAAATGAGAGACTGTCACCAAAAAGCGAGAACTTTTATTTTAATTTTCTAAATTACTTTTTCAGTGATATTGCGCTGCATTCTTCTAGTATTTTATGCGATTTCTGCGCTAGGGCGGTATGAAAATATTAACATGAAGCTGGATTGGTGGGAAACCGCTGTATTCTATCAAATTTATGTTCGATCATTTATGGACAGCGACAGTGATGGCGTGGGTGATATTAATGGTACGTATACTTTTTGTTTTCGGTGCGTTTAGCGTCCATTTTAACCGCTTAAGTTAACTTCAGAAAATTTGCTTATCAGATTTATAAGACCTTTTACTCAAAACAACGCAAATAAATATTTATTTTTTTCTAAAAACATAATTCCTTTTTTCGCTAAAAATAAAATGTAAACATCAAAAGTATTTTCCTAGCAAAAGCTGACAAGTTTTAACAGAAAGTTACAAAGCAACGATTTGACTGCCTTAGGCTCGTAGCAGTTCGGAATCGAAAATGTTAAAGTGGAAATCTCTTTTTAAGTAACCCTTCTTCATACTTAATACGTCCATTTATACTGTTGTCTAAAGAACTCTCTCTTTTTATCATAGAGTAAACTTGATTTGAAAGATAGAGAAATGAGTATGTATATGATGATTCGGTGATAAATGCGCATAATGTACATATTATAATACCAAGTTGACACATTAGACCAGGGTAGACGCCTTTAAAAAAAAAAGAGATAAAAAATATTAGTAGGATGAAACCTATTGGAAAGGGAGAAGAATATTATAAAAATTAAAGGAAAAATAATTTACGGGCGATCTGACGTCGAGAAGGGGTAGGGGAGATAGTTTTCAGAATTGTTGTTTTTTGAATTTTTCACATAAATTTTTGAGGTTACGTAAAAAATGTGTAAATGCAAAAGTTTTAGATCTTTTTATTACCTACAACTTTGCCATTTGACTTTTTTCCATAGGACTTTTAGTTTTGCCGGAAATCGAGATAAACCGTTTTTTACCTTTGAAACTCCCCCCCCAATTTTTTCCAATGGGTTTCATCCTACTATTATTTTTTTAGGTTTCAAAAATTATCGACCCTGGTCTACATTGCTCTTAATCTTATTTAAATTAAAAGAGATTACAGGCCTTGAAAAAAAGACGTCTAAACTAAACTACGACTCGAAATAATGCGGTTGATGATAAAACATTTTTAATAAAAACATTCTGGTATTTTACAACAATTTTTTAGGTATTACTTCTCGCGTGCAATATCTAAAGGACCTTGGCGTAGATGCAATGATATTATCCCCCGTCTTTAAGTCGCCAATGTATGACTTTGGATTTGACGTCACAGATTACTACAATATACACCACGAATATGGAACTACAGAAGATCTTGAGAATCTTGTGAAGAAAGCAGAAGAGCTAAGTGAGTATTATATATAATCTTAGATTACTATTTACATATGTATAGCACAGCGAACAGTGTTGGCCAAATGACTACAGCGTGCGACTCTCATCCAGGTCGTTGGCTCGATCCCCGGCTGTGCACCAATGGACTTTCTTTCAATGTGCGCATTTAACATTGAAGGAAAACATTGTGGGGAAACCGGCTTGCTTTAGACCCAAAAAGTCGACGGCGTATGTCAGGCACAGGACGCTTAGATTAACAAATGATCATGAAACAGATACACAAAGCTGAGGCCCAGACCTAAAAAAGTTTTAGAGCCGCTGATTTTATAGCACATCTAGTAATCACATAACAAATGTTTAGGTATCTCAATGTCGTGTGTTTCACATACAAATGTCATAGTTATTGTTTTGTTAGAAAAAACTATATAGAAAATTGTTTTTTTAATCAGAAAAGCGATTTTCGTTCTTTGTTTAGTTGCATTTTAAAAATCTTACACTAGCTTAGAAATTCTTAATTGTGTAAATTATAGTTTAATATTTAACGCCTACCTTCAAGTTTCTTTATATGTGGGTACTTTTTTAATTTACAACATTTTTAATTTAACTTAATCAGTCAAAATATTTCTCTATTTATATGTTATTAGATATGCAAGTTAGATAGAGCAGTGTTGGCCTAGAGGCTTCAGCGTGCCACTCTCATCCCTGAGGGCATAGGTTCGATCCCTAGCTGTGCACCAATAAACTTTCTATGTGCGCATTAGACATGCGCTCGAACGGTAAAGGAAAACATCGCGAGAAAACCGGCTTGCCTTAGACCCAAAAAAGCGTATGTCAGACACAGCAACCTGATCACCTACTTGCCTATTAGATTGACAAATGATCATTCAAACAGATACAGAAATGTGAGGGCTGATTTATTTTTATTTTTTAGATATGAAAGTTATTCTCGACTTCGTGCCCAATCACACGAGTAACGACAGTGATTGGTTCGTAAAGTCGTCACATAAGGACGAATACTTCAGTGACTGGTACGTTTGGGAGGACGGCCATCTTGATGTGAACGGACTGAGACGGCCACCTAATAATTGGGTAAGATTTTTTGATAGGAGCGGTTAGATGTTGAGTGATACCAACCAAAAACACACTGCCTTATAAATATTATTAATAATAATAGCCGTTATTGCGGTACAATACTTATCGTAGTACAAAAAAATTTGAAGTACTATAAACACTAATAAATAATCTGCAAGCCGGTTAATTTCTATTTTACAGCTTGTTCTTGGGCATGCCTCCTCTAAGAGCCGTATCTCTAAAGTCAATCCATGAATCACAATGTACATTTATGAATGTCAAAAAAGAAATACATATTACATGCTTCTTCTACATTTACTGCCAGTTCTCAAATCAAGGGCGTAGAACGGAAGAGAAGAACTGGCAATAAACTCTCCGCCACTCTTTTTAATCGCCAAGTTTTTTTTTTACACAATGTTTGTAAGGAGCTGCAACCATTAAACCATGTTCCACATGACTTCTTAAATAATTAATAATAAAATAAATTAAAAACAAAGACTTGTCCTCTATCAGCAGGAGGCATGATGAAATAGGAGCACACACTTACATTCTCGTAGGAACAACATGCAATTACATAGTCGAAATAACTAACATCACCGCATACACGAATTCACGTCCGACCAGTCACCACAAGTAGCACCCGTTCACGAGTATGACGCATGGCCAGGCATCGGCCCTAAATTTAAATATAGACTTGTTACAATAACGTATTAACTCCAAATTTCATCCCCATCACCTTGATGGCTAAAACTCTTTCATGGTCCGCTTCAGTAGGCTTTACTTTAGCGAACTAGGGAACTGTGGAGTTGACTCCCGGTGGAAACGGCGGTGGGAGATGCGACCTCCAATTGTTTAAAAAAGTGCATTCTCGTCACTTATAGGCCGGCAACGTACCCACTCAAAATGGCTGTCTATAGGCTGTCTGCCCTCCATACATGAAATATACAGAATATACATGAAAATCAAAACGTTGTGTATGAAATTTACTTCAACATTTTTTTATTTAAATAAGCATTCATTTTCCTCGACAGATATTGTAACTTGAGCATTTTATCACAATATCATTGGTACATGTTGTCTCTAGACGCCATATTGTTAGGAACTGTCACGTCCCTGTTCCGCAGGAAATGACGTCACCACGCTGATAACGAGGAAGCCATGTTTGCACAATATTCTGTAAAGAGATTTCTTAAGCAACTGTAGTTAAAAAGTTTAACTATTTAACTTTTAGTGACAAAGAAAACGAAGCGGTTGTAATTATAAAAGTTAAAGTTGACTAGAGGTTTTGTTACAGTTTTTATACATTTATCTAAACTGGAAATATAATTCCCAATATATTAACTTATTTTTATACAGCAGGAGGCGAACGATAAGTGATACCGCCGCCCATTAACACATAGCCTAAAGGCTCGCAAGTGCGTTGCCGGGTTTTTTGGAATTGATATTTGATTTGTCCCTAAAAGCCTGAAATCATGAATTCTTAAGTGTGAACTTAATTCTTTCATAATACCACTTGTGACACCAATTTAGTATGATTTTTGAATTCCTATACAACAGCTATCATGATATTTTTTAGTTTAATTTTATCTTTGAAAAAGGTTTCCAGAACTGTCCTTGACATTGCTGTGGATTTTTTTTACATATGCATGCATTGTTAATAATTATTTTATTTTTCTTATTAATGCTAACTAAAACTTAAGTATTTAAGTTTAAATATTTTAAATGCATATATTTAAGTAAATTTTCAGCTAAGTGTTTTCGGGAAGAGTGCATGGACCTATGTCCCAAGTAGAGATCAGTTTTATCTTCATCAGTTTGGAGATTCGGAACCAGATTTGAACTACAGAAACCCGGTACTTGTTGAGGAAATTAAGGTACAAATTTTAAAATAATTAGCTTAAGTTTTCATAAATAGAATGCATGATTAAAAACTATTCTTTAGAAGCATTCGGACTTTGACGCATGTTCCACAAACATGAAGTTCTCATGATGTCAAAAGCCTAAAGTCAAAAATCATTTATTCATGTAGGTAACACAATGTACACTTGAGCTGGGTCCACATTTGTAGCATGTTGACGTACCACGATCAGCCGTATCGTATCTAGTATCTGTATCATAAATATGGACGCCCATTTTGTCCATGTCGTATATTTAAGGCGTATCTTGTAAAAAAGGCGTCCATACTTATCAAATGCTGTATCATGTCAGTGTATCGGCTTTAACTTTACAAATATAGACGCTTCACTTTTCTTCCGATGTATCATGATGCGCGTGTCTTTCAGTGCACCTTTCCCTTCTCGTAATGTTCAGTCATGTCTTCGTTCCCAAACGGTTTAGCCATGTCAGCAATTGCTCACAGTTTGGCGGTGACTAGCGCCTGTTATATTATCATTAATAGTACTTCAAATACTTCAAAAAAAGTTAAATCTAGACGTAGACGGCGCTGGAAGTGTTTAGAAACCGAAACAAACATGGTGGAATACCATTGATGCGAGATTTAAAATTTCCGCATACCAGCGGAAAATACAAAAATTTCACTCGCATGTCACCCATTGATGTTGTGTATTCCCTTTGATGATCGCGAAAAAACCGACACAGGATGGTTCGCGGTGTATCAAGTATCGTATCGCGATACAGTATCGTGATACAGTATCAAAATACGTCCATACCACCGATCGTGATACGCGTATCGGATACGAGGTGTATCAAGATACGCGCTTAGTGCGGATCGGGCCGTATCCGATACGGCATGTATCATAAACGGGTATCATTTTGCGTCCAAACTAACGATCATGATACGCGCCGAAGCCACGCAACGGAGATACGATACACCGAAATGCTACAAATGTGGACCCGGCTTTATAGTATAAGATCCCGCTATACAACGACTTTCACCGAGATGCTTATTTGATGAAACTTATTTTATATATAATTTAATATGTCAATAAATATAATCCATATGGGTTGCCTAGCAAATTTCAGTCCAGAGTATGTTTAATTAATATTAAAAAAAAATTTTTTTTTTATAATTTGCATGTAGTAAATTTTTTGAACTTTTTTCAATCAATATTTTTAATCAGGGTAGAATTATATATGTATCACTATAACCTTCTTTTATACTAAAGATGTATATATACTTTAGTGTCACATAAAAAATATACGCATAAATAATTAATTGATTAAAAACGTTAGGTTACGTTTGCATATTCTATGGGCTTCATACTTTCGATTGGTATAGAATTTATCTAATAATCATACCGGTGAAATGTTTAAAAAAATATTTTTTTTTAAATTAATTAAACATACTCTGGACTGAAATTTGCTAGGCAACCCATATGGATTATATTTATTGACATATTAAATTATATATAAAATAAGTTTCATTAAATAAGCATCTCGGTGAAGGTCGTTGTATAGCGGGAACTTAGACCATTATGAACGTCAAAAAAGAGATATACATTAAATCCTTCTAATGTTGCTGTTTTTCATTGAAAGCAAATCTAATATATAAAATTCTCGTGTCACAGTTTTCGTTGCCATACTCCTCCGAAACGGCTTGACCGATATTCTCATGAAATTTTGTGTGCTTATTGGGTATGTCTGAGAATCGGACAACATCTATTTTTCATCCCCCTAAATGTTAATGATAAATTATTTATTTTTTTATGATACAGCATTAAAAATACATACAACCCCTAATTTTCACCCCTCTACAATCAACCCCTATTTTTATTATAAATGATATACATGGCAAAACAACGTTTGCCGGATCAGCTAGTCTTTATATATAAAAATGAATTGCCGTTCGTTTGTCTCGCTAAAACTCGAGAATTGCTGGACCACTTCGGCTGTTTATGATCTTGAAAATTTTGTGGAAGTTCAGGTAAGGTTTATGTAGTGAGAAACATCAATAATTAGTAACGAAGAATAGTAAAAACGACAATTGAATTTTTCAACAAAAACTGTTCCTTGCTGGAAAATATTTGATGTCTTTTAGAATTAAAAATTGTTTCTTGGTTTTTTTTTATTATTTAGCCTTCAGAAATATGCGTTATATAGCTGTAGTATGAGATCCGATCTCTTTGGTCTGTTTTAAAAATGTTGTAGTAAGTTTAGACACAAATCTATGTAGGTGATACGAAGTTCACCGGGTCATCTAGTCTTAAATAGAAATTGAAACACGTGTCACAGGAATGAAAATCGTTCGCTTAACTGGGCCTTTTAAAACATTATTGGCCATACAACCATATATACCTGATAATATTTTCTGCACGAGCACGTGGGAACATAAAAATAATTCATTGGCTGCCGTGATTCGAACACACGACCTCCAATAGAGTCATACACTTTACTACTAGACTTCGAATCTATAATCTGTAGGGTCATAAATTATATGTATTAAATTAATATTTCAGACCTTAATGAAATATTGGCTTGAAAAGGGTGTGGCTGGCTTACGTCTCAGTTCAGTGAATTACTTAGTAGAGGCAGACAAAGATTTGTATGGAGGTCACTATCCGGATGAGTTGACGACGGGAAAACGGGGCGTAGAGTCCGAAAACTACAATTATCTAGAGCACATCTACACCAAGGATCAAGATGAGAACTATGATATGGTCTCACAGTTCAGAGAGGCTTTCGATTCTATTACCATACGAGATAATATAACACGGTAAGACATTTTATTAAGGCTGTTTTTTAGTGTTAGAAATTGCTTGATCAGGCTGATTAAAGCCGCAGGTTGTATTGAATAATAACGTATATACACACCTCTATATTTTAGATTGTATTTTGTGCTAATTTATTTGTTTAAATTTTGAATTTTAGAGTTTATAATATAAGATTGTGATGACGTAAATAATTAAAAAAATCGTAAAATACGTGACGAGAATTTCGTAGAGACTTTAATTCACGGAGATCTTTTGATTTACATTGAGTCATCTTATAAAGAAAACAAAAGAAGCTTCAGAGGTTTGATCTCTAACAAAGGTATCAAAAAGAACAATTTTACAAAGGACGTCGGAAATTTATCCTTTGATTTGTTACAAATAGATGTCATCCAAGTTATTTCGTAACTTATACACTTATATATATATATAAACCGAGGTTTTTAGTCTGTAAAATAAATCTTTGAAGCTCGTAAAACTTTTATCGTTGAGGCTTAAACGCGAAATTAATGGCCTCGAATGGACTAAAAACAAGAGGATTTTCATTATTAAGATATAAGTCGAAAGTCTAAAATAATTTCAGTACTTATTAAAGAATAATTACAAAACAAAAACAAGGATTTTTTAAATAATTATCACCTTATTTATTTTTAAGCAAGTATTAACACTTCGAACCTCAAGTCTGACAAATGAAGCGTTTGGACAATATGCAGATTGAAATTGAAATTATTAAATATAACTTCCTTAAGAAACGCGAATATATTAGAATATATACGTAAGTCTCCTTTACCGATGAAGCTAAAAAGAACCTTAAAATGTCATAATATAAACGTTTATATCCGATTAATTTTTATTTTAAGAGCGGACCCTATAAAATAGGCTGATTTAGGAGGTTAAAAGGCCACTAAGCACCTATTCGTTAACATAGTCTATAGAGCTTTTATTTTATTATTATTTATATGTATTCAGTTACACATTTCATTAACTCACTCACTGACATGCACCCACACACTTACTAATTCACTCACATGTACCCACACACTCACTCATGCACTCATGCGTGTTGAAAACAGTTGAAAAAACAAAAATAATTAAATTAAAAAAAATAAAAGATGTAAATAAATTATATATAATATTAATAATATATATTTTATGAAATGTAATATTTAGTTTGTTATAGAAGAGCAATTACAAATCCTTGACACAGGTTTTTTTTTTTTACTTAAAAGTGTTCCCAAGTCTTACACATAATAATTAATTGCTGTCAAATAAATAAACACATTTTTATTATTTATATTTATCATACAAAAAACTGTCTTATTTTTTACACGTCAATATTGATTGAGTGTTTTGTCATTTATAGGTACCCGCATTCTACGCAGTGCTACCCGCTTTTATGTCACAAACTAAAAACCCCTAAAACGTTATATAACTTAGTTTTATCTTAATGCCTTAAAACTTTCCATCCAGGGTCCTAATGACAGAAGCATGTACCAGTATAAAGAAAGCTGTAAAATACTACGGCGAGGGCGTACATAGTGGCGCTCATATCCCTCTGAATTTCGCTTTGACGAAGGATCTGGGAAAGGAGTCGGACGCACGCGACATCAAGTATGCGGTGGATAGGTGGTTAACCTATAAACCGTTGAAGAAACAGGCTAATTGGGTGGTAATGTTTTTTATAAAATTTATGCAAAAATAGTATATGCTTGAATTTTTCAGTAAAAAGGAACTGTGTGGAATATTTCTTCTTAGTTTAAGCTATTTAGAAGTATTGTAGAAAATTAAGTTAACATAATATTATATAAAAGCCATAATTGCAGTGAAACTTCTTTATCGGGTTTGGAAAAAAATGTAGTGTAACATTTTTGCGTTACGCGTCACATTTTTCCGTTACGCGCCATGTTGCTTTTTGAAGTCAAACTTCTTTATCGGCGTTAAAATATGACATATAGTATGTTTTTGACTTTGAAGTTTGACAACGGATTACATTTTCGAAGTCAAACTTCTTTATCGGCGTAAAAATATGACATATAGTATGTTTTTGACTTTGAAGTTTGACAACGGATTACATTTTCGACTTGAAATTTGCTAATCGCAATTTGCAGCAATTAATTTGTAAATTGTATGCTAGGCAGTGTATCAAAATTTACTGTGTTTAAAGAAATAGTTTCGGACCTCTAAACTTAAAACAAACCAATTATGGCTCTGCGTACAACAAAGGTTTTATATAAGTTTCACTTCTTACGTGTGTACACCTAGTACACGCACACATTGTTATTATTGTATAGGCTACACACATACTCTCGTGTATGAACTTCATTGTTTGAAAATAATAGTACAATATTTTTAATATACGTTCATTTATAAACGTATACGTCTGTTCTGGGAAAAATACATATCAAAAAGCCATTGAAAGTTTATTTATAGGAAATGATATTAATCATAATAATAAATAATAAAAGCCTATATTGCTGTAATTACTTTACACATAAAGATGTGAAATACTAAGAAAATAACTTTAAAAATAAAAAATAAATACTAATAATTAATCGGTAAGCCGGTTAATTTCTGTTATACAGCTTAACCTTGGACATAGGCCTCCTCTGAGGGCTTCCTCTCTTCTCTGTTTCTAGCTTTACGTAGCCACAAAGGGCCAGCTATTCTTCGCACATCATCTTCCCATTTTTTTATTTGTCTTCCTCGTTTTCTTTTCTCATATCGAGGAAGCCATTCCGTCACTTTCTTCGTCCATTTATCTTTATCTTCTCTCATAATGTCCTTTTTCAATTCAATATTTTACTAGAAGTTACAGCATTTCTAAATAACAAATAACTTATAGTAAATCACAAAAATCAAACGAAAACCTATATCCGCTAAAAGCCTTTAAGAAAAATCGTTTTGGTAAATATATCAAACGTTTTTATTTCCGTCTTTTTATACGTCATTTGTTGACCGAAATACAGCTTGGGAACGCGTTGCGAGAACAATGAAGGTTTAAATTATTAATTTTCCTTTGTTGAATCTAACTTGTACATAAATATTTTCATTCGCTAAATGCTATGCTAGCTGCTATGTTTTTATAATCTTAATGCCAAAGTAATTTTGGAGTATTCCAAAAATATTTTTTTAATATCTATAGTTACATTTGCATTACTGTTTTTATAATTTTGAAGAGATTATGTACTGGCAATATTTGCCGTTTACGTAGTTTTAAGTTCTTTAAATTTTGTGTTTACTATCTTAGTGCTAAACTATACAAAATTATGTAGTTTTTAGGTCTTGTGTCATTATAAAAATATTCTAAACCAAAAAAATGATACTTGGCTAATGTATCATTCAAGTTGCTTTCCTCGCTCAACGAATAAGTATTGCAATACAGCGAGGAAATGCTGCCAGCGGTAAATGAACATAGGGTGCAACCTTTTTAAATCTGTTTTAATTTTCTATTTATTATGTTTTAATTATAAATCATTATATATTTCATTATTATAAATAAAATCGACGATTAACTGACAATCATTGTAGTGATTATACAGATATTTGAAAATAACATGATATATAGTTAAGGGGAAAATAATTAATTAAATTGTTTAAAACCCTGTGAACAAATCTTTGTAAATAATCTAATAAAGTATCCGTAAATATTATCAAATTTATAATTTTATACGTATAGATTTTCCGTTTAATTTAGTAATTCGTAACGTGGTTTGTAACAGGCTGAAAAATGAAGAAAACACTCTCTTTCGCAATACATTCAATTTTAATAACTTTTATGGACATTAAACTTTTTGAAATTTATTTATATTTAAAGTTTTTTATTTTCCACAGACTGGCACTCAAGATAAGAGTCGTGTAGCATCACGCTTTAGACCCGAGTTGGTGGACTCTTTTAATATGCTGCTTCTACTTTTGCCGGGGATCGCTATCACTTACATGGTAAGAACATGATTGAACTGTGTTAAGAAATTGAAACGGCATATGTAGAACAGCTGTGGCTTGGCTAGAGCGTTCCGTTGACTCTAAGATCATTCTAATGGGGCTAAATAGGGCTATTAACTGATGTTGCGTGTGCGCAATTTAATTTGCACGTTGCTAAAGGAAACATCGTGATGAGAGCGACATCTATGGCCCGGTAGTACATTTGTTTTTTTTTAATTCCGTGTCTGTTTGTACTTGTACCCTTGTGCCAATTTAGTATCACTAGTCTTCTAAATTATACATACTTTTGTAAGTAGAAATTTTAAGATTAGTTATTCAATACAAATTAATAGTGCGTCCAAGTATGAGAACAGCTGTATGAAATCCTTGGATTACAAAGAATGAGCGAAATGAATCTTTATTAATGCTTCAATCAAAGCCTATGAAATAAAATTAATAAATCAGTGGTGCTACAATGTTTTCCGGAATCAGATTTTTGTATCTATTTCATGATTATTTTACAATCTCGTAGGCAAGCCTCCTGTGCCTGACACACGCCGAATTTTTTCATTCGTGAGCCCGTTTCCTCACGATGTTCCTTCACCGTTCTCAAAAGCGCATAAAGTCCATTGTTGCACAGCCGGATTCGAACCTATAACCTCAGGGATAAGAGTCACACGCTGACCAACCAGGCCAACTTTTCAAAGCCTAGATTAGTATCAATAAAGTATTTAATAATGTTAGCGAGTGTCATGAAGTAAATTTTACCTATCAATTACAATTATCATTATTTTCTTCGAAAAGGGTGAAGAACTAGGTATGGTGAATGGTTTTGTTCCGTGGAGTGAGACACGGGATCCGCTGGCGTGTGGCACCGATGACCCCGTCAACTTCATTGAGGTCACCCGTGACCCCATTCGTACGCCGTTCCAATGGACAAACGGGAAAAACGCTGGTAATGGTTTAATATTTACATTGGTGTCGATTCTAATGTGCACAAACTAGAATGAACTGTATATAGACACATACATATATATATATTGAAAGGGCTATCGATATATATACGACTAAAATGCGAATTCATTTATAAAAAAGGAGTAATTTAGGTTGTCATCTACAGTTGTATTATCAAAGCTAACAATGGTAATTCGGTAACTAAATTAGGTAACAAAAAAGGTGAAATTAAATTTAGAGAGATATGATACAACTGAATATATTAAAAAGATAGATTAGTTATATAACTTAGTCAGATCAAATTGTAATATGGGTCAAACCATCACTTGGTACCATGCAACTATTTCTTAAAATTAGGTTTAAAAGCAGTTTTTTTTATATCTAGATCCTCTAGGATAGCTAGGATCATGAGAAAAAGAGCCCGAACGATAGCTTAAACATAACCGAATAATTACATTTATGGTAAAGATGTTAAACAAACACAATATTTCAGCCCCGAACCCCCAACTGCCCTGCGATTCTGTAACTCACTTTTCGAACTCACACAGCGGTTTTCGCATCGGCGGTCGCTCTCAAATCAGTCGTGAAGCAGTCATTTTATGATTTGGCATTCTGAAAAGGTGGGTTGTAGGTTATTGTTTTAGTTTATTGTTTATCAGAATGCCAAATCATAAAATGACTGAAGGGAAAGCAAACATTGTGTCAATGAAATAAATATGTTCGGTATATAATAGTGACTGTAAGTTCCGGCTTATATTATAATGATAACTCAATTCAACATACCTTCGACCCTTCATTCTCCATTTGTAAGGCTCCAGTTGCATGAATAATACATACTTGCGGGCTCATTGTATATTCATACCAATAAATATTACATCTCTAATGACGCTTTGGGACTTTGTACTGGCTAAAGTTTGGTGAAGTTTCAATTAGACTTTCTTAACATTTTGTCTTTAGTTTAAGTTCTATTAGAATCTTAACGGATTTTTCAAAAAGGCAACACAATACAAGACAAGGCAACATGTCTAAAGCGGCAACATATCTATGGCAACATTTTAATAGACTCCAACCAATAATATGAAATCATTTTCTGCCTTATGGATATTTAAACATCGAGTTATGTAAGTGATGTAATAAAAGCGGGGTTGTATCCATAGAAGTCATAACTTTGCAGTGCGTCAAGTATGCTATGACCCGAACTGACGGTTTTATTGACATCATTCGGAAAAAGGTGGCAATCTTGTTGCATCGTGTTGGGCATAGCACCAATGATATCATCATTGTGTTGATTATAATAATGACACACAAAGCTTAAAACGTTGCTACGCTGTCCATGCATATAGGAGTCTTTTTGTTTTTTAAATAACCAATACTAACATAGCAACTAAGACAGATTTGTGACTAACCCTAACTAAAACTACATATTGTTATAATCTGAAATAAAGAAGTTATTATTTAAACAAAATAATTTAGCTTCGCTCGTGAATTACCAAAGTTATTCAAAGATTTAAATATATTATATAGAGAAGAAGTCATCAACAATTATTTCCTAATAATACTAAATACAATTTCCGGTTTTATTATAAATCAGGGGCAATACTTATTATAACACCAGCGTAACGATCTATAGTTACAATAATTGGAGTCTTAATAAACGCGTTCGATGTTTTAGTTTCTCATATTGTTATTTACATTTAAATCCTATATGATATGTATGTCGAAAACTACTTTATGTCCTTAATTATCGTGGTGGGTTCCCGATAGCTTTGAGAGATTCCTACTCTAAAATTTAATCCCATTTGTAGAGGTCAGGCAAAAGGGTGCAGTCATCCCGTACTTATATATATACTATGTTTTTCTGGAGATTTTGCTCTCCCTTTACTCCGTTCCCTTTTACTTAATGCCTGATATATATCTTCGCTTGATGGAGTATCCGAACAAGAAGAAAATTTTTCAATTCTAATCAATTACGTAAGTTAATACGAATGAAATTAGGGCCTTGCACCAAACAAATAAACCCGTCAGCTTTGAAATATCAATATAAATATGTAATAGTTCGGTATTATAATTTAAGGTTAGTTATTGTTTTTTGTAATATTAATTTATTAGCATTCGATTTCATCTATGAATGTAGGTATGTTATTAAAGTGACTTTCCTTTTTGTTGATTATATGAAACATATAAACTAATATCTGTAAATATTCTTTTGAGGAGAAAATTTGCTATTTTGTATGGTTTTTCTATAATTTGTAAACTTCTAAAGCATCGAACAGATTGAAATTGATTGAAAGCGTTTTCTAGGATTTTCCGATGCAGATAAAACCTGGTTGCCAGTTGCAGAAGGATACGAGCATAACAATGTGGCAAATGAGAAGGCTGCAGCCAGATCACACTACCAGGTGTACAGATCTCTTACAGGTTTAAGAGCCCGGCCAGCATTCCGTCTGGGACGATATGAATCTATTGCCCTTAACAAAGACATCTTTGCTTTTAAGAGGTAAATATTTCTATAAAGTAGTAATAATCTTAATATATATAAATTACGTGGCACGTTGTTTGTCCTCTATGTACTCCTAAACTACCGAACCGATATCAATTAAATTTACACACCGTGTGTAGTTTGATCTAACTTAAAAGATAGGATAGCTAAAATCTTAATTTATACCCGCAATATTATTTTTTGCAAAATATTTGTTTTTATTTGATAGTCACAATTCTAACGGATGGCGCTGTGTTGAAAGTACCAACGTTTCACATAAGCTACAATTTAATGGCATAACCACCAAAAAAGCATGGTGGTCCCCATGACTGGTGTTCTTTACCGTTTCCCTTGAATAGGTTACTACTATGTAATATAACTAAAACTTAATCACTTTGAGATATCGATAACTTTTTAGCGTAGATTTTTTTACTACATATTAATATGTTGATTAAATATCACGACTAGAAATGTTTTTCAAGTTTAACAAAATATACTAACCTTTTTGCCTTTATTAAATTTGATGTTAATTAGACCTACATAAGCATGTGTACTCACAATTATAGTGATCTCGATTGAAATTGGATTATTATAAGTATCTTGATATTTTTCCCATTACAGGAACGTGATTTTGTTATCACTCTATATATCTTAAGATATTTTTTTTGTAGTTCTTTCGTAATATAATAATTATTTTCTTATAAGGATTATTATTCTTATTATCAAGGCCACACATTAGTTCTAATTTGTATAAATAAATAATACAGAATATATACAGCCTCAGACAACTGTTTAATGTAGTCTTTATGTAGTATTAAAAATAACACTCGATTTTATGGCAATACTAAATCAATATACGAACTTTAATGGGGCATTATTAACAGGTGGTATAACGATGATGCCTACGTAGTCGTTATGAACGTGGGCAAAGTGTATCAAGTAGTCAATTTGACGGCGTTCGACTTAATATTCGGCCAATTAGAAGTCGAAGTGAGCAGTGTGCTCTCATCTAGGACTTATGGGTATGTGAATTCATATATATAAATAAATTCATAAAGTACTCCTCCCTATAACGCGGCCTGGCTCAGCAATGTTCACAAATAACCGTTTTTTTTAACAATTCATTTTTTATGAATACGCATTTAATAAAGTTTAATTTTCATTTTATGGACTTGACAAATCATTATAAATTTCATACTGCAGAAATATAACTTGAGAAATCTCCGCGTTATAGGGCGTATTACCGCATTATATATGCGACAGAAATCGCGTTATATGAAAACGCGTTATAGGAGTACCGCGTCATAGGGGGTATTACTGTATAGTGTTGTTTATTAGATGTTAGACCTCAAATCAACTAAATACCCTCGTTTTAGTATTATTTATGAGGAACTTTCTGCTACGAATTAGGGGCATAATAAAAGGAAACTTGGATCAGACAAGACACGACATACCTTTTAAATAGATTTGAAATAGTTTCTGTTATATCCAATCTTGGCAATGACTCTCTTTGACAAGCAATATGCATTTCACGCCAGCTAAAATCAATAAATATAGGAACTTTCAAAATCACTTTAAAGCTATAATGAGAGAAATCAATCTTCGCCATTCAAGAAAAACTATTAAACAATTACTAAAACTAACATATTTATAAACACAAGTGTAACTTTTTTATACTGGATCGATTGAAGAAAGCAAAGTGTTAACGAATGATTCTGAAAAACATTGGTTTAGGAAATCGTAACTTACTTCAAACTTGGAATGCTATTTATAAGTTCTATTTATAAATCCTTTTAAAATAGATTCTTTAATTAACTCTTGGAATAAAGCTTATTTTTTAATGAAAACAGTATTGTTTCAAATTAATTCTATTTTCGTATTTCTCTTGCAGAGATACTGTTCAAGCTAATTATTTAGACTTAGCAGCTGATGAAGCGCTCGTTGTGAGGATGCAAGTATAAATAATATAACAATCCACTATAGAATAAAAAGTCGAGGCTGGACGGGTCATTATTTTATGCTTAGTATATATACATAAAGGTTTTCATACATACTAAAGCATTTTATTCCCTTTTATTTGTTTTTTATTTAATTTATAAAAGCTCAGCACACTGATACATTGGTAAAAGAACCACAATATACAATGTAACAAGCACTTATAGGCAAACATGCCATACACGAAGAGATAATACAAATATAACAAAACAATTAAAATTACAAAAACTAAACGAAAATCGATTTTAAAGTGTGAGGGGAGCAACTATGGATATCCGGCCCTAGGTCGTTTATCAGAATGCTCAATCTGAACATCGGTGAGTTTTTGTCAAAGCGCGTTCTTCTGAACAGGACAAATATAGTGATGAATTTCTGAGTTTCATCATCAGACGTCGAGGCAGAATACGAAATTCCACCCGTATCAGCTCGACGTCCGCCGTTTCACAACTGAGCGTTTTTCAAGGCAGTTTTTGCCGCGCACCACCACTTTGTGGAACCAGCTGCCCACCGAAGTATTTCTGAACCAATTCGACTTAGGGTCCTTCAAGAAAAGAGCGTACCAATTCTTAAAACGCCGGCAACGCACTCGCAAGCCCTCTGGCATTGAGTGTCCATGGGCGGCGGTATCACTAACCATCAGGTGAGCCTCCTGCCCGTTTGCCCCCTGTTCTATAAAAAAAAAGATGGCAGCCTGAGATATCAAGAGGGTACACGAAATTTAAATTTTGATAAAAGGTTGGGTAATCAACCGGATTGTTAAATACGTGTAGCGTGATTCGAACACACGACCTCAGGTTTGAGAGTCACACTCAAGCCAGCTTATGTTTCAGCTAAGATTGCCATAAGGATATTTAATCATTTATATTCATCATACCTTCTCTGTAACTCTTCAAACGAAGACAAATATCCTTTGAAGCTCATTCATTAAATACTAAGTACTCTTTCATCTCAAAGGGTTAGACATTCAAATGGCAAATAGACTCATTGACTAACTTTTTACTAAGCTTGAAAGCGCTTAATAAATAAACGGCATTAATAAATAGCAAAAATTAAAGTCCTCCCTCCAACTTTTTGTATCCTTTCCTTGGGAGAGATTTAAGTTGGCACCTGGTAGATAGTACTGATGACCTCAGAGCCGGTGCCTTTCTCGCTTTACAAATAAGTATTGCAATACAGCGATTAAATGCTTTCAGCATTAAATATACATAGCCATAGAGACTGAACTATTTAAGCTTATGTTAAGATTATATATTTCTTTAATACTACTTTTTAATACTAATTATTAAAAACAAAAGCTGTGCAAGTGAATTTACTAATATGTATTAAGACCAATGTCTGCTAAGTGACTGAGCACGCTACATTTGATCGAATTTGAAGATATTTTAAGAGCGATAGTTATTTTTATGATGCAATTTTTATCAAAGTTTTCCATAAAAATCTGTCAACATTTTATCGATGTTTCCAAATTGATAAGTTGCCACAATATTATCATCTTAAGATGATAACTAATCATATAAATACCAGATTAAAGTGAAAAATATCGTTGTAAGCCACGGGTGGTAAGTTTAAGATGAAAGCGTTAATATTTCTGTCGATTTTGGTGATTCTGGGAGGCGCTTATAGCAAGGTTGAATCAGATTTGGAGTGGTGGGAATCAACTATTTTCTACCAAATATATCCAAGGTCCTTTGCTGACAGTGATGGAGATGGAATCGGCGATTTAAAAGGTATTTATTTGCATCGACGAAATTATAAATAAAAGAACAATTAAAATTCACAAAGAAAAATAGTAAGTCGTAAAAGTAAAGTAGTAATTGTATATAACAACTAGCTGATCCGGCAAACGTCGTTTTGCCATGTTGAGGGGGGGAATTAGGGGTTGTATGTATTTTTAATGCTGTATCATAAAAATATAAAAGTTAAAAAATTTAAAAAAAATAGGGGTGGACTACCCTAAACATTTAGGGGGATGTAAAATAGATGTTGTCCGATTCTCAGACATACCCAATATGCACACATTTCATGAGAATCGGTCAAGCCGTTTCGGAGGAGTTTAACCACAAACACCGCGACACGAGAATTTTATATATTACATTATCCTAAAAGTATAACTAAAGAATAGATAGTACTGTACATATTATTTATTAGATTTAACTGTGTGTCATGGAGTGTATATAGGCTATGTGCGTTAGTGTGTTTGGTATAATTTAGCGCTATGGATATTTTTATAACTCCTATTAAGCATATGCCACTTGTAAATATAAAGTTTCTAGTCGAAAGTAAGAAATCCACTATCACTAACTGTACTTGTATTAATTAAGACTTAAAAACAATTCAAACTTTTGTTTAAAGCTTTTAAATCATACGTTTTATAATGTACAACAACAATATTTTAACATACATGATGGATACCTATCGCATTCCTACAGCGATAGAGCAGTGTTGGCCTAGTGGCTCCAGCGTGCGACTCTTATCCGTAAGGTCGCAGGTTCGATTCCCGACAGCACCAATGGACTTTATTTCTAGTGCGCATTTAATATTCGCTCGAACTGTGGCGTAAAACATCATGAGGACTTGCCATAGACTCAAAAAGCCGACGGCGTGAGTCAAGCAAGACTGATCATCTACTTGCCTATTAGTTAGATACAGAAATCTGAGGCCCAGACCTAAAAAGGTAGTAGCGACACTGATATATTTTATTAAAAGGCTACCCACTACACTGTTACGAGTATATATCCAAAATAAATCAATTTCTAAATGGTGTGTATATTAAAGTGATCTTTTATATAGTCCCGATTGTAGTTTAACTTACATTTTGAATAATCATTTCAGGAATAACAGATAAGCTAGATTACATAAGAGAACTCGGCGTTGGCGCAATTTGGCTCTCACCAATATTTCAGTCGCCGATGTACGACTTCGGTTATGACATTTCTGATTTCTATGCTATACAAGAGGAGTATGGTACCATGGAGGATTTTGAGGAACTTTTATCAAAAGCGAATAGTCTTGGTGAGTTTTTACTGCAATTAGAAGATATTTAGTGATTTAAGAAGAGATTTTGATATAAGAGTTGGCCTAGTGGCTTCGATGCCTGTGCTTTCTATGTGCAGATTTAACATTCGCTTCGAACGGTGAAGGAAAACATGGTGAAACAAGTCGACGGCATGTGTCAGGCACAGGGGGCTGATCGCCTACTTGCTTATTAGGTTGACAAATGATCATGAAACAGATTCAGAAATCTGATGGCTAGATAAAAAAGGTTGTAGCGCCACTGATTTTTTGACATAAGTACATTACTATAATATGCCAAACTATAGCTTGTCAATGTTTATATACTAGTATAATATTATATATTAGGTACTAGCTGATCCAGCAAACGTCGTTTTGCCATGTATATCAATTATAATAAAAAGTAGGGGTTGAACGAGAGTGTCGAAAATTTAGGGTTGTATGCATTGTTTAATGCTGTATCATAAAGAAAATTTTATCTAAAAATTAAAACAAATAATAATTTAGGGGTGGACTACCCTTAACATTTAGTGGGATGAAAAATAGATGTTGTCCGATTCTCAGACATACCAATATGCACACAAAATTTCATGAGAATCGGTCGAGCCGTTTCGGAGGAGTTTAACTACAAACACCGCGACACGAGAATTTTATATAAAAGATAATATGTTATGTTACTGGTTTAGAAAGTTTATCGTATTATCTTGACACCTTGCGTAATATGGTGGATGATAAAATAGTCAAACAAAAATATCTGAGATTGTTCTTATAAATCATATCAATGTAAGGAAGATTATAATCTGATGATTTTAGAAATTGCTTACAACACAACACATAATAATAATTACCCTTTATTCATGTACATCTTATTGACGTACATTTAACAAAAATACAGGGGTCTAAGCTCCGAATATGATTTTGTCGCATTCGGTGTCGAGACCCTTGGTCCGTGGGGGCCTTATAGGCTTTTTAGGGAAATGTCAAAAAGATTAGTCAACATCACAGGAGACCAAAGAGCTGGCAGCTACCTCGGACAAAGATTTAGTCTAGCTATTCAAAGGGGGAACGCTGCCAGTATCGGAACCTTGCCTAAAGGGACTCCTTTTAATAATATATTTTAGTTATTATATTTTATGGTTAGTTATTGTTTTTCCCTTTTGTGTTGGAAATAATATTTAACAAAAATGTATATCAATAAAAAATTTACAATATATAATATGTACCAAATTCTTTATACATGCTTTCATTTATAATTTGTTTTGTTATCGATTCAGATATGAAAATTGTTCTCGATTTGGTACCAAACCACACATCGAATGAAAGTATGTGGTTCCAAGAGGCGCTCAAAGGCAATGAAAAATACTACAACTATTTTGTATGGGAAGATGGAGTGATGGACGATAATGGTGTCATGCAACCTCCGAATAACTGGGTAGGTATCTAAATAGCAAACGTTTTAAAAGAATTAACTTTTAAATCCGGCTCGAAAAGCGTCGAAAAGAGCTGATACAAAACGGAATTCAATTTTTAGTTTGAAATTGGTATCTGTGAATGTTTTATAAAAATCAAAAATCTCTTTGATTGAGTGCGTTCTCTTTTTAAAATATATAAATAATCTCTGTTCATGAAACGAAATATCTCGAGTTGATTTAAATTATTTTAACTGATACCACGCATCGTATTTAATCATATTTTAAATGATTTAAAGAGAATTTGATTCTTAATTTAAAAATTGCCTTACGCTATAGTGTGCATTTTTATTTTATTTACACCACCTGGATACAAGTCCATTGGCCAAAAGTGTAACATTCAGTCAGATTCGATTTTTGAATCTACTCTACAAACCAAAAGCGAAATAATCACTGAAATATAGGTTTCTCCTGAACGTATCATCATCACATACATATCACGTCGTTATAAATATAACAAGTAGTTACAAACTTATAAATCTAACAACAGTTTAATTAAATAAACGAATAGCTAGAGATATCTCGTGCCTTGTCAGTCACATAAAACGTGGTAAAAAATAACCTTTCGCAGTGCCGGCATTTTCCTTAACAAACTCTAATTGAAATATATGAAGCCGTGAAAATGTACGGACTACTTTAACTCACTACAATAAAAAGGAATTTATAAAACGATTGCACAGGCGTATTCAGCATTCATCTAAAGAATTTAATGCCAGCTTAGGTTTTACTTTAAAAAGGTTAAAAGGGTGTAAAACAAAAAACGAAATGATGGTGCTGTTCATTTGTTTGTGTTCATTTGTTTGCGAATCACAATAAAAAAATATCACCTCCACGAATCTGTTCAATGAACATTTTCCTTTAAGCAAAAAATGCTTAAATTTAAGAAATAACTTTGCTGTGTTAAGAACCATTTTCAATATATTTATATCCTTACTCCCTTATTTAATCAATCAATTGCATATTTTAACCAAAATACTTTCGGTTCAAAGATATTTTTTTTCTAAAAGACGTACTCAGAAAATTTATCGTATGTCAGTAGTGTACATAGTGTTAGCACATTATAAGTAAATAAGCTATAATAGTAATATTAGTTGCTCTTCAAATATTAAAGTATAAATTAAGGAACTTCGTGTAAAATTGAGCCGCTAAATAAAGAAAATGTACAATATTTTTACTTTCTTCTCCTTACGCTAATCTTTGCTTACGCTGTGATCTATAAAGACAAATACAGTACCAATTCGACTTAGGGTCCTTCAAGAAAAGAGCGTACCAATTCTTAAAAGGCCGGCAACACACTTGCGAGCCTTCTGGCAATGTGTCCATGGGCGGTATCACTTTACAAATGGGTGTTGTTTTTTATGTAATAACATAAAAAAAACATTGGTAAAATGGGTTCATTGAGATGTTTCTATAAAACCAATACATCAGTTTAAACGTAAAAATGTCTGTGAAAAATACTTAGTTAATTCTCTTTGTAAGTTTTAAGCGAATCTTTATCTTTCAGAGGAGTCACTTCAGAGGAAGTGCATGGGAGTACAGAGAGGAAGTTGGGAAGTACTACTTGCACCAGTTTGTTGTTGGCCAACCTGACCTTAACTACAACAATCCAGATGTTGTTGAAGAGATGAAGGTAGCTTATTTGGAATTCCAAATTCAAATTTTACTCCAATCACACTCGTACAAAATTTTTATTATTTATTTATTTTAATTGGATCGTAATTTGTTTTATTAAAATGGCAACACCACGCAATATCATAGACATCTAACAGGTTTTAAAATGTCAATGTGTCAATTGTAAAAGTCAATTTGTCAGTAGTGCGTAGATCGGCGCCTGCGCCAGACGTGCGCACTGACTGTGTTTAAATATTAAGTAATAATGTCGGACGACGGTAGTGAGATCAATTTCGTAATTATTAATCGCGTTGAATCTGCGACAAATATATATTCTAATCATATGTTACTTAACTAATGTTAGGTTACATATCTCGCGGTAATACGAAAAATTTCAATTAATGACCAAAAATTAGATGTAGGTACATTAAGTAGTTGAGGAAAGTAATATTTTCAAAAAAAATATTTTAATGACAAAATCTTTCAAAACTAAGTTATTGCCATAAATCTATCAAAGGCATCGTTTTTTCAGAATATAATCAGATTCTGGCTAAATAAAGGTGTGGCTGGATTCAGAGTAGACGCCGTAAACTGTTTGTTCGAGGTAGATAAAGAACTTTTTGGGGGCAAATATCCCGACGAGCCGCTATCAGGACGCACCGACGTGGATCCAGAGTCTCACGATTATTTAGAACACATTTATACGAAGGACCAAAACGAAACATACTATATGGTATATGAATGGAGAGATGTTTTCGATGAAATATCCGAAAAAGATGGACTTCCAAGAGTCATGATGACCGAGGTTTATGCGTCAGTAAAGGATGTCGTAAGATATTTTGGTGAAGGTGATAGAGGAGGTGCTCAAATGCCGTTTAATTTTGATTTAATCACTGATGTTGATGCGTTATCATCTGCTGCTGATATCAAGAGGGCTGTTGACAAGTTTTTAACTTATAAACCTCTTGATAGGGACGCCAATTGGGTGGTAAGTATTAATTAAATTTGACGACTCATTGGTCTAGTGGTTAGTACCCCTGACTGCGAATCCATGGGTCCCGGGTTCGATCCCCGGCTGAGACAAACATCGATGTGATGAGCATTTGGTGTTGTGCTTAGGTCTTGGGTGTTTAAATATGTATTTATATATATATCTATCGATGTATGTATATCCGTTGCCTAGTACCCATAACACAAGCTTCACCAGCTTAGCATGGGACTCGGTCAATTGGTGTGAATTGTCTTTAAAAAAAAAAATTATAATTCTTGTCTTGATCTTAAAATTATTTGGTGCCTTTAAATGACCTTTGACCTGTTTGAATGATAATCAATTATGGATTTGTGATTTATTTTTATATTACTTCTATTTATTATTCATTGTTGTATCTCTGTGCTTTTTATCTGGTGTTCTCTTTTGTGTTGTGTTATTGTTAATAGTCAGTCCAAACAAATTGTACACATTTTCAATGTATGTCTTCAATTGTTAAAATTATTTTCATGCGATTTTAAATAGAGATTCTATATAGAAACATACGTTTATATATATTTATAAAATGACTTGATACTTGCAGGTTGGAAACCACGATAATAGTAGAATGGCGACCAGATATGGCTCTGCTTTAGTAGATGGCATAAACATGATCGTGTTACTTTTACCTGGCGTTGCTGTTACTTATATGGTAAGTGAATGATGCTTAGTATCACCGTATCACCTCGATGTCCGTCGTTTCACAACTGAGCGTTTTTTAAGGCAGTGTTTGTCGCGCACCACCACTATGTGGATTCAGCTGCCCACTAAAGTATTTCCGAACCAATTCGACTTAGGGTCCTTCAAGAAAATGGCGTACTGGCATCGCAGTTGCGAGGCTACTGGCAATGTGAGTGTCCATTGGCGGCGGTATCACTTAACATCAGGTGAGCCTCCTGCCCGTTTGCCCCCTGTTCTATAGAAAAAAAATGTGGCACCAGCTTCCAACTTAAGTATTTCCGAACCAATTCGACTTAGGGTCCTTCAAGAAAAAGTAATCTTTAAAGGGTCGGCAACGCACTTCCGAGCCTTCTGGCAATGTAAGTGTCCATATCACTTAAGATCAGATGAGCCTCCTGCTCGTTTGTACCCTGATATATATTTTAAAATTGATAGGGATTTACATATACAAGTCTTTCCTCCAACTTCGATTTTGTTTCCTTTGGAGTAGAGACTCATGGGCCGTGGGGTTCAAGTGTACAGACGTTAATTAAATAATTAAGTTGGCGCCTGGATAGTACTTGTGAGCCTGTGCTTTCCTCGCTCAACAAATAATTGTCGCAATACAGCTAGGAAATACTGCCAGCGTTAAAGGTACACTGCCACATAGACCAACTTTTTTAAATTTATATTTATAACTAGCTGGCCTGGCGAACATCGTACCGCCAAACAGTCTATTCTTTATTTTTTTTTTATACTTATTCTGCTATTCGGGACACCGGTCTAGCTAGTAAGATAAAAAAAGAAAGTTGATAAGACAACAAATACATTATGTCAAAAATAAAAATTTACCTTCCCGGAACCCCTCCACTAACACTTGAACAAAATTCAAATTGACTTTTAAGTATTATTACGAATATTATGTATGGGAATATAGAAAAGTTGTTTTTAGACTTTTTCACTAATTTTTTTTTAATTTTTCTCTCCGTAAGAACCATCCTCGTACTTCAAGGAATATTATATAAAAAATATCAGACAAATCGGTCAAGTTGCTGTTTACCTACATGAATAAAGATATTTTGAGTTTGAGTTTAATATATTATTATTATTACTATATACGTTGAGAAACTTGTAAATACTGTATATTTGATTGTGATGTTTATTTATTGTTAATTATTAGAGAACTAATCTCTCTAAAACATATATATATATGTGTTGGATATAAATACTATAGTATTACTAGCTGTCCCCGCGAACTTCGTTTCTCCTTAATGTGAATTTACATAGCCTGCCTTTTTAGTACATACCAACATAAAAAATATTGCTATGCTACCCCAGAGACTGTTTGGTTTGGAATGAAAACCTTTTAGGTTTTTCTATGAATTTTTCTCTATATAGCATAGTTCAAGTCATATAATTTTAATTAACAAATAAAAAATAGGGGTTGATCGTAGAGGGGTGAAAATTACGTGATACGTGTATTTTGTGTGCTGTATCATAAAAAAATAAAAACAAAAAATTGTATCTAAAAAATTACAATTAAAATTAAGGGATGGACCACCCTTAACATTAAGGGGTTTGAAAGATAGATAGTAGCCGATTCTCAGACTAACAGAATATGCATTAAACATTTCATAAGAATCGGTCGAGCCGTTTCGGAGGAGTTTGGAAAGAACATTGTGATGCGAGAATTTTATATATGTATATATAGAGATAATCTGTAGTCCTTTAAAGCAATAGCACAATTGACAATCGAATGGAGCACTCTGACGCGACGACCCGTCCAAAGACGTGTTGATTCATTTTTATCCTCTTCCGTTATAATGCCACAGCCATCTTCTGTTTTATTCTTGTTTAGATTTGTTAACATATTATCAATAACATCCAAAATGATATATAGTCTGTCCATAGCCTCCTCGGGTTTGCCAACGTGACTTGGCAGCTCAGAAAAGAATATGATTATGTTATAATATGTTTGACAACAATATTGTTTGATACAGCATTTTATAGTACTGATTTAAGAACAGCTGTGTAAATAAATTATTTCTGAGTATATTTGAGTTATAAGCTCTTTGAATAAATTAAACATTCTAAAAGTCTACCAAAAATTTAACTTACCGCAGTTTCTTAATAATTATATTTTGGAATACAAATATTATTTATTAATTTATTTGATTACAATTAAGCACAAAAGTTCAAGTTATTAATGAGTGTTAAAGTAAACTTTTACAGTAAATTTATTTTATATACAGGGTGAGGAAATCGGTTTGGTCGATGGATTCGTAAGCTGGGAAGATACAGTAGACCCATCTGGATGTAATACGAACGATCCTGTTAATTATGTCAAGTCTTCCAGAGATCCTGAACGAACACCCTTCCAATGGAATGCAGAATTGAATGCGGGTAGGTATTAGGTATTTATTACAATGGAAATAGAGATCAAAACTCTAGTAGCGTGATAATATCGTAAGGCTCGGAACTAGCTCTTTCTATTACCAAAATAAATATTTAATTAAATTGGTGGGTAGTCATCTGGATTAAGTGTGTAATTATTTAAATTATCAAGAGCGTTATAAAGTCCGTGATCTTCACCGATAGTAATAATAGCAAAATAATAATAATAAAAACTTTCTTGACAAAAGGGTTGTGACAAAATTCATCTGTCGCTAGGAACTAGGAAGCTCCTGTGTTATAATTAATATTATTAAGAAATACTTAATCTAGTTTGTCTTTTATTTAATTGTATTTTTAAAGTTATACTTCTTTAGGCGCGTTATGAAAAATTTATGAGAGTGAAATTTTACGATGCGCGCGCACCGTGACACAAAATTCAGTATGGGCGCCGAGCGTGCGCGAGCGAGATGGGAAAAGGACAATCTACAAGTAAAAAGAAATAGAATATGTGTGACGTATGACCATAATGACATTTGTAGTACCTTTTAAACAAATAAAGCAGTTTTAATTATTTTTTCAAAGGAATTTAGCAATGCTTTTTCACAAAGACCTATTGCTACTTAGTTAAAAGGTTATGAAACATACCTAGTTATTAAATTAAATTAATAATATAATAACATAATAAATAATAATAATTATTAATTAATAATTGAATTATATACTAAATATTGTTAAATTATTAACGCATATTGCTATTATTAATTATTTAATATTTAAAAAAAATAAAGAAAGCCAAAGAAGTATAACTTCTTACGCGCGTACATAAGTATACGCACCATTTTTTTTTCTTTTGTCATTGTAATGTTTCCCATGAAATGTTGTTATTGATGGATATTCATGTATTGTGTGTTGTGTGTTTTCTGTTAGTGTGCCTTTTTAAAATAAACAAAATGTAAACAATTGCTATATTAGACTCATCACGAAGCTTTTTAGCTTACACACTTGCGGTACACGGCACATTTTATTGCAAGCAATTATTAGTTCCGGTACTTCATTCTTTCGAAAACCCCACACAATATTACCATATAATATTTAATCCAAATAAATGAAATCCATATCTCTTAAAGGATTTTCTACGGCTGACAAAACATGGCTGCCAGTGGCAGACGGGTTTGAAATGTTAAATGTTGAAGCGCAGAAATTAGCGGAGCGGTCAAATCTGAAGGTTTATCAAGCTTTGGCGGATTTGAGGCTAAATGGAGTGTTCAGATATGGACGATATGATTCCTTGGCTTTGAACAGCGACGTCTTTGCTTTTAAAAGGTATATAAACATGTTCCTTTATAAATTCAAAAACCATTTATTCATATACAGGTAAAAAAATGAACACTTATGAACGTCCAAAATTAAATATATATGAAATGCTGCTAATTTTACATTTACTGCCAGTTCTTAAATAAAGGGCGTAGTACGGAAGAGAAGAACTGGTAATAAACTCTCCGCCACTCTTTTTAATCGCCAAGTTTTTTGTTTTACACAATGTTTGTGTATAATCTTAAGTAATTAATTATTATATAAGGGTTCTTACATCTAGTAAGAGCAGTGTTGGCGCAGTGGCTTCAACCTGCGACTTTCATCCCTAAGGCCATACGTTTGATCCCCGGCGGTGCACCATCGGGCTTTAATCTGCGCATTTAATATTCACTCGAACGGTGAAGGAAAACATCACGAGGAAACCAACTTTCCATAGACCAAAGTTGATGGCGTGTGTTAGGCATAGGTAGTTGATCATCTACTTGCCAATAAGATTGACAAATGATCATCAAACAGATACACAAATCTGAAGCCCAGAACTAAAAGCGCCACAGTTTTTATTTTATTTGTCGTTGTTTATCTTTGTGCAATTTATTTTATTCTTCTTTGACTGTGATCCACTCGCTGTTATGGTTAAGAAGGCAAATCTTGGATAAAACTGCTCGATGAAAATAAATAAAAGTGATCAAAGAAATTGTCTTGAGGGCTTAACCCATATTTAACATTGATCTTAAGTTTGAAACTCATACATAATCTATCTATTGCTTAAACTGAAACCAATCCTTTAAAAATATTTTACCAATTTCACCATCATACTTAGTATTTTTGAAATCGTTGACAATAAATTTTAGTACAAAGTTCCTATAAAAAAGACGGTATTTTAAAAGAGTAGCGAATTTCAACTCATGACTAAGTTGTTTCAAGTAAATGGAGTAATAACTTTAAAAGAAGTATAATCTTGGCAAAGTATTGAAAAGCGAGTCAAGAAGGCTCTGTATACATCAAAACTTAAAAGCTTTGAGTTCGAAGAGGCTTTACGTAGAGTGATATAATATTAAAGAAAATTGTTTTGTCTTTCTTATTTTCATTCTAGCGAACCATAAATCAGTATTAAATAGCAGGTAGTCTTATTAATATAATTTACTTATATATTTGATTTAGTTATGGTTAGTTACATTTTTTTTTATTGTACATAGAGTTCAGATTGAGGCCTCCCCAGTAATTCAAATACCTTTGACAAGGGAGCTTCGCTTTTCTTTAATTAAAATGTTTGAATAATTAGCGTATCATGTACTTACAGTTTTGATTTTGAATATAGTAATATAATTTACTTAACATTAATTAAACAATATGAAGGTAATACTAGAATCACAAGTATTGCAAAAAATTAAGTTGCTATATAAGTAGTAGTTAGCAAACAAAACACTCTTATGACCCTTTTACTCCTCCTCCCGTTTGCCCCTGTTCTATAAAAACAAAAACGTGTGTATACTTATATACACGCGTTAGAAGTAATACTTCTTTGGCGTAAAAAGGATAAAATCATTCCAAAAAAATTATTCTACGTTTGTAGAAAAAACTAAAATGTTGACTACAGCTAACTTCAGGGTGTCGGTTTTCTGTGACGGTGTGCGCGCGCATCGTAAAAAAATCTCAACATTTTTCCCTAACGCGCCAAAAGAAGTATAACTTCAAAAACATTTGGCTTAGTTTCTCGTAGTATTTGTGTTGATATGTATAGACTATTTCAGATGGCATAACAGTGAGACGTACGTGATCGTAGTGAACATGCGAGATACAGAGCACGAGGTGGACTTAACCTATTTCGAGAATGTTACCGGAGATGCTAGTGTTGTTGTGAGAAGTGTACACTCGCCGAAGAATGAAGGGTAAGAAATTTGCTTTAATAAATACAATTTATGGAAATTCCGTATAGAGACTGTAAGTTATTAGACACTATCTTAAGTTATATTTATATTATTATTTCCAAATTATATAAATTATAATTTATAACTATTACATTTTATTTATTTACAATCAAGTATACAGTATTAATGATTAATACATATTATATCGTTTGGAACAAGAAAAATACAATTCGAAGAGGGAAACGTCCCACTAAAGTGCTCGAAGAAAATTATGGCTTTTTTTTATTAAAAATAATATTTTCATTTCAGAGATATACTTGAAGTATCGTCTCTGCCAGTTGCTGGATATGAAGGAATCGTTCTAAAGATGGTTTAAATAATAAAAATATAATTCAATTTATTTTTTACTGTACCCTATCTATATTATACATTTCCGTTTGTTCACGAAATTACATTTTAAATTAGTATTACTTGAAGATGTAATATTAGTAGCAAAAAAAAGACATTACTAATAGTTTGTAAAACATAATTACGAAATAGTATTATTATAGTAATAATAATGTATTTGCAAGAATATGGTATAAAAATGGTGCTACAATCTGAACTTTACATATTCAGCCACACATTATGCCTTATCAAGCATATCATCAAAGTCTTATATAAAATTCTTATATTATTTGATCACTACATCATCACTTTATTAAAATATATTATTACGTTATCAAATTAATAATAAATATAGTGTTTCACTCAAATGAAAGCAATACAAACAGTCGAAACAGGTATACCTAAATAAAGATATTTCTAACGCAAATCACTTTATTAGGCTGCGCCTGCGGGCTACTATCAAATTACTAGGATTAAATAAGTGGCTAGAAGTAATTGTAGGAGTTAATAACTTTAACCATTTAATTACGCCATTACTGTATTTACATAACTAAAAGACATTAGATAATAAAATATCTTGAATTAAGATTTTTGGAATTGTGTGCCACACGCACGTGCTCTCAATAAAAGAGTTTCTCAATAAAAATCCTTATTTTCCGTGGAGTTTTCTACAACAGTAGCTCGTAAAGATGAAAATAATCTTCTTAACTTAGCGTTTTTAAGACATAACAGTTTTTGACACGGACCAGCACAATGTGGAACCAATTGCCCACTGAAGTATTCGCAATTCGACTTAGGGTCCTTCAAGAAGAGCGTGCTAATTTTTAAAAGGCCGGCAACGCACTCGCGAGTCTTTTGGCATAGAGAGTGTCCTTTGGCAAGTAGGTGATCAGCTTACTGTGCCTGACACACGCCGGCGACTTTTTTGGGTCTAAGGCAAGCCTCCTCACGATGTTTTCCTTCACCGTTCGAGTGAATGTTAAATGCGCACATATAATAAAAGTCTATTAGTATACATCTGGGGATAAGTTCGATAAGAGTCGAACCTACGACCTCATGGATAAGAGTCGCACGCTGAAACCACTAGCCCAACTCTGATCTATGAAACGTTTGAATACTAAATTATATTAAACAACAAATTTGACCTCTCTAACTGGGGTAACTGTTTCTCGCAGTTCTATAAACTATCACTTGTTAATTAAACTCTTGGGTTACATTACAATGCTAAGCAATTATTATTCAAATAGGTCGGATCAACCAAGTAAATATAATTCATAACGACCACAATACATAAGACATATGAGCAGTGTTGGCCTAGAGGCTTCAGCGTTACGACTCTCACCTCTGAGGTTGTAGGTTCGATCCCCGGCTGTGTATCAATGGACTTTCTTTCTATGTGCGCATTTAACATTCGCTCGAACGTCGAAGGAAAACATCGTGAGGAAACCGGAGTGCCTTAGACTCAAAAAGTTGACGGCGTGCGAGGCACAGGAGGCTGATCATCTACAGAAATCTGAAGCTACTGATTTATTTCATTTATTCTTTCACAATACATAAGATAGAAGATATTTTGCATTGTTGAGACGTATTGAGTAACGGACATTTCAAGTCATTTATTAATAAACGTGAATTTAATGGAGTAATTACTTATGATCCCCTACGTTTAAAGCTTCACAAAATAACAAATAATTCTACTATATCTATCTAGTAGTCAGTGTACATTCTGTCGCCAAAAGATTTAAAAAAAACTCGGGTTGAAAATATACGATATAAGAAAAAAAAAATGTGTGCGTGTGTGTACACACGTAAGAAGTGAAACTTATATAAAACCTTTGTTGTACGCAGAGCCATAATTGGTTTGTTTTAAGTTTAGAGGTCCGAAACTATTTCTTTAAAAACAGTAAATTTTGATACACTGCCTAGCATACAATTTACAAATTAATTGCTGCAAATTGCGATTAGCAAATTTCAAGTCGAAAATGTAATCCGTTGTCAAACTTCAAAGTAAAAAACATACTATATGTCATATTTTAACGCCGATAAAGAAGATTGACTTCGAAAATGTAATCCGTTGTCAAACTTCAAAGTCAAAAACATACTATATGTCATATTTTAACGCCGATAAAGAAGTTTGACTTCAAAAAGCAACATGGCGCGTAACGGAAAAATGTGACGCGTAACGCAAAAATGTTACACTATATTTTTTTGCAACCCCGATAAAGAAGTTTCACTTCAAAAACTTACAGGTTCTTTTGTTTTTAATTATATTTTTTTAACTTGATTAAATTATTTGATTAACGTTTATATATTCATTTACAAATTTACCCTAGTCACCGGTCATATTAAGGTGTATGAAAAAGTTTAGCCTTGGACTAGCAAAAAATTAATGTAATTGCTTCTTCGCTAGCGCAAAAAACTCATCAATACACAAAGACTTCAATCAAAGTTTTTTTCCAAAGCCTTATCTCGTCTTGTTTTTGCTTAGTTTATACGATATTGTATCTATAACATTTTCTTATCTATGTAGCTAAGCACTCAGCGGTGTGGTGATCGACTGAGCAGCGATGTTATATTCAAAACAAGTAAGACGTAACAACTACTGTTTAATATTAACCCATTGGATAAAACTTGCGATTCGACTGCTAATCATTAAATTATCTTCATTTTAATTCCCTTTACATAAAGAAAAAGCGATTAAGGGGATGGGTTTTTCGTTACAATCAAATCTTTTATCTTTATGATTGTAAAAACTTTTGTAGTAATTTTTTATGTAATAAGAGGCAAACGGGCAGGAGGCTCAGCTGATGTTAAGTGATACCGCCGCCCATGGACAGCCAGATCACATTGCCAGAAGGCCGCAAGTGCGCAGACTTTTAAGAACTGGTACGCTCTTTTCTTAGACGAATTGGTTCGGAGATACTTCAGTGGGCAGCTGGTTCCACATAGTGGTGGTGCGCGGCAAAATCTACACGTTAAATCGCTCAGTTGTGGAACGACGGACGTCGAGGTGATACGGATGGTATTTTGTATTCTGCATTGACGTCCGATAGTGAAACCCAGCTGCAGGTATTGAATATAAGTAACGACCTCTGCTTAAACCTCTCAGACAAATTTGTATTTTTTGTTGTGATATGTTCTAAAGTTGGCACTGATTATATCTTGGTGTTCGTTAATAGTTAAGTAATTGTTTATTTTAAAACGGGTTTTTTTTTATGGCTCTGGCACGGTTTGTGCATTAGCCAGCGTCAAGTATAAGATTTTTTTATAATTCGTGCTTGTCTTAGAAATTCGACCGTGTCCTCCATGTACGGTTTAAGCACAACCCTCCCAAAGGCCGAGAACAAATTTAAATTAAATTACAACTTGCCCTCGAACCGGGAATCGAACCCGGTACCCCTCACCTAGCTGCCACCTAATAAGACCGCTAGGCTATGAGGCCCTTAAAAACGGGTTTATAATGATACAAAACTAAAACCCTTTTATTTTCATTGCCGCCAAATTGGATGAACACTCCCGAGGCCTTTAAGTTAATTTTTTTAGCAAACTCTTTGTACGGCAAAATCTTTAATAAATACGCCATAAAGTTTAACGAAATTGTCTACCGACGATGCTTATCATCCTCAATTCCAATTACATTTTTTATTTCAAGCGAGGCAGCCTTTTGAAGTAAACCTTTACTGGTACAAAAGTGGGATAATGGCTTGAACGCAAATTGAATTTGGATTGAAAGGGTTTTCGTACTAACTACTCTTCGAGTATTGGCCTAGTGACCAGATAACTCTCAACCTCTAGGTCTTGTGTTTGAATCACGGCTGGCCATCAATCGACTTTACAATCTACGCATTTAACGGTGAAGTAAAAGTTGGGCAAAGAAGGATCACCTACTAAGAAAAATGTATCAAGAAATCGACACAATTCTGACCGAGGATTGTTTAGTATTTCATTGATTATTTTGTCGTACATTAGTGATATCTTATAATTACAATTTGCCTTAAAATTTTCGACAAATTATCGATCCTACATAAACTTATATGACAGTAACGCACCCACTAAAAATGGGTGTCTATGGGGTGCGTAGACTGCCCTTTTAGGTCCCGCAAGCTCGTTTGCCCCCCTATTATATAAACAAAAAAAAAAAAAGTAGGTACCGGGGTGTCTTTTAAAAGCAATTGATAAAGATTGATATCATTCAACAATTTAAGAGATATATCTATTTGATTTATCTCAAATGGCTAGTTATCTTTCTCGTTGTAGTATATATAGAACGCGGCTCAGATTAGCCATTGCACACGATGAGGTAAGAACAACATTTATGTCAAAAGTATTTTTGGAATTTTTTGAACAATTTTAATTAAAAACATATTTCTGTTTTTAAGACTGAGGACGTTATTAGTTTTGCCTGCAATTTTTTTAATTGCAAATGCATCCACTGAGAGGGAACTCGATTGGTGGGAGAATACCATCTTCTACCAAATTTATCCGCGCTCATTTATGGACAGCGATGGTGATGGTATCGGAGACTTAAAAGGTATTTATTCTCACTATTTTGACCGATATATTTTTAGTAATAGATTGTCTTGCCTCCTTTACTTAAAATATGGTAATGAGGTGACAGTCTCTACCTATTCACATGCTCCTCTAAAAATATATTTCTCTCTCTCTGAGGTTGTAAGACTTACGAGCTAAGAAAGAGTCTATTTTGATGTTTAATACATTAAGTCTTCTAAATTGAGCAAAGCGACACTTTGGAGAGAGAACACTGGATAGCAATGATTCTTACATATGTGTCATCGCTATAGTTTGTTCTTTAGCCATACGTAGGAACAGACTACAGTGCAGCAAACTGTGCTTTACATTTTGCTGTTTTTAGTTACATGTTTTTAGCCATATTATAAATTATAAAGCAAATAAGATCAACAACTAAGTAATGCGGTTGTTTAATTTTTTTGTTCAGGAATAACATCCAAATTGGAATACTTGAAAGAACTAGGTGTTGGTGCGACCTGGCTTTCGCCCATGTTCAAGTCACCTATGTATGATTTCGGCTACGATATTTCTGACTTTTATGATGTGCAAGAAGAATATGGTACGATGGAAGATTTTGAGGAATTACTTGCGAAAGCTAAAGAGCTAGGTAAAATACTGATAAAATAATAATTTAATTTGTTACTTTATTAGATGAAATAAATTGATTTTTGTTTTAGACATAAAAGTAGTACTGGATTTTGTACCAAATCATTCAAGTAATGAGAGTATGTGGTTTGAGGAAGCATTGAAAGGCCACGAAAAATACTTTGACTATTTCGTTTGGGAAGATGGAGTAGAAGATGAAAATGGCGATTTACAGCCTCCTAACAATTGGGTAAGTGATATGATATAAAACACCTAGGTCTTGAAACAGTCATAATAAAATATTCTTTTTTAGAACAGCGTATTTCGTAAAAGTGCTTGGGAGTACAGGGAAGAAGTGGGAAAGTACTACTTGCATCAATTTGTAATTGGTCAGCCCGATCTTAACTACCGCAACCCTGATGTCGTTGAAGAAATGAAAAATGTTATCAGATTCTGGCTTGAAAAGGGCGTAGCTGGTTTTAGGGTTGACGCTATTGCCCACTTATTTGAGGTAGATAAGGAAAATTTCGGAGGAAAGTATCCCGATGAACCTATTACTGGCCAAAACCTTGATGACCCTTTGAGTTATGATTACTTGTCTCATATTTACACAAAAGACCAAGATGAAACATTTGACATGGTCTATCAATGGAGGGAAGTTTTTGATGAAATCAAAGAAAAAGACGGCCTTACAAGAGTCATGATGACAGAAGCATACTCGTCACCACAAATTACCATGAAGTACTTTGGTGAAGGCGACCGTGAAGGTGCACAGATGCCGTTTAATTTTGTTTTGATATCTGATGTTAATGGAGAGTCAACTGCCGGAGAAATTAAATATGCGATTGACAAATTCCTAACATTTAAACCAATCAATAAACAAGCTAACTGGGTGGTAAGATTATTCTTGTTCAGTTGTGAATTCATATTACTGTGAGTACATTTTAAAAAGTACATTTTTAGGCAGGAAACCATGACAACAGTAGAGTGGCATCCAGATTCAGCCCTAAATTGGTAGATGGGATTAATATGATTGTCTTGTTGCTACCTGGTGTCGCTGTTACTTATATGGTATAGTACTTTATCATTTAATGAAATATAACATTTACAAACTCTTTCTAATGGAAAAATTTATTAGGGTGAAGAAATCGGTATGGTTGATGGTTATGTGAGTTGGGAAGATACTGTAGATCCAAGTGGTTGCAACACAGATGACCCAATCAACTATTGGAAATCTTCGAGAGACCCAGAGCGCACGCCATTCCAATGGAACGCCGAAAATAATGCAGGTATGTTACAGAACTCATTTCATCCAGAACATGATCCGAAAAGACGTCGTCTGAATGATTACTTTTAGATCAGCTGTAAACTATCATGGTAGAGACTTTAAAAGGAACAGTAACGATGTGAGTCCAAGAACTTTATATTTGAATTTTTGGTAAACAATAAAATTATTTCGTACAGGTTTTTCAACTGCAGATAAGACTTGGTTGCCAGTAGCTGATGGTTATCAAGATCTTAACGTTGAAGTGCAGTCAAAGTCTGTGGGTAGATCACATGTTAAAGTTTACAAGGAGTTGGCTCAACTTCGGACCGAACCAACTTTTAGATATGGAAGATACGAATCGGTCGCCTTCAACTCGGACGTATTAGCTTTCAGAAGGTAACGTTGCATTAATTAGACTAAGAGAAGAGAAGAAAACTTACTAAAAGATAAACTACCGAAGCATTAAGTAATTAGATACAGCAAAGATATATTCATCTTATTAGGTGGGCTAATAAGTTCGTTTATAGATTTTGATTTGATTATTTAATATAGCCTTCGAGAGCGGTACAAGGATTATAGCGGTCATAACAAGGTCATGCGAAATTAGATTCAATAAGTAGCAATGCTTAGTAGCTGTCTATTGAAGTATTGAGAAGAGGAGAGCGTTCCAATTTTTAAAAGGCCGGCAACGCACTTGCGAGCCCTCTGGTAGAGCGTCAATGGGCGGGGTATCACTTAACATCATGTGAGTCTCCTGCCCGTTGGGCTTTTATTGTTATAAAAAAAAATTGGTATCTCAAATCCAATTTTAATTAATGCAATAATAGCAAGTTAGCTTAGTGGCTAGGTGCGCGTAACTAACTCTTAGGTATATAGAAAAAAGAATGAAGAAAACATACACAGAAATCTAAGAGTTACAACTGTCGAAAGATTGTGAACCTCAACGCACTGCTTACAATTTAACGTATTATTATTCGGTAGATTGTAATCTATCGAAGTGAAACCGTGAAATTGTGAAACGGATCGATAGATTACAATCTACCGAATAATAATACGTTAAATTGTAAGCAGTGCGTTGAGGTTCACAATCTTTCGACAGTTTACAATCTCGCGAGATAGACTACAATCTAACGGTGTTTACAATTTTACGTTGACAGATATAAATATAGCAGATACACGGTTAAAGTGATATTACAATTTGAGATAAAAATCTACAACTTTATGCATTCTTTGGTCTATTATAGTAAGATTTTTTTATGTAGAATTAAAATTACATCTAAAAATGTAATGCACACAATTTATATGCTAAGTTTAAAGTGCTTTTAGGTGAGAATAATTTAATCACAAACAGTTATAAATTCTAACCAACAAAACCACACTGTTATTTATCGCTTTACATAAACGAAGCAAATCGTGTTGGAACACAGAACGTAAGGATTTAGAAATTTCAAGAGAGTATTCTCTGCTAGGAAATTTAAATTTTATAAAATAGAAGTTGCAAACAGATTGTAAATAATATAAATCCTTTATAAATTGCAGTTGAGATTGCTTTATAAAAACAATTTAAAGTCGTATAAAATTAAAATCTAAAACGCCTGTGTATTATTTTAAAATATTCGTAAATTGATTCGATATAATAGGTATTTACTCGGTTAACGTGTAAAACTCATCAGTTTTCGCTTAAATCTATTTTATACTAAACTTTAAACTGTTGTTGTAGAGTTCAGATTAAAAGCATTATTTTTAACTTAGTGGCGCTAGAACCTTTTATGGCCATGATTACAGCATCTCTCTCATACTTTGGAATTTTTGTTTCGACGTAGTATGAGCAATTGATAAAATGTAAAATGGATTTTCGCTTTTTGCACGAAGGACTTTGAAACAACGGGCTGTTTGGCGAGCATAACTCCGCCCAAATGAAAGGGCCCACGCCCATGATTCGGTTCTCGGTTTAGGCCGTCGTAGGGGTGATTACGCATATAACTTAACGATGGACAAATTATCAGTTGAATAATATTTTTAATCGACTTTAAAAAACCCGAACAGTGAATTACAAAATTAAAGGACTAGGTAGTAAAAAGTTACATTCTTGGTTATATTGCAATATATAAAATTCACGGTGTTTGTAATTAAACTCCTCCGAAATGGCTCGACCAATTTTCGTGAAATTGTGTTTGCATATCGGTTAGGTCTGTAAATCGGACAATATCTGTTTTTCATCCCGCTAAATGTTAAGGGTGGTACTAAATTTAATTTTTATTTTTTTATGATACATCATCAAAAATACATAACACCCTTAAGTTTCACCCCTGTACGATCAACCTCTATTTTTTATAGTAGATAGTTATTTATATTAAACTAAAAAATGTTTCCTAGAAATAATATACATGGCAAAACATCGTTTGCCGGGTAAGCTAGTTGTAGTATAAAAAAAAACGAAATGCGCAGTCCAATCCTCGAAACAAGTATCCAAATTGTGTAATCCAACGCTTCATACGAATGTCAAGCACTTAGCTCTTGCTGACATGTCATTATAATCTGACATTTGAAGTGTTCAGAATATCGTGTTATGACGGATTAAGTTGTTTTGATAAGATCTTTGAATGTTGACATTTAATTCGATATCGGTGTTCTTATTAGATTTATTAATGTGAGATGGTCACAGTATGATTTCATATTAGTTTGATTAAATGGTATCCCGCGATGAACTCAGTTCAGCGTCTCTTTTTGAAGAATACTTTTTCAAACATCCATTGCGGTTCACGCATTATATGAACAGTACCAGCGTGGTCAATGTCTTAGAATTCTCTTAAAGTTTTGTGATTTCCCTTGAAGACAACTTAAAACATAAGACACACACACAGCGTCGCAGCAGGTTAAATGGTTGCATCGTTGAATTGAAAGAATCGCTCTACTGATAAAAAATAATAATTTAAGACGATTTTTTTAAGAATAATATATTTGTACTTTTACACATTCACAGTTGTAACTATACTGGATAAAAATACAAACACATATTACACTAAAAAGTACTGACCACGTATGCCACATTGTTGGAAAGAAAAAAATAAAAAGCCATATTCTTATGGAATATGACTTTTATGTAATTTTGTAATTACACAATCAAAGTCAAATCATTTATTTCAACTAGGCCTATTGAAGGCACTTTTAAAAGTCAAAATTACAAGTTAAAAATAATAAAAGTAACTTCATATGGAGAAGAACGGACAAAAACTCTAATTATGTACTAACTCTTTTAAAATAGTTTTTACAATATTTTGTAAACATTGATTTGATAATTATATATAATATGACGACCTAGAATAAAAAAAAACTTTTATGATAAAATAAAATAGGCGCATGGTGTTATAAAAACAATGCAGCAGTTATACTATATTATTACTAGCTGACCGGGCAAACGTCGTTTTGCCATGTATATCATTTATAATAAAAAATAGGGGTTGATCGTAGAGGGGTGAAAGTTAGGGGTTGTATGTATTTTTTAATGCTGTATCAAAAAAGAAATATCTAAAATTAAAAAAAATATTTTGGGGTTGACTACTCTAAACATTTAGAGGAATGAAAAATAGATATGGTCCGATTCTCAGACATACCCAATATGCACACAAAATTTCATGAGAATCGGTCGAGCCGTTTCGGAGGAGTTTAACCACAAACACCGCGACACGAGAATTTTATATATTAGATGTAGTTACTCTTTTGTTTTCTGTACATAATGACCGATTACATTTTGTTGTTTTTCAGGTGGTATAATGGAGATATATACATTGTGGTTGTGAACTTCAGAGACGAGCCACAAACTATCGACTTTACTTACTTTGAAGGAGTCAGCGGTCATTTGGAAACTGTTATTAGCAGCGTACAATCGCCGAGAATTCAAGGGTAATATAGTCCTCTTAAATATATATATCTTAATATATATAAATTACGTGTCACGTTGTTTGTCCGCTATGGACTCCTAAACTACCGAACCGATATCAATCAAATTTACACACCGTGTGTAGTTTGATCCAACTTAAAAGATAGGATAGCTTATATCTCAATTTATACCCGCAATATTATTTTATTGCAAAATATTTGTTTATTATTTGATAGTCACAATTCTAACAGATGGCGCTGTGTTGATAGTACCAACGTTTCAAATAAGGTACAATTTAACGGCATTACTACCATAAAAGCATGGTGGTCCCCATGACTGGTGTTCTCCTACCGTTTCCCTTAAATAGGTTACTACTATGTAATATAACAAAAACTTTAGCCACAGCAAAGCTTGGCCGAGTCTGCTAGTATATATATATATATATTGTCATATCAAGAAATAGGCACAGTAACCAGGATCTAATAATATTTATAAAAGTAAAGTAAAAGTAAAAAAAATATTTAATCATATAGGTAACATAATGTTACTTATGACTCGTCAGTAAAGAAATACATATTAATGCTTCTTATTTTACATTTACTGCCAGTTCTCAAATCAAGGGCGTAGAACGGAAGAGAAGAACTGGCAATAAACTCTCTGCCACTCTTTTTAATCACCATTTTTTATACAACGTTTGTAAGCAGCTGCAACCATTACACCATGTTCCACATGACATATCAAGTAATTAATAACAATAACATAAATTAAAAAAAAACAAAGACTTGTCCTCTATCAGCAGGGAGCATGGTGAAATAGGAGCACGCACTTACATTCTCGTGGGAATATAGCAGCAACGATTATGGAACTTAAATTTGAACCAGTAGCTCTTGAGATAAGCTCGTTATCATTATTCTTTTGTATGATAGTAGATGGTTACATGTGTCAATATGTTAATTTTTTTTTCAGTGACGTAGTTGAAGCCAGCAATGCCAGTATTGGTGGGAGTGAAGCTTTAGTTTTAAAATTGGTACAATAAGATGTTTATTAAGTTTAAATCTTTGGTATTAAACGGATCCAGCTCAGTACTGTTTATCTTGGTAATATGACCTAATTTCCTACGTAAATTCTAGAGTTTACGAACTAGAAGTCGCGAAACTCAGTTTGCGAAATTTTATATTTCATTTTATCTTACTTTTATAATGAAAAGTCAAATTAATACAGTGTTTTTATACACTTCTGGACACATCTATTGGCCCACTTTGCATTTTCAGTTTCTTTTGGTCCTAACTAAAAATTTATATTAGGTCGAGTAAAAAGTTTTTATGCAGTTTTGAACCTGATACATTTTACCATCTTTTTCGATCGTATTGTTTTAAATTTGAATTTAGAATACCACACCGCATGGAGATACGCCTAACAAGTCGGGTAGGCGCCTTGATGAAGTCAGTTGATTTTTGAATAAAAAACGTGTTTTATCAAATAAAGGTTTAATTTAATAACGCGTGTTGCCTCCATGGGCATCTACGACAGCTCTCATACGATTAGGCATAGAGTTTATCAACCGCTGTATGAAATTTTGAGGGATCATCTCCCATTCCTCTTCTATGGCAGTTTTCAATTCCTGCATCGTCTGGGCAACTGGCTGACGAGCCCTAACACGTCTTTTTAGCTCGTCCCACATATGCTCAATGGGGTTCATATCTGGGCTTCTGGCTGGCCAGTCCATAACTGCGATGTTCACATCCCGAAGATATTCTCTGACGATGCCGGCCGTATGGGCTCTTGCATTATCATGCATAAAAAGGAAATTTGGGCCGCATAGTCCGCGTATGGCATCACGTGAGGTTCTAAGCACTCAAGAATGTACCTTTCAGCATTTAATGTTGGCAGCCGTGGTCCCGTAACAAGCTCAAGTTGAGTTTTGCCGCTCGCGGATATACCGCCCCAGACAGTCCATGAGCCACCGCCATAAGCAACCCTCTCTTCAAAGCAGCATTGTGCAAAACCCTCTTCCTTACGTCGGTAGACCTTCTTCCTTCCATCATTGCCATGTAATGCAATTTTAGACTCATCAGAAAAGAGTACACCGTTCCAATGCTGCTGAGTCCAATTTCAGTGTGAGCGCGCGAAATGAAGGCGCGCTATTCGGTGGGCTCGCGTTAGTTTTGGGCCATTAGCTGTCTTGTGTGGTACCATATCGCGTTCTTTTAATCTTCTCCGAACAGTTCGAGCGCTCACATTTACTCCATGGATGTCGCGAAGTTGGTTTTGTATCTCAATGGAGGTAAGGTGACGATTTCTCAAGCTGGTCGTCACGATGAATCGATCCTGCCTTTCAGTTGTGACCCGAAATCGTGGCCTTCCTTGGCGACGAACAAAGTCGCCAGTCTCTAGGTATCTCCGATAAACGTTTCGGAACGCAGATCGACTTAAATTAAGTTGATCACTCACATTTCTTTGGCTGTGTCCGGCCCGGATAAGTGCCACAGCTTGGGCGGCGACTTCAGGCGAAGTACCTATCCATAGATTATTGATAGAACCTCATCTTAATGTTAAGAATAAGTAATGTTTGTTGCAAAACCAAAGAGAAAAATCACACTTTCAAGAATTAAATCCAACTAAACCAATTTAATCAAGTTTTTTTAGTACTCGATTGTTTGATACCAATGAGCAGGCTCCAAATTGTCTTTTGTTTCTTTAAATTCTGTGCTCGAAATTAAAAAAAAAAATATTGAATGCTATTATGAATGTGCCAGGTTCAAAACTGCATAAAAACTTTTTACTCGACCTAATATAAATTTTTAGGTAGGACCAAAAGAAACTGAAAATGCAAGGTGGGCCAATAGAAGTGTCCATAAGTGTAGTTTATTATACTTGATTTTTAATAAATCCTTAATGAATTACTTTAAATTAATAATAATATGGCATTTACAATCATAATATCAAAGAGTTATGAACATCATGTGGCAGTATCTCGCTGATTACAATTAAACCAATCAAATTTAAAGTCAAAGTCTATTTATTTATTTCAATCAGGCCTATTAAAAAGGCACTTTTAACAGTCAAGTAACAAGTTAAAAATATAAAAAACAAAATAACTCTAGTTGCCCCTTCCAAAAGCTAGTTTCATATGGAGAAGAATGGGCAAGAAACTCCATACTTACTCATTTAATATAGGTTTTAGGTTTTATAATGACGACTCATTGGTCTAGTGGTTAGTACCCCTGACTGCGAATCCATGGGTCCCAGGTTCGATCCCCGGCTGAGACGAACACTGATGTCATTTGCATTTGGTGTTATGCTTAGGTCTTGGGTGTTTAAATATGTATTTATAAGTCTATCTATCTATAATATGTATGTATATCCGTTGCCTAGTACCCATAACACAAGCTTCACCAGCTTAGCATGGGACTAGGTCAATTGATGTGAGTTGTCTTTAAAAAAAAAAAAAAATAATAGTTATATGTAATTCTTGCTTAACTGAAGACAATATTACAACTGTAGTTATTCTATTTTTTTAAACAAAGAATTAGTAACACATAGACAAACTTGTCAAATCTCAGTTCAAAAGTGAGATTTTCAGAACTGTAAATACATAAACTGTGTAACCTCTGGGTTCTTTAAGTTTTCGCTGTCTCGAAATTAGACCCTCGTCTTCATGAATTATTCACGAGTTTACTCAGGAACAGATTAAATTTTAACTCCCCATTTTACTCTATAGTCTCTATATTTCATTACATATTGGGGTCCTTAAACCCCTTCCTAGATCTTTGCTATATATTTATAAATAAGTTTGGAAAATCCGAAAGTGCACGCCTCATAGCGGTCATTCATATTTAAAAAAAAAACTAAAAACAAAAACTCAAGTTTTTTAAAACAAAATAACAAAAAAAATAAATGAAAATGAATGATTTAAAAAAAACAATAATATAATAAAAAAATATATAGTGGGGCCATAACTCTAAGGTGAGGAAAAAAATATACTAAAATAAATGTATATATAGCTAAACAAATACACAGTCGTATTTTAGTTTTTTACAAATTATAATTAAACGACAGTACTTAGAACGCATATTATTAACTAGGAATCAGCCCAGGGTATAACTTTATATAATAAGAAAAAAAGTATTCTGGTACGATAAATTTTTCGACCAATTTCTCTGCCACATACATGGATCCATAAATCCACAGACTGACGGACGTCAAACAATGATTGATTTTAATGTTATTATTTACTATGTTAAACAAAATAATTGTTCATAAAAAATACCATAATATGTGCTTGATAGATTTTTAACTCGATTTTAGTGCACTCATATTATCCTGTAAATGTTATATTAGTGAGAAAAAAGTCATTCAAGTTTTGAAAGACTGGGTTTTTTGACATGTCGAGAGTAGAGCACTGCGAGGCGTGCAATGGACTACCCCCACAAAAAACAATTAAATACAACCAAATTCTTCAACTTACAAAGAGAAGGCGTGTCTGTCTTAGCACATGTGTGGAATACTAGCCATTGGCACGAATTCACAAGCATTCATGCTCTGAGAGTATGACTTAAAAAATTTAAGCAAAAAATTTTCCAGCAAAACAGCAGATTAGGTATGAGATAGGCGCTTTTTTTTATGGCTCAGGCACGATTTGTGCATTAGCCAGGGTCAAGTATAGGATTTTTTATAATTCGTGCATGCCTTTAGAAATTCGACCGTGTCCTCCATGTACGGTTTTAGCATTCGCCCGGTACCGCACAACCCTCCCAAAGGCCGAGACCAAATTTAAATTAAATTAAAACTTGCCCTCGAACCGGGAATCGAACCCGGTACTCCTCACCTAGCTGCCACTTAATAAGACCGCTAGGCTATGAGGCCCCCCAGATAGGCACTTAAGAATGCTTTTTTTAAAATTGATCAGCCCGCTACCGAATATATTCAGCTCCAGATAAGTAGGGGAGGGCGGGGCTGGTACTAACAAATTCTGTATTATGATTTATATTTTCGTTGATAATAGACTTTTTCGTTTTATTTTTTATTGAAAACATGCTTTGGTTATTCAGCTATGATATTAATAACAGAAATCATCAGGTATGTAAGTGCTTCCAGAAAGAGAGCCATGAAAACCAAAAAAGTAATTTGTTAATATATACCCCGCATGTGGGGCGAATATTAACGGAGCTGGGGTAAGTATTAACGTAAGGGGCAATTAATAACAGATACTTGAATTATCTCAAATACTCAAATAAAATGTCACTGAAATTAATGAAAATGTTTTATTGCCTTCAATATTAAACAAATTAGTACTTTTTATGATAGGAACTGAAAGAATATAACAAATTCTTTTAAATCTACACTTAATAATAATCATTGCTACAGTTTGAATAATTTTAAGCCTAAAAAAAATTAAACATATAGTTAAAACTTAAACTCTTTAGGTTCAACAGTCTTTAAGTTTCTTAATGGAGTAGAAAAAATAGTATTATCTTATAAATCTGTTACGAACATTTTTTTAAATATGTAGTTTAAACATAATAATTAAATAAAAGTCACATAAACTTTTTAGTATCAGTCTTAAAAAACCTCTATGAGTTACCTTAAGCAATACAGTATTTTAAATCTACTTGATATTCATCAACAAATGTCACAGTGTTAATACTTTTTAGTACGAGACAGTCTTTAGGTATATTAATAAGGTAATTAGTTAATCAGTCTTAATCTAATTTGTACTTAAACTTGCCAGCCTTTCCGTCTCTTTTCCAAGGTTCTGGAATATTATCTATCTTGTATCGAATGGCAAGCTCGTAAGCTAATTTTTTGACGTCTGGTAGCAATCCAAAAAAGATATTAGAACATTTGACTAAATAATTAGCTATCATTGTTTCTTGCTCAGAATTGAAAACTAGACGTTTTTTTTATAACCCACAGCAACAGAAGTTCCCTCCTTTTTTTCTTTACGTATTTAAATAGTGTTACGTGACAAATATCGTATTCAGTAGCAACATCTCTATATTTCCTGTTTTTTACCAGAACTTCTTCAGCTGCCAGCTCAAATACTTCTTGAGATGTAGACCCCCTTGTACTCTTCCTTTTGTAATTTCTCATTCTATAATAAAACGTACTTTTTGTAAAGAACAGTCGTTTAATATCATATGTTAATACTGACCCCACCCAATTTGTTAATTTTAGCCCCAAGGTCACTTTTTATATTTTATCAATTATAGAAAATAAACTAATCAAAATATTTAGAAACAAGTATAATAGTTTTAAAATCAATAAAATACAATTCCATTTAGGATTAACTTTGATTAAATTTAGTGTAAAAATAAATCTTAAATCAATTTATTACGAAGTACAAAAAGTTTGTTTACCTGTCAATTCGAAGTTATTACGCACAACTATAACTAGCGTCGGCCGATCGATAACTGACAAGTTAGGACTTGTTCGGCTGTGTATTCTAGTTATTCTAAACCAAGCCTCATTTTTTTATAACTTCACGTTTGGCGGGTATAAGCTTGTTAATTCTTACCTCCGTTAAAACCAGCCCCGCCCTCCCCTACTTTTTAATCCGTTATAATCGCTAATGCATGAATAAATAAACTATGTTTTATGTTTCACGTTTGTTTTTTTTCTGGTATGTTTACTAAATGTTCTTGGTTGGTTTTATTAATATTCAGATTTATCTTTTCTTTGTATCATAATTTCACTAATATTCCTCTAATATTTATTTACTTTCATATGGTTGCCTGGTAGACATCACTTTGTAGCTAAAGCCACCCGTTGCTCCATTTAATATATATAATTTTTTCAACTTGTTATTGAATTTTTAATGTAAATAATTAAGTGTGAATAAAATGAAAACTTAATACATTAAGTTGTTTTCTATGAACTTGAAATTTTAACGGTCCTTCATAAAGGGGTATGCTCAGTGCTCACACTACCCATCATTAAAAAATATAAATATCACTCAACACCCTATGTCGTCCAGATTGATTTGATTAAACAGTAAACATATATACAAATCTTCTCTAAGGTTGTTTAATAAGAAATATATCAGAAATTATAACACTAACACTAACTCTTTATATTACCTGTGATGACTCAACACATCAACATATTTAACTAAACTAACGATGCAAAATTTATTGACAAAAAGATACAATTTAATTTAAACAAAAACACTTATATCATTATCATCTTCAGTGGCTGTACAGTCCCTTGTGGACTTTTGCCATTTTAGTATTCAACAAACACATAAAACATATCAAAAGAAAAGTTGGTTATTAGTGTTTACTAGTTGTAAATTTAAAACATATTTTTTCTTATAGTTTCTGTGGGCTGTAGCCCCGGTCTTCCACGGGTCCTATTCATTTGTTTTATTTTAATTTAAATTACACGATTCTATAGTAATAAAACTTTATTCTGCATTCATAGTAAACAAGCAACTATTAAAAGAAAAATACACAGAAGAAAACTCGTGATTAAACCCGCATAACAGTAACAGTAATACAATATAATGGAATAGAACACAATTTGTGGTAATGAAAATATGATGGCATTTTCGCAAAATTGCAGCGCAGAGTTATTACGTTGGAATTATTGCTTGAGCCGAATTATGCTAATTCCATGATATATTTGCGCGGAGTTTATCAGTTTTCAGGCTTAATTCTTATTATTTTGTATTATAAACTTTAATAGCGTTGAAATAAGAACTAAAATATCTTTTAAACAGTTATTAATACATATAGTCTGTGTAATTGTATTTTGAATATAAAAATTGGATTTCATATTTAACAAAAAAATTATAAAGAATGTTTTACCGCTTGATTATTTAAATGTGTATGAGTGTATGATTTAAATGTTTATAAATCATACATTTCTATAAAACAATTTTAACTATGTTGGTCACGGAGATCTAAATAATAACAAATTCTAGAAACTTATTTAATTAAGATGACACGCACGTTTAGTTCCTTACAAGTCTCGATTATGTCCAAATTCTAAGTTACTTATACTAAAGTGTCTTCTAATGGTTACATATGCCCCACTATCTCCTTAAAATACATCTCATCTTGGCGCGATAGACACTGCAGTGCAGAGCCTGTTTCAGCGCAGAGAAATCAGTCACCCACATAGTCCTGGAATGCGTGGCTGTGGCTTTCCAACAAACAGAAATCATAGGACCAATGAAGTCGCTCCGTGAAGCATGCGAATTTCCCAGGAAACTTCTAAGCTTCTGGAAGGAGCTGGCTTAATTGGTCAGGACTTTACATACAACGTACCAAATGGGTGTCTTAGTGCGGAAACTGAGTTCACACTGCATTTTATACAAAAGTATCTCACGATCTTTATCACGCAGAGTATGCACAATTTGACAGCATTTAGTATAACTAGCGATACACAGAAAATCTTCCAAATATCACGTATGACTCAACAATTATGAACAATCGTTCCACTTTACAGAAGGATTACAAAGCCTTATTGTACTGTTCAAGTACGTATGCTTCACACAATTTCCAGATAATAGGCTTACTGTGCGAGACCTCAATGTAAAGCCTAGAAGGTCTGAGCATGAATTGCTTTGTATGTTTACTTTTTCATATAAAACCTACAACCTTTTAGGCCAGGGCCTTAGATATCTGTTACGTGAACATTTTTAAGCTATTGATAGATTTTTTGGCGGGCTTTAAGCGCGACGACAGAATTAAGAAATTCCGTAACGAACAAAACCTAACACACGATGACGTAATATAGTAGGTTCGGCAAATACGCGTTAGAGTGGGACAGAACGCATACTGCGCATTCCCATCTCTCTGACGAGATCGGTGACGTAGCGTGAGCGCGGCCGGTGCAGCCGGGACGCGTTAGAGTGAGACAGACTATATAGGCGTTTTAGTCTGAGTCTGGTAGAGTGGTAGATTGAAATAATATCAAAGAAAAACAAATACTGCATGAATAAAAAATAAATAAATAATTATAACTGCATAAGTTGATAAAAAATGCTATGCAATAGCTTTACCGCGGCAGTCCCTGAGTGCCACATGTATTTTTTTTAATCGGCTAGTAGTATCACCTTTCTATCCCTAACAGACGCCGTCAACTGATATGTTTATGACTGATTTCCTTCACATTTAGGATAGCGGAGAATTGGACGCATCCGGACCGCTTTTTCAAATGCTAAATAAATTAGTCGTTTTACATACGATTCAAGCCTAAATGAGCTAAAAAGCTCAGCCGTTATAAATTAAGACAACAATTTTTATAAAAAAATAATTTTTAAAAAGAACTTAGCTTAAGTGCGTGCTCCTATTTCACCATGCCTCCTGCTGATAGAGGACAAGTGTTTGTTTTTAATTTATGTTATTATTATTAATTACTTAAGATGTCATGTGGAGCATGGTGTAATAGTTGCAGCTCCTTACAAACGTTGTGAAAAAAAAACCACATGGTGATTAAAAAGAGTGGCGGAGAGTTTATTACCAGTTCTTCTCTTTCGTTCTACGCTCTTGATTTGAGAACTGGCACTAAATGCAAAGTTAGAAGCATTTCATATACATTTTTTTTTGACGATCATAAGTGTACAATATGTGTGTTACCGATATGATTAAATTATTTTTGAATTTTGAATTTAAATACGTTTGTAAATTGCGTTTATCTAAGTTATTGTTAATTAGGTAAAATAATTTGCGGATTACTGGTGCAGAAACTTCTTTCGGGCCTAGTGAGAAGATTTCAAGGGCAAAACCATCCGAATAAGTGAATTATTGAGATGCACTCACACTAGTAGTCAAGTGTTAAACAGTGGTAAGTGGAAACAATTATACACAAGAACCGTGTCTCCTCGTTAATAGAGACTGTAGTGTTATTGGACAAGTTCTTATATTAAATCTCCTTTGCGCTTTGTACGTCGAGGTCATCTCATCAAATCAAATCATCAAAGATCACACATCGACGTCCGGCTACCCACTAAAATATTTCCGAACCAATTCGACTTAGGGTCCAAGAAATAAGTGTATCGATTAAAATGCCCGCAATGCACTAGCGAGCCCCTGGCAATGTGAGTGTCTATGAGCGGTATCACTTAACATCAGGTGGGTCTCCTGCCCGTATGCTCCTTTTCTTTTTTTATGTTACATAAAAACGGAAATACTTCAGTGTGCAGCTGGTACCACATGGTAGTGCGCGGTAAAAATTGCCTTAAGAAACGCTTAGTTGTGGAACGACAGACGTCGAGGTTATACGGATGGTATTTTGTATTCTGCCTTCACGTCAGATGATGAAACTCATCTGCAGGACTAATAAGTCCAAATAATTCCTCTGGTTGTAACGCGAAATTTTCTGTGCACAGAGTTCAAAGCCACCAGCTCAGAAGCCATTCCTCATTCGTGATTTGCGAGTGTTCAATACAAATACACTTAAATATACCTATTAGGTCTAGCTTAGCAACGTTTGAGGTTAGTCAATCGGTTCAATATAACCGGTCAGTTGCGTACGCGCATGCCGGAGATAATTAACGGCGCGATCAATTATTTTATACTTAACACGGCTTTTTGTTCGTTCACATTAATTTTAATAGCGTGTTAATGCCGTATAATGATAAAGTTTTCTATATTTAGTGGCAATTAAAGATTAAGATAATAATTATCTCACAAGTATTTGGAACAATTATTATTGATATATTTTATTGTTTCACTAGCATTACCAATATTTAAAACTGAGTTAAGTTTTACCTTACCACACGTAAATTGTAAAGACGATTTCAACTGTGACTTAATTTTAACTAATAAAAAGCGTAGTTTAAACAAAAATGTAATTAATTTTGGAACCTTCTTTGAACCTAGAGACAAGATGGCATATGTTTATCATCAGAGCAGTAATTGTTTACAACTATATTCAGTTCTCGAACAACGGTTGGCCGGCGGGGCAAAAATGTAGGGAGACCGAGAACTAGTCGGTGATGTGTTGAACGGACTCCAACTCGGTGGATAGTGGTGGACCTGGTGAGGGTGGATGGAAGGTGTACTGGCAATTTAGAGGAGAGGTCTATATCCAGTGAGGACAACAGGCTGAAACGCACGAACGATTCTTTGTCAAATAAAGATTACTTTGATTAAATTCACGTGATTAAGAATATTATGGAATTAACTGAATGAATGTAAGACAAATATATGATTAAATATTGTATTAAATTTTTAGTTTGTAGTTTATTATTTTAGATTAAGGTAGGTGATACGTTAATTTCATTTATAAGATTTTGTTATCTCTCGCAATTTACACATCATATTTCTTTTTTAGTTTTTTTCTTACTAGAATCGTCTAGAAAATCTTGTTTTTTACGATAGAGCCGCCCATTTCTACCCTTATAATTATTGTTATGTTATTTGTTTTTCTATAAATGTAACGAAGTTGAAATAAATGAATAAATTACATTTACGCCAAATACTTGGCCAGTAGGCGCCAAGCCAAGTGTCCTCATTCCCCGAATGCAATTTTAGGGCCATAAAATCTAATTCTGCATTTCATATTGCATACAACAATCGATTAATGTTCACACGCTAAGTTCGATACTGATATTGTTATGGCATTAGGTCATTCCTCTTTATAAAAGCAGCTCGCTGCCACGACGTTGAACACTGTACAAATTCTTTATAAATCAATAATATATCAAGACAAATTTATTAATTTTAAAAAGGAATATTAACGAAACATACAATTACAGAGAACACGTGACATAAAAAAAAACATGTGAATCAAAGACAAGTATGCACAAATGTTGTGAGACAGGGAAACATTATTATGATAAAAGAGAAAATACAAATTTGCAATTTAAAAAATAATATATATCTACTTTGAAATTGTTACTATTGGTGACGGATCAACAGTGACTGCAGTATCTTACACCTGAAGAAATGGAGACTTTTTTTTGATAGAACAGGGGTCAAACGGGCAGGAGGCTCACCTGATGTTAATAGGGCTCGCGAGTGCGTTGCCGGCGTTTTATAGGAGGATATAGAGTTGCAGGCGGTGGCCCGGGGTGAAGTCAATACATTTAATTTTTTCATATAGGTATCGTAAAGTCAATTAAAAATATTGTTTACAACCACTTCTCAAGGCGTAGAACAGATGAGAAGAACTAGGGAGAAATCTCCTTCAGTCTTATACGTCAATAAATATTAAAGTAGAGAAATTATAGACTAATAATTCATGAAACACTATGTAGTTTGGGAAAAACTGCTCTTAGCAGCAACTTCCGTACTTTTTTTAGGAGGTGGGTCACTATAAGTCTACCATGTCCATGATACAAGGATGTTTGCAATGGGCTGCCTTTTAGGTAGGTAGGTACGGTCCCATGAAGGCCCATAAGTCGTAACGATTCTACTTAGTTTGTATTAATGTGTTAGTATTAATGTTTGAGATGTTTAAATGTATTTTAGATCTATTCAAAGATGCTGTGTTTTTGGCCCTCACTCCTCGCACAGGCCTCAGCAGTGAAGCTAGGCTCTATAGTCTTAGTTACGCATATGTTATTGTACATAGTTTTAATTTTTTTAAGTAGAAAGAAAGAAAGAAACTTCTTTAGGAGAGATTTTTAAAAAACCGAATTTGCCGAAGAAAAAGGAGAGAGCGATTGAGACCAATTGAGAGAGATATTATAGAAATTCTATTTTAAAATTAAAATTTCGTAAAGAGAATTTTTGAAATATTAGTATTTTATAATTTATGCAAAATAATTTATTGAAATCTCAAATGACGAATTGTAAATTAAAATGCCACGTGTTTTTATTATCGAAAAAATTAATTTAAAAAATTAAATTTATTATTTGTATTTGTTTTTTAATTTTATTAGTTTTCTAACTAGCTGTGCATTTTTTTAAGTTCTTCTCTAACAGTGGCAAGTAAAGTTCGTATATGCTTCTTTCAATGCAGAATAATAATATAGCACAAACATAGAGGCTGAGAACGGCGTTATCTATTAGCGATCTCTTCCAGAAACACATTGAAGTCAATATTTCCCTTAAACCAAGTTTTTGTTGAAAATTTCGCAATACATCACAAATTTAACATTATTTAATTAATTAACACCATATTTAATTATCTAATTTATTCGCATAATAGTCGAACTACTTTAACCGCACCCCAAATGTTGAAATGTTTGATTAATCATCAAGCTGAACCATGGGATTTTAAGTCTTTAGTAAACGGTATTAAGAGGCAAAATTGTATGACTAATTACAGAAAGGTTTCGTTTCGATGATGTGTAATCAATCAAGGTAATGTTAAATGCGATATTCTTAACGTTTAGATGTTGATAAATTGAAATGTCTTGGGATAAACGTATTTTAAAAATCTCTTTGTAAACTTCTTTTGATGTTTTGATCGTTTGGGTATTTCAATTGTAAAGAAAATATCGCATTACGTTTAGTATGTAACGACTCCGAAAAAGTATTATTTATTATTAAAACAACATACATTAAATATTAAATCACCGCCTACTTGGCCTATGCATATAACACAATAGTGAGTTCAGTTTCCAGTTAAAAAATATGATTTCGGCTTAGAAGGAACAACTTCACTTGGAAAAAAGTTAAATACGCAAACATGTTCGCTGCTGTATGGAGCTCTCTTAGCTAAATATTAAAATCCATTTATAATTTTCTTAACTTGTTGATAAATTGATTAGAATTCAAAAATGTTTTTGGTTTCATAAATTTACCTTGATTTTAATAAGCTGTGATATCTCAACAATATAAATTTGTAAGCAAATAGTGCAAAGTAGTTGCAGCGTTAATAAAAGTAATATGATCCGTAGATAAGATTAAGAACAGAAGGTGAAAGCATATTGGGGCAGGGCACTGTTCTTGTCCTGTTTCTCTGTCTACATATATCACTATTGTAAAATGAAGATCAAGAATGACGAACTCTTTTCCACATGATATTATGCCCATGGATACCACTGGAATTTACCACTTTTATTGAATGGAAAGATATCTAAATATATAGTACCTTATAAGGCCTTCATTCCTTCGGAGGACGTTTATAATAGACAGTACTAGTATTAAATATTATAATAACATAAACTTAATGTACCTTCATTAAAGGCTATTTTTTATTTTATTTACAAATTAATGTTATGTCAATAACCATGCATTCTTATTGAAAATTCAACGAAGTGTTTACAAAATTTAGACTGTAATACCTATACCCCAACAACGGTATTACAAACGGCAATCTAATAAATAAAATCTTTCTACAGTAGACTCTTATTTATTTACACAAAAAACACAATTCTTACCCTAAATCAACCAGAATGGAAATTTAATAAAAATTCCTAACGAACGGAGAATATTTACAAAATGAAAAAATATTTAAGCATTTGTTACAAATAGTAGAAGTTTTGTTAGTTCACTAAACGGACGGCTCATTGGTCTAGTAGTTAGTACCCCTGACTGAGAATCCATGGGACCCGGGTTCGATCCCCGGCTGAGACAAACATCGATGTGATGAGCATTTGGTGTTGTGCTTAGGTCTTGGGTGTTTAAATATTTATTTATATGTCTATCTATCTTTAACAGTAAAATAAAGTTCCGTTAACCTATGTCAATCTTTGACTTCTTGATCCGCAATACATCGAATAATATGTGCGTTTTTTAGAAGCTCAGTTCTGCGGGGCACATATTATAATACGGCCTGTACTACTGATTAAAAGTTCGTAAGTTTAAAATTAGAATTAATTATTCCTTTAATCATCACATCCCAAAGTTATGAATAAAACATGAATCTTCATTTCCAAAATGGATATTTCCGTGGTTGACTTCAGCCATAGTTTTGAATTAGATGACACAAGTTTAAAATTGGAGTTGGAAACTATTCCTACTGGCAAAGTTGAGCTTGCAACTTTACATACTTTATTGCGAATTCAGTTCCTTTAATATGTAATTGATGGTTTATTTTCTGTTAGTTTGTTTTACAACTAATCACTATGAAAAGTTTATTGATAATTTAGTACTATAAAGACCACAGTTGTGACAGTTTCAATTTCTGCCGCGGATCTGCTGCCCATAGGTGTTTACAAACCAAAACGGCTGAGAATCCTTCAGCCTTCCTAAAAGACAACGCGCTTTCCCCTCTGGAAGTGTGAGTGTGTATGAGCGATAGTGCCACTCAACAACCCCCCTGATAAGCAACCTGTCCATTTTAAGATCTTTACTTGATCGGTCTAGCGAGTAGGGGATCGGCCTCGAGATCTGGTGCCTCCACTCGTGACTGGTTACTGGTTTTTCTAGGCTTTCTGGATCTCTGCGTGTGTTTGCTCTGAGTAACATATGTTTTTTTTAAAATAAAAAGTTCATATGTATATGTCCAGCCGGTAGACGCTAGTATTAATATCTATACTAGTATTATACACATAAAGTTTGTGAGGTTGTAGGAGGTAATCTCTGGATCTACTTTTATAAATTATTTTTCCAATAAAAAACCATGTTATTATTGAGTATCACATAAAAAATATTTTTCATGGCAATCGGATTTGTGTAGTTAGTACAAAAACGTTCTAACAAAAACGTTTCTTACGAACGCTTCCGTAACGATTAGAAATATATGAATGAGTTCTAAAGGGCCTGATCGACGGACGAATAAGACCGCGGTTTTAAATACCGACGAACCTGGCTCGCGGCTCGTTGGTGCTGATCGATTAGCAAGCAAAACAGTCGCAAACATGTCTTGTTCCGAGTCTGAAGCCTTGTGTTATCTTGCCATAGGATATTACGCAGTTATGAAAAAAAAAAGATATATACAGGGTGTAACCTTTAGATGTAGTCATATTTCATATTGCGATTTCGAAGTTGTTCCCATAGTAAAAATTGTTCGTATTTATGAGTAGAACAAGCCCTTAAAATATGACTACGCTTAACCGTTACACCCTGTATATTTATAAAATAAATAAAATTAAAAAATAAATTTATGTGTTAATAAAGAACTACATACTTACATACCACAATTATTGTTACCTACTTGTCAATAACCAATTTTTTTATTTATTTATTTATAGTAAAATTGATAGGTACGCACCTATATTACCTATATACTTACTTTCGATCGGATCGTTGAGAAATTCTAGCTCCTTATAATACCACAACTTTGGCTGATACAAATCTTCAACTCCGGAGCCGGTTCTCATGCTCGCTTTAACCTTGTTTCGTTCTTTCCTGTGGGAAGCTCGTAGTGACTGAATTTTTTTCTTAATGTCGGTTATATCCGAGTTTGTTTCGTATTTTTTTGCAATATCCACGAGTTTATTATATGCTGCAAGCCTATTTTCTTTGTTTTTATACTCGCTTGATTTAGTTTGCCATAAACAGGGACAGTCTCGAAAGACATTTATAAATTGTATTATAAAATCGTGGCTGCAAGTACGTAGATCCATTATTGTGACACGGACTGAGCACGCACGCGAAGTTTGTAGTAGGTAGTTAGGTACACAGCTCTTCTGGCACACATCCGTCCTCTAGCGCTGTCGCCGAAAAGTGACGGCTCGGCTCGCCGGCCGTGATCGACACGCGGTTTTGTATGGCGAGCCGATTAAAAAATATAACACGACGACGAGCCGCGAGCCAGGCTCGGCGGTATTTAAAACCGTGGTTTTGCAATGATACACCGGCGAGCTTTACCGACGAGCCATAAAACCGCGGTCTTATTCGTCCGTCGATCAGGCCCTTAAAGAAAAACTATGGAACTTGATAATTCCGATAAAAAAGCGAGCAAGATAATGTTTAACATTTATATTATATGAAATCTGTATATCTGTTCGCAATGAGCACGTAACAAATTGAGGTTATCACAAATATCTTGAATGATTCATGAGGAAGTTTTAGGTGAATAATTTTGCACGTGCGAAGTTCACTAGTATTTTATACATAGGTAAGTTATTCAAAATATTGTACTAAATTACGCAACGCGGCGCGATCAAAAGAAACAAAAACGGAATACCAGTTACTCGTTAGTCCGGCTTTAATCAATGTTTAGGGACAGGTTTAATGGGTAGTCACGTCCTGTAACTAGGACACAACTTGATTGATACCGTGCGTGTGACGTCAAGATCATCGCTATAAGCCAGCTGACAAGAATAAGGGTCTGTTTCACAATGTATGGATAAAGTACCAGATAGCTATGCAACACATAAATTATATGGAAAATAAATTATGCTATTTGACACTTCATCGGACTCATAACTTATGATGGACTTTATGTGACGAATAGCGCTATCTGACAGTCGTGAAAGGCAACAATAGTGTTTATCCTACCAATAAGTAATAAATAGCTAATTTGGAACTTATGTAGAACTTATCCGTACATTGTGAAACAGACCCTAACTGTTTTAAATTGTAGATTGTATACAGATCGAGAAAATATCTATAAAAAACAAGTCGTTGTAATTAAAACTAAAATGGGTCTCCTAGAATGCCAAAGTGTCCCGTGGGGTCGAACGATCGTTTAATCCAGTGCTTTTATATATATTTATTTCGTACTCCTACAGATAACATAAATATAACATAAAAATCAATCATACTAAAGATATAGCCAAAGATAGAATACATAATATATACAATAAATACATAATATATATAACAATAAAAATGTAAAAAAAAAACATTCAAAAATCATATAGGTAACACATTGTACACTTATGACTTGTCAGTAAATAAATACATATTTATGCTTCTAATTTTACATTTAGTGCCAGTTCTCAAATCAAGGACGTAGAACGGAAGAGAAGAACTGGCAATAAACTCTCCGCCACTATTTTTAATCGCCATGTTTTTTTTTACACAACGTTTAAAACATTGTTTATCGCCCCGATCTAAACACATAAACACAAAAAAGCCAGCAAAACACTTGCGAGCCGCTTGACTTTATGAGTCCATCGGTGGCAGCTTAACTATATTTAATTGATCCCGTCTTCAGTTATGTCTTTATAATGTTAAATTAAATATAGCCTTTAATTGTCACTCTTAATAAGTCATCTAATAATTAACAATAACTAAACATAACAATCAAATATAAAGTACTTACAATGTTCATAATCTACGTAGTACTAAAACAAATAATTAAAAATTAATAAGAAGAAAATTAAAACAAATTTAAAAAGTTCGGTCAGGGTGGCAGAATGTATTGCGATACTTCTTCGTTGAGCGAGGAAAGCATGTGCATCTGGGGTCACCGGTACTATTTACCAGGCGCCAACTTAAATCTTTTATTAGCGGCTGTGCACTTGAACCCCACGGCCCAAGAGTCAATATTATGTTTACTTATTTTATTAGTAATTATTTTAGAAGCATTAGAAAATTTGGATTTAAATAAATTAAAATTATCTTCTGCTACGAGAAAGAGGTGGTTAGAACGAATTAACTTAAAAACTGTTCCTATTTCGAAAATTCACTCGCAATTAGATTATCCCTGATTCCTGATTTATTAATTAGATCTAATTGAAGCAATGATACAAGCCGATTGGAGGATTGGAGGAATAAGCTTTATTAATTAGATCTTTATTATATTAGATCGCCACAAATTCCTGTATATGAGATATTTTCAATAATATTTAGTAAGTATAAAATGTATTAACTTTTCATGCCTACTTACGCCTTTCTTGCTTTTCTTATCCACTTTAAGAGTAGAACTTCCGAACCTACCTTTTAGACGAGTGGTACACAAATATAATATAAAAACAAAACCTTAAAAATAAATTAAATATTCTCTGTCAAAATCAAGGTTTTGTTTAGAAAAACTAGAGCTTTCTTAGTATTCCAATTAAGTTCTGAGCGTCTATTCATATAGTAGGAGCGCAGACAGTGATTGTCAATCCGCGGTTGCTGTGTGACCTAAAATCTGAAATGCCACGAAAGGTCATAGCGAAAGCGATATTAATAGTGGAATTAACTAGATTGATTGTAGTTTTAGGTAAGCGAAGGCTAAGAGGAAAAACAATCAGTTGTATCTTGTTACAATAATATTTTATATATATTGAATAAATCAGTGGCGCTACAAACTTTTTAGGTCTGGGCCTCAGGTCTGTATCAGATTCATGATGATGATCATGTAAATCTAAAAGACAAGTAGGTGATCATCCTCCTCTGCCTGATACACGACATTATGTTGGGTCTAGGGCAAGCCGGTTTCCTCACGATGTTTTCCTTCACCTTTCGAGCGAATGTTAAATGCGCACATAGTTGGTGCACATCTGGGGATCAAAGCTACGACCTCATAGATGAGAATAGCACGCTGAATCCACTAGGCAAACATTGCTTCTATCAGATAGATACATTATATTTGAGTACACTTAAGCTTAGGTTTCCTTGAAATGCGGTGCCGTTAACTAACGGCCGTAATGTAACGTTGGGTGACGTCACTCATACGTTGTCTATAAATAACATCGGAGTAGGTTTTCTAGAAATCGTTGAGTGTCACCGTAACGTCAAATAGTGGTGTTGTCATTTGCATGACGGCCGTCATAGCGGTGATAAACATTATTCCATCGTTAATTCAATTTTAGATAAGTTTAAAATTATCAAATACTAGATTGTATTTTTTTTAATTAATTTGCTTTATAACAAGGCTTACATCCACATGAAGCAAATATTACAAAAATCATCATCATACAGTATATACTACACGTACTATCTTTGCCTTTGTTAACCAAAGCGAGTCTATATAGAACTAGTGTATATAGAGTATATGGGACGTTTCACGGCACTGGATTACTCAGGCCTATAGCGAAATAAAATGCGGCTTTATGTATTACAAATTCCTAAGATACAAAACGTTGAGTAAATAACAAGACTACATCCACGTTCTACTGAATACTGAATAGACAAAGGTGATTTTGAAATACTGAAGCTCGGTAAACAGCGCTAGATCAAAGACACCCACATAAACGCGGTACAAAGACCAAAAACAAATCGTTTGATAAGCTATTTTCACCTTTATTTACAATTGGAAATTATATAACCAAAACTACAAAATTGAAGTCTCTAAAAAACTGTTTACTAATGATTTTTTCTTAGTTTATATATTTTTTTAATCCAACAAATCATCCATTTAGCAACAAAATCTATAAAACAGATGTAGAAATATGTCTGCAATCGCTCCATGCTTACGGAATACTTCATGTCAACAAAATTAAAAGAAATATTAAAATTAATGAGCACAGATTTTTCCTAACCGTGTAGGTACATTTACTTAAATATTTGAAAAATGTAAAGCGCATACAATTTAATCAAAATAAAATAAACGGTATCGTAATTTTAATGCTTTATATTTTGAAAGTTTGCATCAAGCCTCAGGAATATATAAAATCAATCACTTGTCGGGTTAAAATGGATGAACATTTATCGCTCTAATTTTACACGAAATCCTGTACCAACTTTCATAGACAACGTAGCAGTATGTGAAAAAAAAAACATTTCTATAAATGTTGAAATAATGCAAGCCTCTATACACAAAAAGCAATTTGTTAAAATTATAAATAATTCTAGCAAAATTCGAACTACGAATGACATTCGTTCTCCAATTTGAAACAGTAACAATCCCAAGTGGTCTCTTAACTGTCCAGGCGAAACTCTTATGATCTGCTTTCAATCGCAGGTCACCATTCATCATTCAAAACTCCTGTCATAGATAAGGGCTTATGTCAGTTATCCCTTGACATATGAGAGGTTCAATTCATGTCACCAACTCTAATCGCATTTGCCGGAAATCATTGATTTTGTTGTATTTAATGTTTCGTTCTATAAACGTACTACATCAACACTGCGAGAGAAAATTATTTTAGTCCTATGCAGAAAAATAGCAGAGAAGTATCTAAAATTAAATGTGTCAATTTGAGTTAAGTATAAGTGTCAACTAATGGTATGATGACCTACTTAATAAATATTTCTGTGCGGCTCACTTTTATTTATATTTAGTGTCTACTAACCCGTTATAATTGTTGATATACGCTAAACCGACTGCAAGAACTTAACCACTTAGTATAATAAATAAATACCTACCTTTTTGCTAATAATATGGAATATGGTTCACAGCTGAGTTAATAATAAATTCTACGCATGATTCGTTGATAAAAATAAACCATTCATTACCTTCAGACTACTTGAAATGCAACGCAATAGATAATGTATAAATTATGCAAAATGCTAAATGACGTCAATTATATATAAAATATGCATTGGACATTTAACATATAAAATACATATTAACATACAATGTATAAATCTATGGATATAATCTTAAACATAGTCTACGCCTTAATGCAGACAACAAACAGAGTCCACGCAGCAAAAAGTTCACATACATAACGCTTACTAGTTGTCAAGTTTGGGAAGTCAATTGTCAAATTTGGTAGTCTCTTACAACTCTTGTCATGTCAAAGCTATTTCGTTGAACAGTTATTAAATAGGTACACATTGCATGGCTGACGCACAAACCGTGCAGGACAAGAAAGGGGAAAAAAAAAATAGGTACACATTCATAACATCAATGTATGTGAATAATATATTCGCGTTTATATCCGCAAAGGTAGTTTAATATTTATTTCTAACACAAAATAATATCGTGTGTAGATAGAAGTTTTATTTATACATACTAATGTGCGCGAATCATCGCAGCGCCTCATTAAATAAGAGAATAAAGTCAAATCAAATCAAAATCATGTATTCATATAGGTAACACAATGTACACTTATGAACGTCAAATAAGAAATTAAATGCTTCTAATTTTACATTTACTGCCAGTTCTCAAATCAAGGGCGTAGAACGGAAGAGAAGAACTGGCAATAAATTCACCGCCATTTTTTTCGCGAATCATGGCGATTCTATTATTTCTCGCAGATCATTTCATACATTTCTTACAGCTCATATTTCAGTTTTAAGATTTTATAGGATGCTACTGAAGTATATGTATAAGTTGTTGTTGTAGTTTTTTTAAGTGGTCTAGTATTGTATGACCGCTTTTAGGTTAAAATCCTCCTCAATATATTTCCCTTTCTCTTTTTTCTCAACGCATTGTTCAGAACCTAATGTATTGTAATAGATGATAGGGATCTTACGTTGAAAAATTAAGTATTAATTTAATTATTGACTAGTAGGAGAAAGTCGACAACTAAGTATGAAAATGACGGTTCGTATCGAAAAATTTTCATACAAATTAATTTGTCAACTTTCTACATACACTACTGTTAAGGCAGCCCTAAGCCCCCTGTTCTTAGTTTTTCATATATAATGGAGGGTGGTGGTCGCTTCACCTTGGGGACGAGCCGGATTGGGGAGTAAAATTCAAAATTCAAAAATCTAATATCACCTAGGTACTATATGATTATAAGATTCCACGTAAAATCACACAATCTACTATTGTTACCTTTTATAATGAAACTTCAAGTATTGTTAAACAATATTGAAACAGCAACTCATACAACCAAACTATTAATTTAATTAAAAGTTTAATGTGAACTGAACATGTTTAACTATTTTATATTTGAGCTTCAAAATAAGCGAAATATACGATGGGGATAGGCAAACTTCACCCATCTCTGATAAATGAAAATTGTTTCACCATGAATATTGTTGATAGCCCAACGCGGAATAGCGGAACCTACTTGTTGATAGCCCAACCAAAAAAGTTATAGATAAAATGTATATACTGTTCAATATATAGACCATAAAGACAAGAGAGGAATAGGATCTCTTATATATACCATCATACTATGTTGTCTACTCGTTTGTACAGTGGTCTTCTGTTTCTATACAAATTACTTTAGGGACATCCATCAATTAAATCACCACGTCACATACACTAAGTATATGTTAAGTTTAGGCTCTACCATTAAGCTTTAAATATATCTTAAGTTTAGTTAATGTTATAAAAAACAAGACTATGGCTATAGTGTTGAAGATATAGTTTTATAGATATAGCTTCTCTATGATATTAAGATATGTTTTTTATATGCCTATGCTCTAAGAGGAACGTTACATATTATTTATATAGCAATACTTGCAAACTCGGCGAACTCCGTTTCGCCACCAGATGGCTTCGTTTTATGTAACATTTCGTTTGGTGATCCCGCTTTTCTGTTGAAATTTTTCCTGAATTATCTTTGCTATAAACCTCACGGAGCCCGAGACCTTTCCAACGAATGCAAAACCGTGGAAATCGGTTCGTGCGTTCTGAGTTATAGCGTCAGGAAGGAAAACCCGACTTATTTTTATACTAAGATATATATAATGTTTATTATGGAATATATGATACAGGTATCACTAATTCCACGTCATTAAATTTGTATCGGTAGACATCCCTACTCATCGGCAAAGAAGATAGAGGGTGTTGGCCGAGAGAAATAGCCAGCGTAGAAAGCGCTCGCTAAAAAAATCAGGCCCCTGTTCTGAAGAAGGACTAGAATCATAATAGCCTGTCTATCCTTATTGCGTAATTTTAGTCTGTGATACAAACAGAAAATTAAAAAGTTTTTAAAGCCGCACCCGATTTTTAATGGGTATTTAAGTCATTACTTTAAGTAATAAAACATATTAGTAATTAATATTAAATTCACTTAATTTAATTTTTGTCTCTAAGGGCTTATTATATGTAGGTCAATTAAACAATAAAGAATGGTTCTAGAATATAATGTTATTAACCCTCACATAATATTTAATTTAATTTTATTAAAACCCTTGTGCGTGCGTCATCTTCAAAACTGTACACTGTCATAAGAGGCGCTGGACAGAAACCTGTGGAAACAGATAGTCCGACCGTCTTTCTGACCACAACGCTCAGAAATGTGCTGCCAATTGGGTTTTTGAAAAAAAAAAAAATCATTTTTTAAATGTATTTTTAATTTTTTTTGTAACTTCGAAAAGATTTTTTAAAAACAATAAAATCAATTAATTATAAACAATAAAAAAATGATGAAATAAAAATAAAAATCACGTGACTATAAACGCGCCATGAATGGTCACCATAGTTGTGACGTCATAATGTTGTATGTAGCTATTTAATAACAGTACAGCGTTTACGGCTATTACACGTGACTAGATAATAATATTGAAAATTTATTGCTATAATAACGAAGAGAGAGTACAAAGTATCTTATACATTTAGTTCCTTTCAGAAAGCTTCAACTGATTTCAATATCCCAACTGTTTGAAAACACACTCAAAGTATTATACAAAACACTTTAATCATGTCAACTACGAAAATGTATCTTTAAATATAAAATTCGTGATTGGAGACACTTACAATTTAAGATTCCGTCAAATTGAGAACCCCTGTATCCAACTCTACTATTGGACGTATCATTGTGAAATGATGTAAGCAATACCAGCTTAATTTCTAAATGCATATATGCGTCTAAATACAATCCAGTTCATACAATTGGTATTGTATGCATGAAGGCTGTACATGCCATATATGGAAATTGGCGTGGGCATAATTGTAATATGAATTATTCGTATTGATCTAGATTGCGTAGTTTCCTTATAAGATAAAATTATAGTTAGAGAAATAACATAGAAATAATAATTTAGTAGAAGTGATTCTGAAGGGTCGTACATTCGATCTCCTCAAAAAAAAATTATGAATGAATTCTATGCCGCCTCGAGCTTTTCATAAAATATAAATAGACAAAGGAAAATTCGACTTATTATTTATGTTTAAAGTTAAAAATTTCAACTATTCCCTAAGTTGGGATTACCAAATGGAAATCGTTTTGATTGAAATTTGTGGAAAACAAATACTGTTAATTTTTTTTGCAAGCGTACTTGGAAACCTAGAGGCTAGGCTTAAGCGTGCGTCTCTCATCCCTGAGGTCGTAGGTTCGATCCCTGACTGTGCAACAATAGACTTTCTTTATTTGTGCGCATTAAAAATTTTCTCGAACGGTAAAGGAAAACATCGTGAGAATAACTGTCTGTCTAAGGCATGCCGAGATAAAAGTCAACGGCATGTGTCTAGCACAGGAGGCTAACTAATGGAAACAGAAACACAAATGTGAGGCCCGGACCTAAAAAGGTTTTAGCGCTACTGAATTATTTATTTTATTTTCGCTCATAATGTTTTAAGCCTCGTCATTATAATGTCTAATTTTATTAGTTCAGCGATCCTTCAAACATCTAACATATAAAAAATAAAAGACTATTTTGCATTATGTTTGATAAATGTAGAACAATTTGGCAACTAGACAATACAGTTTCCATTTATACGTAAGCATTGAATACAGAAACACTCGATTAACGCGACATCATTATCTCTTATCACTGATAAGACGGTGACGTCACGCTGTGTCACTGATTACTGGCTGCTTGATGTAACAGATTACTAAGCTTTTGCTCTAATCGAAGATAGCTTAACATCAATATTTGTGTTCATATTTATCTTTATGTCAAATTGTGTTTACGATGTGATAATACATAAGTACATTGTTTAAAACAGTGCAATTAGACTTAGTTTTTGTGAGTGTGTGAGTGAGTATTATTTTTACAAGTATATAAACATATTTTCCTATATCAATGAGTGGGTTAACAAAATCACAAGCTCTAAAAATAATCCTAGCATATTTTCAGTCATATAAAGTCAGAATAATTAGTAAACTTTTATGAATATTCTCTTTGAATAACGCAGAACTCATGTTTAAATCATGGAGTATTTCAATTTGTTTATCCGTTTCGTTTATATATACGAATATCGGTTGAAAATGCTTTGATATTGATATTACTATCCTTTGAAATCTGAACTATTATAATTCTGAAATCTATAAAGCTTTCTAATATTAGTTTCAATTGTGGTATCGTTATATTGCGCAACTCTTAATAACAATAATAAAACCACTTTAATTCCATACTGTTATTGTTCTTTTTGGGTAAAGGCCTCGTCTTGAAATTCCATATGGATCTATGGTTAGCTTCCTCCATCCAATTCTCCAGAGGAACCTTCACTAAGTCATCAGCTCATCGCTTTGGTGGTCTCCCCACGTTTCATTTTCCTGGAGGTCTCATCCAGCGGGTGGCTTCAGCGGTCCATCTTTTACCTGTGCACCTTGCAATATGGCCTGCACATTTCCATTTTAGCTGTAAGGCGTGGGTTAGCGCGTCGGTGTTCTTCGTTTTGACCCTGGTCAATTCGAACTTTGTGGATATTTTTTATTTTTATTAGCCCTAAATAATTTTGAACTCTAAGGGAGTATTAAAAGACTTAAAACTAATGCTGCGGAAATGCAAATTAACATTCGGGCAGTCATAGTTAATCTAAGGCGGCGTGCGGCGCTTAGCCCATTACGAGTCAAATCAAGTCAAATACTATATTTCAATGAGGCCTATTTAAAAAGGCACTTTTGAAAGTAAAAATTACGGGTTAAAATATTTTAAAAAAATGACTCTAGTTGCTCCTTCACAAAAGGTAGTTTCTTATGGAGAAGAATGGGCAAGAAACTCCATACTTACTCTTTTAATAGTTTTACAACTGTTCATTGGACCCCACAAAGGTCACAATTATTTGGAGCAGAGGGCTAAACAACTGCCTATACACAAAAATCAATTTGAAATCAGATACAGAAATCTGTTTCCTATTCACCACTGGAGTTTTTTTAGAAGACTACATTTCGCTGTAAGCAGCTATGAAAGTTAGTGACTTAATTAATGGTCGTCAGAATTGAAAGACGGCAAGAAACTCAGCATCATGTATAATTGTAGTTAGTTCTGTGCATGTAATTAGAATAAAATTACGCTAACTACTTAGAGTGTATGTTGTATTACCAGTTTTAGATATTCATGAATTTAGGTATAAATTATTAGATATTACGTGCAGATATTGTTTTTTATTCAGAACTGAAAAGACGCCACATTTTTGGTTAAAGGAGATGTGGCCTATCGAAAGGCCTATCCAGGAGCTGCCTATTTAACCGCTGCTTAAATTAACCCATATAAAACTGCCTGGATGTTATGATGGCAGGACACCAAGGCTATTTGAATATTTTTTTTTGTAATAGAACAGGGGGCAAACGGGCAGGATGGCTCATCTGATGTTAAGTGATACCGCCGCCCATGGAAACTCTCAATACCAGAGGGCTTCCGAGTGCGTTGCTGGCCTTTTAAGAATTGGTACGCTCTTTTCTTGATGGACCCTAAGTCAAATTGGTTCGGAAATACTTCAGTGGGCAGCTGGTTCCACAAAGTGGTGGTGCGTGGCAAAAACTGCCTTGAAAAACGCTCAGTTGTGTAACGCCGGACGTCTAGCTGATACGGATGGTTTTTCGTATTCTGCCTTGACGTCCGATGATGAAACTCAGCTGCAGGTATTAATCCGAACAACTCCTCTGAACACTCTCCATGGTAAATGCGGTAAAAGATGCAGAGTGACCCCACATGTGTACTCAACACCAAAGGATCAAGCCGCCGATCAATATGGATTGGGTTTAAAAATGGGTTGATACTACTATATAATAATCTCGTGTAAATAACTAAAAAGGTGAAATAAAATACAAAATATCAAGTCGATTTCAAATTGATCCCGATTGCAATTTGATTTTAATTTAAAAGCATTTTAATAAGCAACCATCCATACCTATAACGTACGAGTATCCATCCAGGGTTAAGACGCATTTCCTCAGTGCCCCAGACACTGAGCGGTGCCTCTGAGCCCTGGGTGCCCCAAGAGCCCTCCCTCCACCTGGATCACTATGACACTTGTGTACCAACTCTTTGTCATTACCACTACTATTTCCGTCGACAGATCCCTGCCTGCCATCAAGCAAGGCTCGCCGCATTGTCATATCACTCGTTATCTCCTGTCACATGTAAATTCACTTCACTTAACACTTTCTGTCACAGGTAATTTCACTTTCCGTCAATGTATGACTCGTTTGTATATTATCTTAACACTGTACTGTGTAAAAAATATTGAAAAATAATATAATTAGAAATTAACTACATATTAAAATTGTGTCAAGAGTATTTAGCATACAAATTACATAATTAAATGGTAACATGACGTTAATTATTACTGACTGGAAATACTAAAAAAATATAATTACTTTTAGTTTTTTTTAGTTTAGCGCAGGGTCGACACGGCAACACGTGGTATTATTATTAAAATAATTAAATAAAAGATTTTAATATTATTGTTATCAATCATAATCAGTTAGCTAAATTTATTTCTAAAAGCTTATAATATATGATACTAAAAGCATCAAACCGTCTGCTAATAACGGAATAATAAAACGAGGAAATTTTCATTGTAACTGGAACTAAAGCTTAAAGAATTGGTAGTTTTCTTTTATGCGAGTCGACATAAAAATGAAAATTAAATGCAAAGTTGCATGCTATCAAGTGGGCGGAAAATATAAAACCATTATTTATCTTTATCGCTTGTACTATTAACATTGATAGTGATCATTTGTTTTAACGAAAACACTATGCGCAATAAAGTTTTTATACGAGTTTTATAAATTGTCTTAAAAACTCAAATTTAAAAGCTACGAAAAAGCTTATTTTGCCCGCTTTAATTAGATTCCCTTGACCGCTGAGGAAAGAAAATTTCGTATCAATTTTCCTTCGCGCCAGAAAGAAATATTTGCCGTCCTAAGTAAACATAGTGTTTCAATTTCGACACTTGACAATCGCATACAGAGTCAAATATATTTTACGGGAATTGTTTTTCCGCCATGGTAACTAGGAACTTATTGCGTCACGGGGTGGGGGAGGTCATTAGTAAACATCGTGATGCCATTCCGATCCGCGAACAACAGGTGTTACCGTGTGACATATAACTTATTTAGCGCAAATGAAACGGCGAATTTTTTGAAAATGGAATATTACTTTAGAGGAAATTTCCCTGGTTTTTAAATTACGAAACGCGCGTTCAAGGCGGCATGATAGCGACACGACCGATTCGCGTGGATGCCTGCGCGCGACTGTTCTGTCTTAACAGTCCACATGTCCTACAGGTAGCTTGTGATTAGATGGCTAGTTTTGAATATTATCTTTTGATTAAGCTCCTGTTTCTAAATTATAACGGTTACAATGCTATTTAGAGCGGATTGCAGTTTTTCTGTTTTAAATGCATTTTATATCGATACTTACGGGTATAATAAGCATAAGTTATACCTAATTAGTTAAGTTTAGTAAAAAATAAAAAGTGCAAACATGTTAATGTGTCAGTTTTGGTAGTAATGAATGCTCTTTAGTCTATTAAAAATTAAAATTCTCGTGTCACGGTGTTTGTAATTAAACTCCTTCGAAATGCCTCGACCGATTTTCGTGAAATTTTGTGTGCATATCAAAAATACATACAACCCTTAATTTTCAGCCCTCTACGATCAACCCCTATTTTTAATAGTAGATAGTTATTTTTATTGAACAAAAAAAAATTCCTAGTAGTAATGGAAATATAAATTCCATGGAAAAACAACGTTTGCCGGGTCAGATTGTTATAACATTCTCGTGAAAATTTCTAATAGGTCGACCTCACTTTTATTCGTTATAGATAGCAGAGGTGTCACTAGATTGAAGAAACCATATTAATTATGGGTTTAAATACGTATATAATTAAGTCAATTTAGTTTATTGTAAGTCCAGCGTCGCAACCCCTAATTACCCCTAATTGTATGTTAGTTATTTTAAACGATTGTTTGCGCGCTCTTGTTTTAAAGAATTAAAGAATATGGTAATTTGTCCCTCCAACAACCACTTGGTAGGATTGCTATTTAGAACGGACTGCAGTTTTATCGTTTCTCTAAATATGCGTTTTAAAATATTTTTTGTCTTTCGGAATATTAGAAGAAGCGTATAAGGCTCTATTCTAATTGTAGCACTAATGGGTTTGTTTACTAATATAAACGTGAAATTTATCCTAGCAGCTAGCTAAAATGTTTTTTTTAACACTAATAAGTAGATTCAGCCATATTTTGTATAGCTTTAAATGACCAATTAATAAATGTTTATTGCCAGTTCTTCTCGTCCACTCACGTCCTTGATTTGAGAACTGGCAGTAAATGTAAAATTAGAAGCATTTGATATGTATTTCTTTATTGACGTTATATTGTGTACATTGTGTTGCCTAAATGAATTAATTATTTTGTATTTGAAAATTAAAACTTTATTCATGCAAAAAATTTGGTTGTGACAAAATTCATCTATACTCTATACCTTGTCTCTACACTAGGTAGGCCTCTGTAAAACTTTTTAACCGGATTAAAGTGGTATTATTATAAATTTACAATTATTTAACATAAATTTAAATTTATCCGACGTTTCGTGTGCTTTACGGCGTGCGTGGTCACGGTGAATGAAGACAAAAGGTGTTGGATGTCAAAAAGTATCACAGCTGTAGGTCCATCCCTCCGGGGAAATAAATACAGATAATGCAACTTTCTCTACAGCTGTGATACTTTAAATGTGTAAAGGTTATGTTAATCAAAGACAATACTAGTATGATTACAATTATTCTGTGGTAAATGGTTAATGTTTAAACATTTTTTTAAGAAAAAGTAGTCTTGCATCTAATAAGAATGAAGTCGTTAGAAAATGGATTTATTTTTGACAAGATTAAAAATGAATATTGAAGTTTATACATTACTAGCGGCCAGTCCCGGCACGGGTGGACAATTTATTTTTAAACTTTTTTTGTAGATATTGATACGTTCTTTAATATTGTAGAACATTTTTTTTATTGTCAATAGTTTACGCAGCGCATGCGATTAAATATATTTTATAGGCATTTTTTTACACCTTGGGTAACATTATCTTTACCCAAGTTCAGTTTTTTTTTTATTTATTTATTTTATTTATTTACACTTCGTTGCAAATAACAGAAACACAATACATAAAAATTATAAGGGATGCAACGGGCGGCCTTATCGCTAATAAGCGATCTCTTCCAGGCAACCCTAGTTAAGAGAAAAACTAAAAGAAAAGACACATGATGTGTGCGAGAAGTGCAGAATCCTTAATCTAAAGTAATACAAAAAAATATTAATAACAAACTAAAAACTTAAAAACTAATCTTACAAATACATGAACAGCGAATAGTGATAAAAGGAAACATAAGAATTATACAAGTCACGATTGATGAGGATAGGATAAGGTTAAGAAATGATTATACAGAAGAGTTTTAAAAGATGACAGAGAGGTAGCCAATCGTACGGAGTCAGGCAGCGTATTGCCCACAACTTAATGGCGGAGATCGTAAATGAATTGCCTAAGAAGGATGAAGTGTGGGATGGAATTTCCAATATTTTTTTTAGTAGGGGTTCTTATTTTTTTATTGCAATTAAAATAGCCTATATTAATCAGTGATAATGTAGGATTCAAATGCTGAAAGAATTTTTAAAATCAGTCCAGTACTTTTTGAGCCATTTCGTTAGAAACATCTAACATCATACTTTCGTTACAAAACTTTCCTCTTTATAACATTAGTATAGTATTTATATATACTAATATATATATATATATTAAACCTACAGTGTGTTTCGTTATGTTTATATATACAAGCTAGTCGCCTGGTCGCTGATTTCGTGAACATTGATACATTTAATATATTTCACGGAATTCGTGGATCAAAATAACAGTAGTCAGTCAGCTATGAAGTCGAAAGTTAAATAGCTGTATAAATATTCATAGTGCTGAACATATGCCCATTTTTAACTATAAAGCCCAAGCCTACGTATAATCTAGCATGAGTAATACTTTTAAATTAATAAGGAAAATGTCAGTTTATATTGAAATTTCATATGCAAATTTCTCACGTCGGCGCTTGAAAAGCGTTCGTTTGAAATGAAGACACAAAGAATTTTCATACGTTGCATACAGCTTTAAAGCACGTGTTAATGATTGAAAGTTGCAATAAAGTATATATACATACTTATAATTGACCTGCGTAAAAAATAATGATTGGAAAACTTCCGTGTTGTATCCAATATTTCTGAATCAAAATTATAATTCAGTATTATATGCTAAATTAAACAATAATCAAAAAGGTACTTTTATAGCCAGTTAAGGTGAAAATTGGACGGGTGGGCGCAAAAAATAATTTTTTCGTGTATTTTCCTACATTGCAAGCATAATCCACACAGCAGTAACAAATTAGAAGGCTGTTCTTGTTAATCCGTCCCAAGAGTCAAGTAAAACATGCCTCTAATAATAGAACGTTGTTTGAGCTTTCGAAGCTTAAACAATGCGACAGAATGTTAGAGTTTTAGAACTAGCAAGTCAAAGTAAAAGTAAATAACTTTTGTCATAGAAATATTTTGACGTGATAACGTCTTTAAAATCGTTTTAGTCGGGTGACATGTTCAGAAACTTGTGTCACACCAAAACCTCACGAGCGCGATCGCAGGTATAACGAGAGAGAGACGGACCGATCTCCCGTCTCATCTCGAGCGCTGCCAGTCATTCCGTGAATGTATGAAGAAAAATGTATATCATAGTCGAACAAGTAAACTTGTCATTTTACACCCGAAATTTATCATCAAAAGTGTGAATAAAACGATAGATGTAATTTAAAATTTGAAAAAATTGTTATCTTCATTAATTCCTTACTTCCCAAAAACTTATATCACCAATAAGACGTTATCACGTAAACATCTCGATCGTAAACCTACTTTACAAACAACCAATATTTTTATTTTTCAAAGGAACTTACTTCTGCTGGAAAACTTTCTAACATAAATAAATGTTTCTTTATAACCAACTCAATCTAATTATACGAGTATTGTAGTGATATTAAATCTTCACATTTAGCGTATGTAAAATAAATGAGGTCTGGGCCTCAGTATCTGTTTCAAGGTCATTTGTCTAATAGGCAAGCAGGTGATCAGCCTCCCGTGCCTGTTACACGCCGTCGACTCTTTAGTCTAAGGCGAGCCGGTTTCCTCACGATGTTTTCCTTTACCGTTCGAGCGAATGTTAAACGCGCATATCGAAAGTCCATTGGTGCACAGCCGGGGAACCCACGACTTGAGGGATGAGAATCGCACGCTGAAGCGACTAGGCCAACACTGCTGCATTTTATGTATGTAGAATAAAATATATTTTGGGCTCGAAATAAATCTACCCTTATATTATAAAGAGGAAAACTTTGTTTGTTTGTTTGTTTGATTGTAATGAATAGGCTCATAAACTACTGGACCCATTTTAAAAATTCTTTCACCATTCGAAAGCTACATTATCCACGAGTAATATAGGCTATATTTAATTTTGAACAAAAATAGGGTCATATATTAGGGTTTTTCGGACACAAGGTGTAAAAAATCAACCAAAAAAGTTACTTATTTTGCGTACCCTGTCTAAACTATTAAAGATAGAACCATAAAATGTTCTAAGTAATTGTAGATCTTATAAATATCTACAAAAAAGTCCGCAACACACTATACCTATCTATGTCGAGTGAGGCACAATAACCATAAATGATAAACATGGCAAAACGACGTTTGCCGGATCAGCTAGTATTATATATATGAATAAAATAATTAAGTGAAATTTGAGTAATAATTGATTAGAGTCTGTAGAATGCCATGATCATGAGGTTAATTTGAGCCTGCGACGAGTAAGACAGAAAACAATTATCATATAAAACGTTTGTCATAATTAAGTCAAGCGTGAATTTATAAGCGACTGAGTGACACACGCCGAAGAAAGCTCTCATGAATACTGAATCCACATAATGAATTTACCTACAGAAAAAAATATTATATTACGACTCAAGTTAAAATTCGCGTATCTAAATTTCATTTTATGTATTAACACTTCGTTGCATTACAATATAAAAATGTAACATAATTAAATGTAGGAGGGCAACCGGCGGTCTTATCGCTTTCGAGCGATCTCGTCCAGGCAACCACTGTGAGAAAGGAAAACATGTATTAAATTAGATAAGGTAGGCAAGAAGTGCAAAAATACATATTACATAATATAGTCATTAAGAAAGAAAAAAATCTAAACAGGAACAAAAAACAAACTATACTAATAAAATTATAAAAGCCGCTTCAAAAATCTATGGTTGTAAGAAAGATTTAAGGGGCAAGCAATTCCACTCCGCTGTTTTAAAAAATTCAAATCGTGTAGCAGCTTTTGGGGATGTCAAAAAGGTGAAACATCAGCGTGCATCTAAAGAGTAGTTCGAAAGGGTATGACGGGATCAGGTTGTGTAGTTCCACGGAGCATTCAGAATCAATCTATAGAAGACGGAAAGGCAGGCAACTGATTAGCGATGGACTTAAGAGTTGGGATTGGGCTCCTCTTAATTGATAGAGATTAGGAAGCTGTTCCGGTGTGAAGAACTGGGCTTTTGTCAAAATATTGAGTGGACACCTGGGCCTTAGAATGAAAGAATGAATGAAACGCCCAAAGTTGAAGTTGGCCGCTAAGCAACTCTCGGTTGGCTATTTCCTGTTTCTTTGGAAGGTGCGACTAAATCCAAAAATTATCTTTTTACAACTTATTAAACAAGCCTGGATTTTATTTGTTTTAAATTGGACTGGGTTTGCATGAAATGATAATAAAAATGATTATTTAAACGAATTCCAACCCCTCAAGTCAATAAAACTTCTCTAAATTCTGGGAAAGTTGGCCTAGTTACCGCACTTAAGAAACAACACGGGCACATAACAAAAGACAATAAACAAAAGAGCCCGAGCTTTTTACATATTAAGACTTGTATGAATATTATTTTTCTTGGAATTTTACGGTGTTTTAAAACTTAAGCATCAATTATTTAAAGAATGTTTAAATTGGTATATAAAGCTAATCGTCCATTAAAATAATTATACGATTGGGTTACTATGTCGGTAAATCAATTATGACTTATTATATTCAAATAAAAACTAGGTAAAATGTCTACTAGGTATAATTTAGCAAGCACAAAAGTATAAGTAAGAACAGGGATTATACAGTACGAGCCCGAGGGGACAAGGTAGGTAGGTAAACCTGATGATGCAGAGACAAAATTACTTCTAAGTATGACTCCCTTATGTCAAGTCCACTACGTTATTGACAAACGTGAGTCATACTTTGAGCTAAGTCTTCACTCAAACCCAATGTATCGTTCCATCATAAAGTTCCTACCAGGCACGTGCCTCAATCTTAAACGAGCCGCTATACTCTCAAGAGCAAATAATATCTTGTGTGTAACAGGTCCAGAAATCAGAGGCCAAGACTAAGTATTGTAAGGACATTGGTTTTTTATACTCAGTAATAACATGATAACTGTTTTAGTAACAGGTTAGGTTTGGACATCCACAGTCCATTCCTCGCACTATAAAAACCCTGTTCTTTGTTTTTTATGTATTAGGGAGGCAAACGGGCAGGAGGCTCACAAGTGCGTTGCCGGCCTTTCGAGAATTGGTACGCTCTTTCCTTGAAGGACCCTAAGTCGAATTGGTTCGGAAATACTTCAGTGGGCAGCTTGTTTCACATAGTGGTGGTGCGCGGCAAAAACTGCCTTAGAAAACGCTCAGTTTTGGAACGACGGACGTCTAGTGATACGGATGGTATTTTGTATTTTGCCTTGACGTCCGATAGTGAAACTCAGCTGCAGGTATTAGACCGAACAACTCCTTTGAACACTCTCCACAGTAAATGCGATAGAAGATACAGAGAGACCCCACATCTCTATGCAACGCCAAGGGATCAAGCCGCACGGAAAGTGACTGGTCGACGATCGCTCTTCGTTGAATACGGTCAAGTGGAAGGACTGGTACTGGCTGGTACTGGGGAGCTCCCGCCCAGAGGTGAGAATTACTATTCCATTCCATCCAGTAAAGTACCGTCTCACCTTGCTGGGCACACCAAGCTTTTTGGAGGCTAATTTAGCCTTTCCTTCCAGATGACCGCGATACTGAACATTGTTCTTGATTGATGCTTGCTACATTATACCTAGCAGCCATTTTGTGTAGATTCAATACATGAGCCTCCAAGCGTTCTCAAGCTTTTAACATATAAAGTTCACATTTAAATAGTAAGGAATTCAAATTAAAAGATGTGCAATGAAAACCATTAGTCTCATAAGCTTTTATTTTTAATACATTTGACTGTTACTCAAAATATTAAAGAGTACAAGTAAAGAACTTTCTTTCAAAATATAATCGCTTTATCCATTAATTACTTTAAACATTCAAGCCTGAAAGCGCCTTTTCAAAGTTTGCAAGTTTTTGAACATAAATAAACACTATTTAGCTTGCACAACGATTCTTTTAAAATGTCTAATCTATAGCTAATTAGCTTAAAGTTTCAAGTTTATAAACGAAAGCTTTATATTTTCGTTAATAACACTTCGTGTTATAATTACAAGAGTGAATAAATTTACTCTTACATACATTCCATTACAAACATACGGATGTGTCCATACCACAAACAACACAACCACATTAAATGTCGGTATTGCTAAAGAAATTAAATTATAATGTAAATAATATTTTTCAATTTAAACAAGCAAATAATAATATTTTCAACAACAGGTCCATTCCATGTTACATCCCTTTTGTAATATTTATTTGAATATTAATAATATAACTTTGTCACAATTATGCTCGACTAAATATAAGAAATTATAATAATCTAGAATAGAACATACGCACAATGTTTATACTCGGAACAAACGCAGGCTGCAATTTCCCCGTACTAGACTATCTAAAAGTAATTCTTTTTTGGGAAAAGGAATATTCTTCTTTAATAAAACCCCAGAGGCTCTTTTATCTATGCCTTTTAATAAATTTAAGATATAATACATATCTACAAAGAAAAGCGATGTAAAAAGGCTTACTATTAAGTTAACGATTATCTAGTTGATAAAAGGGCCTGGGACTAGTGCTAGACAGGCTACTTCTAATTAATTTGCGATATTTGTTTTAAAATAAGTGTTGTTTGACGATTTGCTATTTTAAAAGAGTACCGAGAGTTTTTTCCACCGGCTTTTTCTCTCGGCCTACACCCTGTCTTCTTTGCCGATGAGTAGGGATGTCTACCTATTCAAATTTGACGATGTTCCATAATAAACGTATTTTATTTTTTATTAATAACGAACTATAACAAATTAAGAAAAGACGAGACAGTTTCTGAAAGCCCTTTAATTTTATGGCACAATTTTGGTTTACAATACAAAGTTATCTGTCTGGCGGTTTGTGGTTGCAATTCCAGGTAATGGCTAACCAGGGGTCAAAACGTCGACTGCTACAATGAATCGTTACTAAATATACTTATATTAATGAGTACTGAGTAGTAAAATGAATTGTTCAGTTTATTAATGTTTTAAACATTTTTTCTCATACTAGCCGCGGTTTCGCACGGAGTGACCCGTAAATCTTTATATAAAATACGCCTTTTTTCGTCTCTCAAATGTTTATCTGTTAGTGAAAATAGAACTTTTTGAATTTTTTGCAAACATCCCAGACTCCGCCGGGCAAATTTGTTTTCTAATATGCTTCATTTGCTCGCAGGTTAGGTATAGAAGACTAACTACTTCAACCAGCGTTGGAATAAGTAAGTGTAAATTGTGCCCATAGAAAGAAGGTTTAGATTTTAAACAATTAATGATCTCGAGTTTGTCGTACGCCAACGCGGCTCCACGTTTTTACATATTTACATTTTACCTATTCATTCAAATAATACAATGTACGTTCCAAAATCTATCATTATTATGGTGAGCATAAATTTTCAAAAAACATATTACGCTTACAAAACAGAGTTTATTATTATTATTACTAAATACAAAACAGAGTTTATTATTATTAATACTAATCTTACTAAATATAAAGTTATTTTTACGCCATTAAATAAATCTTTTTCAATTAATTAAATGGATTGGTAACAATACAATCATTTTAATCCAACTTATCTATCAATGAAAGCAATAAACTAACAAAAATTTGTTGAGGAATACTTAGGGTAGTATAACTTATACACTTGTAAAAACTTATGATACACTTTTTATTCCACTGCTCATACAACTCTCCTCATAGAGCTCTCCTTTCCGATAGGCAACTCTAACGTGGTATCCCACACTTGAGGCGAACTGGTCAATATCAAGTTAAGGAATACATTTAACTTAATTATACCTACATAATAAATACTTATTAAAAATACTTTTCTTCCTTTATCAATATTTCACCCGATACAAGCAGTGTTAAAATACTAATATATGTATACCCTTAAAAGTTTACAAGCCTCGCAAGAGCTCTTAACCCTCATGGCTCGCTGGTATTCTACCAAAGGGACATACGGGGTCAAATTACTGCGCGCAATTACTGTCGTTGTCAATCTTATTTCTATGGCAGTATTATTTCACCATCTGCCATTCATTCCATTTCAGAAAACATTTAAAAATACGATTAAAGGCCAGGCTTATGAACACACCTTACGCAGTGTTGGAGATGCTTCTGAGACCTAATACGTAGTTGCACAGTCACTCACTCACTCACTTGCACCCATACACTTACTCATTAACCCACATGTACTTACTCACTCATGCACTCACGCGTGTTGAAAACAGTTAATAAATCAAAAAAATAAAATAAAAATAAAATATATAATTAAATTATATATATATTAAGAAATGTATAATTAAGTTTGTTATGGAATAGCTGGGAACCCTAACACAGGTATTTTTTTACTTAAAAGGGTTCCCAAATCTTACACATTGTAATGCATATGAACTTACAATGAATGAACACATTTTTTATTACTATTTAGGGCCCTTCAAGAGAAGATCGTACCACTACGTTCAAAGCCGGCAACTTCTAATTCTCCTGGTGTTACTGGTGTAATCGTTTGGCTTGTAACTCCCAAGCGAAATTAGAGAATTATCAGTAAATAAATTCAAAACTCTCGTTAAACGTAAATTAATCAATAACGCTTTTTTGACGATTGCTCCAGTTCAAATATTTATGGCTGCAAACAATGTGTAAGACTCCAAAGGCGATTAAAAAGAGTGCGGGGAGTTCCTTGCCAGTTCTTCGTGGCCGCTTTACGTCCTTGACTTGCGAACTGGTAGTAATTGTAATTTTAGAACCAATTTAACATCTTATCTGTTGACGATCATAAGTGTCACCTATATGAATAAAGTTATTTTGAGTTTGAGTTTATTAAGTCTTGCGTGGAACACTAAAAAAAACTTCACTTATAAAATAATATCCAATCCAATTTTTGTTATTCCTTTGGTTCTTATAAAAACCTTTGATCCCGTAAATATATTTTATATTCGAAACCATAAAAAGGGCAATTACGCTGTCTTTGATTTGGCGACGTCTTTTAAGTTTTTTGCCAAATTGACGTTTTAAATTATATGAAACATTAATATTAATAGATATGCTATTAATGAAAGTAAATAAACGTTAATTGGCGTAAAATTTACTGAAGCAAAACCCTATTATTAAGTACCCTTAGCAGATTTCTCGAAACGCAGTTGCCCTGCTTATTATTTACTTATTTTAATCGTACTGTTTTCTTGAATCGAAGTGTTAAAATATTTAAGTATCTGGTACATGTTGTTTTTCTGGTTTAGGGCATTCCAGTTTCCTCACGATGTTTGCTTTCACATAGGAGCATGTGTAACTTAATATAAAGAAAAGTCATTGATTGATGGCCGTGGGACCTCAGAATAGAGAGTTGCTCGCCTAAGCCATCACTGCTCTATCATAATATTCCAAGAAACAACTGACTTTTGACATTGACTTTGAAACTCAAGTACAGTACACCCGCTTATAACACGATACTAGTACGGTTCATATTACGCGGTTTCAGTCCCTCATATAACGTGGGGATTTCACACGTTATACATCTGTAATTTGTACTCATATATTTGGTTCATAACATATTTCTTTATATTCGATTTAATATTTACGATCATAAGGTGAATCACTTGTACATAACGCGTTATATGGGTTCGTACAAGCGCGTTATGCTAGAATACTCCTACAACGCGTTTTCAATTAACATCTCTTTAGCCTCTATATATATATTCCTGATATAAAAATAACCTTTCAGGTTATATAATATAGTCCCGTATAAATTGTGATAGATTGCGTGAACTCTGACAGTGAATTGTCGTGATCCATCATTTATATACCAACACTATGTCATATAAAATATATTATATAATCACTAATTTGTATCTTTATATAATTACATATATATATTATCTTCGTGTGTAGGTTTTATTAGAAAGTTCTTAAAAATTAAGACTTCCCAATGGTAGCTAAGAAAATTTGTTGTACATATGTATCTCACCATGTGACACATACGGCTGCCAGACTTGGCCATTATCTCAGAAACATCCTTTAAAGTTGGGAATGGAAAGAAGCATGGTGGCAGAAGAGATATGATTAACACTAAAAACAATTGACTTTTTTTTACTAATTCGTATTATTCTAAAAAAACTACAACCTGTATCTTTTTCATAATATCCACAAGATTAGTACAGATGATTGAGTGTACTGAAGATAATATTAGTTATACGATATAAAAAATTCTCAAATCATAACTTTTTGTTTACTTCGGACCCCACTGTAAAAAAATAACAAGTTTTCGCGCAATTAATAGGGATTCTAAAATGGCCATGAGTTGCTCTAATATCTACCATATAGGCGACTTTCAACGACTTTCAACCGAAGGGTCGTGGGTATCTAATAGATATTTGTATCCTTAAAATTCATATGATTGAGCTTACTTCTGGAAGGATAGGCTGGCTTAATTAAGATTTAGGAACAAATGGGCGTCTACATGTGGAATTTGAGTCCACACAACTATTACTTATAACCAAATGATGAAGGAAGGACCGAGAAGGCCTGACACAAAAGGCCGATTTGTCTATGAAGATGAAACTATTCAAATTAGATATAGGTACAATAGTTCTATAAGACTGAAATTTCGCTAAATATTTCAGCTGTCTAGAATTACATATCATCATTTACGCATATTGGCCCGATTGTAATAAGATAGAAATCAATATCTTCATTTCTAACAACGTGTATTTGAGCGATCCACGTACACATATTACATGTCCATGCTGATATCCTGAAATTATTGCGTATTGGTCGCTTTATGCGAACTAAATTTCGGTGGATTTGTGGTTGTTAGTCGACGAGGTAGCTGCCGAAGAGCTGGTGGCTACCTCGAACAAAGATTTAGTCTAGCTATTCAAAGAGGGAATGCTGCCAGTATTTTCGGAACCTTGCCTAAAGGGACTCCTTTTAATAATATATTTAAGTGATAATATTTTAAGGTTAGTTATGGTTTTTTGTTATAGATTTTTCTTTTACCTCGAATTGATTTAAATAAATATTAAATTGTCTCGTTACACTTTGTCAGATATGATAAGAAACTCGATTTTAATTGCTATTGAGGGTGAGTCAAATAGAGGCCTTTATTTAAATTAAGGCTTTCAAACTTTTCATATAGAACATAAAGGATATAATAATGTACGTATAAAATTAAAGACACTTACATAAAATATATGAAGACAAGAAGGGCTTACCTGAAAAAAATGATTGTATAAAAAATACGTGTCATAAATATTTATTTGATTACACACTCACTTGTAGATTTTTAACATAACCTACCAGGGAACTGTCCGAAGTACTTATAGAAAAATTTACTTAAATTAACTACAACGATTAATTTATATTTAAAAACAAACAAAACTGTAAAAAATGGTTATTTTAATAAATTACGCTAATCAATAGATTATTTAAATCATTTTGGTCAATTATAAAATAAACGGAAACCAATAAAATGTTTGTATTATTTCTTATAAAATGACAAGAAAAAGTTTTAAATAAATTCAAAGATTTCGTTTAACGAAAATTAATCAATAAATCCTAATCCTAATCCTTGGGATTGATTTGTTTCAATTCAAACAATTTGTATGACTCAAAACTTGGCGATTAAAAAGAGTGGCAGAAAGGCTCTTGCCAGTTCTTCTTGCCCGCTCTACACCCTTGACTTGCGAACTGGTAGTAAATGTAAATTTACAATTTATTTAACTTTTTTTTTGATGTTTATAATAAGTGAACTTGTTTATCTATATGAATAAAGATATTTTGAGTTTGAGTTGAGTTTAAGTGAAATATTCAATATTTAGTGTTTTTCAGCTAGTGTTGAACATACAATACGCACGATAAAAGGAATCCAAATAACTTTAACCTTTGAGCACGCCCTCTGTTGTATAATACCAACTCTCTTGACGATCCACTTACCTATTGTGTAAGTCGCGCCATCTATTTGAAACGTAGCGCTCTTGCATTTCTTGAAAACCTTTCCGCTAACAAGCTGTCGTGTGGCGCTGCCATGCGTCGAAGGTTTCGAGGCTATTTCTCGCCTAACCGCAGCGCTAGTATCGAACTTGTTCCTCAACTCCTCGAACGACAAATCTCTCGACAGATCCGACGATAAATCCACTTTCTGAACTTGCCCACACACACGCCCGAGCATTTCGTCCGACTCGCTTTTGTTCTCCATTTCTGTATTTTCACTTTACACTTGTTATGTCAAATAGCCGCATTGTTCCCTAGTTTAAGTAATAAATTATTTTCTCACACTTATTTAGTTAGCTCTGCTCATATTTTACAATACCAGAAACACAAATTTAATGGCAAAAAGTGTAACTATTAACCTCTGATGAAGCAAAGAAAAAAGCCTTCAACCAGTAAGGAAATATAAAAATAACAAAATATTAAATAAATATAAATCTCGAGAGAAAATAGTTGACGATTTCGCTCGTGAGTTTTTCTAACCAAAGTTAGTAAACTAATAAGTTTCAATTCATTTGAACTAGCTTTTATTTCACACTTGATTACTTTTGTGTGGAAGCAAGAATGTGTGGTTTTAAAGCGACTTTATTTGTTTTGTTGTCAACTTTAATAAAATACATTAGTATATTTTAAATTAATCAGTACAAATTATGGTTAAATATTCGTTTAATTGTGCGTCGTAAAGAGATCAGTAAACCAGACCTTGGCTTATTAACCGTTTCTATATATAGCCCGGCATAATATCTGGCGGGAATTTTGTTTTCATTAGTACTGCGTAAACATAGCCTTGGATAGGCCAGCAATGGGATTCTCTAGATTTACTGAGGCAGGTATATTTTCATACCAGAAATGTAACTGAATTCCGCGTCAGGATGTATTGGAAATCGAAGAATCGATCACAATTTATCCTATTACATATGCAACAATTATATTAATATTATAAACTTTAATTTAATATTTACTGTATCTATAAAATATTTATTAAACACTAGGAATAAAAGATCGATAAAAATATTTCGCTCTTCGGAATAAAAGTCAGAACACAATCTGTGTATTTATCGTTAAATTTTGCCTATTAAAATTATAACTCGTTTTTATAATTTAGCAGTAATATAGGTAAATAAATTCTCTTTAAGACACATTTAGCTAATAATTTAAAGATATCAATATTGGCCTAAATTTAGATCAGTTCACCATAGATCCAATTGGTAGGAATTAATGAAGTGAAGCATTAAATTTGATAAGGGCCTCATAGCCTAGCGGTCTTATTAAGTGTCCGCTAGGTGAGGGGTATCGGGTTCGATTCTCGGAGTGCAAGTTTATTTCTATAAATTTAAATTTGTGTTCTGCCTTTGGGAGGGATGTGCGGTACCGGGCGAGTGCTTAAACCGTATACGGCTGGCACTGTTGAATTTCTAAGGCAATCAGTGAGTATGATACCTAAGAAAATAGACTGTGACGAAAGGATGAATGTAACAGTATATCCTAGGTTGGGAATTCAACATTCCTTTGTAGACCCGGCCCCATAGTCACCACGTCAGGCACGACATTCATGGCGCGGGCCTGCGTAAGCGCATATACACCTCTTTAAAAAAAGCGTTCAATTTCATATGCGCACTTTCTTTATACGTATATAATTACACCTTTAGATTTTAACTCGATAACTACGACCGTTAGAGGTGCCAACCAAATTCTCTTCATTCATCTTCACAAAAAAGTTTGTTTGTGAAGCTATTCCTGCTTATTCTCAGGCAAATTGATCTCCAGGAGAGGTGACATAAATTGGCCTCCACGCAGTCCTGATTTAACCCCTATGGATTTTTTCTTATTGGGTTATCTTAAATCTTAAGTCTACGCCAATAAGCCGACTTCTCTGGTGCAAATGAAAGAAAATATTACGAAATGGCAGCCATCACTGAGTCCTGCCGAGCCGTCATAAGTAATTTTATTGTTCGATTAAATGAGTGCCGCAAACGCGAGGATCTACATTTGGACGGTAATATTTAAAAAAAAAAATCCCAAAATGTGTACTTTAATATTAAATAATGATTTTTTGATACACGACTTACTTTTTTTTAAACGATCAACTAAATATGAACTTTCTTTTTAGACCTTGTATCTAAACAGAAAGTTCATATTTAGACATAAATAAGCAATAACTTAGTAAAAGATTTTAATCACTGAAAAGTGATAATGTTTGAAGGATTAAGTCGGGTCAAAGCTTTCCCTTTATGGCATACCTTAGATAAGATCGGTAGGGTCAAAGTGAAAATACCTGTAAAAATACCTTTGCTAAGAATTTTCGAATATTTTACGCAAAGATTTTATTGTAGCTTGGTAAAAAATTGTTGACCATAATATTGTTTTATTTTTTGAATAACGTAAATATATATTATAAAGCTAAAGGGTTTGTTTCTTTAAATGTAACCTTTAGCAACTAGTAATACTGAATTTATTATGTGTTAGATAGTCATTATTAATTATACACTACCATGCGATTTCCATTTAACCCTTATCATATTTTTCCGCATCGTTTCATTCGTTTATTTTTTCTCTTCAGGTATCAATCAGGTATTTCTACTCCAGAATCTCTCACGGTAACAAACAACACGAAATATCGTAGTAAACATAATATTATGAATTGATTATTTAACTAACTTTTTTATTAAAGCTTGCTAAAGCTCGGTGCACTGATACATTGGCACAAGTTTTTTTTAATGTTATGCACTTATAGGCAAACATAACATACACGAAGATATAATAAAAAATTAAACAAGACATTTAAACTATAAAAACTAAACGAAAATCGATTTTAAAGTGTGAGCAACTATGGATATCCAGACCCAGCTCGTTTATCAGAATGCCCAATCTCGAAATCGGTGAGTTTTGACCAAAACGCGTTCTCCGGAAAGGATCTGGGACTAATAGAATAATGGGATGTCTGAGGTATCTAGAGGGTACACGAAATTTAAATTTTGTTTAAAGGTCGGGTAAAATTAATATTAACATTACCATGTTAAGTACCACTCCGTGGTCATATTTAGACAGTGACATAGACATATTATTACAAGCAAAAACACACACACATAAACACACAAAATAACAATAATCAAAGAAAAAAAAATTAAATAAAAAATATAATTAGAGATATAAAAAAAATGTGTTTCTCCTCTCCCATTCGGTTCGTTTTAAGTGTGTAATGCGTGTGTGCCGTGGCTGTAATTGGCCCTGGCTCAGCATTATGCTGAGGAGCAGAATGTTCCACAGCGCTGGTCATTCTGCCAGAGAACATAGCAATTGTAACAGAACAAACGGAACGCTGTCCAATACTTTAACGTATTGACCATAAGAATACAGAACTATCGTAAAATTCATAGCAAAATATTTTGACCCTTTTCACACCGTTACGTTAAAATACGGCTTAGTTGCAGTTGGACATAAATTTGAGACAAAAAGCTGCACAAAGTCCAGTTTTATAGTTAGTGCATTATGAAATGGGAGCCATTTTATTCATCGCACAATCCACTGAGTTTATTTAATTGCATTTTACACAATAGCACTGTACCCATTGTAGTAAAAATTGAACAATTTGTAACATCACCCTGGAATATTATTATTACGCTTCACGCTTTTGCAGTTTTGAAATATTGTGTATATTTATTTATTTATTAACACTTCGTTGCATATACAAGTATAGTAAAATTGACATAATTAAATAAAAAGGAGAGCAACTGACGGCCTTATCGCTTTCGAGTTATCTCTTCCAGGCAACCACTGTGAGAAAAAAGTATTAAATTAAATAAGATAGGCAAGAAGTGAAAAAATACATGTAATTACATTTAGTTGTTTAGAAAAAGAAACTAAACTAAAATATATTGTTATATATTAGTATATTGAGTATTTATCTTCAACACTTTTATAAAATTTTTGTTTACATAAAATTTAAAGGAGTTTCCTCTATTTGACTATTAAAATTATAAATTCTAAAACTTATACATTTATTTAACAATTTCTTATATATTTTATTCTATTACTTGAAGGATATTCGTATTGAATCAAACATCTTTCGTATACATAAACCCCGTAACAAACTTACGGCCAAGAGTTCCACTGTTTTTTTCATACTTTCTTATATGCACACAATCATAAGCTCTAATTACAGTGTTAGCCTAGCTTCAGCGTGCGACTTTTATCACTGAGATCTGCGCCGACAAAAAAAAAGTCGACAATGTTTGTCAGACAGAGAAACAAATAATCACGAAACAGATACACAATTTTGAGCCCCAAACCTAATAGTAAAATATAATAATGTTTAAATATTAAGAAAACTAGTTTTTATAGTTCAGACACATGCTACTTTGTTGAATAAAGGTTATTGACATCTTCCATACTGCCATAAAGGATTGTAATACTGAAATTGGAGTTTGTAATTAGGGACAAGCCTGTGGCGTGTGAAACAAGTTTTACGACTTCTTACCTGCAGCCATTATTTTGTATTAGGTTTTGTAGCGAGCTAGCGAAAATGTTATTTGGTAAACGGATCAGATATATCGTGCGGTCGAATTTCGGGTCTAACACGGTTTCCTTCTGTTCCACGAGAATGTAAGTGCGTGCTCCTATTTCACTATGCCTCCTGCTGATGACAAATCATTGTGTTTAATTTATTTTATTTATTTATTTATTTATTATTGAAGTTAAACTTCTTTAGGCACGTTATGAAAAATTGATGAGAGTGAAATTTTACGAGGCGCGCGCACCGTGACGCATAATAAACAGAATGAAGTTGCCCACGGAAAATGCTACGGCATTGGACATAATTTAAAAACAACATTCGAATAATAATAGGATTTATGCTACACTTAATGTATGAGAATAATAAGAAATATTTATTTATTTAATTTTTTAAATGTAAACTGAACTTTATTGACTATAATAACTCCTTTTTCTTTCTTTAATTAATTGTAATTAAATATTTGCATGCAACAAAAACTATTCTTAATAATGCCAAAGAAGTATAACTTCTTACGTGCGTACGAGTACATAGGTACACGCACCCTTTTTTATTTATTACTTAAGATGTCTTCATCATTTTATTTTATCATTATAACATATTGATGTATGTTTGCAGCTCCTTACAAACGTTCGTTTAGGTTAACAGACCATTAAATTCTTCAATTAAATTATTATTGTAAATGTTGTAAAAATAAGAAAAATTATAATAATTATAAATTAGATGTTAAATTTAATTGTTTTAACTTGAACCACATAAATTACGTCAGTTATTCAGGTAAATGCTTTTACAATGATAGTAATTTAATTTAAAGTAGGTACATGCAATGCAAAAAAAGCAACGAACTTTTTTTTCAAAAAGCACCCGATTTTTACGCCGCCTATTGGCACAAGTACGTTTGCCTTTTAAGAATCGATACGCTCTTATCTTGGAGGACCAAAAGTCGAATAAGTTTTGAAATATTAAAATTGGCTACGGTTTGTTGGTTACGCTTTTTAATTATTACCAGTTTATTTTTATTATTATACCAAGTCAAAGTTGTATACTTAGGCATGATTTGTAACAGACCTCTTATGTAACTACCGAGAATTTACCCGAAATATTAAGAAGCATCAGATCGCACTCGAAGATATCTGCAGTGAGATAGTGAAATGCGTCACTAACTGCAAGAAGAGCGTAGCGGAGATGAGTCGACGGGCCCCCACTCGCCTATGAATATAGAATAGGAATAGTAATATATATATTACTATCAGACTCGGCCAAGCGTAGCTGTGGCTACGTTTTTTGATGTATATAACATAGTAGTCAACTTTTTGGTGGTTATGCCAATAAATTGTAGCGTATGCGCAACGTTGGTACTTTCAACACAGCGCGGCGCCATCTGTTAGAATTGTGATTTGTGACTGTCTAAAAATAACAGACAAATAATTAGCAATAAATTAAAATTGCGACTATAATTTGAGATTTAAACTATCCTATCTCTCAAGTTGGATCGAACTGCACATGGTGTGCAAATTTGATTGATATCGGTTCGGTAGTTTAGGAGTCTATTGAGGACAAACATTGTGACACGAGATTTATATATATTAAGATATATGTAATGAAATTTCATTTCATTCATTTGAATTTGGCGCGCTTCGCGCTGTCATAAGTTATCTGTGGAGGTTGGGAGGCGACGCATCATAGTGATGCGCGATGGAATGGCGGATGACATGGCGATGATTTTGTGATGGTGATAAAAACTTGGATAGTAAAAAGAGGAGATAATTGATGGGACGAGTGAACTTTAAATGTCGTTTATTAGTTTATTTGTATTATACAGAGAAACAATTTGTGCTTTATTTTTTGTTAAAATTTCCAATAATATATCTTATATATATTTGTACAAAATATGTGATAAAATAAGGTCACGCACCATTAAAGTCGGGGATATTGGTAAAAAAAAATCTCTAATAAAAAATTTTGACGTGTACTAAGACATACCTACGTTTAATCAATAATTAATTGTTAGCGCTTTCTCGAAACAAAATGCTATACAAAAGCTAAAGCCTGCAATAATGAAACGTTAGTACTTTCCTAAACCAATTAAACTACACTTTGTGCTACAGACTGCAACGTATTTAAACTGTAAGCCTTTGAATAGTTTTGGAGTTTACCATTTGCCTATAGAAACTTTAAACGTAAAAAAATATTTCTCAACTTTTCACATAGTCCAAAATGTATCAGTCAGAAACATTTGTATCATGGTAGCCTGAGTTCAAACACCTGCCTTGCGATTCTGTAACTCATACAGCGGTTTTCACAGCGGCGGTCACAAGGAGGAAATTTGTGGTTTATTGGTTATCCGAATGCCAAATTTGAGCGCGACCACCGCTGTGTGAGTTCGAAAAGTGAGTTACAGAATCGCAAGGCTGGATCCTATTCTACGGGCGAAAGGTTTATGATCGACAATATTCTTTAACATACAAGCAGATCAGCCTATGGCGTCTACACACGTTGCCAATTTGTATTATTCCAGTTTCCTCAAAAAGTTTGCCTTTATCGTACAAAGACGTTAATGAGTACTAAAACAATCATTCCTGCACCGACGGGAATGAAATACACAACCTTAAGGTTGAGTCGAATGCTCGAACCGCTTATAATTTGAATAATATATAAGGCACTTTACACTTAGCTTAAAAAGGTTATAATTACTATTTACCCTAACGCTTAAAAGTGATTAACTACACGAGTCACGTAATATTGTAATAAAAATATAGTTACTATATATTTTATATTCGATGCCAAAGTTTATTTAAAACGATTCTACGATAAAGCCGCTAAATGGGTTTCGGTAGCTTTGATATGAATAAAAGCTTCTTTCCGAAACCATAGTGAATATTTTTCCAGAAAAAATATGAAAAGACAAATGTATGGGCGCATTTTCAGTCACTCTTAAGTTGGTCATTATTAAATTTGTTGAGTGTAGGATTTCTAGGAAATATAGTTTCGGTAACAACAAATCATGTTATATAATTTTTGGTATAAGTCTTCCTATTAGATGGCTAAAGATGTATATTAAAATTACCTCGTAATTATGAGATAAAAATTTATAAAATTGAGTACATTAATAACAAATCAAACAATTCTTTAAAAACACGATACAATATTTTTAAGTCTGGGCCTCAGATTTCTGTATCATGATCATTAAATGTCATCTAATTACAAAGAACAATATTTAGAAATTTTCATTGTCATAACTTAAGGTCTAAAACTCTTCCACATTACAAAGCCTTGCCTTGCCTTTCAAATCCGTGAAATAACATTTATTTATTCATATAATAGTCTAGTCGACAACTTAAAAATGGTACAAAATAGAGATACTGCTCTTAAAATTATGTGCGATAGCTCATTGGATCCGGAAAGACGTCTAGAAAAATGTGCTAAAAGCGTGTATTGGCACATAAAAAATTGCAAAAGTTATACACAATTAAAGATGAAAAAAAAATGGCATTTAGTTTTTTGCTGATATTTAATAAACTATTAATATTTAAGAAACTTCAAAAAGATTCTGAAAGAGGAGGAAATTTCCAAGCGTGCTTTATATAAAAGCAATTAAAACCTACATTTTTTTAAAGTAGAATAAAGATTGTAAATCTAATATCGCGTGACTGAACCTATTGACTGAGTTGGCAGTGTTACTAGCTATCTCTTACTTGTTCTGACATCGTTCTTGTTGATAACGTTAACTTGATACTTTGTTAGTATTAAGTTGTTCACGCTAGAATCAAACATTATTCTATAACACAAAGTTAGATTACATTAAAGTAACTTTGTGTATAGAAAAATGTTAGAGTATTAATCATGTTTCATGTTCTTGTTTTTTTATAGGACAAACGGGCAAGAGGCTCGTCTGATCTCTCAGATCTGGCTCGCAAGTACGTTGCCGGCCGTTGTTTCTTCTTTATTGATTTTCAGAGTATGACATAAATTTTCAACATTCAGCTTCAGATCTTGCGTTTTTGTTTAATTCAGAGTCAAAGTTATATTACTTACATAAAACACGACTCGTTCTTGAATTGACTGAATTACGTATACTTTTGTTGTATAAGTTTTGATTAAAACATACTTTTATTTGGCAAATTTATACAGGTTTCAATAAAAAGTTTCGTATAATAAATGAAATAGCAAATATCGTATGAATGAAGAGTACAAAAGGTATCGCGAAACAAATAAAAGTAAATTAAATTGTGAATACTGTAGTACCGTCCCAAAACTTTTAAACTACGCTCTATTAAGATGGTTGGCCTGGAAAGTTTTCTACACAATTGCTCTTTACGTATAGTTTATAATATTCATGTTTCATCAGTTATAATAATTGAAATCGTAATTGATTCGAGATATATTATATATACTCGTATATTATGCGATGCCAATAAAGGTTGACGCTCCCAATGTACAGCGAACAGATGGCGGCTATTAGATTAATATGTTATATGAGCCATATATGTCGTCGTATTTGGCAGTTTTCTCGTCGTTCCCGTAATAGCAATTATAAGGCTAAATCCATTGAAGCACAGTATCAAGGCTCCTCAGTTTTAAAAGCCTTAGACAGCCAATCTTTCCTATGTTAAACTTTATTAAGTCTATCAAATGCTTCACTGTCAAAATGCCTATGTACAATAATCCTTGTAATTATTTTACACAAATATAGAACTGTATTTTTTCTATCAAATGAATCGTATTCGGCTAAATGAAGCTTTGCTACACTCAAGTGCAGCAGTGTACAATACTGCGTTTTTATTTAGAAATTGTTAAATTTTGAGTTGAAAAAGGAAGGTCAATGCTTATTAAGAAATCAGAATAGTTTAGTGCTGGTCGCATTTCTTTTTAGCAGTAAGTACTGTATTTCTTTCTAGTACACATTAGCAAGTATCGCATTTCTTACTAACATATACTTAATACTGCACATATCATTAGTAAAAGTAGAATTTTCATGCAATCACTGCGTTAATCGTTAGCAAAAAAAGAACTTCTAGTTTGGATTTTCATGATTTTTCTTATATTTCGTATAGGTTAGCCCCTTGGGATGTCAAAAAGTGAAAATTTCAAAAATGACGATTACTACAATTATAATTACCAGGGCAGACATGTCAATCCTAATAAAATTATCACATACTCTCCGACGTATAAATAGTCAATTTACTTTATAAGTGGTGACTGATCCACGACGGATTTAAATTTAAGCTCGCTCCATCTGCATAAATTAGGTAAATGGAGTTTTAAGATCCCATTAGTCCAATCCAAAATTAATTAACGATGGTATGTAAAACTTGGGATTCAAAATAATAAAATTAGAGTTTTTGTTAAATAAATAGCAAAAAAATAATTTGACAAATTATGTTAATATCTAACAGAGCAGTGATGGTCTAGCTTTAGCGTGCAATTCTCATACCTAAGGTTGTGGGTTCGATTCCTGGCTGTGCACCAATGGACTTTCTTTCTATGGGCGCGTTTAACACTCGCTCGTACGTACGTACCATGTCTGACGCCCAAAAAGTCGACGACATGTGTCAGGCACAGAGGCTAATTACCTACTGCCTTATTAGAAATAACAAATGAACACGAAACCGATACTGAATAATGAGGCTCTGACCTTAAAGGGTTGTAGCGCCGCTCGTTTTTGTATCACAACAACGTATTTTGTATTTTAAATAATAATTGAATATCTTATTTAAAACACTGGTGAATAAAGAGTCTAACTCTCTTATTAATAACAGCAAAATTCAAATCTATCTCTCTTTGTCACAGCGTAACACAATCTGACAAAAATAAATAAATGACGATTAATTAATTGTAGTTCAATTTTAATAGGGAGGTCAAATATATGATAGAATAAAAAATATAGATAAATCAGTGCTGCAACCTTTTTAGGTCTGGGCCTAAGATTTATGTCACTGTTTCATGATCATTGTTCAATCTAATAGGCAATTAAGTGATCAGAACAGAATTCGAACCTACAAACTTAAGGATGAGAGTCGAACGCTGAAGCCACTAGGCCAACACTGATCTATATCATAGAATTGATATAAATGAATTGTCTCAGAGACTTATATAACTTAGACATATATATATATATATTTTTTTTTAGGACAATTCACACCAATTGACCAAGTCCCATGCTAAGCTGGTGAAGCTTGTGTTATGGGTACTAGGTAACGGATATACATACATATTATAGATAGATAGACATATAAATACATATTTAAACACCCAAGACCTAAGCACAACACCAAATGCTCATCACATCGATGTTCGTCTCAGCGTCTCAGATCGAACCCGGGACCCATGGATTCGCAGTCAGGGGTACTAACCTAGAACAATGAGTCGTCCAAATGAAAATCACATAGAGTTAAAACACTGTAAATATAAGCTTTTATCACAAAAAGCTATGTTTTAGACAATAATGCTATAAACTAAACTCAACGGAAGTTGTATTTACGTTAGAATCAGGTAGGCAGGATCCAGGTGGAAATTAGAGAGGTTATTACAAGTAGGTCGCGGGAATGATGTTTACGTACAGAAATAGTCTAAGAGCAATAGTGATGTGCTTAAAAGCTCTTCATTTTTCATATGAATGCTTAAAAATTTAAAAGGATGTGTTACCCGTACTGTTATTTACAGATATCATTTTTAAGTGTTAGGTCATTTCCAAATATCATATGGATATACCTATTTTTTATTATCGACATACAATATGAATATTTTTATTCAAGAATATTATATAAAGTATTGTCTTTTATTGACATAACCTTTACACATTTAAAGAAAAACCTTTTTAACCGGATTAAAGTTATGTATTATTATAAATTTACAATTATTTAATATAATTTTAAATTAATCCGACGTGTCGCGTGCTTTACAGCGTGCGTGGTCATGGTGACTGAACGGTTAAAAAGGTTTTTTTTAAATATTATATATTTCAAAAGGTACATTTTTCGATACCAAATTAGAATAAGAACAGTATTTTAAATAATATCTGACTCTTAAACTACAAATAAAAGCTGAGCGTCTGCTCGGAGATGATTATGTAATTTGATTCCGGTCCCACTTTTGTGGTTGGAGGCGCTTAAAAAGAAAATTCTGGCTTATAATGAAGTTAAGAAAATCGCCTCTACAAATTATTTCTTATTAGATACATATTTTATGTGAAGTCTTACTGCATATTTATTAATTAATACTTTGTTGCATTACATATTTGATATATATACATTCAGATAACATAAATTACGGAGGCACCAGGAGGCCTAATCGCTAACAAGAGATCTCTTCCAGGAAACCCTAGTAAGGAAAAATGAATACTAAGGGTAATGTGCAACAAGTGCATAACTAAATTTAAAAAATACAGATGTAGATATATACCATTATGAAACAAAAAAAAGTACAAAAGTTACTATTAAAAAGATGGAAAGGACATACTACTGTCTTGAAATAACAAATTGCAAATGAGATTTGTATTTGACAATTTGTATATAAAAGAAGTTAGTAAGATTTCCCTAATACATATACACTCAACGCTCTCTAGAAAACCTATTCCGATGTTATTTATAGACAACGTATGGGTGACGTCACCCATCGCTACATTACGGCCGTTAGATAACGGCACCGCTTTTCTAGGAATCCTAAGCTAGGAACATTTACAATAACTAAAATGTATAAACGATTAACGAAGAGTTAGATTTTGGTTTTGTATGTTTAAAATTGGTTTGACGATCATTGCCACGCTACTGCAGATGACAATATATTTATTTATATTAATTATTAATTTAATTTTTAATTTATTTATTCGTATTCTGTTAACCAATTTCATGTGTATATATATGCATATATCACTTATAAAATATAAACAGATTTAATTTTTTCATTACAAGTTTTATTTAAAATTAAAGGTGAGGGTAATAAGGAAGTGCGTAGCGTATTCAAAATGCTACGTGACACAGCTACGATATAGCTTTCGCGTAGCAAACTATGCCACACCACGTAGACTAGTATGTGCTACGAATATTTTGCTGTAAACTACAGATACAATAGGGATTTAGCATCTAGGTTATTATAATTAATAATATATTTTACTATATTAGAAAGGAGTTGGTATGTAAAATTGATGACGCAACTTATATATTTTTCCAATTTCTGATGTAACTTAATGTAATGAGTAAAGGAAAACTATATTATGCATCTTTAATATGTACAATATATATATGTATATGGAATATAATAGACAAAATGTTTGTTGTGTTCTTTTGTCCGCCTTTAATGTTAATTTTACTACATTTTCCCCGCGGATTCATTTGTTTTATATCTGTCCGTCGCGTTCACTTTATTTATTCGGCTTCTGTGAGACATCCATTTAGTTTATATTTCTTCACAAGATTTCTGAAAATAAAGTTTTATTTTCTGTACTATTTAAGTTCGTTAATATAACAAACGAAGCCTTTAATATCGTGCCGTTATTTGTAAACAAACAAAGCTTTTTAGCAACCATTTCTATGGTATTTTATCTTCTGACATAGGCCTCCCCTATTTTAGCCCATTCCGTTCGATCCTGAGCCTGCTTCATCTGTTGACAAGCATGGAGTACATAAATGTTTATTATCATCACATATCATACTCACTCACTCATTTACTCACTCACTCCTTCACTCACTTACTCACTCATGCACTCAGGCGTGTTGAAAACAGTTGAAAAAATAAAATAAAATATGTTAAAAATTTATATACAAATATATTTTAAGGAATTTATAATTAAGTTTGTTATGGAAGAGCTGAAAACCCTGACACAGGTATTTTTTACTTAAAAGGATCCGAAATCTTACACATTGTAATACATATGTACCTTCTTATAATGAATAAACACATTTTAAATCTGTTTTTTATATATTTATTATCAACAACTTAATCAAAGTGATCAAGTTGGCCTCAATCACCATAATTTACATACACATCTTATCTTATGCTTAGGGAACCTATTATTATTACTTCAATTTGTGAATACACTTAGATTGAAAGGAATTTAGTTAAAGGGAAAGATTTAAAATTTATATTATATTATTATTAACTTTATATTTTATTTTTAACTAATTAAACGCTTATGATCAACCAATTACAAAAATTAATTAGTGTCACTTAATAAAATATGAACAAATATTGTCTAATACTTAGAAACATAGACTAGACAGAAGTACCTAAATTACTAAGTATAACCAAGAACCATAGCAACAGTGCACATACATCCCTGGGGTCTTGAATCAATAGACCTTTTATCTAAATGCACTAAGACTTGCTCGTAGTGAAGGAATACATCGTGAGGAAACGAGCTTGTCTCAAATCCAAAAATCTATGATATGTGTGAAACAAAAGGCTGATCTGAGCTCCTTCAACTAACCATACAAGTAGAAGAAGACCTGGCCGCACGTTGGTGTTTAGTTAAAAAATCTTAGACAATGGTTTGGCCAAAGCACCAAGTCATTGTTTAGAAGCGCGACATCCAAAATTATACTAGCCATGAGATTCGCCAACCTTGGCAAAGAGATGGCACTATAAGAAGAACATTCAATCTGAGTTCAAGATCCATATAGGGTTGTAGCGCCACTGAATTATTATTATTATTTATAAAAAAACATATAACACCATACAAATCTTTTATTAATTTAATGAGCAAAGAGGCCAATTTAAATATACATATTTAAACTCTTATAAAATTAACTTTTGAAACACCAATTCCATTTGACTACATTATATTTTATTGAAATACAATGTTTTTAACAATATGATACACTATTATCTACCTTTTGACATAGATATCATTATCAAGTTTCATTCAAAATTTTATGACAAACAGTTTTTTTTAGTTTCTGAAAACTTTAGCTTGACTGACTCATGTGGTTTCTCAAATGACTGATTCATATGTGATTATTAGATAGCATACGTTATACGTAAAATAGTAGAAGTGGACTCGTTTTGAAAGATTTTGGATAAACTTTGATGAATTGACAGCGGTATAATATATTTTATTACTTTCATATTAAAATATTATGCTAATGTTAACGTGTGATTGGAAATACATTCCTATCAACATATATAAGCTTATATGCATAAACCATTTATACCTTTCAGCCACTGGCATAAGCAATATTGTTCAGTCAACTGTTATAAACGATAAGACAATAGCGTTATCTTGTGCATTGTATTTAGGATTTCGCCCACAAAATGTCTGTAACAGATGTTGAATTATTCACTATCTTGTCGACATCAATGCACCTAACGAAGCCAGACCTAGCTTTTGTGCTACCGACTCTATAAGTGTACTCATAGAATTGTCTGTCTTTTGTATGGATTTCCTGTATTTTGTACTTGTGTACTAAGTGGACTCTAGTGGACTCAGTTTCCGGACTTACACGACCATTTAGTGCGTTGTGCGTAATGTACTCTCCTGATATTTGTTACTACTTCGACAATTTCATTAGTGATGGGAACTTAGAATGTTCTCGAAAGGCAAACAGTGGCGCTACAACTTTAGGTCTAGGCCTCAAATATCTGTATCTGTTTCTAATATGCAAGTCAGCTATTCAACGGCTAACACGCCAACTTTTGGGCCTAACGCATGCCTGACGATGTTTTACTACACCGCATGTACGAGTGTTAAATGCGCACATAGAAAGAAAGTCTGTTGGTGGACGGCCGGGGATCGCACCTACGCCGTTAGGGATGAAAGTCACAATAGGTATTTTTTTTGGATAAATAACATTAAAAAGGACAAATATATTAAACTAGCTGTGCCGTCGGTATCACACGACCCGACACTTTCAACGATAGAAGAAAACTCATGAATTGGCATGCTTTGCTGAATGCTGAAATGACCTTAACGGCCAATTTATATATTTTATTAATATTATTATTATTAATTACTTAAAATGTCCCATGGGACATGGTGTAATGGTTGCAGCTCCTTGCGAACATTTTGTAAAACAAAAAAATGGCGATTAAAAAGTGTGGCGGAGAGTTTATTGCCAGTTCTTCTATCCCATTCTACGCCCTTGATTTGAGAACTGGCAGTAAATATAAAATTAGAAGCATTGATATGTATTTCTTACTGACAAGTCATAAGTGTACATTATGTTACCTATGTGATTAAATAATTTTTTAATTTAATTTAATTTTTTATTTTAATCAAAAATCACATGAAGAAAGTGGTCTGTAAAGTGACTGTAGTAAGTGGTTTAAGAGATTAATTTATTATTAAGTTAGACTATGTACTTTAATGATTCTTTTAGTTAGACTGTCGATTTGTGAAAAAGGAAATTTTATTAAAAGGCTTTACAAAAAAGGTATCTTAAAAGTGCGAAGAAACGCTAGCCTTTGATTATAACCCTTGCTCTTAGAATATTCATGGCGTGCAAAAACTAAAGACGAGCTCAAAAACCCTTCACTGAAAAGACTTTTCAGGCTGTATAGGATGAAAGGACACGTGTAACAGCCTACCTATGTTAAAAGGTTGTTTAGAAAACTAGTACATAGTAGTGGTTTTAAAAATATGACAAAATTAACTGGATTTTCTTGTATAATCTAATTTTCCTACGGGTCAGGAAAATATATTTCTCCATATATATAGAGTAAACTATGCCCAGCTATTAACTTGAAACCAATCTGGGTCTCACATCATTAAAGTGGACTTATTTTTTGTTTTAGTAAAATTAATATTTTTTATATTAAGTCTTAGTGTTCTATAATATTTTGACACTATGTTCGTGTCTGAGATACAGCACTTGCACTACACTACACTAGTAATATACGTAGTAACTCAAATTGTTATTTAGACATCTTGTACCTGTTGTATCAAGAAGTTTTTCCTGAGTATTCAGCAGGTTACGTAGCCTGTTTAAGTGAGCTAAGGCAAACCGTTTCACCATATTAAGGACTGTATCCACATTAAGATCCTTGTGCATACTTTCATGTAATATATTTAATAAAAATAAATAATTCTAAAATAATAAACTATAAATACTTTTATCTGCAAATCTATAATCTACGAGGCTGTCCCCGTGAACTTCGTTTCCCCATAATGTGATTTAGACTACCTTTTTGTACTTACCAACATGGAACATTTTGCTATGCTATCCCAGAGAATGTTCAGTTTTCCGGATTGAAAACCTTTTAATTGGTAAAAACATCATAAGTTTTAATTAACAAGTAGAAATAGGGGTTGAAAATTAAGGGTTGTATGTATTTTTTTTTGCTACTTAATAAAAAAATAAACTTTTGCAAAAAAATTTTAAAAAATTGGGGTGGATCCTATATCATTTAGGGGCTTGAAAGACAGATAGTAGCTGATTCTAAGACTTACTGAATATGAATAAAAAAATTCATAAGAATCGGTTGACCCGTTTTGGAGGAGTTTGGGAACGAACATTGTGACACCAGAATTTTATATAACGATAATCGAGGTATACAAGACTCGATCGACAATTGAATTGATAATAATTTCTGCATGTCTTACATTTAAAACCCATACATCACTGACATGTTACAAAAGGTAGATAGCGGTTTTAAATCCATTTCACTGGAAAGATAGAAAGCATACACTTGTCAGGGAACAATAAATCTTTTAAAATTTCCACGAGATATCAAGAACGTATTTCAAGTAAAAATTTCGCCAAGTCCGCGCCAATAATCCTTTATTTTAGTCAGTGCTTTATATTTCATCGCAAATTTATCGCCAGCAAGATATATTATAATCATATCTCATATAGTTCTACAGACTCATACCCCAAGATGTCCGCTGTGATTGGACATCGCCTTAATTATAATAGTTATTCAGGCCGATAAAGCCTACAATTACTTCTTGTTTGTGACGGCCACGTGTATTTATTTAATATATAGATTTTTAAAAAATCAAAGCCTTTAAGTAAATACTTAAAACTTTAAGAAGATTAAAGAGACAATATTTTTAAAGCCTTAAACGTGTACGTAAAGTCATACCTATTATACCTGTTATGCCACTGAACTCCTCTTAAACGGCTGGACTAATTTAAATAAAAAATAAAAAATGTGTCCGTGTACTAGGTGTACACACGTAAGAAGTGAAACTTCTTTATGACCTTATTTTTCGAAAAATGATCTACTATATGCAACTTTACAGAAATTGGTTAAATAAAGTTAAATTAGATAAAGTTTAACAAAAGGCTTTTATTATCATAGACATGAATACAAATACAATTATTTCATTTTAACTTATTACTGTACTACTATGTAGTACTAATATTATTACAGAATTTCATTAATTGTAATAGAATTATTAGTATTACTATCATTGTTATCGTTATTATATAGTTACTAATGGCTTCGAATCTCTTCGGATCAACCGTGGTACGGACAAGAAAAAGATGGCGCGTAACCGAAAAATGTGACAAATGTGTGTAAATTTTTTTCCAACGCCGATAAAGAAGTTTCACTTCAAAAGATTGCGCGTAACGGAAAAATGTGACGCGTAACGAAAAAATGTTACACTAAATTTTTTTCCAACCCCGATAAAGAAGTTGACTTCAAAAAATTGTTTGCGTTTGGGTGGCGCCCCAGGTGGTTTAGATCCACAAATCACAAATCAGCCCGGCAGATGGCGCTGCAGTCGGTACTTTAATACTTTGTTTAATATCCTAATCGCTTGAAATATCACGCAGGTCAACATCTGTCGGGTTTGTTTAATAACTTAGGATAAATTGATGGCTAGAGGTCTTCCACAGTTCGACAAGGCACTTTCTTTTGCAAACTAGCGAACTGTGGAATCGACTCCTATCGAATCGTGGGAGTTTTCCGTGAGTGATACGACCCCCAATTAAAAGTTAGAGTATACTCTTCCCTCATAGGCCGGCAACGCACCCACTAAAAATTGGTGTCCGTTTGCCCCCCTATTATATATAAAACAATATATTAAGGATCCTTTTAAGTTTATTGTATAGGTCGCTTTATAATCTGCTAATTGTAAATAGTACCTACAGTTGTAAATATGTATGTTGTGTGTGTTTGTTTTTGTTTTACATAAAAATATTTTCATTTTGCTCCAGAACTTGAACCAGACTTTGGACTAATCGTACTGAGCAATTGTTATAAATGCTGGACAATTCATAACAATAACTATAAAATTATTATTTATTTTTTTTTTTTTTTTATAGAACGGGGGGCAAACGGGCAGGAGGCTCACCTGATGTTAAGTGATACCGCCGCCCATGGACACTCTCAATGCCAGAGGGCTCGCGAGTGCGTTGCCGGCCTTTTAAGAATAGGTACGCTCTTTTCTTGAAGGACCCTAAGTCGAATTGGTTCGGAAATACTTCAGTGGGCAGCTGGTTCCATATAGTGGTTGTGCGCGGCAAAAACTGCCTTGAAAAACGCTCAGTTGTGGAACGGCGGACGTCGAGGTGATACGGGTGGAATTTCGTATTCTGTCTCGACGTCCGACAATGAAATTCAGCTGCAGGTATTAATCCGAACAACTCCTCTGAACACTCTCCATGGTAAATGCGGTAGAAGATGCAGAGTGACCCCACATCTCTACGCAACGCCAAAGGATCAAGCCGCTCGGAGAGGGATTGGTCGTCGACGATTCGAACCGCTCTGCGTTGAATACGGTCAAGTGGAAGGAGCTGGTACTGGGGAGCCCCCGCCCAGAGGTGAGAGCAGTACTCCATGTGGGGCCGAATTTGCGCTTTATATAGTTGCATGCGGTGGCCCGGAGTGAAGTACCGCCTCGCCTTGCTGAGCACACCAAGCTTTTTGGAGGCTAATTTAGCCTTTCCCTCCAAGTGACCGCGAAACTGAACGTCGTTCGATATGTCAACGCCAAGTATTCCAATGCTGGCTGTGGCTTTAAGAAGAGTGTTTTCGAAAAGAGGAGTAGCGACAAAGGGTGTTTTTTTAGCGGAAAACGCGCAAACTTGTGTCTTCTTGGGGTTAAATTGTACTAGGTTTAGTCTGCCCAGTCTGAGACTCCACGTAGTAGCGTTTCGACTTCAGACACAAGTTTGTTCCGGTACTCATCAACAACTGCCCGAGAAATACCTGCCCGGCCAGTGTAAAGAATATCCCAGTGCTGTCATCCGCATAGCAGTGAATGTTGCTAAGTTGCAACATATCATTGATATGCAGAAGAAATAGGGTCGGGGATAGAACACAGCCTTGGGACCCCAGCGTTCACGGGGTTTAAGGTCGGAACATGCTCCGTCGATGACGACCTTGATGCTCCGATCGGCCAGAAAGCTGGAGATCCAATCGCATAATTTCTCGGAAGCCCATAGGCTGGAAGCTCGAGAGCAGTGCTCTGTGCCACACCCGATCGAAGGCTTTTCGCTATGTCCAAACTTACCGCCAGTGCCTCCCCTTGGACTCAATGCCTCTGCCCACTATGGGTAAAGGTATAGGAGTGTCACCAGCTGAGCGACCTCGACGAAAGCCGTACTGAGAATCGCTAATCAACTGGTGGCCCTCTAGATACCTCAAGAGCTGGCTATTAATAATGGTTTCCATTATTTTGGAGAACAAGGAGGTTATAGCAATTGCGATAGTTGGACGGATCAGAGCGATCGCCTTTTGGATCGGATGTATCGAAGCGTCTTCCAGCACTTCGGAACAGTGCCGAGCGATACAGGTACCGGAAAAGGCGCGTTAAGACCGGAGCCAACTCGGAGCACACGTACGCAGCACAATTGGGGATACCATCCGGCCGCTCGACTTATGAATGTCCAAGGAAGATAGTGCTTTGCGGACAGCACGTTGCCGAATGTGATTTCCGGCATCGAGGAATCACACCGCGAAATGGTCGGTGGTGATCTCCCTTGGTCATCCAAAGTTGGACGCGAGAGACAGCCCAAAAGGTCGGCCTTTTCCTTCGCAGTGTGGGCCAGAGAGTCATCCTCCCTGTGCAGTGGCGGAATGGAGGGCTGACAAAATTCCCCTGACAGCTTTTGAGAGACCAGAAGGCTCGAGTCCCTGAAGGGAGTTGGGCCATCTCTCGCCAAATCTGGCAATGTGCTCTGACTTTGCCTTAGTGATTTCCGTTTGAAGGACCTGGAGGCTGAGTTATATGCTGTTTTAAGTTCGCTGGTATTGGCATCACGAGATTTCGCCGCTTCCGCCCATGCCTTAAAGCATTCTCGCTTTGACGCGAGGCCGCCTTGCAAGAACGTTTTAACCAGGTGAGACTTGCACCGATCGGCACCGCAGAAAATGGAATAAAGAGTTCCATGCCCTGCAGAACCACTTCGGCGACAGAGGTGGCGACGGAATCTGGAGCTTCCGGCGAAAAGCACATAGGCCCCAAGGTGGACGCAAAGAAAGACCGCATGTCCCAATCTGCTGACTTATAGTGCCAAATACGGCGACAACCCCATAAAGCGGGGGCCGTGAAGGGCGCGTAGATGGCACAAGACACCAATGAACTGGTAAGAACTGGATAGTTCCTCCGATGTGAAGTGTCCAACAAAGAGGATTTATGACCATCCACATCTGGTATTCGCGTAATCGCAGGGACCATTTGTGTCAGGTCGTAGGCTAAAGCAAAGTCGTGAAAGGATCTTCCCGCGTGATCGGTAGTTTCAGAGCCAAGGCCAATCGGCATGGTGGGCGTTAAAATCGCCAAGTATCACGATTTCAGCGGTAGGAACCCTTTCGAGCAGGGAATCTGTAGCCATTTGATGTGCTCAATGAGTCGGTCAGTTTCGGTATTTCCGCTATGGGATCTATACAGGCATGCGTAGAATCGCGGATGGTCATCGCAGTCTACGCGCAGCCAGAGGTTAGATAGGTCCCTTCCTTCAAGCGTCCCGAGGCGACGAGAACAGATTCCTCTCTGACGTACACCAAACTCCCGCCCGCGGCACAAAATGAATGTTCCAATTTTACCCCGGGTAGGAGGGTAGGAAGTATCAGCCGGGGAGGAAATCTGAGTCTCGGTAAGAAAGAGCAAGGCCGGCTTCGCAGTCTCTAAATGGTAGTGGACTGCGTTGATATTGGTATTTAGCCCCCTAACATTTGAAGTCCACGGCGAGTGGACGGTGCCTTTTAGAATTGCTCCGTTTGCCCGAGAACGATTAATGATGTTTTTACCGAGCGATTGCCCCAGGAGAATAAGGGCAGCCTGCGTCCACCACCGGGCGCATAGCGTCCCGGTGCTGGACGCCCAGAGGGGATTCTCCACCGCGAGCGTGTGGTAACCCCCGGGTAGATTCTGTTTTTTTTCTGCACCTTCATATTTGTTGTGGGGGAAAGGGCTCCGGGAGTCTCTCTCACCGTACGAAACGCGAGTACAATAGGGCGAGCCTATTGCATCACTTCACGCCGGTTTTCTAAGAGACAGTGGTACTGCCCCGGTCGTGCCTGCCCATTTGGCTGTAGCCCGAAGGCAACAACATGGCACTCCCACTAGGAAATATTATCGTAACTAAATTCTAAGATATAAATTGATACAATACGGTCTCGAGGGTCGGCTCTCAACTGTCGTCTAATAATTTAACTATATAATACAATACCAATTGTTTAATTTAATTACTTGTTATTATTAGTTATGGCCACCCGCTTTGTGTGTAAATTTTACTTGTCATACAAAATTGAATAATGATTTTGATATATATACAAGATTTTGTTATTATTTAGAAAATGTATTTATTTAGTATTGTCCTTGATTGACATAACCTTTACACATTTAATAATAATTGTAAATTTATAATAATACGTAACTTTAAACCGGTTAAAAAGTTTTTTCTTTAAATGTATTTATTTATAAAAGCTTGCGACACTGATAATATTTTTTTTAATACAACTATAAAATGCGTGACACGCACTTATAGGCACACATAACATACACGAAGAGTTAATAAAAAAAATAAAAACTAAACGATTTTAAATGTGATAGCAACGATGGATATCCAGACCTAACTCGTTTATCAGAATGCTCAATCTGGGTATCGGTGAGTTTTTCCCAAAACCCGTACTTCGGAGGGACAAATGGGGTATCTGAGGGTACACGAAATTATTTTTTGTTAAAAGGTTAGGGCAATCAACATGGTTGTTAAATATATTAAATGCAAACGCTGTATCAATTAATTGTCGGATATTCTCCAAATTCAACATTTTAAAGCCAGCCTGGTTTCGTATATTGGCAACTTTTTTTCGAAATACCACTGGGGAAAAGTAGATGCATGCCACAGTAATATTTTTGTAACGCGACGTAACATATGCGTCGCACAATGCGCTCTCCATACAACTGTACCGTATTCTAGTAAGCTGCGCAAGCACATTCTGAAGAAGATTTTATGAATCAGAAGAGGTTAATATTTAATTACTCTTTCAAACATTTACATAATTTAAGCGTGGGCCCTAAATAATATAGACACACCAACCAACAATTACAGAGGCACAAAAATGTAAATAATGCTACTCAAAAATTTCACTTGTTAGTGTTAATACAGCCCTGCGATTCTGTAACTCACTTTTCGAACTCACACAGCGGTTTTCGCAGCGGCGGTTGCTCTCAAATCAGTCGTGTAGCAGTCATTTTATGATTTGGCATTCTGAAAAGGTGGAAGCTTTGTAGTTTATTGTTTATCAGAATGCCAAATCATAAAATGACTGCTTCACGACTGATTTGAGAGCGACCGCCGATGCGAAAACCGCTGTGTGAGTTCGAAAAGTGAGTTACAGAATCGCAGGGCTGGTCCTTTAATACCTAACAATGATTTTAGTTATATAACGCGTATCGCCAGCCAGCTTTTACCAGGAAAAAGACAGCGTGGTCGCCCTCTTGCACGGTGGGCCGACGAGCAGAAAGTTGGTGGAGAGGATTGGGAGAAAAATGCTCAAAACAGAGAGAGATGGAGTCAATTGGAGGAGGCCTATACTCAATAAGAGGTCTTTGGAAAAAAAAAATATATTTGTATGTATTTTATGTGTGTGTGTAAATTTTGTAACTTTTTGTAAATTTTTCAAGGAATAAATGAGGCTTAATTATTAACGCGTATCGCGCATACAACGACCAATATTTAAGCCTTGACTTATAGCTTAAAGCTATCGCGGAATATGGTTAAAAGGAGTATTAAGAATATCCATAGCGCAATATCACCTGCATCATGAGCATACCCCACATACACACCTTCACGTACCCTCACGTACACCATCACAAAACACAGCCAAATTTAGTATTACTTAGTTAAATGTATTGAATATTGTTTATTGTTTTTTTCAATCTTGTAAATGTTATGTATTCCATCTCTGATCTCTGGCTATATTTTAGTGTAATTGTTTGTTATAATATATTATAATTTTTGTTAGCTGTAGGATTACAAATTAATAAAACGTATTGAATAGTAAATTTAAATCAATGATATTACTTTCACATAAATTTATTAGCCATAAAACGGTTCCCATTTTGAGCTTACTGGCAATTTCATAAACGAAATGAGTAATAATATCCGGGCAGTAACCCTATTATAGAGTTCAGTAAAGAAATACGCGAATAAAGACAATGCTATTAACCCGTCGCTTGTGGACGATCCTGATAAATGATCCACGCGAGACAGCCCTATAAATGTATAAGATATCAAAACCGTAATAACGAAACCTTTTTATTAATACAATACTTCGTCTCAGATCATATTTGTATCGTGATTGTAGGTGATCAGCGACGGACGTGTTTGCCTAAGGTTTCCTTATCTATTATATAAAATTCTCGTATCACAATGTTCGTTCCCATACTCCTCCGAAACGGCTCGACCGATTCTTATGCAAATTCAGTAAGTCTGAGAATCGGCTACTATCTATCTTTCAAACCCCTAAGTGATGATGTCGACCACAATTTTTTGTTTAATATTTAAAAAATATACAAAAATACATACAACCCTTCATTTTCCCCTCTCTACGCTCAGTTATTTTCTTTTATTTATGTATTAAAACTATTGACTTAGACTCTAGAGTATAGAGAAAAATTCACAGAAAAACCTAAAAAGTTTTCATTCCGGAAAATCGAACAGTCTCCGGGGTAGCATAGCCAAATGTTCCATATTGGTATGTAATAAAAAGGTATTCTAAGTAAAATCAAATTAAGGAGAAACGTAGTTCGCGGGGGCAGCTAGTTTAATCTGAATACAGGCCTCAAAGAAGAGAACGTACCAAGTTTTAAAAGGCCAGCAACGCACTCGTGAGCCTTCTGGTATTGATGTTCATGTATCACTGGTGGTGATGTGAGTTTGCCCTATGTTATATAAAAAAAAAGGAAAAAAGAGATTGCCTGAAATTAATGAAATTATGTATGTTCCTTAGAGCCCTTATGACTATCATACATAACGCTCTAGTGAGGAAATTGAAGATCTTTATCTTACATGGACCCATGCCAGTGAAGGTTTACGCAACATAGCCATCAGTAGATAGGGGTAGCGGGAATATTTAGTTACGAAGATAAATCCTGAACTATAGACACAATTCGTGCTACTGTAACTAATAAAATTAAATAAAAATAAATTAGTGGCCCTACAACCTTTTAACTGTCCCCGTGAACATTTAATTCTGGCAGTATTTCCTCGCTGTATTGAGATACTTATTTGTTGAGAAAAGCATTAGCTCTGGGGTCACCGGTACTATCTACCAGTCGCCAACTTTAACCCTTAATTAGCGTCTATGCAATTAACAGCCCCAGAGTCTCTACTACAAAGGGAGCAAAAATGGGTTAAGAATTTTGTAAATACTGTATTTTTGTGGGTTGGAAATAAATTATAATTTGAGTATTCAAGGAATTCAGTAATTTTTCCATCAATGATAACAGAAAAATTAACTGCTAACCAGACGAAACACTACCTAAGATATGACTTGGCACTTTGGCACTGCGGTAACGGTTTAGGTCTGGGCCTCAGATTCCTGTTTCATGATTATTTTTCTATCGGCAAGTTGGTGATCAGCCTCCTGTGCTTGACACACGCCGTCGATTTTTCGGGTGGCAAAACGATGATTTCCTGCACCGTTCGAGCGAATGTTAAATGCGCAGATACAAAGAAAGTCCATTAGAGCCGGGGATAGAACCTACGACCTCAGGGATGTCAGTCGCATGCTGAAGCCATTACGCCAACACTGTTTTTACTGTAACTATCTTATAAAAACTTGGTGTACAACAATAATATAGGACTCATAATAATGATCAGTACACTGTAGTAATATGCCCCTGAAAAGGTTCCTTAGTAATAATTTGTAAATAAATGTGACTTTATTGGTGTGTCCTTATGTCTAAGCCATTACGATAATATTGAGATAAATGAGATTTAGAGTGCCCTAAGACTGAAGACATGCCCTTGAAGGCACTTTAACACCTTCACTAATGAATACGAAGGAAAATACCTTTTTAATTCCATGTACACAAAATGGGCAGCGAACATTTAGTATAATGTATGCTTATGATTTTATTGAACAAAGGGCAAACGGGCAGGAGGCTCACCTATTGTTAAGTGACACAGCCGCCCACGGACACTCTCAATGTCAGAGACGCCCACCTTTAAGTATTGGTACGTTCTTTTACGGCTTTTTAAAATTTTAATGATATCGTAAATTCATACGTTATTAACTTATTAGCCGATTATTTTTATTAAATCACGCCAAGATATACTCGTAATATTTATTATGTTTTAAGATGAATCAAAAAGCCATGGAACATATTATTATATATTATAATATTATAAGAAAGATACTTAAAAAGTATTTCACCATAAGAATGTCTTTACCTGTTATATATATTAAATAACGCAGTCGTAAATTATAATGAAAATCAATGTTACTTCGACAAGTGGATTTCCCTAGGGTTAACATGATATGCGCCCATTCTCCGGGACACGTAAATAGGGGAATTTAAAGACTATTGACACGCAACACTTAAATTTCGACGTAACTAAAGTTTTTTTGTTTTTAACTGAACTTATTACTGCACGATTATTCTTGCACGATACAATTCTGATAAGCAAATGAACCTTTGAAATGAGGCTTGTTTCAGTTTAACTGCTCTGTGTTTATAGCAAAATGAGAACTAGATACTATATTATTAAGCTATTGCATAGATTTTATCGCGGGCTTTGAACGCGGCGACCGAATCAAGAAATTCCGTAACGAAAATAAACCTAACACACGATGACGTAATATAGGTGCGGCCAATACGCGTTAGAGTGAGACAGACTATATAGGCGTGTTAGTCTGAGTCTGGTAGAGTGGTAGATTGAATTAATATCAAAGAAAAAAATACTGCATAAATAAAAAATAAATAAATAATTATAATTGCATAAGTTTATAAAAAATGCTTTACCGCGGCAGTCCCCGAGTGCCACACATTTTTTTAAAAAAGAATTTTCTTTCTCCTAAAAAAAGAATCTTGAAGATCCTTGAAGAGCAGCGTAATGTTTAAGCGATTCTCAACTGTAAGGGCGTGCGTTCAAACCTTGACTTCGCGCCAATATGTGCTACGACTGTGTCTTATACACGCAACTTTCAATAAAGATATATTCTTCAGACCAGCTCTGGTACTCTGTGTCTTCCAATAGTGATGAGCGATCTCGACTTGAGTATTGGTTTTTGTACAAATTTCGATATTCCTTCAATAGTTATTGCTGATGTAGCAAATATAACTTCACCATCATTCGGCGTTAATCTGAAGTCAAGACCCATAAAGGCTTTTGAGCGTTAAATTAATAAAATGGGCTCAGAGTTCAGGGAGGAAAGCATCAGCTCTGGGGTCACCGGTACTATCTACCAGGCGCCAACTTTAACCTTTAATTAGCGCCTATGCAATGGAACCCCACGGCCCAAGAGTCTCTACTACAAAGGGAATAAAAATACGTTAAGAATATTTTAAATGCGAGAATGAGAATGAGTTTTCCGTCAAAGAGTGTTCTTTTATAACATAATTCATTTCTGCACAGCCGAACGAGTAACACACACTCTTGGCCTTGGCGGTAACTCGGTTATTATAAAATTAAAAAATAAAACAGTGGCGCTGCAACGCTGCAACCTTTTTAGTTCTGGGCCTCATATTTCTGTATCAGCTTCATGATCTTTTGTTAATCTAATAGGCAAGTAGAGGATCAGACTCCTGTGCTTGACACATGCCGCCATTTTGATGGCGATGTTTTCCTTCACCGTTCGAGGGAACATTAAATGCGCACATATAAAGTCCATTGGTGCACAGCCGAGAATCGACCTCAGGGATGAGTGTCGCACGCTGAAACCACTGGCCAACTCTGTTATAAAAGAAAGTTAAATATCGGTAGTATAAAAACCATGATCAACATAATATGACTATGTGCTGTTTACCTATTTTGGATAAATATAATCCTATTAATTCCAGATCACAAGGTACTCATTAGCTTGTAATTAGTAGCTCGTGGATATATTGTAAATTGGCTCAGTATGCTCTGTGGACTTTGATTAAATAGGGTTGGTGCAACTTTAAACCTAAAATACAGTGACATAAGTCTGTTATTTATATGGCGTTTGTTAAATCAACTATTGTACAGTAATCTATTGAGTATTTTTTACTGTATTAAAACAAACATTTCTAGCATTAATGCGATATAGTCTCTCTGGTTGATGGGATATTTCGATAATTTCGTAAAATTAGTTGTACTTTGTCTATATAATTAATAGATTACGACATTACAAAGTGTTCAGAATTCAGTTTTTTACGCCCCGTGTTTTGGATTCATTAGCTCATTTATTATATATGTACTTCATCAGTAGACAGCAGGGAGTATAAATTATTTTTTTCCATTTGTTTTTAACGCCAATAGTTATAATACTAGACTTGAATTCGTATATGCGGAAATGTTAGTTATTTCGACTATGTAGCGCCGCTAAAACTAAATAAAAAAATATTCAAGTATTACAAAATAAAATTATAAAAATACTGTTCCAGTATAATTATCTTGCACCTACCATAAATATATATCGAGACACAAACATAATGAAGCTAAAACAACTTTATATTTATCACACATGTATTCTTGTAAAAAAATATATAACAAGTTCTATCCACACTAGTTTAGCTTTCTCTAAACCGCCACGTGTACGAAGTATGCGTCGAACGAGTTATCTTGCATTACCTAAAGTACGTACGAACTACGGCAAAAAAATGTTTACCTACGAAGGCGCACAGCTGTATAATAAACTACCCATAGATATAAAAAATATTACTTCTATCAATTCATTCAAATCAAATCTCAAATCGAAGAAAGTGAATATGTTAAACAAAATTACTTTTAAATTCATTTCTTATAATTACTTTTAATTCATATTTCTTTGTTTACTTTTATTTTTGAATTTATTGCATGTACGGCTATATTTTATTGTGATTATTTTAAGAACGACTACAATGTTATGTTAAACTAGAGTATTATTCTCATGACATTTTTTGTCTTTTTGAGAAATAAAGTCTTTAAACATAATATGTATTTGCGTGTTGTTCCCACGAGAATGTAAGTGCGTGCTCCTATTTCACCATGCCTCCTGCTGATAGAGGACTCTTGGTTTTTTATTTATTTAATAATTATTCAATTCTTAAGATATCATGTGGAACATTGTGTAATGGTTGCAGCTCCTTACAAACATTGTGTAAAATAAAACACTTGGCGATTAAAAAGAGTGGCGGAGAGTTCATTGCCAGTTCTTCTCTTCCGTTATACGCCCTTGATTTGAGAACTGGCAGTAAATATAAAATTAGAAGCATTTTATATATATTTATTTTTTGACGTTCGATGATTGAGATGATTAAGTGTACATTTTGTTACCAATATGAATAAATGATTTTTGAATTGAAATAGCAAAGATATTTAAGAATCAGTTTGATTGCCCCAATTATTCAACTAAATTTTCATTTCGGGTACCCACAAGATACCCCAGGCATCCCATCGTCCCATTTGTCCCTCCTTTCAGAAAAACGCGTTTTGGCCAAAACTCACTGATGTCCATATTGAGTATTCTGATAAATGAGCTCTGGATATCCATAGCTGCTTCCCTCACACTTCTAAATAAAATTTCCTTAAGTTTTATAATTTACCAAATCGATTTTTTTGCCTTCGTGTTTGTTGTTTGTCTATTAGTCACTTAAAATCTTGTATTTTATTTTTCTTAAGTATTATCATGTGCCGAGCGTTGGCAAGCTTATGCGTTTGTAAGTAAAAAAATAAACAGTACATAGTTCTTAGTACCTTGAAAGGATATCGATACCATAGTGTGTTCTTAAAAATGGGTTTGAAAACGCAATATAAATCGAGTTAAAATTTTACCCTTTTCAAGCTGTTTAGCAAAAATACCACTGAAAATTTTTAGAACACTTTTGTAGACTTTTCTCGCGTTATAAGTATTCTGACGAAAACTCATTTTACTTTCAGAAGCCAAAGCGTGTTATAAGGTATTAAGGCGCCGAATATATGCCCAAATATTTACGATAAATATTAAAGAATATTTAAGACAAACCGTTAAATGGAATATACGGCGTGTGGCTTCAGGCTATACGTGATAAAATTACATTCTAAAATGTTTTCACACATTTAATATAGGAAAGGATATCCGTATTGTAACTGTGTTAGTGGATTACCTAACGCATCGTTCCTCAGCCATTTTTATGTCGCGATGGTCGCGACCCACCAAAAGCCAAAAAGTTAAGTACAACTGCCCAGATAAGGAAGGAGCTTGTAGTTTATTGTTTATCAGAATGCCAAATCGTAAAATGATTTTACGTCTGATTTGAGCGCGACCGCCGCTGTGAAAACCGCTGTGTGAGTTTGAAAAGTGAGTTACAGAATCGCAAGGCAGTCTTGCGACCCTTGCGAGTCTGGTCACTGTAAAATTATATTTTAGTTTTATAGCACTACACTATAATTATTCATTCCTGTAATAAACTATTTTAATAATAATGTAATACCTATGTGTAATTTGTATTTATAATTTAATTAATTACCGTCTAAATTTCGTAATATTAGCGCGTTTAACCAATTTAAAAGGGCATTAAAGGTACATATCAGAATGAGCCTAGTATACTAAAATTGGGCCGGCTATCTCGCTCGTATATATTAAGTTACTTATGTAAATAAAACTACATTTTTGTAATAAGAAATAAAGTTTTTAAAAAATATTTTTCAATAGACTGCAAGCCCCTTTAAAAAAAACTCGACTCCCGCTTGAGAAAAGATGACCTAACGACTCTAAACCAAACGTCATAAGTTCAAATGTCAACTTTTCACCAATCTGCTCACTAATTCTATCGCACATACACTATCATATAAAACTGCTTTTAAATTTGTTGGTAAGTCGATACAATCTAATTATTAGTCCTAAATGACATTTACATATCTTAGCTCGAGAAAGGCAAAGGATTGATGCTTAGAGATGTGGTGGCTAAGAATACCGTGGTCTGCGAAGCGCACCAATACATCCATCATGACCCAACTCCGCATACCCACCTGTCGACCATATGCCGACAGCGAATAATATCTTACTTCGGCCATACAATGTGCAGAGGTGATAAGAACTTAGAAAAAGTGATCATGGTTAGTAATACAGAAGATCGTTCACCAACCAGATGGACTGATCAAGTGTGAGACTCATCGGCCTCAAAATTATACACAATATTAAATTATATATCATAATTATAAGAGAGGTGCTGGACAGAAACAGATTTTCCGCTTCAGCCTTGCGATAATGTAACTCACTTTTCGAACTCACACAGCAGTTTTCGCATCGGCGGTCGCTCTCAAATCAGTCGTGAAGCAGTCATTTTATGATTTGGCATTCTGAAAAGGTGGGACCTTGTTGTTTATTGTTTATCAGCAGATGTTTCTTTCCTGAGCAGGACGCTCCGACATGAACTACCTCATAGCTACAAAGTCTCTCAATACTAAACAATAAAATATATCTCAATACGAGAAAGATAGCTTCTAGTAAGATTAATAACGTCGAATCTATTCATCGGTAAAAGAGCTGGAACAATTTTATTTTCCCTTTTACGTCAGAAATAACAATTATTTTCAACGCGTCTTACAGATTGGATGGATATAGTGAGATTAATGCGTGACATGTACGATTCGTATATACTGTAAATGGTTCTTGTTATATGAAGTTGGGTATACAATTTATTACTTCAGAGCTAACCCAATGCTAAAAAAGCTGTATATTAAATAATTTGACAAAGATATAGGCATCTATTTTTTTATGTCTACATAATAGAGAGTAATATCTTTTTTAGTCATCATAACAATCAAATATTCTCTTTGATTAACATAACCTTTACACATCTAAAGAAAAAACTTTTTACCGTATTAAAGTTATTTATTATTATAAAATATAAATTTACAATTATTAAACATAATTTTAAATTTAACCGATGTTTCGCGTGCTTTACAGCGTGCGTGGTCACGGTGACTGAAGACAAAAGGTGTTGGATGTCAAAAAGTATCACAGCTGTAGAGAAAGTTACATTATCTGTATTTATTTCCCCGGAGTTGGTATTGGTATATTTTCGCGGATTGTTATAGAGGACACCGAGAGCCATTTTTGCCAAAACCCTCCATCTTTTAGTCGATAGTGTCGATAGTCGATAGATCGTGAGTTACAGAATCGCAGGGCTGCAATAAAATTTATTTAAGAAGATGTCATGCAGTAGCAAATTTAATAATAGAATTTGCAGATAAATTTTACATGGCGTATATGCCTTAAGTATATGATTGCGTAACGAAATGATATTCATAGGCTTCAGTGAAATCTAGGAATGAATATTGGCATTGTTCCACGCGTTTGTATTTCGTATGTGCCAAATCATACTCGATTGAATGCTGCTTATTGTTCCAAACGGTTTACATAAAAATGCGTCGTTTGGCACTTAGAACATAATTGTTTACTTGATTTTATTTAGTACGTTATGCAATAGGATTATTTTGTTATGGGTAAACTTTTGATTGTCTTTTGAAAGTCAATTGCTTCGTATAACATTATTTAGCCAATTTTTGATACTTGGGTAACAAGATATGGAAGGTCTTAATTGTAATAGTTACATGTTAACTTGTTAAGTAATAATGGTCATAGAAAGTAGACAGTGATTTGTTTTTTTAAACAAATTAACGATAAATACCTGAAAATATTTAAAAATCGAATCGAAATCGAAATAATACGGTCCAAGTGTTGGGGGCTTTCAATGTAACTGGGAAGTCATATGATCGATTCTCTCAACTCAACTCAACTCAAAATATCTTTATTCATATAGGTAAACAAGTACACTTATGAACGTCAAAAAAAAAAAGGTAAATTAATAGTAAATTTACATTTACACTTCGCAAGTCAAGGGCGTAGAGCGGGCAAGAAGAACTGGCAAGAAGCTTTCCGCCACTCTTTTTAATCGCTAAGTTTTGAGTCATACAAATTGTTTGAACTGGAGAAAATCAAATCCCAAGGATTAGGATCCTTTAAATATTCGTTCAATTTATAAAGAGCTTTAATGATTAATTTACGTTTAACGAGGGCTTTAAATTTATTTGAGAAAATTCTCTAATTTCGCTATGGGAGTTAGTTGTAAAAAGAATTTCCATATAAGGAGTGGTTTACCTTCTGGAGCCTGGTTGGTTTGCTCTGCAGGACTATGATAAAAAATGTCAAAGAGAAATGTCGCCATGGTAATGAGTACAACAAAAACGAACATTTAATTAGTTTTGGTCAACCCTCATGAATGCGAAAAAAGAACGCATGAAGATAAAAATAGCTAACATAAAATTGTCACGAACGTTTAATTATAAAAACGGGAATGGACTTTGAAATTGAATTATACAGATCCGAAGATTAATTCGTCTAATGTGTGTTTTAATGTTCTTTCTACTTTACGAGCGAACGAATTGTTTTTGGAAATTGAATTTTGAGCATTTAGAATTTCTTCTTTGCCTTTAAATATGAGAAGGTTTTATGCTGAGGAAATGTGTGCCGGTTTTCATTAGAATACTTTATAGTTTATATATTTGTCTAGTGAGCAGTGTTGGCCTAGTGGCTTCAGCGTGCGACTCTCGTCCCTGAGCTCGTACGTTCGTTTCCCGGCTGTGCACCAATGGACTTTTGCCCAAACGGTGAAGGAAAACATCGTAAGGAAACCGAAGGCGTGAGTCAGGAACAGGAGACTGATGGAACTGATTCATAAATCTGAGCCAGACCTAAAGAGGTTGTAGCGACACTTATTTTTTTTCTTTGTCCATACAAAAGTGATTGGGCAGTTGATGTTTTTACCCCAAGAATTATGTAAAAAATTCAGATTTATAATATGAGATTTTTAAGTAAGATATAGTTTTATAAATACTTGTAATATAACATAGAACTTAAATAACGTATAATATTTATTTTCAGTATAAAACCCAACTTTAAAAAGATTTAATAATGTAAGTTGTAATCATTACAATTTTGTGCTTGTCTTGTTATTGCAAGATACTTGTTCAATTATTTTTCAAATCGCTATTTTACAAGCTAACTTCTATAACAGTTATATGCGCGATTTATTTTATTATTTACATAACTCAACATTACCGTTGGACCCTAAGTATAATTGGTTCGGAAATACTTCGGTGGGTAGCTGGTTCCACATACAGGTAGCGCGCGCAAAATCTGGCTTAAACACGCATGACCATGACCATACTAGGATCACCTCGACATCCATCGTTCTAGAACTGCCTTGCAATTCTGTAACTCACTTTTCGAACTCACACAGCGGTTTTCGCATCGGCGGTCGCTCTCAAATCAGTCGTGAAGCAGTCATTTTATGACTTGGCATTCTGATAAACAATAAACTACAAGCTCCCTTTTCAGTAAGACATTTTGCCTGTAAGACAAATGATCATGAAACAGATTCAGAAATCTGAGGCCCGGACCAAAGAAGTTGTAGCGCCACTGATTTATTTTTAATGCAAATTGTATTCATTTTTGTTGAAGTGTATTTTGTTATATAAAATGTGTCGTAACAGTCTTAATGAAGCCACCAAGACTGTCAAGAAAGTATAAGTCGAAGGAAATATAAAGGATAGGATGGATTTGATATTGCTGGAAAGATTAAAAGCGCGAACTACAGCGTAAGATTAGCAATGGCGTCTTTTTGTAGCTGCGGAGGAAGTCCTTAACAATAATGAATGATATGCTGATCATTATAGCAGGATTGGATAAGTAACATAAAAAACAATTAATTTTATTAAACATCTTCAAAGAGGTCATATGGTGTTTGGTTATTGAAGAACAATAGCGCAAAATTCTGTTATTTTAACGTGTGTTTACTGGAAGCTTATGAGATATTTGAAGTATATCAATAATTTCGACTATCCCAATCGGGTAGAGGTATAACTCGATTAATTGTCAGAATAGCATTCGAAATTCAAATTCCATTCACCTGTTACGTTCGATATTTAAATTCCACCTCATTATATTAAATATTATTATTAAGTATGATACACCTTTTGTATTTTTTCTTTTATTATTTTATTTTTATCTGAAGCTGAACATTAACAACAACTTACATCTTTATATTATTATGTTTTACCTGCTGGCCACGGACATTATTATAAACCTAGATATATTATCATAACTTGACATAAGATATATCTTATGGAAATCATTGAGTTTCAGGTATAGTAGAAGAATAAAAGTCTTTATAATCTAGATATTAGAAATAAGATTTAAAAAATATGTCTTATTTCATCTATAACGATTCAGTCGTATTGTTCTGTTTTTTTTATATAAAAAGAACCCGACTATGAATCTTAGGTCAGTTCGCGTTTTCGAACGGTCTGTTACGGACTGACTTTAATAAAAAAAAAAAAATTTTTTTTTGCATTATTTCATTCTCCTATTCTATGAAAGCTAATTTTCGATTGAAGAAACTAATTTACATCACAGAATGCCGTAAGTTCTCAAAGAGTTGTTTGATCTCAATGTTCAACGCCGGAAATCGTTCCAGACATTTTTTAAATCATAAATTTTCTTAATTCAAACATAAATAGAATTATAAAACTCACAAGCAATTTCCGTTCAATTTCCATTAATTATCATTTTAAACAAGATATAGTGGTGCCACATTATTTTTAGTATTTTCACTTCATTTTGCACCGATTCGCTTACCTATAAAACAATTGTTTTGTGTTTGGAAGCCCAGAGAGCTGACCGTATGGTGACAGTAAACAATACTGCAAACATTTATAAAACAAATTAAGTTTCAAGTATCAAATAGGTCCAAATAATTATGTTTGGATACTTATACACTTCATACAAATAGGTTCAAATTCCTTTAAAATAAAAACGCAAATTACAAAAGAACTGAAAGAAGGCTTATTTACCTAAATTTGAATTCAAAGAAGCTGAAAAAACAACGGCTCGAAATTTAAAAAGGAAAATGAAACAGTCTAAAAGAAACTGAAAGAAAATTCCAAGTGTTTCGAGTTTTCTTTGAGTGTTGTGAAGTACCTACACACATGCTGGATGTTAATTGTACTTACTTTCAGGCTTTCAACGTCCGTATTAAGAGATTATTTAGTTATCATTCCAATATAAACATTATTCTTTTAGAAAGTTCTTTAAAGTAAGTTTGTCATATAAAATATTTTTCTTTAAATGTATAACTGCCACGAGGAAGGCAGTTTGTCGGCCTTAAAGGAAGAGTTCATTAAGTAATGTAACGTGTACGAGATAATATATTATGATGTATAGGACTCCATTAGATTTACGGCCAAATAATACATTTTGATGGTTACAATATTCTTTCCACACCGAAATTGCAAGCATAATAACAAATACCGTGTCATTATAAACCTCTTCTGTACTAATCGACATTTATATATGCGAAAGTATTTTTTTAACCAATTGATTGTAGTAAAGATAGGAATTTGGAAGGTAACACATATTTTCTAGATTAATAACTGCGACCGGAAGTTACATGTTCCGGCTAATTTACGAACGGTATATAGTATAACGTACGTTTATCGATACCTTTTTTAAATACATTAATTCTCGTATTTATAAGTTCTATAATAACATGTATGCTTAAAATGTGACATCACAAATTTTTCACACATACACATCAATGATTAGAACATAAAAATTTCAAACTGGCAAAAAAAATTATACAAGCAACCACAAAACAAAAAATAACAAAAATGACAAGAATTGAACGAAAATTGGGTACCCAGTTTTTGGAAAACAATTATTTCTAAGAACTGACCACGTACTATTTGTACATGCATGTACTTTAAAAAAAATGCGACTAATTACGCCATAAACATCCGTATTTTCCTCATATAAAGGTGTGGAGCTTGAAATCTATTAATCTCTTCAAGAAATAAGACGCATTCTTCGAGGCGTGAAAGAGAAAAATGGATCTTCAGACATTAAATGGGTGTAACATAATTTGTCGGTTTCATTCGAGTTACATTAATATTTTACTCGTGAAAAAGATTCTCATAAATGTTGAACTGATAAAGATAGCTTCTGTTCGACTCTGGTTTTGTCGGAAATCGAATCCAGGATTAGAACTTTGTACCGTAATACATGGGAAAATGAGAAATATTTATTAAAATTATCGTATAAAAGCAGAGAACGCTAACATCAATCACTGATTGTCGATCTATCGTATAATTAATGAACTAAATATCGATTTTATAGAAAATTACCAGTATTTTAACTAACGAAACCATGTCAATAGTTCCTTAATAAACGTCAATTTCTGTCCTTATTTGGACCTTTATCAAATTATAAGTTTTGGTAATAATTATAATTATTCCTAATGCTAAAACGATTTTAGACCGCTGATAAAATAGTCATGGGAATGAAATCTCCATCGCCACATGGTCATCGATTCCTTGGTGTAAGACAGTCTACTACGTGACTTTCCTGCCCCTAATAGTGCATATGGGAAAATGCGTAGCAATGATTCGCGCAAGGGTTGAAAAGTCGCGCACCTAGCCACTAGAACATCAATGCTTAAATATCCTATAAATTCATCTTTATCTTTAGCTGAATTTTATAAAGTATCGTTCGGTTCATTTGACACTAATCTCGAAAAATAATCTCCGAAGGAAATTTAATCCAATCTATAGAATAATCTTAAGTAAATACTAATCAATCTCTTTAGATTGGTGAGCGTTTTATGAATTGTAAAATTAGATTTTCATTTTAGATTAAACTCGTATAATATTTAATATTTTTTTTGTAATTGATTGTTTTAATTAAAGTAGTTGTGGGATTAGAATTACATTACACAAGAGTATAAATATTGAAAACCTATATCTACATTTCTTTAATTAAAATATATATACAGAACTTTTGTATGAATAAAAAATGTAAATAGTCAGAATTTTACACGTATTTTTTGTTTAATATTCAACATATTTTCATACTTTAAATTAAGGTGAAACTAAAACACACAAAAAAATATTTCTGTGGCTGGTGGTGTAGGTTGTATGCCCTTACGGTTAGCATCTTGCACTGACTGATATACTTGTATATTTTATTTAAAAAAAAATCAAAGCTTAATTTGGGTATGACGTGTACACGCATACACTTTAACCATTTCAAATGTATGAAATCTCAATCAAGCTCATTGTTAACGCATTTCATCTGGAGAGCGATAACTCTATTAACGGTTGGATAATAAATTCAATATTTCTTTCATCGCAGTTAGATTTCCTTCTTATGTAACTAAATAAGTGTGAGATCGCCAAAACTTTGAAATTAAATAGAATAAATTTAAATTTCGAATCGATCACTTTTTACCTGTTCGGTAACACTTAATTTTCGCTTTATGTCCTCACTACACAACACTGGCACAGACACTTAAAAGTTTCGCGTTCGCGTTCTTAATTGGTGGGACGTGCTCTCACGTCACGGCTTACCGCGCGTCTGAAAGCTTAAAGCTGCATTGCGACCACTGTCTTATCAGAACGCTATTGGTTATATATGTGATTAAAACAAAAGAGCGATCGTTTTTTTTTTTAATAAAACAAGCTTAGAAAGACTGTGTGATCTAATTTGTGTGTCAGATCTGATTGTGAGTTGATTTGTTGTGATGTTTTTTTATATTTTATTGGATAGGGGTGCAAACGAGCCTACGGGACGCCCATTTTTGTGGATGCGTTGCCGGCTTTTGAGTATTAAGTATCTAAGAAAAGTAAATCTTTACATATATAAACATAATATACACTACTGTTTTCTAGTTTGTTGAGTAGACAATTGACTAAAAATATATTATTAAAGTTTCAAATTGGTCTTTAGGTGCAATAGGTATTAACATTTGGTCTTTATATACAATTTTAGAGTGTATATAAGTATGTTTTTTATGTTCCGTCATAAGCCTTAAACTCATTTCATCTAAAGCAATCAAAATCAATAGAAATAATGGTGTCTACTAAATATATAAAAAAAAATCAGTGGCGCTACAACCTCTTTTAGGTATTGGCGTCAGATTTCTTAATCTGTTTCAGGATCATTTTTAAATCTAATAGGCAAGTAGATCAGCCTCCAGTGTCACACACACGCCGTCGACTTTTTGGGTCTAAGACATGTCGGTTTCCTCACGATATTTTCCTTCACCGTTTGAGAAAATGTTAAATGCGCACATAGAAAGAAAGTCCATTGGTGCACAGCCGGGGATTGAACCTACTAATGATATAGTTAAAATAATATATTTAGCTAGAAATGAAAAGGCTAATATAGACATTTTTATCACGCTATGAAATTTCGGCTATAAGCTTTTAATACGAAATTCTTTAATACAGAACAATTTCAATTTACGTGGAAACTGCGAAAAGTACAATAATATTAAGGGAAGGGGCTATAGGGAAATTTGAGTGGTTTGCTAATAAAGCATCATTTTACTGCCCATTCATCTTCGCAGGTCGTTGTTCTGAAGTAATGGTTTCTACAAGCTTCTATAATAGGCTATACAGTTACCGAAATAAGGTAGATACGGTAAATTCAATATCTTGAGTCTTAATTACCAGTTTGTGTTTAAATATCTAATTACAGTTATATTTGTTTTAGAATTCTGTTTATTTACGCGTGTACCCAGATTTCGGTAATGTTTGTCCATTGAAAATTGAAAGAGATATTACATTTTTATACTAGTTTAAAACCATATACACGCACTCACTTTCAAACCATCACACAACATGGCTGAATTAGGTATTAAAGTACATGTATTTAATTTTTTTTTTTTTTTTTTTAATGTTTCGTTAATGTTTGATGAACCATTTTGTTTATATTATGTATTCCATCTTTGGCTATATCTTTAGTATAATTGTTTATTGTTATACATATTTAAAGTTAGCTGTAGGAGTATGAAATAAATATGCTTTGACTATACAGTAATAGACACTTGTTAAACAGCTTTTAAGGCAAACGTAAAACGACCACTAAGTTTCCAAAGTCTAAGTTGACAGACTACAGCTTATTATTTCGTAACCTATTGAGGTATAGGACACAGACATTGCATCTATATATTGATTATTTTTATAGCTATGAGAAATCTTTGCCGAATATTAAACCTGTACCATGTAGGTAGTCTAAAAAGCAGGTCCAAACACACTGACATCGATTAAAACGAGTGTATTTGACAATCAATTCAAGGGTATTTGTTAGGAAGAGTGTGTTTGACGAGTTCAAAGAATCCTTAGTTCTAATTTTAGAAAATAGAAATTAAAACACAAACGCCTTAGTATAAGGCATAGACTATGTAAGTGTTTTATTTTCGCAAACTTCATGTCACGTCATGCTTTTCTTGAAAAGCCCTTATCATATATATATATATAGCCTCCTCAAAACAAACGACATAATTGTTTTATATATAGTATCGCGTAAAATATCAAGTTAAATTGTATAACACCTTTATTTGAAGCAATATTTTAACTCATTCATTTTTAAATAATTTTTCATTTCCGTGTCAAATTGTAAAGCTTTTTGCTGTCAAAATTCAGTGCTTATGCACTTAATTTTGAAAGCTTAACGCTTCAGCGCCTCTTTGTATACCTTGACGTGAACACGACCAAATTCCTCACAGTTTTTTAATAATTTTTAGAACTATCGGTTCGTTCAAGATTTTATTAATATGTTTAGATATTTATTACAATTCAAAAAGAATATTAAACTTGCATACACTGTTTAATGATTGATTTAAATAAGAAGATTTTCTGTCGTTCAGAATCATTTGTTTATAACATAATACATTGTGGTAAGTAAATTTTGAGCTTCATGTTTTAACTAATATTACATCAAAATATTTTTTTTACAATTTTATGTGTTTGGGTCGCTACGCCATATCGTAGTAGTAAATGTATGTTATTCTGTAGCAGATTTAGAAAAAGAACGAGACTTGTTCTTTCTTGTTTGTTGTTTGAAGAGCAAATTGGCTTATGTTAGGCAGATGTGACTTACCACCTTAGCCTAGATCTTTCACCAAGTAAAGAGCAAGCTACGCCTGATGCTACGCTAGTTTATTTTACGGAAACATAGGTCCATTGTACTGAAATTCGATGGCAATTTATAAAAAAATATTTTTAAGTTGATTGCCATTGTACCTTTGATTGACGTCGTCACTTAGTATCTTCTTACCTGTAAAAAAAGAAAGAAGTTCATATAAGTTAAGCACTTACAAACATTGGAAGAGTGGTAGTGAAATAACAGGACATATCATTAAATTAAATTGCCTGTTTACGAATACAAAATTAGGTTCGACTGTAGGATATGCTTCTTTACTTACTACTGCAGATACGTTAGAATACTTTTTTTTTTGAGGTGAAAATGCGCTTACGCAGGCCCGCATCAAGGATGTCGAGCTTGACGCGGGGACTGTGGGGCTAGGTCTACACTCAAATCCCTCTGCTATTCAGAGGGGTAGCGAGACCCCACTAAAAACATCTCAGCCCTTCACACGCCCTTAATATGGGCTCTCGGGGTTCGCTATGCATTCTACCCAAGGGATCCGGGGATCCTTATATCAGACATAGAGAGCTCATTCAAGACCTGCAGTTACGGGCCACTCGAGCCCCCAGCCTTGAACTACAGTCAGTCAGTCTACGGTCATAGCCAGATCTCTGGCTCCTTCTGCAGCATTACATGCTTACAGAAGGTGACTATTGCACTCCAGGCCTCCTCACTTCCTAGCATAGCTAATATAATACCCGGTAAAGAGAGGTCCGCCCCTATGACTGATACGTAAGAATACTACACTAACATAACCTATAAATAATTTCATTCAAAGGTGGTTCATAACTCTAAGAAGTATACATGAATTGGTTGAAAAGTGCTGAATCGACATCATTACGATTTCAAGTCTGAGCCAAATATCTGTCAAAGCAAAACGGTCTCACGCCTCACTGAATCTATAAAGGGAATATAAGAGTTCACAAAATCTGTTTTCAAAGCGCATCTCATGCAGTGTTCATTATCTTAGTAGTTGGTAGAAAACATAAACTAGACGCTAATAAATGTAAAACATAAAACAATAATTCATATAATTTATATTAAATACTAGCTGGCCTGGCGAACATCGTACCGCCTTACAGTCGATCCTTTATTTGTTTAAAATACTTATTCTGCTATGCGGGACACCGGTCTAGCTAGTAAGATAAAAAAAAGAAAATTGATAAGACAACAAATACATTATGTCAAAAAATACAAATTTACCTTCCCGGAACCCCTCCACTAACACTTGAACTTTATGCTATGGTATTTAAGTTCAAATTGACTAAGTATTATTACGAATATTTTGTATGGGAATATAGAAAAGTGTTGTTTTTAGACTTTTTCACTCAATTTTTTTAATTTTTTCTCCGTAAGAACCATCCTCGTACTTCAAGGTATATTATATAAAAAACAACAGACACATCGGTCAAGGCGTTTTCATGTTATGTCGTGACAACGGCAAACCGGTTTCATTTTTATATATATAGATAATTTAAGATTCTTAATTCACATTTACACCATAAAAATCAAAACCTAGCAAGATATTTTCCGCCCCAGTGGCCCCTAATCACTAAGTCGTATGTTTACAAGAAGATTTTAACTGCATGAATTACATCATGCTCCAAACATATTTGAACAATGAGTCAACTGATGAAATAAAAGATATTAGAAACAGCAGGCATGACGAAGAAGCACGCACTTATAGTAAGAGCAAATAGTCGATCAAGATTAATCAAAGTGTGATGTTAAAATATAGTGAAAAAAGCACATGAAGTCGACATGGTCGATCGTTGAACGCGCTATCAAGCGTTCAAATAAACAAAGGAAGGCTGTGAATTGGAAATAATTGTCCGCGTTTTCGCAACATTTTTCGTTGATTCTCTGCTTCCACTGATTGTATTGATTGTATCGTGATGTTACATAGGCTGTAACATGCTGATAATGTAACTTTACATTGGTGAGAGAACATTTCCTGAGTTATTCAACAAAGTCTATCAAATCCTTTCTTTTATGTAATTCCTAAGTATAAATCAAGAAATATAATCCATACATCTTGTAATTACGTAAATATTTCCCATAATATCCTCAATATTACGGCCGCCGCGTGCCCTCATTTTTTGCTTATTAGGCGGTAGAAAGAACTTGACAGTGATATAACGCTGTCTCTAATACCTTCAGGACGCCGGAAATGGAGGAAAGTGAGTCTGAAGGTTTCAATTAAAGGGCGTCAATACACGTCATTGAAGGGACGCTTTAATAGGGGCTCAGAGTCGTAATATATTAGTTAGTTATTTATTATTTATAATGTCGTGTCTATGTAAATCATTTATTTATGTACTATGTTATTAAATTGTACATAAATACTATATAAGTAATATAAGATAATAACAATGAAACACAGAGAAAATCATAGATTTATACAATAATTTTACGCAGGAAATATTAAAATATCTTGTGATTTACTTAGTGAGCTTAAGGTGAAAATACAAACAAGGGAAAATTAAACTCAGATGGGAAAATTAAACCATAAGTTTCCAGACGGATCAAGATTAAAGTTGAGAGCGAACACTTTGTTTATAGTGTTAATTGAGTGGGTACAAACTCATCAAGATAGCGCAGAGTTATTAAAATGATGTTAATGGAGTCGCGAAACAATGCTACATTATCGTTTATTTAGAAGTCTAACTCTGAACTAAATTGCCTTTTACTCGCGACTTAGACGCTTGGAATAAATATACTTAAGATATTATATTTATAAATTTTAAATAGGAGTTGAAGGATGAAAATAATTAATGTAAGAAGTTCTTTAGTATTTATCACAATTTTAAAGGAACTGCATGACAAGAGACTCAAGCATTTGTCTATCTCATGACAACTTTTAAAAACCATATAATAACCGGAAAAATGAAGGTAAGAGACAAGACGGATGGAGAACGCATCCCAACCCGATGGACAGGTATCACAAAACCTGGACACTAAGGTCTCTGACGCCATTAGCCTACCTACAGATCGTCAGAGATGGGAACAGCCATGCAATCTGCCACTACGGGAACGGGAACATGACGACACTTAGCAGTGAGTAAGCGATCGGAGGTGGAGGAGTACTCCACTATGATATATATATATATAAATTTAGTTTAAAGTACACTTTGTGCTACTATTTACGATTAAAAGGTAGTCTTTGTGACAAGTGCTTTTAAGAAAGTCATTGAATCGGCCTTTTAATATTATTTTTATTTAGAATAAGGTTCAAATATATATATATATTTGAACAGAACACAAATACCGGCGGTTAATAAAAAGAAGAAAACGAATGTCACTCAAGACAGACTTCAGAGGAGTGATATATGATAATTTTTCCATGGGCTTTTATATAAGAATATAAATTAATTACTCTTGTTTTGTGAATAAACCAATGAACAAAGTTAATTATGGGATGTTTTATCTTCATAGCTCACAGAAAAATCTCGAGTTTGAAGTCCCATAAGTATATCTACCACCAATAGGGCAAATGCCCAATAGGCCAATGGGGCAAAACACTATCGTTAATTTCTTTGACATTCCTATATACGCGATCAATGTTTCTGCCTATTAACTAGAAACGCCTGACACCGATTGTATGGGTAAGGTAATCAAATTTAGAACCTTGACTTCACCAAAACGTTAACAACTAAACCTGTAAGTTCGAAAATTAATTTTGACGTAATTATAACATAATTAATTTCGTAGATATTCTTTTTTATATTATAGGGGGGCAAACGAGCCTATGGGATGCCCAATTTTTGTGGATGCGTTACCGGCCTTTGAGGGAGGAGTACCCTCTTACCGTAGAGGTCGTATCTCTCAGGGCAGACCCCCACATTTCGCTAGTTCGCAAAAGAACGTGCCCTGTGAAACGGATTGTTGAAGAATTCCAGGCATCAAGTTGATGTTGATGAAATTTTGAATTGATATATAGCAGTTATAGTGGTAAAATTATAAACCTTTTTCAGGCACGGAACTGAATTGTTAGTGAAACTGAAAATCGATTGTCAGTTTTAAATGCCAATAAAAACGAAGAAGTTTATGTCATAGTAAACTCTTATAAGTACCCATTTGGCCTCTGTGAAATAGCTTACTTGGGGTTTTAATTTTGTCTATTTATTTTGGTTTTTACTGACAACGTCACGAATAGCTATTACACATACGTAGTGTATAGAAAACTCCATTGATAATTTGTTAAGAAAATTTGATAAATGTTTTTACTGTAGGAAAATCTTTAACAAGAAAATTATTTTACCGTAGACAGTTTCCACTTACAATAGTAATCATTTCGGAATTTAGGTTTAGGTATGTCCGTTCTCATACTTACTAAGCTATAACTCCCAATAGCGATTACGAACATGTCGGGATAGCTATTGCTTCACTATTGTACCGACACTCGTCGGAGTTTAATGATATTTTTTCAATTAAAACCAATTAAAGTCAATAAAACAAATAATTCTGAAATAAGGAATTATCCTTATGAATATTTATTCTTCGAGATGATATAATGAGACCTAATACACGGCCTAATAAACATATTGTCAAAAGCTGTGTGTACAAATATACAAAATTAAAGTATTAAAGTGACTTGAGTATTACAGATTAAAATGTTTAAACTGTAGTTTTTCCGTACCAATTCCGAAAGAGCGAACCACTTCTTAAAAAGCCGTCAACGCACTCGCGAGCCCTCTTGCATTGAGAATATCAGATCAGATGAGCCCCCTTGCCCCTGTTCTAAATAAAAAAAATATTTTCATAATTACACAGCTAAATGAAAGTATTAGGTGAAAATTGTGATTTAAACTGGATTTTAACAATTAATAATTTAAACTAATAATCAAATTTTATCATCTAAATATAAAAACTCTAAATTATAAAAATAAAAAGTTCGTAACTCAATATGGTTCTGGCAAGTGTTCCAATGAAACTGGGCCGAGCATAAAGAATATTGTCGTTGTCTTTTTGCAAACTCGTTCTCAATTTTAATCAATGCGATTGTAAGGTTCTAGTGCTTTTTTATTTCAAGAATCCAGAGGATTAATATTTTTACGTGATTTCTATTACGTCTTCGGGATATTACATTTAAACTACTGCAGAAGTTTACTAAATGCTTCAGATGGTATGTAAAATATATTTTTGTAATATTTATGTTTATCTAAACTGTCATATATTTTAGTTAAAAGAGTTTGTAACATATACCGTAGATTTAGTACTAATTTTGTGGTGGTAAACTTTCATAAAGAAACAAAAAAAGTTGAATAATTTGTTTTTTGCCCGTTGTCTAATAATAAAAAGTTTTGTGCGTTTTGTATTCGGTTATATTTTACAAGTCGCAGGTATTATCACCAGATGTTAGTTAGTATAAGTAACTACTAACATCCTGAATTAAAAATTGTTGCGAGATAGATTTTTAGAAAAGAGTTGAGGATAATCATCAATATAAGAGTAAATACAGACTACCACATGTAGTCACATAAAATCTGTTTTTCAAAGTTGATATACTAATCACCGATGTCTTGATACAAATGATTATACATTGCGATGTTAACCATGAAAATATAGTCAGATTCTTCAAAAAACAGATTGCGATGGCGAACTTGGACCAAACTCCCATGTTACCACTGCAGAAAAGATCAGATCCAAGAGGTGGAAAAGCTGCATCATGAAGATGATTAAAAAGGCTAGTTTAATCGTTTAAAGAGGGTCCTCGATGATTGAGACCATTGGAGCATTATTGTGGAAGAGGCCAATACCCATTAAAGATTGTAATGTCATAATGTATGTATAAGGTTGATTAGTTTAATTAATTGATATAATATAATATATACAACTTAACAAACAAACATTTAATCCACTGGGACGAACTGCTCTATCACCGAGTGGCGATGATGAGGCGCTGGTTTGCCCTGGGTACAACGTCATAAGTACAATAAATTAAAAAAAATCAGTAAAAGTAAAACTTAAATCGCGCTAAGAAAATACACAGGTGAAAGAACAGAGTCGCACTTAATAGTACTAAAACAATACTTGTAATGAGATAATTCCTAATAAAAGTTTTATTTACAAAATAATTACTATTTACAAAAAAAAATACCATATATGTATGTGTTTTTTATGTAATAGGAGGCAAACGGGCAGGAACCTCGTCTGATGTTAAGGAAACATCCATAGACACTCACATTGCCAGACTCCCAAGTGCGTAGCCGGTTAAATCTAATGATACTTATAAGGCACAATTAAGAAAATCCAAAAACACCAAGAAACAACATTTAGGTTTACATTCTGAAATGTTATTCTACTAGTGACTCACAAAAAATTTAAAAAAAACGTGTGGCACTCAGGGACTGCCGCGGTAAAGCTATTGCATAGCATTTTTTATCAACTTATGCTGTTATAATTATTTATTTATTTTTTACCTATGCAGTATTTGTTTTTCTTTGATATTATTTCAATTTTTTCAAAACCACTCTACCAGACTCAGACTAAACAGCCTATATTGTCTGTCTCACTCTAACGCGTACCGGCTGCACCGGCCGCGCTCACGCTACGTCACCGATATCGTCAGAGAGATGGGAATGCGCAGTATGCGTTCCGTCCCACTCTAACGCGTATTTGCCGCACCTATATTACGTTATCGTGTGTTAGGTTTTTTCCGTTACGGAATTTCTTGATTCAGTCGCCGCGCTCAAAGCCCGCGATAAAATCGATGCAATAGCTTATAAATTAAACCTTGCTAAAATATACAACCTCTAATTAACATTTTGCTGTACGACTTCAGCGGCAGTAATTAAACTAAATGACAACAGTTTAATTCAAAATAGTTTACTTTACACATATAATTTTAATCTATGGTTTGTTCTACGTGATTCTCTACGGTTACCTTACGATAAAACAATGTTCTCTGGAAATAGGTACGGGTTTCTCTTTCAGATAAAGTATGCGATTAAAGCGTCCCCTAGTAATTGGCTACCCGACTCCGAAGAACAAATGCCTCTTGACCCTTTCTTGTTACTAAATGTCACCATTTACGGTTATCACTATTTTTAAATTTTACATACTTAAAAAAAACTATTTTACCTAAGAATTGTGTGAAAACTTTTTTTATTTTTATTTATAAATTTATTTATTACTGACTAGGGAATGCAATCCCGATCCCGCGGGATTCTGATCTCGCGAGATCTCGTGTCATTTTTCGGGATCAATCCCGAAGCATAATATGACGAGATCCCGTTCGAGATTGACGGGATTGGGAGATACTGATTAAGTTAGTGCAGAACATACGTTGCGTTTCATTATTCGAATGCTAGAAGACCTAGAAACTACTCTCTCAGAAAAGTTGGTCTCTTCGATGAAAAATCTGAAAAATCCGAATAACTTTCAAGATGATTTGGAGCAATGGAAAGGCAATGAGATTTTCCAATTGAACAATCCAACACTGCCAAGCAAATATATAAATCGAAAAAATCAAAAAATATAATCACACTATTATAGAGATTAATAGAGAGTAGTAGTAGTAGGAACAAGTAGAAATTAATAGGTACATATATAGTATTAAACGAGGATCACTTGCCACTTTCTATGATTGCAGAGGATTTAAATACATATATGTATAAATTCTACTGCTACACAAACTAATACATTACTTCAAGAGGAATTATAAGATACTCTCTGAAACGCTAGCTTAGACAAATTAGAATCAGTAATACAAAAATACATGGATTTTTTTGAGTGTGGAGGAACAAGGTAGCAATTTTTGGAGTTTACATAATATAATTGCTTATTCACGCTGTTGCCAACCAGTGTTGAGTTGGAGTAAGCATTCTCAGCGTTCTCATCGCAACGAACATTAGATGCCGGTTATCAGATAGCACTCCTGATACACTTTTTTTAATAAGTAATTTTCAAAATGTTGTACATTTTAATCTCCTTAAATAATATCTTCTTTTGTTTTGATTATGTTAAGTTCGTAAAACTGTTAATTATTCAAAATAAATAATTAATTAATTAGTTAATTCTTTCAAATAATATTTTGTTTTAATTAACCTCATTATCAGAAACAAGCAGTTTTCATCATATTCAGTCATGTGAAGTTCACATTTTTTAAAACATGACGAGATCCCGAAAATCTCGGGATCCCGCTGGATTGATATTTCTAATCCCGCGGGATCTCGAATTTACGATCTCGAGTCGGGATTGCATTCCCTATTACTGACAGCTTCACAAGACCGGACATTTATTTTTCCATCACGTATATTGTCTTTCTAAAGGTTAATTTTTCGATTGTTTCAAATATTTCCTCTTGTCATAATATAAGTATATTTTCCCATCATGTGGAACCAACTGCCCACTAAGGTATTTCTGAACCAATTCGACTTAGGGTCCTTCAAGAAAAGAGCGTACCAATTCTTAAAATGCCGTCACTTGCGAGACTGGAGTGTCCATGTGCGGCTGTATCACTTAACATCAGGTTAGCCTCCTGCTCGTTTGCCCCCAGTTATAAAAAATAAGAAATATGCATATACTGGGTGACTCTTGCTGGTTTATAAAACTTTTGGCAAAGAATCTACAGCAGAAAGAAAATGCAGGTTTAACTTGGAATTCTTGAAATTTTGATTACAGCGGTTATATATTGCGGAATTCGCTTGACTCGCGTAGCGAAAATGCATCTCTTGATTACATTTATTGTCTTTTAATGTTATAATATTAGGCCATAAATGTTTTATTTGTATGTATATCTAATGAATTAAATATATAAATCAACTCTACGCCGCCGCGCGTTCCAGGTTTCGGCGCGGACGTACCGTGTTGTTGTGTAGCCAAAAGTCTTCCTCAATTCCTATTAACGATATCAAACAATTTCAGCTGTGAATTAAAAATTAGTATAGAGAATAGAAAATTATGAAAAGAACATAATTAGTATCCGCTTAACATACAAGCTGAATATATTATGTAAGTTTGCCTAAAACGTAATGCCTATCGGCAAACAGTTGTTATTCCTTAAAGCTTTTCTTCGACAAAGCCCTAACAGTTTCACAATCTAGGCGTACTTTCCGGTACGATTCCACATTAGACCCGCTATCTTTTTTATATCATCCTCCCATCTTCTTATGCCTGCCTCTCTTTCTTTTCCCGTTTCGTGAGTACCATTACGATTCTGTTCCATTTTGTTTCTTATTATTATTATTATTATTATTATTATTATTATTTCTTAGGGTCCTTCAAGAAAAGAGCGTACCAATTCCTGAAAGGCCGGCAACGCACTTGCGAGCCTTCTGGCATTGTGAGTATCCATGGGCGGCGGTATCACTTAACATCAGGTGAGCCTCCTGCCCGTTTGCCTCCTATTACATTAAAAAAAAAAAATATTATGTCCATGTTGTATGTATGTTGTCATTCGTAGTCACATATACATGTATATATCAAGCTTTTTCATTTCCATTTGATAGAGCTTCTTACCCTAAAAGATCGCTTTGGAAAATTAAAAAGTTCTCCGCAAAGAAAGCTCGCGATGAAAGTGTGTCACGAAATGAAGACAAAATAAAATAACGTATAACATACCCAGCGTTACAAGTTTACGATATTTGCTTACAAAGATATTTGTTCCTAGATCACTTATAGAATAAAGATTATTATGTTTACTATATACATAAACGTTTTTATGGTGTTAGTAATAAATTCTAGTGATAAATACTTAAATTGTCGCGTGTTTAATAATAATAAAATTAAGGATTAGCTATTACAATTTGTTAAATGGGGAAAAAATTATAGGTTTTATTGTTTACTATTCACTACTTTTATACACTACATAACACACGTCGAACCCATCGTCAAATTGCCCCCTTGACAAATAATTTGCCCCCCTTAACAAATAAATTTCACTCTTGTGGGGCGTGGGCCACTCGGTGCGAAACACTACTCTAGGCAATCTCGCTCATACAACTATTACTAAGCTTAACGAAAGGTATACCTATTCTATAACACAATGTGTATGTATCTGTTTATTACCTGTATGAGGTTTTAATCTTAGTTTAGTTTTAACATATCGTTACTTTCTGTTTCGTTGTAATTTCTATGTTCTAATAGACGTATATGTAAGTAAAATTTATATTTCCTATTTTTAAGAATGCATGTTGTTTGCGCCTTACAATTATTTAACATTGCATTTTGAATTATAGAAACTGTGTTAAAGTGTAAAACAAAAGATGATTTTTTTCCATTTCGTGATTGTGATTGGTTAACCAATACTGTCATCTGACTTGACATTATCTGAAAATTATTAGAATAACAACGCCTTTATTGACGTAAAGTTAGTATTCATTTTACATAATAACCTTTAATAATATTGTCTTTGATTGACATAACTTTTATACATGTAAATAAAAAACTTTTTTTTTTTGAACGGCTATAACTTCAATCCGTTAAAAAAAAAAAAAGTTTTTTATTTAAACCTTTAATAAGTTAACTTTTATAAGTTATATAAAAATAAACATTTCTTTTCTAGACACTGAAAGACGCGGAAACAATTTTCTTTTACAACTTCCTAGAATTTAATTCTTTGTTAGCAAACAAACAAAGTGAACTCAATTCATCCACATCGTTCCCGCGGGATTCAGGTAAAAAGATTTGACAGAGGCCAGCCTTATTGAGGATTGGCTTGTTTGATGAGCGCTTTCCGATCTCGATTTGATTTTATTTAGTTTACCAATAAATATATGGATTACACTGGTAAGTATATACAAATAAAAAATCTGTGGCGCTACAACCTTTATAGATCCAGGCCTCAGATTTCTGTATATGTTTCATGATCATTTGTCAATCTAATAGGCAAGTAGGTGATTAAGGTGACTTTTTGGATCTTAGGCAAGCCGGTTTCCTCACGATGCTGCGATGGTTTCCTTCACCATTCGAGCAAATGCTAAATCCGCATATGGACAGAAAGTACATTTATGCAGAGCCGGGAATCGAAGCTACGACTTCAGGGATGAGAGAGAGACACTACTCAAGATAAAAATATATTAACTCTTATTCATAAAAACTAAACCAGTTCTACTACACTGCCACCTATACCACATCTATCACACTGTGAGACAAATTTAAAGGAAAGAGACAAAATAGTTACAGCCGTGTTGGAGCACATTTAGTAAATGATTTGGTAATTCATTAATGTTATAAAAGTATGATTCTAATCTAACTCTAAGTAGCAAAACCTACTTATAAGTACTTCACATGTGATCTTTTGCCAACCTAAATTATTTTTTCGCCGGGAATGGAACCCTGAACCTGTTACACGCGTTAAGCACTACGACATCATATTTGTTTTGCATAACAGTAAAAATGTACATTCCAATTATCTTTCGAAACGAGTGATTAGAAAAGTTAAATTACTGTCAATAGTTGATCCATGCTCCAAATTTGTAATTTTGTTGTCAAAGGTATAAACTAAAAAGAAAAAGATGGGAAGTTACACATTTGTGTTGTTTAAAAGGTTAAAGGTGAAATTAAAAAGGTTATTATTTACGTATTTTAATAACTAAAATTGTTTCATTATATTTGCAAAGTAACATGAGAGAGATGAACACACAATGATTTTATTTTCATTCTATAAATATTAAAGCAAACCTCATAACACATTTAAAGAAGTATAATAATAATAATGTCAGGTCCTGGAAAACAAAACGCAACCGAACAACAAAGATAATACCATAATAACAATTACCATGTCAACAAAATACTCCCCAATCCGGCTGGTCTCCGTGGGGAAACCGACCACCACCCTCCATCGCATATGAAAAACTAAGTACAGGACAATAAAAAAATTAAAACAACATTGTCAGCTAGTTGTTTATAAAAAAGAAAAAACTAACGTACAGCCAGCCAGCGTGTGAGCTACGTCAAATAAATAGTATGGTTCTAACGTTCTATTGCATAAGTTGCAACTGTAAAAAAAGAAATCGTAAAAAAAAAAAAAATTGAATAGATGTACGTATAAGATCAATACTCATAAAGCCCTGCCGTACTACTGATTAATTAAGCTAGTAAACAGCCCTAAACTTCTATCTATCAAGCGGCGTAATAAAACTAGCGTAACTTTCGGGTAAGCTCATTTAAAAAACCATCACGGTTGAGCCCTTGTTTAAACGAGGGAGATAAACGTGACGTCACTAACGATGACGTCATCAAATTAAACTGAATTTACGATTCGACGGATCTTGAAATATTTGTGCTTTCAAATAATATCGGGAGACAATAAAAAGCTTTCCTAACTTACCTACAAATCTTATGTGATGTGAGCACAACCTCGATCAGAAGATGCTACGGCATGTGGTGGTGGCGGTTGAGGAGACATTTTTTTTTTTAATATTACTTGTTATGATTTTTGAAGTTAAACATCTTTAAGCGCGTTATGAAAAATTTATGAGAGTGAAATTTTATGATGCGCGCGCACCATGACACAAAATTAACAGAATGAAGTTGCCCACGGAAGATGCTACGGCTTTGGGCATAATTTAAAAACAACATTCGAATAAAAATAGAATTTATGTTACACTTAATGTAAAAGAATAATAATAAATATTTATTTATTTAATTTTTCAAATGTAAACTGAACTTTATTGACTATAATGACACCTTTTCCAGTCTTTGATTATTTAATTGTAATTAATTATTTGCATGCAATCATAAACTATTTTTAATAATGCCAAAGAAGTATAACTTCTTACGTGCGTACACGCACCCTTTTTTTAATTAACAATTATTTTACGACTAATACATGTAACCATGCTACCGTTTTACAATATTCCTCCCTATACTAAGCGAAATATAGAATTAAATTGTAATTATTTTATTTATTGGTTACAGGAGTTATTTATAACATAATTATTTATGTTGGTTACTACTAGTAAAAAAGTACATCTTTATATTTATGCCATTATAACAATAAAGTAGATTAAAAAAAGCTTAGATAAGGAGAAAAAAAGCATTGACAAAAAGGTTTTAAAAGTTTTACGCGATATTCTATTATTTTTACTATTGCTCATAATTATTCTACCAGACAAAAAATAGCATCAAAATTCAGATGCCTGATGAAAACATAGAATCTTAGTAGGTCACTTGTCTATGATGGCTAAGATATAAGTTAGTATATATTATGTAGAATGACTCGTACGTGATGCAATGAATCATTTTATCGCTCCTTACCATAAAATGACCATAAAGCACGTTATTACGCCCATGGGAATGCATATCTTGAACCGTAATTGTCTATTAAATGGAAATCTAATATTTTATTCCAGCTAAGGCTGTGATAAATTTGATTTGAAAGATAGATGTCCTTTCATTTAACAACATTTTTGAAGTTATACTTCTTTAGGCGCGTTATGAAAAATTGATCAGAGTGAAATTTTACAATACGCGCGCACCGTGACACAAAATTAAGAGAATGAAGTTGCCCACGGAAGATGCTACGGCATTGGGCATAGTTTAAAAACAAAATTCGAATAATAATAGAATTTATGTTACACTTAATGTCAGAGAATAATAATAAATATTTATTTATTTATATTTCAAATGTAAACTGAACTTTGTTGATTATAATGACTCCTTTTTCAGTCTTTGATTATTTAATTCTAATTAATTATTTGCATACAATCAAAACTATTTTTAATAATGCCAAAGATGTATAACTTCTTACGCGCGTCTTATGTGATCGCGTACACGCATCCTTTTTTTATGATAGTCCAAAAATGTCGTATGTAACAAATATTTTAGCTGATTCGATCGATCGTCGAGGCAGAATACGAAATTCCACCCGTATCACCTGGACGTCCGTCGTGTCAAAACTGAGCGTTTTTTAAAGCAGTATTTGCCGCGCACCACCACTATGTAAAACCAGCTGCCCTCTGAAGTGTTCCCGAACCATTCGACTGAAGGTCCTTCAAAAAAAGAGCGTACCAACTATAAAAAGGCCGGCAACGCCCGTGTGAGCCTTCTGGCAATGTGAATGTCTATGGGCGATGGTATCACCTAACATCAAGTGAGCCCTATAAAAAAATTGTCAATAATTTACGTCAGACATACTTGGCGATTAAAAAGAGTGGAGGAAAGTTTCTTGCCCGTTCTTCTTACCTGCTCTACGCCCTTGACTTGCGAACTGGTAGTAAATGTAAATTTACGATTAATTTAACTTGACGATTCAAAAGTGTACTTGGTCACCCACTTGAATAAAGATATTTTGAGTTTGAGTTTGAGTTACCACATATACTACTTATGACATAGGTACGCCTGCATTATACTCAAAGGTTATACTAAGAATATCTTCAACAACGCTATAAAGAAATGAAGTATATTTAAAACAATAAAATTGTATTGCTTTCATGCGCTTCTGTGGGCGTTTAAAATTGCCGGTTAATGTTGGATATTGCATTGCTGGGCCTTTGTGACGTCATACTGCAGATCTATATTATTAAAAGATAATATTATACCACTGTGATGCTTTTTGAAATTCGCTCTCCCTCTCTATCTAAACTTAATTTTTTTTTTGACGTTCAAAAGTGCCATTTTAGATGGTCTAATTGAAATAAATGCTTTGACTTTGACTTAAAGACAAATATAGAACCCTAAGTTTCTAAATCTAAAATTCGAACACAAATAAGTCAAATATTATTTCAAAAATGATTGTTTATTCTATATAAACAATTATTTTTTCATGATTGTTTATTCTATATAAACAATCATTTTTTATACACTTATTATCGCTTAAACATTAAAAATAAACTAAGAGTACAAAAACACCAAACAACCAGATAAATTGTATCTTTCATTAGACAATTAAAAACAATATCTAAAAGCGTTCAATTATACCAAGAATAACTTTGTTATTATTTATACTTGGTATACAATAGCAAATCAGCCATAGACCATTCTGTGTCATACAAATATGTGACATTATTTAAAAAATACAGCGTAACAACCCTTGCTCTTGGCAGCAGACTTCTGTATCTATTAAGTATCTGATTTCTAAACGATCAGCATTCTGTGTCTGAAAGATGCCGTCTTTTTGGGTCTAAGTCAAGCCGGTTACCTCTCGATGTTTTCCATCACAATACGAGCGAGTGTTGCGCGGATAGTCCATTGGTACACAGCCGGGGTTCGAACCTACGACCGATGAGAGTCACACGCTCAAGGTGCTAGGCCAACACTGTTATATTTGGAAACCAAATATTAAATTAATAACAATAAAATAACTTTGCCAAAAAAAGGGGCACACATATTGATAGATGATAGAAATATACATATAGTGTTTAAGTGTAAAAATAACTGAAAGGCTTTTATTATTAATTAATTAATTAAATAATGTATTTAAATATTAAATGATTGTGTCCATAAAGTCTTGTTTTTTAATAACATTCTATAGAGAATTCTTTTAAATCCACAATTTTTCTGAACAACATTTTTGTATGATAATGCCTCATAAACATTCATAAGAGTATCAAAGTATTAGAATTTTAAATGAAGAACCGGAAATCAAGCGAAAATAATCGCATTAAAACTTTCGGAAATTTTGTTTAGTATTTGGATTAGTACGGAGCATTATTGAACTTAAAACAACTTTGTTCGGGATTATAATGGATTTTGTGTTTATACGGTCATGCCTTTCTGATATAAGGATATTTACCTAAAAGTTAGTCTCTGACCTCATTTGTTACATGTTGAATAAAATTCATGATATTTAATCAGATCTTTGTTTTAGTAACCTAACTAACTTCCTTACTCCTCCACAACTGAGCATTTTTAAGTCAGAACTATTTCTACTTTCCTGGAAAACAAATAGAAGTGGTGGCGACTCTAAAGTGTGTAAGTCTTGACTGTGAATCAATAGTATCTCTATTTTGCATGAAACGTCATAGTAAAAATATTAGCGTCACGAAGATGTGCAGCCTTTTTGTCGAAGAAAAGAGAGAGAGTGATTGAGACCGATTGAGAGAGAGTGAGAAGGGTGAATTACCTAAAGAAATACTATTTTTAAAATTAAAATGTCGTAAAGAGAATTTATGAAATAATTGTATTTTATATTTTATGAAAAAGAATTTATTGAAATCTCAAATGACGAATTGTAAATTAAAATGCCACGTGTATTTATTATCGAAGAAATAAATTAAAAAAGTTAAATTTATAATTTGTATTACTTTTCGACACTAAATATTTTAATGACAATTAAATTCATGAAATTCGTAACACAGTTTTAGAATTGTATAAAAATGATCAACACTTAAAAATTAATTTGCCAAAGAAGTTTCACTTTTGACGTGTGTACTTTGTATGCATGCACTTTTTTATTTTATATTTATATAACAATTGTTAGTACCAGATTTTTAAGGCAGCCGTTAAATTTATCCTATCGTTTTTAAGTCAAATAATACGAAACCATAACATTTTTATCATGTTGTAACAAATAACTGGATTTGTATATCTGTGTTAAACGCAGTGAAATGAAGTTTGAATGGTTATCATTACACTTCGATAGATAACCAATATTACCCATTGATTTTCGGGCGACTTGCTTTTCTGCTTCAAATACATATCAACAAATAGCGCCCTAATCAAAATAAATAATATATCAAATTAGTTACAAATCACAACTAGAAAGATAGATATCCATCAAGATACTTCGAATTATGCATGTTTGATGATTGAGTTTAAAAATCGCAAATACTATCAGTAATATTATGGGTTACCAGCGGAACAACAGTCAAAGTAGAGTATACTCTTTCTTTAAACATTTTGAGGTCGTATCTCTCAGGGAAGACCCCCACCAGAAGTGATTTCACAGCAGTTCGCAGTAGGAAATGTCTTTTGAAGCGGACCATGGAAGACTTCCAGCCATCAAGGTTATACTGATGAAAGTTTGAATGAATACGTACCGTACGTCGTTGAAACAAGACAGGAGGGATCAACCCAAACTACTCTTCAGAACACTTTGTAGAATAGATCTGCAATATCTCTGCGTAAAGAAAGAAAATTAAGCCGAGCCGGAACGATGTTGTTAGGATCAACCTAAACAACTCTTCAGAACACTTTGAAGAATAGATCTGCAATGTCTCTGCGTAAAGAGAAAGAATTAAGCCGAGCCGATAAAAGTAATAAAATATATGATTCTCCTTCATTCAAGGATAAAGGTAATAAACGCGTAATACATTAATACAACCTATGATTGATTTCTGTTCTGGTGATGTTGTTGCAGAGTTGGGTAGTACACAGCAATATGCTACATTGTTCATCCACGCTAACGCCATCTAGGTACATCTAAAGTTGAGAGCAAATAATATATCTGTAAAGTTATAGACTATGCTAATGAAGACATATACTACCGCTTTGATTGCGATGTCGAATCCACTTAGCAAAAGATCAAGGCAGCTTTCAGATTGTGGAAGTCAAGCAGTAGGACTGGCCGCTTGAAATAAATAATTATGTTTCTTATACCTTAACTTTGTAGAGAGAAGTTTGATTTACTTCTAAAAAAAAATCAGTGGTGCGACAACCTTTTTAGGCCTTAAATTTATGTAATTTTTTCATAATCATTTGTCAAGTTAATAGGCAAGTAGATGATCAGCCTCCTATCCCTGATACACGTCAACTTTTTGGGTCTAGGCAAGCCCGGTTTCCTCACGATGATAACATCTTCACCGATGCGAAATGCGCAAATAGAAAAAAAGTCAATTCGTGCCCAGCCGGGGATCGAACCTGACACCTCAGGGATAAAAGTCGCACCCTGATACCACTGGGCCAACACTGCCTTTGCAATTTACTACGAATACTAATACTGAGTATTATTTGCATAAGTATATACAGCGTTGTTAGCGAACAGTTTCGCAAATTGAGTAAAATGCCTGGAGCGCGAAAGACCTGCAGAGAGACGTGCGAATTGTATGCGAGATAAAGACTTCGAATATAAACGATTTGACTGCCATGTTGGAATATATTTATCGTTATTTACAGTAGTAATATGTAGTGTTCAGTTTTATATAGTATTGGTGTATTATTTTTCCAAATAACTTTGTGCCCCTTGACCTTAAAGTCGTGGTACCGATAACACCAAATATTTAATTTTTATACAGACCTATTTACATGCCCCTTAAACCCATATAAAACTATCTAGAAGAGAGGGAAAGGGGCAAGGAGTTCCACTCATTTCTGTTTTTACAAGAAATGATCGACATAGTGCCGTGCGGACCTGAGGATCTCAACAAATAAGGGGATAAATACCAGCGTGCTTCTAGATGAGCGTTGTTTGAAAGTAGGTGAAACATATTTGGTAAATCAAACCCAAAATAACTTTTTTCGTATACTTAACCAAGTACACTTATGAACGTCAACAGGTTTTTTTAAATTGACTCCAAATTTACATTTACAAGTTCGCAAGTCAAGGGCGTAGAGCGGGCAAGAATAACAGGCAAGAAACAGTCCGCCGCTCTTTTTAATCGCCAAATATATCAAGCAACTCCTTAAATAGTTCTAAATAGACAATAAGTTTAATGGTTTTTTTATAGAATAGGCAAGCCTAAAAACGGCAGTCATCGCAGCCCATAGATACCCTTTATTAGCAGGTGCGTTACCGGCCTTTGAGGGAGGAGTACACTGGAGGAGTACTTTTAACAGTTGGAGGTCTTATCTCTCAGGGAAGATCGGGAGTCGATTCCACAGTATGTCACAGAGCAAAAAGTGATTCTGTAGATTGTACTACATTACAAGGTTAAGAGAGATAAAAATGTTGTTTAATTCATAACCCCATTAAGGACAAGCTACTTAAATATATTAAGAACAAAGGCGACGACATTTGGCAAACAGATCTGCATTATTTCTCTTTGTATATGAGCTTGTAAATAATGTAAATGTCTATGGAATTAACAAGCTCCGTTTTTTGGCAAGGGATTTTCCGCCCTTAGTAGAATGTTTTGACTTTTGGAACCGTTCAAGTATTACGTAAGCAGATTTACAGCAATTAATATCCCCCCCCCCCCCTAAGCAAAGCTTTTAAAAATAATAGTACAGGATAAGAGTTTTGAATTACGTCGCACGAATTTGATGATACTGATTATGCAGGAGTCTCGGGGGACCTTCATTGACACACCTCCAGGTAATTTTTGCTGCCGCATCTAAGTATTAAAAAAAAAAAAGTTTTGTGTAATGTATTGAAATTTGTAAACAATCCGCCATTTTCTACTTTTCTATTGGTTAAAAGAGATCTCTCCCCCCCCCCTTCCCCTATAGTGCGTACGCAATACTTGAACGGCCCTTTTGACTTGATTATTAACATACTTATAATCAACTTTGAATTCAATTAAAAAAATATTTTTTTTGTTAAATTGTATTATAAATTCGATTTGCGTCAAGTGTCTTAAAATTTTAAATTAACCATTCTGGCTCAGCAATTAGGTCGGTCCATATATCATATATCCTCATCTCATAAAATGTATCCTTATCAATTATATAAAATGCACTAGCAGATAATGGAATTGTGAATACACTATTGCAATATCGATATGACCCACACTTGAAGCAATCTAACACGTACTGGATACTCTCCGACAAATGCACTATTGTCCGCCAGACTAGAGAATAGTCGGTAGTCTACTTTACTTTTTTCTTTCTTTCTTTTGTTTCTGGTCATACTTTTCATTCTTCACCCTTACTTACACAAATGGACAACTTGGGCAGCGCTCCGTGGGCGTATTTTGAACTAAAACAAAGCGCGAATTAGTGTTTGCACAATAGGAAATGTATAAAATTTGTGCTTTCACATTGTAATACTGGCATCGTGTTGACTTCAAATACTTGATAATACTCAGTGTATGTTAATTGTATACTTTTTTTTTCATAGAACCAATCCGCCTGATAGGACTTTCACTAAAAAGAGTATCGCGTTACCATGGTAACGAAGTAATAATGTTGTTTAAAAAAACTATTTTGCTTAATAGTGCGTGTTTAAGGACCAGGACAGTTACCTTACCTTCTGTACTTATCAACCTTATAACATCCTCATATATTTACTTATTTTTTGTATTGTATAATTCACGAGCTGTGAAAAGGAGCTTTTAGTTTTAAGTTTATTTTATTTAAACTTAAGTTTGGTCATTGTAATTTCATTATAGTTGATTTGATTATGCACTTCTTGCATCTTTAGTATTTTTTTTTGTTTTTTTTCTTACTAGGGTTGTCTGGCAGGACAGAACAGGCAACGCATGTTAGCGACAAGCCCACCCGTTGCATCCCTAATAATTAACGTTACTTGTTTTATTATAATGTAACGAAGTTTAAATAAATTAAACCCTGTGCCAGATCTAGTGCGTGATCAAAGGAACTATAAAAACGATGTAAATTTGTTAAATAATATTAAGTTAACGCCATAAATAAAAAAGATCCGTGACACACGCCATTCTTCAAACATAACTTTATTTGCTGAATATTTTACCTTTATCAACGTTACAATTCACGCCACGTAGGAATCGTTTTGGAAAAGATATTTTTACTTTGAAGGTGAGGATATATTCATAGTGTCACGTAATAATATGAATAAATAAGAAATAAATTCAATCCCCGATATGAACCTATTAGATTAAAGTATTTATTCGAAAATCTTTAAAACGGATATATCTTTACATTATATCTATAGGTTGTATGATGTAAATAGTGACCGAGACAACGGCCTAAATTGAAAAATAATTATTTATTTATAGCCATTATTTCATACATTATGAGTAAGCTTCATTAAATACATAAAATGCAACAAATTATTAATTATAAACATAAAAACACTTTTTTACCGGATTGGAGTTATGTATTATTATAAATTTACAAATATTTTACAAAATTTTAGATTTAAAATGTATAAAAATAATTCGATCATAGCAAATTGATATTTGAACTATAAACATATTTATCGTAGCTCGTAGACTCAATACACGTTCTGAAGCATGGATCACGCCTACAATCGTAGCTCCGTAGCAACGTAGCAGGCTTCAGCGCTACGAAGAAAAGGGACCAGGGTTACAGAAAAGACAAGAACTAGATTGGGAACTGTCTATTGAGTTTTCAGGGGACATTACTTAATTGAGAATTTTTTTTCATGAATATGATGAAAATAATTAGTGATTTATGTTGGTTTCGCGATAAAATTAAATTATATTAATTAGTGTTTTAACTAAATTCGTAATATTTATATATAATATTGTAATACAACTCATATTTAATATTAAAAGATTTGAAGCAAACCGCCAGTAAAAGCCTTTAGTTGAAATTATTATTACACTTATTATTTATTTGTATTAAAGGCGATCTATTCAGTATGTGGTAACAATATGAAAATTCTAAGGGTTTCTCTTCGTAGCAAGCGTAGCAGGCTTCAGCGCTAGAAGCTAAAGCACCAGGGTGACATAAGTATTAAGGAGGCCAAGAAAATCAGTTTCAGTAGCCGTTGAAAACTCAACGGTCGAGAAAACTAAACGAAAATCTAACGGAAATGGATAAAGGAAAATCTAATTCGCTGTAGACTCCCTGGATATCCCGATTAGAGCGGAAAATGTCTACCTTGTACCAGGATCACATAAAGGAACAAGAATTTGAAGTAGAGGAAGAAAGGGATGGAATATAAGGGGCGGATATTCACGCAAGCGCAGAAAGTTTTAGACTCTATGAAACTTACTGAGGGTGTAATAGGTTACTTGCACTGAGCAATTAGGACGTTTTCAAAGATTAATATACGAGTAGTAAACAATACTTTAAACAACCTGTCATTTGAATAAGGTAAAATTAATTAATATTTTTAATTATTGCATACTCAATATATTATAGTAATAGTAGTATAAATTTTGTAAGCTGATATCCGAGTTACAAAGTTAAAAATGTAAAGAAAATTATTGGTAAATTAAAAACATTAATATACCAAAAAATATATTATACAACCGATAGTTACAATGTCACACATATATCCAGAACGCACCATAAGCGTTAATGCAATCACTACAATGAATGCATAGTTTTGTTATTCTATTATGTTCCACGAATCAAAGTTATCATGTAAGGGTTTTTAGCTGTAAGATTATAATTATATTAAAGCCAGTCTAATATCGGCCACCGTAGTAATAGGGTCGACCACCTTAGGATTAGGGTCTAACATCGACCACCTTAGAATTAGAGTCTAACATCGACTATTAGTTAAGAATACTAAGTGTAATTACTTAATAAAGTTTTCCTTTTTAAAAAAACCTTTAAATACCGTCGCGATTTGACTGGCGCAGCCGGTAGGATATCCGTCGTGATCCTGCGCCTGTGAAGACTTAAAATCAGTCTGAGTGTAGGGTTGCGCGTGTGTTTTTACGCATTAAACGGATATTTTACGACCAAACAAATAAGTCATTATTGATCGCGTAATTCGACGGTTAAAGGCAAAAAGTGAAGTGCTTATTCTTCAGCAGTTATAAATAGAAGAAATGGGTTGCAGACTTATGTGAGTAAACCTCTTCGCATTCCAACCTGTCCCATTTTATTTCCGTTTGACTGTATTGTGTAAAATAGATTTAAGTTATTTTAAGTTGATAAAGATTTTAATTGAAATAAAAAGAAAATTATATTGAATTATTAAATAAGTAAAGAAAATAAATTTATATTATTTTTAATTTTTATTGTAATAAATAATTTTTGTTAAAAAAATGCAAGAAATACGCACTATTCCAACTGATATTCTAAATATTATACCTAAGTTCGATGGGGAACAAAAACTATTAAATTTATTTTTAAAAAAAAGTGAGTATGTCATAAGAGCCTTTAGGCCAGAACGTCCGAATATAGCACAAGATATATACATATTTCATGTTATAACTAGCCGCCTTAGAGGTAAGGCAAGTCACTTGATTAGCGAGAGACAAGACATTAATAATTGGGAGGAGCTTAAAACAACTCTTATCCAACATTTCGGAGATCCTAGAACTGAAGAATGTATTTCAATCGAATTAGAAAATATTAAAATTAATCAAGGTGAGTCATATTTAAGTTTTTGTAATCGAATCCAAAGCGTCCGTAGCACATTATTTTCGAAAATTAATTTAATAGAGGACGAAAATATTAAGAACGCGAAAATGAATATATATAACCATACGTGTTTAAATGTTTTCCTTTTTAATTTGCCCGAAGATATGATACGCGTTGTCCGATTACATAGATGTACAACTCTAGAAGACGCGCTCAGTGTAGTAATGGAAGAAGTGAATTTCCTTAACCAATATAAATCACGGAGTAATAATAGACAAAAATATACTCAAAATATTAATGAAAAAAATAATTTAACACAAAATAATTTACCACAAAATAATTTATCACCAAATAATTTTTCACGAAATAATTTTAATAAGTTTAATCAATTACCGCAATACCAAAATAAGCCTCCAATGAATTTCAAATTTGGAATACAGCCACAACAACAACCTCAAGGATTTAAACCTAATCTTAATTTCGGTACCAACCAAAAGCAAGGGTTATATAATCCTAATAATCGAAATAATTCACAATTTAAGTTTGGTATTCCACCTCAATTTGGATATAGGCAATTCCCCCAAACAACAAATCAACAACAATTTAAATTTGGTATCCCACAAAATCATCAACCAAAACCGGTACATAGATATGAAAACGATGTATCGATGCGAACGGCGCCTCAAACTAAGCCAAATTTTATGACACCAAGAACATCAAATAATTTATTTCACACAAATTACATGAACGACGATATGAATTACGATCATGAAACATTCGAAGATAATTATCCCTACGAATATTATAATATAGATCCGAATTATTTTACACCAGATAATTATTGTGAATTAGAACAAAATTCAGAAGAAACGGTTGAGACCTCAGAACCTGAAAATTTTCATACACAGGCCTCAATAACCGACAAACCGAAGTAATACATTTAAATCATCACGGTGCTTTAAAGTTGCCACATATTGAAATTCCCGAAATAAATAGTAAGTTTATGATAGACACAGGTAGTTCACGATCCTTTATAAGTCCTAAAATAGTAAATAAGTATTTGTCAGAATTTAAATATTATGAGCCATTCGAAGTCGTGAGTACACACGCACAGAGTCACCATAACGAAGTAATTTATATACCCCTCTTTAAAACTTTTTGTAGTACAGATTATCATAAATTTTATATCTATAATGTGGATAGCGATTATGGCGGTTTAATAGGATCAGACTTATTAAAACAACTTGACGCTAATATAGACATGAAAAATCAAATTTTAAAAACTCGTGACACAGAAATACCAATTATTTATAGTCCACCATTTGCAATTCATGTTGATGCACGATCTGAAACTCGTGTTAAGGTTCCTGTTAATCTTCCTAATGGACAAGCAATATTAAATTCAATTAATTTTGGTAAAGATATAAGAACACCATCTGCTCTTGTAAAATGCGAAAACGGTTATGCTACCACTATAATACAAAATTCATCTGATAAAAACTATGAAATTAAATTCACTAAACCTCTAATGGTTACAAGTTACAATGAAGAAATAATTAATATAAATAATACGCAAACAATTCATGATTATAACATTGATAAAATTCTGAAACAAAACTTGTCAAAATTACGTTTTGAACACATGAATGAGGAAGAAAGAACTAAAATTTTTAATTTGTGTTTTCAATATAGAGATATTTTTTACAGCGAGCATATACCATTAAGTTTTTCTAATCAAGTAAAGCATAAAATTCGTACAACTAATGAAGACCCAATTTACGTAAAGCCTTATCGTCAATCTCCAGCCGAAGCTGTTGAAATTAGGAATCAAATAGATAAACTTTTAAAAGATAATGTAATACAAGAATCTAATTCTCCATGGTGTGCACCTGTACACCTCGTACCAAAAAAAATTGACGCTAGTGGTGAAAAGAAGTTTAGGATGGTTGTTGACTATAGAAGACTGAATGACATTACAATAGACGATAAATATCCATTACCTAATATAACTGACCTCTTTGACAAACTAGGTAAAAGCTGTTACTTCTCAGTACTTGATTTGGCTAGTGGGTATCACCAACTGGAAATAGAAAAAGAAGACCAGCCTAAAACTGCCTTTTCAACTCAATTTGGACACTATGAGTTCCTTCGAATGCCGTTTGGGTTAAAGACCGCACCAGCGACATTCCAACGAGCAATGGACAATATTCTTAGAGGACTGCAGGGCATACATTGCTTAATTTACTTAGATGATATAATTATCTTTTCATCTAGCCTCGACGAACACCTAATAAAACTAAAACTAGTATTCGATAGACTTAGAAAAACCAACCTTAAAGTCCAACTCGATAAATCGGAATTCCTTTGCAAAGAAACAAATTACTTAGGACATACAATTACACCTGACGGACTAAAACCTAATACCGACAAAATAGACGCTATACTTAATTACCCAGTACCAAAAACTACGACAGAAATTAAGAGCTTTCTCGGACTTATTGGTTATTATCGAAAATTTATAAAAGACTTCTCAAAGATTACACAACCCATGACAGCATGTCTAAAAAAGAACAGTAAAATTGTAATTAATGAAAATTATTTAAAATCATTTGAGAAATGCAAAGAACTTCTTGTTAATGCACCATTACTTCAATATCCCGACTTTACAAAGCCTTTTATTTTGACAACTGACGCATCTGACTATGCACTTGGAGCTGTACTCTCGCAGGGCCAAGTAGGCAGTGATAAACCAATAGCATATGCTAGTAGAACTTTGAATGACACAGAAAAACGTTACAGTACTATAGAAAAAGAGTTATTAGCAATTGTATGGGCAGTTAAACACTTTCGTCCGTACTTATATGGAACAAAATTTACAATTTATACCGACCATAGACCATTAGCTTGGCTAGATTCTCTAAAAGAACCAAATAGTAAATTGACTAGATATAAACTCAGGTTAGCTGAATACAACTTTAAAGTCATTCATAAGAATGGAAAGCAAAACACCAATGCTGATGCTCTCTCGCGTATTAAATTAAATGCTTTAGGTAAAAACGATAAAGATAATCAATCAATGGTAGTTAATGTAGATAACTCTGATAGAAATCTTGATGACTATATTCAAGAATTAACCGATTCAATAACACGATTAGGACAAAACAACCAAAGTGAAGAACCTGAAAATGACAACAGTAACTCTATGTCTTTTTCTGAAGTATCTAAGTCTATTCCATCTCGAGTTAATTCCAGGTCATCATCACGTACATTAACAATAAACTCTAGTACAGATACAGCACATTCTGCTGAAGATATGGATACTGATGGCATTCCCATACTTTACGAAGCTATAGATACAAAACCAAGCCAAATATTAATATACCCATGGTTTAAAAATGAACTTTCAGTTAAAATTCGTTCACATCCCAAGCAAAAGATTTTAGAGGTTCACTTACCCCTAGATAATTCCGAGTTAATAAAAAAATTTCTTAAAGAATATATTAGACCCAAAATTAAATACTTTATCTATTACGAAAATAAAGCACACCGACAATTATTCACACAAGTATTAATTTCATTATTTAGAAAAGAAACCGTAAAGCTTTATGAATGCACTGAAAGAGTAATTAATGTCACTGACGAAAAAGAACAAGAGGAAATAGTAATGAAGTATCACGTAGGCAAAACCTGTCACCGAGGTATTAAAGAAACAATTTCTCATTTAAAACGAGTTTATTTTTGGACAAATTTAGAAGAAACCGTAACCAGTTTAATAAATTCATGCGACACTTGTAAACGTATGAAATACGATCGTAGACCATTTAAACCTCAATTACAACTTACACAAACTCAATCAAGACCTTTTCAAGAATTATTTATAGATTTATTCTCCATAGAAGGAAAATATTACTTAACCATATTAGACGCATTTAGTAAGTTAGCACAAGCTTTTGAAATTCCAGACAGAACAACACCTGAAGTAATCAGGGCACTTATAAAGTATTTTTCATTCTACGGCGTACCTACTAAAATCAGTTCAGACCCTGGTTCTGAATTCAATAATAAACTCATGAAAGATTTAATGACATTATATAAAATAGACATTCACATAGGCACCCCTAACAATCCAAACTCAATGGGATTAATAGAACGATTCCATTCCACAATTTTAGAAATATATAGACTTGCGAAATATGAACATAAATTCACAGATGCTACATCAGTGATGACTTATGCTATAATGGCTTACAATCAAACAATCCATTCAGTAACAGGTCTCACTCCGTTTGAAGTAGTATTTGGTCACACGGAGAATAACAATCAATTCAATTTAAATTTTGATAGAGAATATACTCAACAACTAGTTAGGGATCATGCAAAAAGAACTCAATACTTATACAAATACTTAACCGATAAAATAGGAACTAGGAAAGAAAAAGTTCAACAAAGTAGAGTAGGTGAAACTAATTTTGATTTAAATGAAGGCGATAATGTTTTTATTAAAGGTGTAAACCGACGTAGAAGCAAGGATAAGCCTAGGTATGAAAAAGCAAAAGTTAAGGGTAAAATAAAAAGAAATGTAGTATTGATAGAAACTAGCACAAAAGATAAAAATGTTCCAATAAAAGACATAAAACGTCCCCCACAGGTTCGTCCTGCTAGTGACCCAAGCAGTAACGATCCGGGCCCTTCAACTTCAAAAGGTTGAGAAGAATCCAGGCGTTCTCCCTCTTAGAGAAGGAACCGCTATGATTACGTATGATAAGTGGATAGTAATTAAGACATTAGATATTAAACTTATTAAGGAAGAATTAGAATTTAATATGCATAGGTATATAGAACTAAATAGAATAGTAGAATTACAGTTAAATACCAGTAGCTCTTCGTTAATATATTTCAATGATGTTAAGCTTCAAGTTAATTATATGTTAAATATCACATTGAACAAATATTCAGAAATTGTACCAATTAATAGACAGAAAAGAGGACTCATTAATCCTTTGGGATCTCTAGTTAAAATGATAACAGGAAATTTGGATTACGATGATGCTATTAAATATGACAACTTAATAAAAAATGTAAAATCTCGTGAACATTCTCTGGAAAAGAAAACTACTGTTATATCCGAAATGATAAGACTTGTTGCAAACTCTACTATAAATATTACAAACAATCTCGAACAATTAAGTGATGCAATTAATAAAATTAATAAAAATATTAAAGACATTTCAATTATTTCACATGTTAACCAAATAACACATATCTATAATTCCTTCTTACATAATTTTCAAATAATTTACACAAAATTGACCGAGATTGAAAACATTTTAGCATTCAGTAGAATGGGCGTATTACATCAATCTATAATTAATACTAATCAATTCATTAATGTACTTAGAATCATAGAGAAAACAGATAAGCTGATATTTAAAGTAATACCTGAAAATATTGTAAGAATTGAACAGTCCATGACATTGAAATCGTATTTTAAGAACAATGTTATTACTTTAGTATTAGAAATACCCTTAGTTAAGAAAGAAACTTATTTTTATTATAAAATTGTACCCTTACCTATCACCCAACCTGAAACAAACCTTACCTTAATAATACTACCCAAGTATCCCTACCTTATTGCGAAGGGGTTGAAAGCGAAATCGCTGTCGACACCATGTAAGAATATAGAAGAAGAAATATACCTCTGTGATGAGCTGCAGACCATGGTACCTGTTGAAGACACTTGTATCCTGGACCTCATGAAATATTCTCACAACGTCTCTTGCAAACAAATTCCAATAGAATTCGAAGAAATTAAAGTAGAATTTTTACAGACTAACCGATGGATAATCTACTCTAAATCACCTGTTGATCTGGTTAGAACCTGTGATAATGAAATTTTACATTACACTCTCATAAATACCTACTTATTAACCATAGAAGATAAATGCCAATATAACATTGCAAATCACAATTTAAGAATACATAGCAGTAACGGTGAGAAGCTTATATCTCAAAAGCTGCCGCTAGTAAATTTACCTGAAAATTTGAAGATCAGTATCCAGAGCAACATTAATCCTGTTAAGCTTAATGGGGTTGATTTAACCAATTTAAAAGTACTATCATACGCCCTACAAAACAGTGAAAATCAAAGTGAAAGTGTAGTGAAAACCAATAGTGTCAGTTTAGGGACAATAATTCTATATGTAATTTTAATTTTATGTCTTATATCCTTTCTGGCATACAAAAAGATAAAAACATGTATAATATTTCAAGGCCGAAACCATCCTCCGAAAAATTGTTCTTCAGATGATTTCGAGCTTAAGGAGGGAAAAGTTACAATGTCACACATATATCCAGAACGCACCATAAGCGTTAATGCAATCACTACAATGAATGCATAGTTTTGTTATTCTATTATGTTCCACGAATCAAAGTTATCATGTAAGGGTTTTTAGCTGTAAGATTATAATTATATTAAAGCCAGTCTAATATCGGCCACCGTAGTAATAGGGTCTCACATCGACCACCTTAGGATTAGGGTCTAACATCGACCACCTTAGAATTAGAGTCTAACATCGACTATTAGTTAAGAATACTAAGTGTAATTACTTAATAAAGTTTTCCTTTTTTAAAAAAACCTTTAAATACCGTCGCGATTTGACTGATAGTAAATAAAACAAATGTTTATAAATATACTTTTTTAGTTAACTGCCATCTAGTGTAAGTCTGTAAAACTATCAAGATACAATTTCTAAGAAAACGGTATCAATTGAACAGGATTCTCACCGTAACTCTAGTTTGCAAAAAATATAATAGATGTCGCTTTTAACAATAAACGTTAGTACAACTTTTTTAATTACTTAGTAGACTAAGCATAAATACTACAACTAAATTAAAATTATGGTAACTTTTGAATTGTAACAGTCTTCAGATATGTTTATATTATATTTATAAACATATCTGAAGAAATCTTGTATAAATATATCTACAGTATATTTATACAACTCCGTTATTTAATTTGATGTCTCAGACAGCAGATAGTGCCCGCAAAAGGCTGCCACACGAAGTTGACTTATAACAATATTATGTTAATTAGTTAGTATAAGATAGTGCAGAAAATAAAATATATTATGCCATTAATAAGATAATATTTTTAATATTATAATTTAGTTCTTATTGTAAGAAATACCTTCATAGTTTTCTATGCGTACTTACGGCTTGCTTATCTGCTACTTTTAATACTTTTATAATAAATATTGAAAAGGCTATCTAGCTGTTTTTTATTACTAACATTGATAATAATAAAAAAAAAACAACTTATTTTGTATATCGCTCTGAATGAGGTTTAAGTTGCTATTTTTATGTTCTTAAATAAATTGATAGGTTTCTAAAATTTGTGTCGTCATATCTTAATATATATATTTCTTGTGTGCGTGTGTATGTGACTGAACTCCTCCTAAACGACTGGACCAATTTTGATGAAATTTTTTGTGTGTCTTCAAGGGGATCTGGGAATGGTTTAGATTCACAAATCAGCCCGGAAATTTTTTGTGTGTCTTCAAGGGGATCTGGGAATGGTTTAGATTCACAAATCAGCCCGACAGATGGCGCTGCAGTCGGTACTTTCATACTTTGTTTAATATCTTAATCGGTTGAAATATCATGCAGGACAACGTCTGTGGGGTCCACTAGTTTATAATAAATAAATATTTTCAAAATTATCTTATTAACGCCATCTATCGCCATTAAGCGTACTTGCAATATCCCGCCGGTATTATATTTCAATATATAATATTTGAAAAGACAATAAAGGCCCATTTACACGATGCCATTTTCTTGTACATACCAGAGCAATAATTGAATGCAATAAATGAAGCGCCATATTTGCCGTTCAAGAATTGTATGCAACTGTTTACACTTGAAAACTTGAATGCAATTATTGTATTCAAGTTTTGACAAGGAAATAATTGCCTTGCCTTTTGTTTACACCAATGCAACTATTTTAAGGAGATTATTGCTTTCAAGTTTTGACTTGTCTAAACACAGGCTTGTACGTGCGTATACCATTTAATGGCGCTTTCGTTCAAGTATTGCACGTATTTGCGTTGACAAATTTTTCATTCAAGTTTTAAATGTTTTAGAAGAGTGTTGGAGTTTGAATATATATATATTAATGTAATAATGGCAGACAACACTTGTCACATGTAAAGAAAAAGTTTTAGTTTAGAATATATAGAATACCTGTTTGATTTTTATATAAAAAGATTGTTTCTCTTTTTTGTTTTCAGTACTTCTATTCTAGACGCGGACAGTGTAACATCTTTAGCTCTTTATAAACATAAATTATTGTTTTTTTAAAATAGACCCTCACCACCAGAGCTCAGTCTTTTTAAAAGATTAGAACCATCCAACAGAGAGGTATGAATATGAGTAAAAAGGTGTTTAAATTCGAAGTGAATTAATAAAGTTCATTGACATTTATCACAGTCATGAGTGTTTATGGGATACCGAAAATGTAAATTATAAGAACCGATGTACGTAATGCTTTCGTTCACAGGAATATGAAGTTGACGGTTTCGGACCGAAGGAACAAACAAAATAAAAAATTTAAACTAATTTAATTTAACACACCCTCACTCACTGTACTCATGTTTGCAAATGAAGAGATAATTGCGTACAAGAATTGCGTAAGAAATTATTGTACGTGCTGTTTACATCAATAATAGTTTTGAAAGGAAACTTTTTCCATTGATCAAGAATGTTACGTTTTGTTTAAACCATGCAACTCATTTATTGCGTCGACATAATTGTATGCTACAGGCAAGAAAATGGCATCGTGTAAATGGGCCTTTACTAATGCAATATTAATTAATAATAGCAATATTTTTATTCAATGAATAGGTTTCACTGATATTTATTTCAGATATTAAGGAAAACTGAAGTACAAAAATAAGTTGACAGACTTAAGAGACTTCTAATTATTTTGGTTAGACCGATAACAAGATTTTAATGAGTCGCCTAACAACCTGTTTTGTCCGTAACATCTTAGGAACCTATTATGGCTTCGATAATTCCTATTTGGATAAAATAATTAAGGTCCTGAATGTTTGGAATATTAATAAAATAATTCAGTGGCGCTTCAACCTTTTTAGAGCTGTATATGTATCACGATCATTTGTTAATCTAATAGGCAAGTAGGTGATCAGACACACGCCGTCAACTTTTTGGGTAAAAGCAAGACGGTTCCCTCACGATGTTTTCCTTCACCGTTCGAGCGAATGTTAAATGTGCACATAGAAAGTCTTTTGGTGCACAACCGGGATCGAACCTATGACCTCAGGGATGAGAGTCGCCCGCTGGAGCCACTATACCAGAATTACTCTATTAATCATTATAATTAATAATATAATATATAATATAATAATAAATTTACTCTGTACCTATATATAACATTTTGCGTAAATATAATTGTCATACAGAACGCAAACAAAAGTCAAACATATATGCAAAGTTCAGTGTTATATTGTATGTTACATAGATATTACGAAATTCTTGCAATCAAAGACAAAATAACATAATGTGTAAAAGGTCTTCCAAAGAAAAAAATAAGGCATTAATATTTATACCACATTATAGCGCTCATGTTTGTATGGCCCTTAGCATTACAATGGTTCCACAAATATTAATATATGCTAATAAGCTCAAGTGTAAGCTTTTACCTTTTATTAGATGCAGTAATATGGAGCGGTTTACATAATTAGAGATTTAAATGTAATTTGCTTGGTACACAAACTGCGTTTTCGAATTCATAAGACAGTAGCTGGTGCCCGTAGGATCACGCAGGATTAAAATAATATTTGTCCGATAATCTATTTTCTTTAAATTATAAAATTATTAGCTATGGTTCACTATTTTGGCTAAATGGCTGACACGTCAGATATAGATATAGACTGTGGCGGGATTGTTTGTAGGACTATGTAAGATAAACATTGCCATGATACATTACATATGTGTAACTATAGCGGTTTTGGCAGCGACCACCGGGGTAGCTCGCAGAAAGTAGGTGTTTTCCTACTTACTTGATATTTTGAACAATTCACAAAATATCTTTATAAAGTGATGCCTATGTCTTATGACAACAGAACCTGTTGAAACACACCATCTTCACGTAGCGATTCTTAATACGAGAACCCTCATTCAAGACAAAAATTACATGAACTAGCGTTAGCCTTAATTACATTAAATGGTATATATTGGGAATATATTATGGTTCCTGATATACGCATGTCAAACCTAGTTACTCACTGATAAACAAGAAAACACACTAAGAGTATGTCAAAAAAGTATCGAAAGGAGTGTTCTAGGTCTGAAATTGAATGATATAGTAAAATCAGAAGAAAAGAGTACGAGGACTGCCGCGGTAAAGCTATTGCATAGCATTTTTTTTAAACTTATGCAATATTTATTTATTTTTTGCAGTATTTTTTTTTCTTTGTTATTAATTCAAGTTTTTTCTTTGATATTAATTCAATCTACCACTCTACCAGACTCAGACTAACCGATCACGCTAAACGGATGTGAGACGCAGTATGTGTTCTGTCCCGCTCTAACGCGTATTGGCCGCACCTATATTACGTCATCGTGTGTTAGGTTTATTTCGCTATGGAATTTCTCGTTTCCATCGCCACGCTAAAATCTATGAATTGGACAGGTCACATTATGAAAGAAGACAAAGATAAATGGACGAAAAAACGGAAAGACTGAATGGATTCCTCGCTTTGAAAAAAGAAACGGGGAGGACAAATAAAAAGATGGGTGGATGATATAAGTAGAGCAGCTGGCGCTATGTGGCTACGAAAGCTAGACACCGAGAAGAGTGGAAGCTCTTAGAGACAAGCAGTAAAATAGAAATTAACCGGCTCGCCGATTAATTATAGTATATATATATATATACTTCACATTTTTATGTTGTAGAACAAGTATTTTACAGCAAAGAAGGCTGGTTAAATAATAATAATGTTATCATTATTATAATATAATTATTAGACAAGTATTCATTTATTTATATATATTCCACAGGTAATTCATACATAATAAGTATATTTAATTATTTCTCATTTAATTTGTGTCATTATTTAATTTTGTAATTATTTAAATTACTGTAATCTTAATATATATAAATTACGTGTCACGTTGTTTGTCCGCTATGGACTCTTAAACTACCGAACTAATATCAATCAAATTTGCACACCGTGTGCAGTTTGATCTAACTTAAAAGATAGGATAGCTTACATCTCAATTTATACACGCAATATTATTTTATTGCAAAATATTTGTTAATTATTTGATAGTCACAATTCTAACAGATGGCCCTGTGTTGAAAGTACCAACGTTTCACTTAAGCTACAATTTAATGGCATTACCACCAAAAAGCTTGGTGGTCCCCATGACTGGTGTTCTCCTACCGTTTCCCTTGAATAGTTTGCTTCTATGTAATATAACAAAAACCTTAGTCACAGCAACGCTTGCCCGGTCTGCTAGTTATTATATATAATATTCTCGATATTTCTGAACAACATATGTAACTGAAAAGGCATGGTCTCCTGAAACAGACTCACTATATCAGGATCCTAGGAAACCTGTTTGTTATATATATTAATAGCAATAAATAAAATTATTATTATAACAAAATCAATGATACGGTGAAATATGTGTCAAATATTTGTTTGTCTTAATGTGTGTGCTCTCTATACCTCGTATTAACGTTTAATATTTTCTTAACAAACTCAATTAAATTGGTATTCGAGCGGCGTAATCAAACAAATTGTGCAAGCTTGTCTATCGATTGGGTTCACAAACAGGCCTAAGTAAGTAATAGCTGTGTTAATTGCTTCCCACGGAAATCGATGATTTCTCATATAATTTTAATGTATCACTAGATGACCCAGTGAACTTCGTTTCACCACATATATTTGTGAATGTGGTCACACTTTAGTACAACTTTACACTTTTTTATTTGTGAAACAGATTTCGTTTTAAAACAAACTGCTTTCTAAACAGATTAAAGGGATCTGATACGATAGCTTTGAAACAGACAAATTTCTGAACAAACCTCAAAATATTTGACAACCAAGTGACAATTTATTATTTCTAAAAAAACAAAAGACATCAAATATTTTAAAGCTAAAAACGAATTGTATTGGAAATTTAAATTTTTTATGCTTATGTTTTTGTTTAAAACTTCCCTAAACATACAAATAGTTTAAGATCAAAATTAGCCAAATCGGTCCAGTCATTCTCGAGTTTTAGCAAAGCACACGAACACCGATATATATATATTTTAGGAGCTGAAATCCTAAAATTTAAAAGGACATGAATAAAGCATTTTGAAAAACGAGGTGATCAAGGACCTGATAGGGGAACCCAACATAATTGGTGAAGCTAAAGCTCAAACACACCGTTGGTCTGATCATCTTGAGAGAATCATCAAAAAAGATATCATATTTTTTAGGCGCCGTAGCAAAGGCGTTCTCTAGTTTTGGAGGCCAAGGCTCAATTTGGGACTCTGGGCCTACTATAAAAGAAATTTAGTGAACTTTATCGAGATGAATTTGAAAACTACCATAGGCTATTTTCCACTTCAGAATTGTATTGCGTTTTATTTCCAGAAATGGTTTTAATTTATATATTCACTCAATACAAACATTCGTATGACGTTTTTGTCTTGTACTTTTGTACTTGTACGCAAGAGTTCTACATTTTTACACATACGGTGATGATATAATCATCATATTCTTGCATCAACAACTCACTATTCGAACTATCACAGCGGTTTTCGCAGCGGCGGTCGCGCTCAAATCAGTCGTGAAGCAGTCATTTTACGTTTTGGCATTCTGATAAGTTTGATAAAATTTATTGTTTATCAGAATGCCAAATTGAGCGCAACCGCCGCTTTGAAAACGGCTGTGAGAGTTCGAAAAGTCAGTTACAGAATCGCAAGGCAGGGCCTCCAACAAGCTGGGCCTTGTTGTGAAAAATGAATATGATTCTAATTTAGTAGGTCTATTGATAGTATTCTTAAAAGAAAATTGAATGATAATGGAAACTTAAATAGCTAATAAAAGCCGCATTATGGATTGAGTAATTATCAACTTTATCTTACGGTCCCATAGTGATATAATCAAATAGCAATTTCAACCGACACTTAACCAAACAAAAAATGATTACGATCGCAATATTCTTTACAGCCACTTATTCTTGATCACTTATACATTGTCTTTGGCGATAAACATAAAGTTTATGGCGCTCTTGATGAGACTTTGGTTAATTGCAAAGCCCACATAGGCTTGTTTATTTTATGATATTACTCGGAAACCAAATATTGGCAGTTATTAAATATGAAAAGTGTTCCATTTTAAGGTTCTTTTTGATAATGCATAACAAAATAAAATTGAACAAAATAAAGTCGAGTTAATCACACGATTTATAACTCAGGAACGGCTGAAAAAATTTGGCTGAAAATTCGATAGGATACTTTGTAACCTGTTTCCGTGGGACGTGACATAAAATGTGGTATAACAAAATGCAATAAATATAAAAACGAAAACTTTTCAATCAAAACATCAGTTCATATGTTAAAAATGGTAAGTATAAAAAAAGCAACGTGTCAACAGCTAAACATAATGTTAATGGTTAAGTAGGCGGAGGCGGTTGGGGAAACAGGGACGCGAATAGGGTACGATGCGTATCCGCTTTCCTATTTGCGACGACTGACAAGACTCAAGACTTTGGACACCTGGAACGAGCGCTATGTGGGGGGCGAAACAGCCTCAGTCACAAAAATATTTTTTAAAGATGCAAATGCGGCATACAAACAAATCAAGACAAGGCGTTTCGCACCTCACATGGCGCAGATCCTAACCGGCCACGGGGCTTTTGGACACTATTTACACAGACTCAAACTGAAGACAAGCCCCGCGTGTGACTGTGACGACAGAACCGACCAAACGGTGGTTCATTTACTTGTCAACTGTGCGAATTTTGAAAGGGCCAGGTGCGATCTGGAACTCGAGACTGGCATGAGGGTATCCCTGGATGGGCTATCCGACATGTTGCTTGGGCACAGATCGCAGCTGGAAAAATTCTGCGACAAGATTGTCAGATATGTCACCCGCACAAATAGCACGAGAGGTAACGCGGGTGTCGCCGGGCAGCGGGCCCCAACTCACCTATAAATATTATGACGATATTTTCGGAGTAGTTGTCGCCCGGGCCCGGCGGGAGACGCCAACCCTTTAAGACAATAATGTCCCTTTTTAAGAAAGGGGAGATTCTGACACTCCCCTGCTGCTTGGCCACAAATCTGCCTGGCTGATAGGCTAGGATGCAGGGGTCCCTTTAAAAAAAAAAAAAAAAAAAAAATGGTTAAGTATGATTGAAAGTTTGACAATTAGAAGTTTTGAAGTTGATCGGTTGATGTGTTTATATTAGCTTATCGTGCCGACATTATCATTAACCACGACCAACCCGGTCGAATCTTTCCCGACATAGCCGTAATAGGCATAGACATATTTTGATGAGTCTTTAAGTGGATTCGAGAATAGTCCAGATTATTTACAATTTGATGTTTTTTCTTTGTTTTAATAAGTTTGAAATTTTGTAATTAAGATATGTACAGGACAACGTCTGTCGGGTCCCCTAGTCTATATATATAAAAATGAAACCCGTTTTCCGTTGTCACGACATAACATGATAACGGCTTGACCGATTTGTCTGATTTTTATTTCGTTGTGTTTGTAATTGTCAGGAGAAGGTTCTTATAAAAGAAAAAAAGAAAATAATTGCGCGGAAAATTAGAAAATTTAAGAATACTTAACCACCATACAATTCGAACTTTCTGATGTAACCTTATGGCGTTTGACATAACATTGACAGAATGCGTGCTGCAAATATCGTCAAAGAGGATGTAAGAAAAATCAATATCGTTTAAAATAAATGCTTCGATCGGAGTTATTATATTGATAAAATACATATACAATAATAATTATATACGAGCCAGAAAAACAAACAAAAAGAATGTTGTATAACATAAAGCATTAGAATAATAAACATTTTGTTTCTGAAATATTTTTTAATTAATTATACCAATTTGAATTCAATATTCATAGTTAAGACAGGACAACGTCTGTCGGGTCCGCTAGTATTTAAATAAAAATGAATCACAAAATATGTTGCTAAGCTCAAAACTCGAGACGGCTGGAGCTATTGGATTTTTATAGTGATAAAAATCACGGAGAAATCTAAAAACCAGGTTTTGTTCGAGAAAAGCTAACACTCTCTATAGAGTAGCATAGAAAAATATTCCGTATCTTGCTACTAAAAAGGTAGGGTTTAAAAAATATTGAATACGCCAGAAGTAGAAGTGATGGTCAGCCAAATGCCGTCACATTAAGATAATAATAAAACTTTATTCATAACAAAAGGGTAGTGACAAAATTCATAAATCGCTAGTCCCCACGCTAGAGAGTCCCTGTGTTAAGACTTAAGGGTAACTAGAAAACAGTTGTTAAAAAAAAGTCATTTTAGTGTTACAACTATCTAATAAGACATTAAGTGAATGTGAATGAATCTCTTCCGTCCTACGCCCTTGATTTGAGAACTGGCAGTAAATGTAAAATTAGGAGCATTTAATGTATATTTATTTTTAACATTACATTGTGTTACCTACATGAATAAATGATTTTTGGCTTTGACTTTGAATGTGTGAGTGAGTTAAAAATGATTTTTTTAGAAAGAAAATAATTAGCTGTTTGGCATATCAAATAATTAACGTGTATACTCAGAATCCACGTTAAAATTTTTATATCAGAAATACAGTACCATGAACTAATTAGTAGAGGCAGCCAATTGCGAACGCCGAGTACTTGTAATTATTTGTTTTCAAGAATACGTTTTTAAATTTTTTGTACTTAATTAAAAAATGCGCATACGGTGCCATTAAAACTTTATTGGTGATTATTTATTTTAAATTAAAATAAATATTCTTTTTAAACATTGAAAAATGCAAATTTTACTAATTAAATTTATAAACAAATACGTTATTAACTTTTTACCATTAAACTTTACATATTCATTCTTCCACACTTTAACACGTGTTTATTTTCATTAGATTGCGTTTCTTGTGTTTCTGTGTGTGTGTTTTGTTAGTAATAAATGTTATGTCTAATAATATTCTTCTTTATATTAATGATTATATTTTAGCTACATTCTTTACCAACGTCGTCTGAACTTGTATACCCGCTGTACTGTACTGTATTAAATATATATATTTTTTTATATAATAGGGGGGCAAACGAGCTTGCGGGACGACCAAAAAGGGCAGTCTACGCAGCCCATAGACTCCCATTTTTAGTGGGTGCGTTGCCGGCCTTTGAGGGAGGAGTAGACTAGCTTTTTAAACATTTGGAGGTCGTATCTCTGAGGGAAGACCCCCCCCCCGGGAGTCGATTCCACAGTTCGCTAATTCGCAAAAGAAAATGCCTTGTGTGTGGATTTACCGAAACGTTATCTTAGCTGGAACAAATATTAGACTTAGTTGAAGTTACATTGCAGAGTGGTATTGATTGGAATTGGATTGGATATTACTAGTATATAGGAATAGAACGCTGTCTTAGAGGCCTAGATTGCGACTCTCATTCATGAGGTCGTAGGTTCGAGCCGGCTGTGTACTAATGGAGTTTCTGTGTGCGCATCTATTACTCTTACGCTAGAATACAACGTGAGGAAACCCGATATGTCTGATATCCAAAAATCGACGAACCGTGTCATACAGAAGATATTTACCTATGAAATAAAAATTATTAAATAACGGATCTGGGGATCAATACTCATAGGGTTGTAGCGTATTATTATCATAGGAAAAGGAGGTTAATTTGATTGTAAATTCTTGCACACTTTTATTCAGGTTATTTATTTAATAACACTTCTTTGCATACAAAATATAACAAAATTTACATAATCAAATGAAAAGGAGGGCAACTGGCCTTATCGCCCTCGAACGATCTCTTCCAGGCAATCACTGTGAGTTTTTTTTTATTTTTTTTATAGAATAGGGGGCAAACGGGCAGGAGGCTCACCTGATGTTAAGTGATACCGCCGCCCATGGTCACTCTCAATGCCAGAGGGCTCGCGAGTGCGTTGCCGGCCTTTCAATTAATAGATAAGTTATTTAGACAAAACTAAAACAGGAACAAAAAACTAAACTAAACAGGACACATGAAAAAGAAAAGAGTGCCCATGAATCAAGATAATTTTAGATCAGTTTTTTTTATAGAACAGGGTGCAAGGCAGGAGGCGCATCAGTTAGTACAAAAGATAAGGATACGATACATTAACTGGTGGAAACTCATTGCTTTAGGGCATAACTTCTAACGCGTGTACATAAGTACGCACACTCTTTTTTTTACGCTATTTAACAATCTGGTTGATAGCCCTTAAGCTTTAATCAAAATTTAAATTACGTGTACCCTGTAGATACCCCAGGCATCCCATCATTCCATTTGTCCCTCAATTTTGAAGAACGCGTTTCGGTCTAAGCTCACCGATGTCCAGATTGAGCATTCTGATAGACTCATACTTTAAAATCGATTTTCGTTTAGTTCGATATTTGTATTATCTCTTCGTGTATATCATGTTTGCCTATAACTGCTTGTCACAATAAAAATTGTATATTGTAGTTCTTTTAACAATGTGTCAGTGTGCCGAGCGTTGGCAAGCTTTTATAAAAAAAAAAATATATTATCGGCAGACCTGTCAATCTTTATACTATTTTTATTTAGTCTAATACATGTCGGTTTCCTCACGATTCCTTCGGTCGGTTCCTTCACCGTCCGAGCAAATTTTAAATGCGCACATAGAAAGAAAGTCTATCGGTGCACAGCCGGGGATCGAACCTACGACCTCAGGTATGAGAGTCGCACGCTGAAGCCACTAGGCCAACACTGCTTTTTTTTTGTTTGCCTCCTATTACACAAAAAACAATATAGCCTTTTTTCTGTCTCTGCACTTTGTTCGCAACCACATTTCCAATTTAATTACTTAATATCAATTATGATATTCAATACGAACCTCCCAAGTCTTAAAACAAACACCAGTCTTACGTATAGCGAATTGTAAAATACTAACAGTACTTGGATTGTTTGTAATAAAATACTCCGCTATAATTGCAGTCTTAAGACGTCATTTGATATGTGTTAATTGCTTGGATACAACTTGCAATTGCCTCGACATTTTACAAAACAATTAGAAGAAATACGTATTGTTACTTGAATTTTGTTACTTTTTATTTAGAGTATTTACTACATAGTAATAATTATTATTAAAAACGGATAAAAAACTAAAACAAATTTAAAAAGTTTTGTCCTTTTGGCAGTGTACCTTAAATGCTGGCAGCATTTCCTCCAAAGGAAACTAAATCAAAGTTAGAGGATAGACGTATATTTAAGCCGCATTTTTTGTATTTTTAAATTAATTATAATTGCTCTCTGTTGTCGCGGTGAATAACTTTATTTATTTAATAGTTCATTGCATTACAATCAAATTTGAAATCGGCTGAAAAACGAAGGCATAATGAAAGAAAAATAGTAGAGTTACAAAATTCACCTTACAGTGTGTAAACGTTGTTACACGGTTTCAGAGCTATTAATAAATTCAATGGCAAGTTTTAGAACGGTTCTCGTGGGCATTCTAACCTCATTTTGTATGTGGGCACACGGTAATTCGTCTGGTATAATTATTTATTCAAAACGCACACATCATGGCACCTGAGTTCGTTTCAACTTAGGAATAGTAATCTGGACCCAGAGTTGGGTCTCCTGTTATCATTTAATCCTAATTATGCAGGCCTACATTTTATAAAGGCAACTTTAAGTTTATGCTTTCGCTTATCGCTCGGCTTATTTGTCTTTATATTATAGCCAAATCACAAATGCTACAAATAACAATCAAATCACATTGCTGCTATTTTATAGTATAAAGTAAAATCATCATATTTTTCTCATGTTGAAAATTTAATATCAGCCCTGCGATTCTGTAACTCACTTTTCGAACCCACACAGCGGTTTTCGCATCGGCGGTCGCTCTCAAATCAGTCGTGAAGCAGTCATTTTATGATTTGGCATTCTGAAAAGGTGGGAGCTTGTAGTTTATTGTTTATCAGAATGCAGTGTGAGTTCGAAAAGTGAGTTACAGAATCGCAGGGCTGTGTACACGGTCGTTTTGTACTACCCTAATTGATTATTATGTTTTATAAATACCTGCCCTACCCATAATGTAGCGTGCATTCACTAAATATGCATTCGCTATCAAACATCTAGATTAGTCTAAAGTCAAAGATATTAACAAGCACTTTGGGGTAGTCTAAAACTTTATCCTCTGGGCGTTTAAAGTTGCTTGAAGAAACTTAATAGATGTTCTACACATGCATTTGACAGCATTGCATAAACAGATGTGCAACAGCGTTAAGTTAAAACTGAAGGAATAATATTACGTTTTATATTATCATACTTTATAAATAATGGAATCAATATGTTAAGTATAGAATTATGATGAACTTAATAAAAAAAAAATATTGTATTTGAAGAGTACTACAGATTAAAAAAACATTTTCTATAATAAATTTGTGTTCAAGAAGCTATTGATCACGTTGACAAGGTTTTTCAATATGCAAGACACGGAAATGTTATTTACAAGTTTATTAATTTTTGTTTAAAAACGCATATAGGAGAGTGATGTGGTGTAAACTGGGACCCAGACGATCTCGCGATTAGAGGTCATGGTAGCTATATGTAAACTAACATGCGCCTATTTTCCGCACTCCACATGAGTTGGATTTTCAATATATAAGCCCCGAAAAACTTACGTAATATTTTATTTATTTTTAATATTTTTTAAATATTCTGACCAAAAGCTACAATTCTACGTACAAAAAACATGTGTACACGCGTTAGAAGTATATACTTTGGCGTAACAAGATAAAAATCTTTCTAATTTTTTTATCTTTCGCCTTATTCTACGTTTGTAGAAAAAAACGACACTAACAATAAAGGTATTTAAAACATAAAGATTTATTATAACGCATTATCTAGTTAAATAGAGTTTATTTAAATATCACAAAAAATTATTTTTGTGATATTAATATTTCTACATAAAGGACATTTTTATTTCAAAATGTTAACTATGCTAACCTGAGCGTGTCGGTTTTTTGTGACGGTGTGCGCGCGCATCGTAAAAATTTACTCTCATTATTTATCTCGCGCCAAAAAAAGTATAACTTCAAAACTCCAGGTGACCTACCTCGTCACCATCATTAGTGGCATTACAGTAAAAAAGGAAGTAAAAAAATGTGGTCCTTTAGAATTTTTCTCGTCTCACTAACGACAAATTGAAGAGTTGGTCTAATTAGTAGTGGCGCTAATGACCCGCTCAACAGTGACTTGCACCTTTCGGTTACTATTATCAAAGACAATAAAAGTAAATAGACAAATCATTGTTAAGAAAAAGCCGTACCTCTAGTGGTAATTAAAAATTTAGTCTTTGGACAAATATTTACCTAATGGTTCGAAATGTTTGAAAAACCACCGCGAGATATCGTTTTAAAATTTCTTCCTACACCGCCTGGATGAAGTTGCCAATCTTTGAATAGCGACTACAACATGCAAGTACGGCAACGCCGCGCCGGAAATGTGGAAGATGCGGCACTTAATTATTGAATTATTCGAGACGAGATATTGCAATTGGTACTTACGTATCTACACTGGTGAATACTTACTTTCATAAAATGGGAATACTATTATCATAGTTATATAACTCATTATTACTTAATTTACTTATTGATCTTGGTTTTTTTTTTTTTTTTTTTTTAATTGAGTTATTCACGGAAAGCCATGAGAGTTTGAAAGAACAATATTATTAGTAAATAAATTTATCATCATACCACGGCTCGCGTGGTTGTTCCAAATTTTAAGGACCTATCTGGTCGCCAAACTCCAAAAAAGTACATTGTTTCTTACCATTTTTCATCATCGTTTCTTGAATTAGGGCGAATGGAAAAAATATATGGCGCAGGTGAGTAGTTTATGTATTCATTTTCAAAGATCGATACACGATTTAGATAACTTCGCTTTTAATTCAAAAGCGAAGTTATTTTATGACGAAAATGTATATAGAACATGATTTTGAAATCCAAGTAATCCATTTCAGAAAAAAAATGATAAATAACATTAATTTAATGTTTTAGATAACTAATTGTTATTACGGGCCGGCGCGCCTCATTGTTCCAGCTCTCCACTGCGCCCCGCAGTCCACCCCGAGACACTGACACAGCAATTCGTGCTGGGATAGGGCCTTAACAGCTGAAGGTGCGCGATACATCAACATCTCACAAGAATAATGTGGGAATTCTCTAGCGATACGTCTTAAAGATTTCATGAATTGGTTCTAAATTTAATATTCACAAAATCTAATTAACACTTAATTGTTTATGTTGTAAACTTTAAACTTCGTAATAATTGAATCTTGAACTTTCCTTTAATTAAATGATATCTAGAATTATAGCCAGAATTTTCAAAATATTTTTTTTTTATATGAACATTGCTGGACTATTACTTTGATTGTTTTCCTATTATTTAAGATTTCAGTGATTATCACTATGTGGTGGGACACCACAGGTAGCATTGATTGGAATAGGTGTGTTCGATGGCAATAAAATAAGTCCTAGAGAGAACAAAACCCCATTCAATCACGGTGATGCACCATTACGGGGTCTACATATTATTTATATAATTTTATGAAATTAACAAATTTCGCCCAATACTTAGAAGATTAAGTTTCTGTATTAAATTTTGAATGTTTTTTAATATATTTAACGTGGAAATAACGTACGTACGTTTATTATCAAGATGTTGCGATCGAATGAAAATAGGGTCAATCTCGAATCTTTTTCGTCACAGTTATAAAATATTCATAAAATCGGGGAATTTCAAATACTCCATACAATTTGTAAAGATATATTCCAGAGGATATTTCTTTTCAATGCATCGGAAAGCGTGAGAAATGATTGAATTTTTCACGAGTACGTTTGAAATATCTCGCTATTTGTAACAATTTTCGATTATACTAAAATGTCAAATGGCAAATTATGCAGCGTAGTTTTTTTTCATATTCAATCTGAAAAAAAAAGTACTCTCACCTCTGAGGATGTGCATTGAAATCACGGCTGTAAATTTTCTTTCTCTTTGCTTTTTTTATACAACAGGCAAACGGGCAGGAAGCTCATCTGATGTTAAGTATTATCACCACCCATGTTCACTCTCATTGCCAAAGGGCCCGTGATTGGGTCGCGAAAAGAGAGTACCTTTTAAGGAATGCCTTTTAATTACCTCTTTTCTTAAATCACTCTAAGTCGAATTTTAAATTTCTATGTATGATTTTTGTATTCGCTCGTATGGGGAAGGAAAACGTACTGAGAAAACCGGCCTTAAATGACAAATCTAGGCTGATTACCTACACGCTTACTGATTTTCTTTATGTACTCACTTAATCCATTAAATTAATATTTTATAAATTGATAATAATAATAATAAAACAGTGCGACTCACTGAAAAACTATATTTTAGCTCGCGATTTTAGTTTTTAACTACACTCGCGAGCAAACAAATCGACTCAAGCGCTACCTCTGCATTCAAAGATTGTTCTAAATAAAAGTATACAACATTTAAATAAAAATAATATGTCATTTGAAAGCTTGAAACCTAAGCTTTAAAAAAAACATCAACACGATTAAATAAAACAACTACCAACATGTTAATATGCGTAATTAGGGCGTATGGGACAAATTACTCACTACGCTACCAGCCAGTTGCGCTACCCTCTACCCCTATAAAACTCACGTTACCCTTCAACCCTTATCAGTCACCTATCAAAAGTTGACCGATACACATCTCCACAACCTGCATTCATTGTTTTCAAGAAACCATGGATACCACACCTCAAGAAGCCGCTCAAGTTTTTGCCTTATTGCAACAAGGACTCAGTCAGCGAGTAGTCGCTTCCCAGCTTCACTTGAGTCAGTCTGCTGAATCCCGAGTATACAGACGATAGACAAGAGACTGGAGCATTCACTAGGAGACCAACAAACAGGCGGCCCCGTTGTATTTCTGAACGAGACGACCGTTTCATTGTCTCAACCTCCCTGCGAAATCGGCACCTTACGGGTGTCGACGTGCAGGGCGAGCTGAGACGTGTTCGAGGTATAGCTGTCAGCAAGTGGATAGTAAGAAAACGTCTGAAGAAAGCCAACTTGACTACAAAAAGGCCCCAAATTGACTGCAGGCCACCGGCAAGCTCGGCTACAGTTTGTACTACAGTCCGGGAGAGTGATTTTCCCAACGCTGGTTCGCAGAAATCGTTGCCTATGGTAGCGGTTCTTGCATGATGTGGGTTGGTATCTCGTTGGGGGGTAAAACCCAGCTCGTTTTCGTGCCTGGAGTAGGCCGAAGAGCAGGACTGACAGCTGATGGGTATGTCACAAATATTCTCCTGGAACATGTTGTGCCCTACGCAGGATTTGTTGATGAAGACTTCATCCTAATGCATGACAATGCTCGATGCTGCACAGCGCGCGTTACTCAGCAGTTTCTTCGAGAAGTCGATTTGCTCACAAAGGACTGGCCTGCGCTCAGTCAGTAGAGCATTTATGGGATGAGCTCAAACAAAGGGTACGAGCAAGAAATCCAGCCCATTCGAGCCTTGAAAAATTGAAGGCAGCTTTGTTAGAGGAGTGAAAAGGTATTCCTCAAGACACCATCAAAAAATTAATAAGGTCGATGAATAACCGAATACGGGCTGTAATTAGGGCTAGGAGGGGCAATACCAAATAGTGAACCAATAAATGTTTTACTTTTTAAGGAAAAAAAACGTGTTTTATTTGTCAATTCACTGAACACAACTCCTTTATCCAAAATTCCATTTATCCCCCATTTAAGTTCAGACATCAATAATTAAAAAAAGGATACATGGATATTAATAATGATGTATACTTTCACTTAAAACAATCTTTGAATGCAGAGGTAGCGCTTGAGTCGATTTGTGTGCCCGCGAGTGTATATTTAACTTATATTATATTTATACTATTATTATATAAACAGTAAAATTTCTGAATGCGACTTATTCTTATTCGATAACCAAGGGACCATTTTTTATTTAAAAAAAAAACCAAAGAAATCATGTGTTTCGAAGCTAGAAACGAATTGTATTGGAAAATTAAATTAATTAATTAATTATTCAAATCAGTCCAGCCATTCTAGACTTTTAGATAAACAAACATAAAGGTAATAAATTGGAGAAATATTAGAATCTGATTAATACGCATTTATGAACGGTCAGTTAAAGTAATGGTTAGCTATGAGTTTTGAAACCACTTCCGCATCAGCATCCCCTGAACCAATACACTTTAGATAATAACTTTGATGAATGGCGGAAGCTTCACGAACTACGCGAAGTGTAAATAATTTAGTACTCGTAGTTATTACACCAACTCCTTTAATTTCATTAGTTTCATTTTTAATCAAGATTTATTTTTAAAATTTTCTACCTTCAGAGTGTATTTTTATTTTATTTTGGTATTGTACAGCTTGCAAGCCATTGTACTGTGAGGGGTGTATTTAAATATAATAAGTGTCAGGAGTATCTGTAGTGTATATGAAGTGTATATATTAGCAAGCGTCACTAGATAACTAAATATATGAGAGGGTGAGACCAAGAGGTTCAAGATGGTGAGATCTTCTCAAAGCTGGGCAATGGGCAGGCTCACCAGTATAATAAACAGCTTGAAGGAAGCTTCGCCACTTTGAAAGGAAGCGATGAATCAATAGGACAGAGAAACATATAAATCTAATTTATTATTATAAAACCACATGTTAATTACTATTCACATCTTTTTAAAAATTATACATTTAGAATTACTCTTTTGAGCTGTCGGTGTATCGCGCAACTATACACCAGTCATTATAGACATTCGAAATCGAAAATTTGATAATAATTCCAAAAGTTTTCAAACTTCGGTCAAGTGAATGGTACATTGGGACGACAATAAATCTCATTTTGCAACCTTGTCCGCAGTCCGGAACATTGTTAAAATTGCAATTAAATTAATTTTATGTCTGTATGGTCGTGAAAAAAATTCCAAAAGTTCTGCAAACTTGGGGAAGTTTTCGATATAATATTTCATATCACGTATAAAATTTGCAACCAACCTAAGTGTATGGAACATTTTTTGTTATTTATTTTATTTTCGATATATCTGTCAAATTTGCAGAACTTTTGGAACGTTTTCCTTCAGTTTAATAAAGAACAACATTAATTAAATAATGTTCCGTACACTTAAATTGGTTGCAAATTTGACACGTGATGTAAAATAATATATTTAACACGACTCCAACTTCGCAGAACTTTTGGAATTTTGGTCTCAAGAACTAAGCAAATTATCATTTATTGCATTTTTAACAATGTTCCGGACCGCAGAGCAGGTTGCAAAATTTTATAGTTTGTTTTAATACCACTCCCGACCTTACATCAAAATTTGAAAACTTTTGGAATTATAATGAATTAATTGTCTTGACTGACTGGACTACTATAGCTATTTAAATTTGGAACAGCAACGTAAAAAAGATGATTGAATATATTACTTATTCATTCATTGATTATACAAAAGCATAAATCCACCACGAGGCTTATCATTTGATAACCACCAAAATCAGTCTACATTGAAAGATTATGTTAACAATCAAATTAAAAGTTCAGATTTAACTAGAGCATTGCTCCTCTAAGTAGAAAAGTTCGGTAACCTACGCATAATACGGCAATCAGAAATTCTATTTTCAAAACTGAGTGTACTTTACGTAAATGTACGCAACGCAAGCTTCATGGCCCAAGGTAAGTAAACAAGTGTATCGGCGATAGCAATTTGTGGGAATACCAGCGCAGCTCCGATTAATCCTAAATGATTGATGGCTTGTCAAACTGCGCATCGGGTTACCTGGTGGACCCATCAGTACTGAGGTCGTTAACATGGAATACAAATTTCAATGTAATAAATTATTAATATACGTAAATAATAATCCAGACTATGTGATTGTCTTGGCCCCAGATTGCATCCGTTTCTTGGATCATTTTAATCTCACCAAATCCAGCTGATTTTAACACACAGGCTTTATTTACTCACACACACAAACACACACTACACGCTCTCTCTGTTATTGTAAAATAAACCGTCTAATTGGCGTTACGATTTAAACATTATTTTGTATTATCGTTAAATTCATAAGTAGGCGATCAATATTCTGTGTCTGACAATGTTTTCGATTTTTGGGTTTGAGTTCTGTTTTTCTCACGATGTTTTAATATAAGAGAACATTGGACAGCCATGATTCAAAGGCACGTATTGAAACAGGTAATACATTGAAATGGCAGCTGGTTCCACATAGTGGTGGTTTGCGGAAAAAATACAATTTGAAGTTACAGAATAACGGGGCTGTTTATGTAACACTATACTATCATCAAGGGAGACTCTTGAAAGTGCATACTTGATATCTCTTACTATGTAATCAAATCTATCTGAGTACACTTGGCAAGCTGTCGAGTTTCATATCATTTAACGTAAGAGCTATTCCAAATATATTATAAGTGTTTGGGGAACATATATTCATAGTAGTTTGTATATAAATTGCTGCTTGCTTTGAGCTGTTAATGTAAAATCGTTTGAATCACGCCAATTAAATTTTACAAAATACTTTCAGTTCTAATTTTAAATTTAAAAACACAATATGTAATAAGTACTGTAAGAAAATTTACTAATTTGGACAATTAATACTTCCGATCTTCAAGTTAGAATTTTAAATTAAAAAACAGATAAAGGCTCGAAAAATTTACGAATACATGTATTGTATGTACTACAATGAAAACTCGAGAGGTTTTATTAAAAAAGGCATTACAGTTTTTCACGTAATTTAACACTTTAATAAAATTCTTTATATCCGTCGAAAACAGTAAAGTTTTTAATTGCTTTAATAAAACCTATAAATGACCGCCTGCAGGTAAACGAGTGAAGAAATTCGAGATTTTATTTGACTTTCGAAGCGGCCGAAACTCTTAATGGCTGGAAAATTCTGAGCGAACTTTTGAGGAAGGTCTGGTAGCTAATGTTATACGAAAAGTTCAAAATTCGGTTTTGAATATTGAAATAAATTCTAACTACTGAAAGAAGCTTTTATATTTGAATCCTGTATGACCGCTTCGACTTTCTCTAACATAAATTGTAAGGTATTTCTTATCCTAATAAATACTAAGTATATTACATCTGTACTGAGAGTTTAATTAATGTATCTGTAATCTACTATATAAAAATAAGTCGGGTTTTCCTTCCTGACGCTATAACTCAAGAACGCACTAACCGATTTCCACGGATTTGCATTCGTTGGAAAGGTCTCGGGTTCCGTGAGGTTTATAGCAAAGAAAATTCAGGAAAAATTTCAACAGAAAAGCGAGATCACCAAACGAAATGTTACATAAAACGAAGCCATCTGGTGGCGAAACGGAGTTCGCCGAGTTTGCTAGTGGTAGATAAAGAAATAATAAATAGCTTTGTAAGTTTGAATTCATCATCATATTTGGTCACGTCAAAAAATGCTTTAAGGAAATATAGGCAGCGTAAACTGTTTTTTGCTTCTATAGAGAATTTAATAGTACTTTAGTAAATATCTTAAGTTTTTTTTATACATAGAACAGGGGGCAACCGGGCAGGATGCTCACCTAATTTTAAGTGATACCGCCGCCCATGGACACTCTCAATGCCAGAGGGCTCGCGAGTGCGTTGCCGGCCTTTCAATAATTGGTACGCTCTTTTCTAAGTTTAGTTTATTTACAATAAACGACCGTTTTTATCCTCTTATTAGGTTTTAATCATCTTCCACTCTAACCGGTTATTAGTGTCATCACATGCTCTTAGCCAGAAATAGCCATTATGTAGCAGCTGATATTATTTAAAAAAACTTGTGGCGGGGTTTGTAGACCCCGGTTTTGGTTTTAGATTCCTGGTATCTTTTTCACCTTCACGCTATCGATTTTAGACAAGCCGGTTTCCTCAAGAGGTTTTCCTTCACCGTTCGAGCGGATGTAAAATGTTCACATACAAGGAACAGTCCAGTCACAGCTGTGAAACGAACCCACGACCTCAGGGTCGAGAAGCGCTCAATCAAGCCACTAGGCCAACACTTCTCCAATTTACATTATAGACTTCATAAATCCACGATGTGCTTTATCATCTGTTCACTAGCTTGAACAGGGATTTTGCAACGTAAATGCTTTTTACAAGTTCCTAGATTTTGCAACTTCAGAATAACATTGTGGGCAAAGGAGTTAGGTATGAATGATACATATTTTATACCAGCTTAAGCCTTCCAAAGTTTAAATCACCGGGCTTTTAATAATTTAGGTCTCTATTAAAACAGATAACTGTAGTTAATAGTACGTTCCGGCATAATTTATTAACGTTTCAGTCAGAAAAAGATCGATCGCTATCGAAATCTTGAATTATATCGTATTAAAGAAAGGTTTTATCAAAAATGAGATTTAGCTTGCTAGACCGTCCTTTTAGAGATTAATTAGATTTTAATCATTTAATTATTATTACATTATAAGCAATATGTTTGTGCATGCCGTCAGCACCTATAATTGAATATAATGTTTAAAGAACTTTATTTCTCATTACAAAATTTTTGTTTTTATTTACATGAGAAATTTAATATTAAGTATATATACGAACGAGATACACGTCGCCATCAGCTAGCCCAATTCTAGTCTAATGGGCCCATTCTGATATGTGTCTTTAATGCCCTTTTGAACTGATCAAACACGCTAATGTTACGAAGCTTAGACGGCAACCGATTAAACAATTGCACACCCTCATACCTAATAGATCTCTTTAAATAATTTGTGCGCGGCTTTGGCAAGATATTCGAGTTTCGTATTGTGAATTGCTTTGCCAGAAGGCTCGCAAGTGCGTTGCCGGCCTTTCAGGAATTGGTACGCTCTTTTCTTGAAGGACCCTAAGTCGAATTGGTTCGGAAATACTTCTGTGGGCAGCTGGTTCCACATAGTGGTGGTGCGCGGCAAAAACTGCCTTAGAAAACGCTCTGTTGTGGAACGACGGACGTCGAGGTGATACGGATGGTATTTTGTATTTTGCCTTGACGTCCGATGACTTGTTTTTTCTTTTATCAGTTTTTGTTATGTTTGGCCTTGTTGGCACAGATATAAACAAATTATTATAATTTTAATAAATATAAATTTGCCAAATACAACATTTGTTTTGACTTCGTGGCTTTAAAGTTATTGTTTTTTAATTGTTAAAATAATAAAACAGTAAAGTAAAGGTTCGACTTTAAATTAATAAGATCACGCATTTTTTTAATATATAATATCATGTCTGTTTATCTAATGAATAAAACAGCCTACGCATATTTAAAAGCCTCCATTCAAAATACAAACAATAAACAATTAAAAGAATTCCACGACAAAAATAAGGTTCTCTGTCAAAACAAAAGTAAAGAAGCCGCAGGAAATGTAAAGATTAAATCGAGAAAACATTATGAAATTGGGAAAACAAACACGATTCTCGAACAACTCCCCATTGATGACGTATTGACGAAGATAATGAAAAGACGAACTGTTTGATTTCGTTATAGACTTCTTGTTTAATAAGGTCGAAAGATATAATGTTTTGAAATATAGGTATACTAGCCGTTTCCCGCCCGTTTCGCTGGGCGAATTAAAATAGGAAATAAATAAAATTTTACGTTTCATTATTTTTTTTTCATATTTTTATTATTCTTCTTTTTAACTTCCCGCTAAGAAAGTTGAAAAAAAAAAGTTTTTAAGAGATGTTGACGTTTTGAGGTTCTAGAAAGCCTCCCCGAATGTTTCCGCAGTGAAGTGCAAAATGAAGGAACGTTGGAATTTAAAAAAAAAATAGCCATAAACCATCTAGGAAAAATTATTAGCAGTAGTTTCATGTCGATACCATCAGTGGTTAAGGCGTGAAGGAGCCTCAAATGAAGACCATTTTTCTTATACATATATATATATAGAAAAACTAGCATAGAAATTCTGCTACAATAACGGAATATGTTGGTCCTTTATTTTGTATAGCCATTCTAGTACGAAAAAATGAGATGCATAATGTTTGTCGTGTCATCTACGTAGTTTGACAGTTATACAGTTAGTAGAGACCACACTATGCATATTAAATTTTGTCATACACTGAGTATTTTTTATTAATTGTTATTGAAATGTTCTTTCAAATTAAGTTTTTATAATTGATGGCTGAAGTTTTTAACATAATTTTTTTAAAGTACCTATGGCTTGCTTGGCGTCCTATCACCAATGTAAATTTCAAAGCATATTATATTCTGACGTTCATAAGTTTCATATGATTGATATTTTCATTTGATTTGTATCACACCACACATACACACCATCTCGTTTTAAAAGAAAAGTGGGGTTGAAAAAAAATGCCTAGAATTAGGCCCAAAACCTATTTACAAATCAAAAATACAATAATCTTCTGGAAGATTAACACTGTCCTGATTAAAAACAGAGAACATTTGACAAAGACAGACAAAAACTTGCGATGAACAATGTTTTTACTTTTTGGTCACAAAATAAACAAAACGCCGTGACACTTCACTCACTCGTCGACCTGCCACTAGCGATTGTGCGATGATTACCCTTATTTTGGCTATTTGATATGGTGAATAGTTTGCGAGATATTTCGATTGCCCAACTTGCCCCTATGCTCAACTAGCCCCGCTCTACCCTACTCACTTTCACAGCATCACACGACATAGCCGCATTAGGTATTACCTACTTTATATAAATTTATGATTATTTTTGTAAATGATTGAACCTTTTTGCATATTATGTATTCCATCTTTGGCTGTATCTTTATTATATTTGTTTTGTAATATATAATTTATGTTACTGTAGCGAAATAAATGAAGAAATAAAACGCATTCAGTGAGTTGAGTAGAGCTCAGATTAAAACAAACTCTACATCTTCTTCTTCTAATATATAAAATTCTTCTGTCACGGGGTGCGTAATCGAACTCCTCCGAAACGGGTCGACCGATTCTCATGAAATTTTGTGTGCTTATTGGGTATGTCTGAGAATCGGACAACATCTATTTTTCATCCCCCTAAATGTTAGGGGTAGTCCACCCCTAAATTTTTATTTTTATTTTTTAGACAAAATTTTTAATTTTTTTTTTTATGATACAGCAATAAAAATACATACAACCTCTAATTTTCATCCCTCTACGATCAACCCCTATTTTTTTATTATACATGATATACATGGCAAAACGACGTTTGCCCGGTCAGCTAGCAATATATATAAATTACGTGACTCCTAAACTACCAAACCGATATCAATCAAATTTGCACACCGTGTGCGGTTTGATCTAACTTAAAAGATAGGATGGCTTACATCTTAATTTATACTCGCAATATTTCTTTAATTGCAAATTATTTGTTTATAATTTGACAGTCACAATTCTAACACATGGCGCTGTGTTGAAAGTACCAACGTTTCACATAAACTACAATTTAATGGCATAACCACCAAAAAAGTATGGTCCCCATGGGTCCCCATGACTGGTGTTATCCTACCGTTTCCCTTGAATAGTTTACTACTATGTAATATAACAAAAACTTTATCCACAGCAAAGCTTGGCCGAGTCTGCTAGTGCACATATTATATACTCTTATTAAGTGATTACATTAAAGTCACACTTACAAAGGTTGGTCTAATTCTATTATACTCGCTTTTCAACTTCGCGAAGCCTTCATTAACGTCACTTTTAGTGAAAAGATCTTTTGTTGCACACATTTTTGGAATTCTCTTTGTTAACTAGTGGCCGAGGAAAACTTTTGTGCGTGGAAACTATCTTTGAAAAATGTATACAGAAGTTTCATTAAACACTTTATGTCAAAGAAATTTCAACGGAATGTTTTTGAGATTTGCCTTTTATGTTGTTTGTTGTTACGAATTGTTGCAAAGAATGTTAGTCTAAGATTTTTGTAGAATATTTTGATTCTAAGACACGATAAAAAAATTTATGATTACATTCTTATAATAACTAGCTGACCGGGCAATCATTTATAAAAAAAATAGGGGTTGATCGTAGAGGGGTGAAAGTTAGGGATTGTATGTAGTTTTTAATGCTGTATCATAAAAAAATAAAAACAGAAAAAAATAGCTAAAAATAACAAAAAATATTTAGGGGTGGACTTACCCTTAACATTTAGGGGGATGAAAAATTGATGTTGTCCGATTCTCAGACACACCCAATTTGCACACAAAATTTCATGAGAATTGGTCGAGCCGTTTCGGAGGAGTTTAACCACAAACACCACGACACGAGAATTTTATAAATTAGATAAAACCTTGTATTCGGATAATTATAATCATAACAATCAAATATACAGTATTTACGATTTTCTTAAAGGTACACTGCCACAGGGAACTTTTTAAATTTGTTTTAATTTTCTTTTTTTTTTTAATTTTTATTATTTTAATTATTACTATGTATGTTAAGAAATATTGTTAATACTGTATATTTACGTTGCTTCCTCTTCTTCTTTTCATATAGCGCGTCGCACCGCCATAAATTTCCCATAAGGTTTGTAAAAGTATCATCATATCGCTTATGACGTCATCCACTACCACGCTTTCCGTTGACATCCTTCTGCCAGATTAGTGGAGCATTCCTACTTACTACCTCATAACTTTCCCAGCTCACTTGTACCGCTTCTTAAGCAGATAACATTCTTAACAAAAATAATATACTAAATCATTTTTACCAGCAATCAAACATGGCTCCTTCTTAAACCATAAACTAGTCGTAAAGTGATGTCTGTTTTGTTAATATGTTATGCATTTTGAGATTTGCACAAATAATTATAGGCAGTTGTTGTAATCAAGTTAATTTTCTAAAGCAAACCTAATAAACAGTGTTTTGTTAAATTTCTAGATGGATTGACATCCATGAATTATGAAAGAGCTGAATAAATTTGAGACGAGGAATTATGTCAAGTGAATGCAGCGGATTCTATACTGCCTCTTGTTCTGGGTAAGTTAAGTGCTTTTGTTAGGTCAACAAGGAATATAATTAGTCTAGGCTTATGAAGAAAGGGACATTTTTAAACACTGCAACATACTGCCCATAAAGTAAATAAATGTCTTCGAGTCGAGCACTTTTTTCGATATGACATATTAAAACGAGTTGACCATGACGTACAGATTGCTGTAACCCAAGATCAGCTCTGTTCATCGAGAGTCAACGACCTCTATGGCGAGAGAGCGTTCAGGCTACTGCGGCTAATAAATGAAGTACCTGATCAATTATAAGATAGCCTAACGTTAAGGCCTGTATTCACTTTGATAAGTGCGAGTGCAAGTGATTAGTAATTGATGTTGATTAGTGCAGGTGTGTAGTGCAATAGTGTCCAATTATTGTTTAGTGGCTCTGTTAAGTAAATTCAGTTGTCGATAGTTTGGTTGCTGCGAGTGAGGAGGAAGGGAGGGCGCACGCGACGTCACTACTCGCAGTTCACTCGCAAAAAAATAGAACACGCTTCTAATCACTTTACTACGCAGCCAAACAGTCACCTGCACTAATCAGTCGCTGTCCACACTTGTTTTCTCCTAATCACTAATCACCTGCACTTATCACTAATCAAAGTGAATACAGGCCTGTAGGCAACATAAAAAGAAAGTTGAAAAACTATTTTTATACGCATTTGTTGCCCTTCTAAACAATACCGCTATCTATGGTTACATTAATACAAGCAGTGTTTTTCTAATGTAACATATCAACATTTATTATATTATTCTGTAAAATAAATATATAAAAGCAATATATATAAATCGATGACCCAGAGTAAAGGTGCCAATTCAAAGTAACGCTCGCCCAATCATTAATCATTTACGCCAATTTCTATTAAACGACGATTTGTAGCGTAATGTGTACGGAGGGAGCGTGCATATTCGTGTTACTTTTTATTATAAATGTAGTTTAGAAATACCGTATTCAAATATAAGTCGCCATTTTTAACTTAAGTACCTTTTTTATAGAGCAAGCGGGAGGCTCATCTGATGTTATGTGATACCTAAAACCATGGACATACTGCTTGCGTTTCCGGCCTTTTAAGAATCGACACGCTCTCCTCTTGAGATTGGTCAGAAATACTTCAATGGGCAGATTGTTTCACCATGGCAAAAAGTTCCTGATCATATGGCAGAATTTTTTTTTAATCTATAAAAAACACAATCCTGTACTAACATTTGACCCTAAATCGACAAGAATGCGCAACCAATTAATAAAATTTACACACATAACAAAAAATAAACATAAGAAATTAATTCGGAAAAACAAAATTACCTAATAAAAAATACTAAGTACTTTAGGCACTAACAAATAATAGAACTTTTGTTAGTTCACTCAACGGATACTTAAAAAGGTCCGTTAACCTATGTAAACTAACTAAAGTTCACACCGAATCATGTGCGCCCTTGTAAGTTAGTCCTAGCTGTGGGCACATGAAGTAACGGCGGGCGATGTCGCTTTCTGACGTCGACACCCGTCAGGCACAATGAAGCTAAGGCACTATAGTATTGCCGAATTACTGTTCTTGCCATATAACAGCTTGATGTGGATTATTAAAGTTAGTTATACGTGGTGCAAATCATAAAACTTTCGTTTTAAAAATTTTCTTGGGAAAGTTGTTGGCAAAAAATCGTCACATACATTCTTTGTAAATAAATTATTACTAAGGTAAAAGCCCCAATAGTTGATCATGTACCCATATATGATTACTCGATGTATTTGTATATCTATATTCACACTGTAAACGTGCTAATGATAATATATATAAATAAAAAATCTGTCATCATGTATTGTGCTATATGCGACCGTTGCCATCTAAAGTCCTAATATGTAAATACTAAACGAATACATCAAACCATAGCGTGTATTTTTTCTTAATCTTCCTTTCTCTCAATCGGTCTCAATCGCTCTCTCCCTTTTCTTCGACAAAAACGCTGCACATCTTCGTGACGTTTCATCACACATTCACTTCAAAATTTGGAACTGTTTTAAGGTGGAGCCGTGATTCGACAAATTTTCCCAAACTGAAAACATCCTTTCTGAAGTCGGTTTAATCAAACGCCTAATAGTATGAATGTAGATATCACCGAACGGAAGAAATAGTTGTATTTAATGAAATAGAAAACACGCTACGCCACTTTATAATATGGACATTTCTGATTAATCAACGATATACACAGCTAAACGGATGAACACTACAGAATATTATAATCAAATGAAAATGATAATGTTACTATATTCAGAGTGACACTGATATAATTTTGTTGTAATTACAGTTATAGACTAAGTTAGGTTGTTTATTAAATATTTTAAACTTATATTAAATTTGTTTTAATATTAACAATTAACAGAAAAATCTGTATTATTATTTATTTATATGTTGAGGTTAGTGGAAAAAGATAGACAAGGATTGCCGTGTATTGGACATTCTTGAGTTATAAATTGTTTCTTTTGAATTTTGTTGTACTTTTTTTTTAGCTTTGGGAAATACCCTCAAATTAGGTGTCCAATTATAGGTTAATAAAATAACATTGTTAATGTGGTAAAAATTTAAAAATCCCGGCTTTTATTTATTTAAGTTGTGTGATGTGGTAGATTACTTGCTTGTGGTACCTTTTATAAATATTTTGCATTGCATTTAACTAATTTATCTAAATTTTAATGCAATTTAGATTAAGATGGTACGTTTATAGGATTTGTTTATTAATCCATATTTCATCGCCATCGCCAATCTTATCATCATCTTTTATGCCACGCCGTCGTCCGATATATTTGTTTAATTTTTTTTAAACAAGTTCAGTGTACAAATCCGTCGCAGGCGCCGATCACACAGCAGCTGAACTCAACGATCGATCCTACGCACTACTGACAAATTCACTTAGGCAAAGTCAAAGTCAAAGTCTCTATCTCAGACATATAAAAATCACTTATAATTGTATAATGTATAATTGTTTTATAATATTATTTGTTCAATTTGGCCTATGTATGTTTTAATAAATAATAAAATAATTATCATGGAGACAGCCCTAATATAAAAATACCGCTTAAGGTAAATACTTCCGTCTAAGATTCCTCTAACTTCGCTAAATGGAAATAATCCACTACGGCTTTTAGTGTCTGAATAAAGTTAAACTTAACGAAATTCTAAAATATACTCTATGGTCACTGCATAGGATTGCTTTTTCTTTGTCGGTGTTAGAGAATCAAATACCTCCGTTTTAAGAATTCAGCAATCTCTGCCTTAATACTGATCATTTTATTTTGTACGCTTAATTATTTTTTTCTCTAGTTTGAGGCTAAGTTATAGTGACTACAAGTATTATAAAAAGTGCTATGATGATGTTTTTGTTCATTAGTCCTTTAGTCTATGTTTTATAATAAGACCGCTAGAAAATACAGAACGTAATTATATGTATTTCAAATTATAAAAAAAAAATATTATCATAAATTGATATACTGTAATCAGTCAATAAAAGCTCCTATGTGTACGTGTCTGCTTTTTAAGTCTACCCAAAAGATTTATACAAAGAATCAAATTCAAGTTATTAGTAAGTATAATGCACAGAGCTATAGAGCGGTGTAAGACTATGGAAGGTCAAGTCAATGCAAAATTTGTCATCAGTATAGAGACTTTTTTTGCTGATTTCTGATAGATTACTTATATCCGTCTCTTGAAGGGTGTCTGGTTCTGTGCCAAATGCAGCAACTTAGCCACAATAACTATCTGAAAAACTTAAATTAACCGGCACATAATAATGAACATGATAATAAACCCTAATAAAGAACAGCACTATAAAAATTATTAATAAAATTGAGAATTAGGGAAATTTTAGTTGAGTTACTTATACTTTCATAAAAATAAAAGGACACTTTTATAATATACTAGCTGACCCGGCAAATTTTGTTTTGCCATGTTTATTATTTCTAGGAAAAATCTTTTAGTTCAGTAAAATTAACTACCTACTATAATAAAAAATAGGGATTGATCGTAAAGGGTAGATGAAAATTAGGGGTTTTATGTATTTTTTAATGTTGTATCATTAAAAAAAAATATCTAAAAAATAAAAATAATAATTAAGGGGTGGACACTTAACATTTAGGTGGACGAAAAATAGATGTCCGATTCTCAGACTTACTGAATATGCATAAAAAATTTCATAAGAATTGGTCGAGCCGTTTCGGAGGAGTATGGAAACGACCATTGTGACACGTAATTTTATATATTAGATATTTTTACATATGTAGCGAGCAAGTGTTAAATACGCACGTAATAAACGTCCAATCGTGCATGCCGGGATTCCAATGCGTCGTGCAATGAGAGGCAAGACTCGTACGATCAAGCCACAAGGCCAACACTGCTCAAAGTAATAAACATTAATATGAAATACATTGCTTAAATATGCTTTCGTTGGCTTTCATACAAATACTTGACCCTTACGTTTTGTATTTAAACTTTTCCAAACTAGAAGGAGAAAGATTTGGTTATATCAAAGCGATTTATCGTATCTCAAATAACGAGAAAAGTAAAAAAAAATTATGCACCCATATTGTAAACATCCTCTCCAGAAATATCAATAATATCAACATCTCGAATATTACTGAATTGATTTTAATAGTTGCCGATAAATTTGTGAACATAAATGGTATCTAATAATGGTGGTGATACCACAAACAGCCATTATTTAACTCCAACAATACCACTACTTTATTAATCTTTTTTATTTATGATCAAAAATCGATAGCCTTCCATATATTTTTACACCTTACATTTAGTTCTGACTTATAGTTTTTAATAAAAATAAATAATTATAAGTGGATATTGGTGGGGCACATGGCAAGAAGAACTAGTGCCCAAGGTACTATAAATGCAAAAGAGGGAGACCATTTAGAAGGTGGATAAACCAGATTAACACACTGGAAACAGCAGGTGGTACATGGCAGGGAGTGGCACAGTGAAGACATGTGCGAGATTTGGAGGAGGCTTTTGACGTAAAACGGCACACAGGTATTATATAGAAATAATGATATGATAGAAATATAAATGTTTAAGTGTAAAAGTATCTGAAATAAAAGGCTATTATTATTATTAAGAATAATTAATCAGTGGCGCTACAACCTCTTTTAGGTCTTGGCCTCTGATATCTGAATCTGTTTCATGATCATTTTTCATTCTAATAAGCAAGTGATCAGCCTCTAGTGCCTGACACACGCCGTCGACTTTTTGGGCCTAAGACATGTCGGTTTCCTCACGATGTTTTCACCGGTCGAGAAAATGTTAAATGCGCATATAGAAAGAAAGTCCATTGGTGCACAGCCAGCGATCGAACCTACGACCTCAGGAAAGAGAGTCGCACGCTGAAGCCACTAGGCCAACACTGCTCCCTATTATTATGGCTAGAAATAATAAATTAAATACATTACAAGTAAATGATATCTATCGGCACAGAAGATACTGACCACCTCAAATAAAGATAAAAAGTCCAATCAATGCAAAAATCTGAAGCCAAAATACATGAAAGGTATTGAATCTATATAAATAACGAACCATACGCTCAAATCCGATTCAATCTGTATTAAACGCAGCATAAATAGCGAAATTGATTTCAGCTTCCCATAATATCGACTATATTGCCCCGGTTTTGTTTGCAGCAATTTATTGTTTCAACTTTTCCAATAATTCAATAAAATACTCTGAGCGCTGGGAGCTTTCTTAGTTTGGATATGGGCATAACATAACTTAAGCATAAGTTAAGAATATATATCGTTTATTCTACTTATGCCGTTGTATATAAACTATTTAATATTTATTGTGTAATTACATGGCTCACCAATAAAGCTTCTTCGTCAAGACCACCCAGTTCTCTAACACCACGTATGACTCTAAAGGATCAAAGTTGTTGGGCAAGTAGTACAGTCAAAACCGTTTACGACGACATCGTTTAGAACAACATACCGGTTACATTGACCAAAGGTCCCTGCTGCATCGGCTGTTACGACGATCGGTTTTTACGACCAAATATGAGTAGTCCGTTCGATGTCGTTATAACATTAATTGATGTATCGTTTGCCATTAATATACTTAACAATCAGGTAGATTGCCCCAACCTTTTAACAAAATTTAAATTTCGTGTACCCAGTAGATATCCCAGACATCCCATCATTCCTTTTGTCCCTCTTTTCCGGAGAACGCGTTTTGGCCAAAATTCACCGATGTCCAGATTGAGCATTCTGTTAAATGAGCTGGGTCTGGATATCCATAGTGCTCTCCACACACTTTTCGTTTAATTTTTATAAAAATTATATTATTTTATATTATTAAGCAAAACGCTTAATTTCTTTTTTAATGTGACTGGCCTGTAAGTGCCAGTCACATTAAAAATTGTATTTTATTTTGCATTTAGCATTGGCAAGCTTTTATAAATAAATAACAGATTTTGGCTAACAACATACCGGTTTTTCTAAACGATGTCTTCGTAAACGGTCTTGACTGTCGTTGTTGAATATAAATGGTCAAATTTCTTAATTTTGTCACTCACTTACTGACTGACCGATAATCAAAACTCTAAGGCACTTCTAGCGGATATATAAGCCTTAAATTTATTATATATTTTTTAATACAGTTGCTCAAAAAGTGGCGTATTGCAGGGACGTATAGCGTTCGGGATGTGGGCTATTACACACTCGTGCTTTTTCTTTACCTTTTCCGAACTAGTGCGTTTTCTTTCCCAACTGTCAAGATAATGTCTATTAAAAAGAAAAAAACAACCACGAAGTTTTTACTAAAAAAAATCATAGAAGTTTTTATAATTCATGCAAATATTTCAAAAAAGAAGCTACTCATTTGTTTTAATATCAGATTTAATGATTTGATTCAATGAGTTTTAGGTTAGGTTTCATTTCATTTCATCTCATTAAATTTCATATCAATAAAAAAATTCTACTGAAGATTTGGCTATATGGGCAGAGTTCCCTTTGCCTACCCAGAATGGGTGAAGAAAAAAAAATCTCTGCTCATATTCTTTTACAGTTGGCGCCATTTTCCAAAAATGTTCTTTGCTAGTTTAGTTGTTTGTTATATTATATATTAAATAATAGTTTGTCTGTCAATCATACGAAATTAATAATAGTTTGTCTCAAACAGTAAATATGCAACCTAAAACTTCCCCAGTAAGTAAAAAAACTGTAATTTCGATGAATATGTGAATTATACCTTTTATAAGAAATAACTGATTAGTTAGTTGAGGTTATTGTGTTTTAATATTTTATTAAATCGCTTAATTTTTTCGCAACTGTATTAAAAATAGTCGTTCAGTACACGTGCGGAACCATCATTGCAACTTGTTCCGACTGTCAACCCTCACCTTCGGCTACGCCTCGGCTCGGGTAGACATTTGTCGGAACTCTTTGCAATGACAAGCTTTCCGCACTCGTAATGAAATATACTATAGTGTTTAGTGTATAAATCAAGGAAAAATTGCTAAGTCAATCTTATTAAAATACGACACGGCCAAGCCTTGCTGTGGCTAAGGTTTTAGTTATATTACATACCACCATGCTGTTTTGGTGGTTTTGCCATTAAATGTAGCTTATGTGAAACTTAGGTACTTTAAACACATCGCCACCTGTTAGAATTGTAACTGTCAAATAATAAACAAATAATTTGCAATAAAATAATATTGCGGCTATAAATTAAATTTTAGTTAGGTTAGATCAAACTGCACACGGTGTGCAATTTTGATAGAAATCGGTTGAGTAGTTTAGTTGACCATAGCGGAAAAACGTGACGCGTAATTTATGTATATTATGATAAAAGATTTCTAATATTGATGTAGTCCCTGTAAGAGGTTGTCAGATTAGCTACTTACGTAATAACTTAAGACAGAAAGTCCTCTAAGTAGGGACTGAATAAATTGACTGACTTGGTGTTACATGGATCTCACGAAATTGAACGAAGAACTGCGTTGCAAGACTTAGAGTTTTTACAAGTTATGTTTTTATGTATAGTTATACATGTCGCACAATCGAAGCGATTGATATTTGCTCAGCTATACATTAAACCTTGCAAATAGAGTAGATTATATATAGGATATACACTCGTCATTATAGCGCACTAGCGCTGCCTAGAGTTAGTTGTGCTAACTAATAGATGTATAACCAGCGGCACGTAAGTCTAGCGCTGGCCGATACGTGGAGGGGATTGCTGCGCATGTGTACTGTCGCGCGGGGGACAAAATGCGACTGGAGAGCCAATCGACGCTCTTCATTCCGCTAGCCCCCCTCAGGTTACCTTATTTTTTACTTCTGCGCAATAACGGTCAGCGCTAGAGTTTCGTGCCGCTACTTATACTACCAAAACGCGCGTATACATAGAATTACAAATTTATCAAAGATTATCAAACACTTATTACATACATTAAACATAAGATTTGTAAATATAATCACGGGAGTAAAAAAACATTATTTTTTACTTTTTATTTTATAAATATTCAAAAGAAAATATATATGCAAAAAAAATTTTTTTGCAGGCGAAATATATTTTCAGTTAGGCCTGGTTTTTTAGATAATAATTTTCAAGCCACCTATTGCTGTCAGACCTCTCTTAGGCTTAGTGTCATACACCACCTTATGAAAATAGAATATCAACTATCCATTAAAACGGTATAGTGTTATCTATGGAAAGATGAAGTCATGGAAGTCACATATCTACCATACAGCACATGAAAAAAACAAATTTTATTTTTCTCTTACTGTTTGTTTTTTTACCAATTAAAATATAGGAATCTTTGTCACAAAAGTCTAAGTATATTAAATAACCTGGCTTATGAATTTTTGATGTAACATATACCACACAACAATAAAATAATTCATAATAGAGCTTCGGTTTATATCTCATACTGTGTGACAAAAATAATATAAAAATATAGCTTGATTTAATAGAATGCAGAATAATTGAGAACAAACAATATTGGCTACAAGTAGCAGAAACAAACTAAAGAAAAAACACATATCTTCTATGGGGCGTGATCAGGTCCGTATAGCCATTGATAATAACGTTTTATTATTTACATTATTATAAACCAAGGTAAATGAGTTTATTTAAAAGAAACGATGTTAGTATAATCTTTACTAATATTATAAAGAGGAAACATGTTTTTGTAAGTATGTTTGTAAAGTTTTCACACAGAAATTACTAGACCGATTTCAAAAATCTTTCACCATTAGAAAGCTGCATATGCACTGACTGACATAGGCTATATTACATGTTCAAAAAATATAGGGATCCCTAATAAAAATGCAATAATATAACCCAAGGTGTGAAAAAATTATGCATAAAAAATCGGTCATCGCGTGCGCTGTGGAAACTATTGATTATAGAACAAAAAAATGTTGTACAGTATTACAAAACGTATCAATATCTACAAAAAGAACGATTTATCCATGGGCAATTGTATTTTGGCCTATCGCGACTCCAGAACATCAAATTATTTTGCTTCTACAAAACAAAACTACGTTAATGTTGCTGTCAAATCTTTTATTTTGACGTGACAACGTCTTATATTTTGACGTGACACGAAAAAACATAACGCATGCGGCGTTACCTCGCTCTGAGGCGTTCCATTTAAGGCTTGAAGTGGAAGCGAGAGCGCGGAACGAGCGACAAAGAGGCACAATCGGCCTCCGCGTTCGGCAGCGTTCGTTCGTTAAAAGATTGACATAATTGTAAATTTATGCGTACAAATAAATGTAACTTGATCAATTGTATGATTTCAATTTACCTCCTCCTCTATATCCATACAAAACATCTATCAAACAAAATTAAAATTTTCTTTTGAAAAATGCAACCATTCCATCAATATTTTCTTATGACGTTGTCACGTTCAACTATCGTCAGTAAACCGACTTTACAGACAACTGATTTTTATTTTTAATATTGGATTTAAAATTACAATTTCACTGTTATATTTGTCATTCCAAAGGCCTATAATCCTATTGAAATTATGAATTACCGCAATCACCTGGGGCCTGCATCAGAATTAATTATTAGGTATTATGCACGTACTCAATTGAATCCGTCTGTTTCATGTACAATGAACTTGATATTTTATGCAAACATTTTCAACGTCCGAAACAGATATTAGCATGGGATTTTTATCAGAAGTTCTGTATGCCTGAAGTGAAGAATAGTTTCATATTATCATATATTTTGCTGTGACAACGAATTACTAAAACAATTCACCGTGAACCGAATGGTATTACACGAAATATTACTTCAGAGAAAGCGAAATGGTGTATTGTTTTAAATTTCCACCCCACCAATCCATTGAGGAAGTTATTTTATATTTGTGACACAAGATATATTGGTGATAGTTTCGGAAAGACTGAGTGAAGCCTGTAATTAATATTATATGTTAAGGCTTTTAATATTAAAAGTCTGGATAAGCTAACTTCGAAGAGATTTAAATCTTATCCACAAGCAGGTGCCGGAGAGATTTGGAGGTGAAATAAGAACCTCAAGTCCGAACTCGATGGATGGGGATGGATGGCTTTCTGTGGACGTCCTTTGCCCTATCCAGGTGTCATAGGACATTAAGTAAGTAGTTTTAATATTCTGTAATTAAAGTAAACATAATGATTGAAACAAATACTAACAATCTCTAACATCGCTTACACGTTTATGTTAGTAACAATACAATAATTATTTCTCGTAACAATGTCGGAGGAGAAAATCCGAATAGAAATAAAACCTGAATTGTGCGGTAATGATACATTGTTCGATTTTCCGGCGATTCACCTAAAATATCGGCTCTTATGTGGAATGGAGGAAACAATTTGTATCTCTCTCCGCACATCAATAAAACATTCCCACCTTTTGTCTGCTATTGTATTTTATTCCAGACAAGTTAACGATAGACATATAAGAATAAAAACTTCTCACTCCATCTTTGTAAATATATAAGTAATTATTTACTTTTATAAACAAAGACTGAAAATTCAATAATAATAGACAATCAATGTGATAGAATTTTAGTCTATAATATTAATCTATATTAGATAAAATTCTCGTGTCTCGGTGTTTGTAATTAAACTCCTCTGAAATGGCTCGAACTATTTTCATGAAATTTTGTGTGCATATCGGTTAGGTCTGTGAATGACAACATCTCTTTTCCATCCCCCTAAATATTAAGGGTAGTCCACCCCAACTTTTTATTCTATTTTTTTGTTTTTATTTCTTTATACGGCATGCAAAAATACATACAATTCTTAATTTTCACCCCTCGACGATCAACCCCTATTTTTTTTTGTTAATTAAAAACTTATGACTTAAACTCTGAGGTTTAAAACAAACAATAAGAACATCCCATCAAGGCTCTCTAGAAATATTAATGTTAGGTTATACTAGTTGGCGCAAAAATAAAGACCCTATTTGGTTCAGCTATAACATTTTTCCCAAATTAGAAAACTAGATTTAGGTTTTTTAAATGTATATTTGTGCCATTAAATTTCGTACCATTAGGATTTAAAGATGATGTCTTTTAAATGGTGACATCCAGAGTTGATGCACATTTGAGCCCTATTTATGACATTTTGCATAACTTGCCGTAATACTTCCTGCGATATGTTCCTTATTTCTTTATGAATGTTTTCTTTTAGAGCTGCGAGAGTCTGTGGCTTGTTCACATACACCCAAGATTTAAAAAACCCCAAAGAAAGAAGGCTGGACTCGTCAGATCGGGGGATCTTGCAGGAAATCGTCGACGAAATTCACGTTGTGTTTTTATCACTGATGAATAATTCCGTTAGAACATTGACACGATTATTCCACGTTCTTGGGGAGTAAAACGGTCCATGTTTATTTTCAGTGTATTTTACATTTGTTCACTACACAATTTTCAACAACAGAATGAAAACTATCGTCATATAAAAAAATAAACAAATTTTCTTTAATGCCATTACTTTTGCGCCACCCGTTACATCGCCAAAAGCCCCACGTACCCTGACCATAGGGTCATCAGGGCTTATACTTGTCTTGCGATATGATTCTTAGCCTCCTTAGAACACACATGAAATCGTAATTCTAACTGAAAATCTCAAATATCTATATTGACAAATGATTCGTTCTATATAGGTGGCTATCGAGTGTTATATTTAACATGTTCAAACAGAGTGTGCAGATTCCTAAAATAACCCCTTTGATACATGCCTTTGTGTATTTTGCCACGTGTAGCACATTTTACACCTTTTAATGCTTTGAACACGTTTTAATATAGGTAGGAAAATAAAATAGATTATTATCAGCAAGTAAATTATAATTGATGGTTTAGGAATCACCCTTGATGTGAAAAGACATTTTTTAAATACATTGACTATAATTTCTCAAACTTTAACAAAAAAATAACCGTCTATCATAGATTGTAGTCTAGGTTTGGAGAATTGAAGGAGCATAAGAATCTGCCTAAATTAAATAAACTTTTATTTATAAATAATTACATTTAAAGAAAAACAAATTACATATGAATTATAACGGATGCAACGGGCGGCCCTATCGCTAACTAGCGATCTCTTCCAGTCAACCCTAGTAACAAGTACATAACCAAATCTTATAAAAAAATATAGAATCGCCAACTTTAATCAAAAATACTACAAAGAAAATTAATAAAATAAACTAAAACTAAAAAACGAATGGATTACTGAATTGCGATGCAATACAAAAGAATAAGAAATACAATAATTACAAGAGTCACGATTGAGCAGGATAGGATATGCTTAAGAAATGTTTAGGTAGAAGAGTTTTAAAACATGTTTGATATAGTGAAAATGAGATGGAATTTCCAAAAAGCATCTATTAGAGGAGCGTAACATATAGTAGTACCTACCTAATAATTTGAATTAATTTTTAAGATAAGAGATAGTGAAAAGAATTGAGTATAGAAGGTGAAGGAGATGAGCGTCACGTCTGAGTCGAATACCCGAGCTGCCTGCGGAATTAACACACATTTATGAATTTCTCAGAAATTATATGACATACTCGTATTATGTTCGCTATTACATAGATATCTAAATGAATTCTCATATAATTGAAGATATAGCAAGGTTACATCAGCTAAGGTCTGTAAGTAGTAGACTCCCAAAGGCAGAGAGACTAGAATAAATATTTGTGTAACCTATATTGATAGTGATATTTGGGACGGACAAACATTTGATTGAATGTTTATTTAGATGTTTGCTCTGGTTTTAAATTTATGTTATTGAAACAGCAATGTACTCTTTTTTTTTAACTGTATTTTTCGAGAGTCATAGCGTGACTCGTAAATCTTACTTTTAGAAAGAAATCTGTGGCGCTACAACTTTTGCTCTTGGTGTTGGAGTTCTCTGTTTACTTAATGTTTATAGGCAAGCAGGTCTATCCAAAATTCTTAATGATTTACGGGGAATGTTCCTGTTAGTTGAAATTCAGTACAATAGTTGAAAAATTCTATATTCATTTAGGTCATACAATTTACACTTATGAACGTCAACAAAGGAATAATTAAATGCTTTAATTTTACATTAGCTGCCAGTTCTCGAATCGAGGGCGTAGAACGGACGATAATTACTGGCATTTTCAACTCTCCGGCACTCTTTTTAATCACCAAGTTTTTGTTTTACAAAATGTTTTTGCTACCACTACATGAGCTTCTACCACTACATCATATTCCACATGACATCTTTAGGTAATTTACTATAGTGATAAAAAAAATATATAAACGAAAAAATAAAAAAAAAAGATTTGTCCTCTATCAGTATTAGGCGTTGTGAACACCACTTATTCTCGTGGGAACAAAATGCAAATACATACATAGTCGAAATAGTCGAGTTAGTTAACTAGCATAAAAGAAATAAGTAGCTGTCATTTGTTTAATTTGATTTTTGGCCAAAAAATTGACATTCATATGAGTTTAAAATGTTTTTTCATTTATTTCACAAAAAGAAAATTAATATACAATAATATAAATTGGTGTACTCTCACTCTCACATCTCTTCTATGTGACTTACGTCTATTTAACAACTAACTTTTTATAAGGACTTTAATAAGGACAATTTTCTTTTTAAAGTGGTTAAAGAAGGAGCCTATAACATTTTAATGGTGAAATAATTGTTAAAATCATGTCATCATCATTTTGATTATAATTATTTACTTATAAACATAGACTCTTTGTAATATTATGATAGAAAATATAAGTCCGAAACTGTTCTTGAGTGGCTTAAAAAGATAAGTGGGTAAGTGTGCTTCATTGACACAAATTTATGGGAATAATTTGTTATACTGCAAAATCTCATGCGTGAAATTGTTTTGTTATAACGATGCTGTCTTATTATATCTAACTAGCAACGAATCGGTATAACAAGAGGGAAAATAAATCATTGTTTTTTATAGTTTAAAGTACGGAACCTTTTTAAATGTTACAGCTAAATTTCAACCAAGAGCTAATTATCATAAACATTAAAAGATCTTCCAACTATAGTTTTTAAAAATCGACTTAATGTACTACTTTTGAAAAAAAAAATATTATGCCCTTAATGATTATTTCCGTTTATTATATTTTAAGACAAATTTGCACGCCATTATGTTTTTTTATGGCTCGTGCACAGTTTGTGCATTAGCCAGCGTCAAGTATAAGATTTTTATAATTCGTGCTTGCCTTAGAAATTCGATCGTGTCCTCCAAGTACGGTTTAAGCACTCGCCCGGTACCGCACAACCCTCCCAAAGGCCGAGAACAAATTTAAATTAAATTAAAACTTGCCCTCGAACCGGGAATCGAACCCGGTACCCCTCACCTAGCTGTCACTTAATAAGACCCCTAGGCTATGAGGCCCCTATATGCGAGCTTTAGACTGTACCATAACATGTTTGTACCATATTCTTGCAATTACATTATTATGAAGTTATCAGTACTCAGTAAGAAATATACTATTTATCAGTAATGTTATATGTATTTTAAATTTGTTATTCCTTTATCTTTAAAGACTGAGTAATATAGTATTTTTGTTAATTAACGTTGAATAATAAAACTGAAGCCCGTGACAAACATTTTGTATTAAATTTATTGTGTAGTTTTCCGCAATGAATACAATAACACATTATTACGAAAGACAATTGAATACAGATGATTTTCAACATCTTTAGAAAAATTTACACTTCTCAAACAACGATCAGTTTACGTACAAAAGGGTCCGAACAGCCTCTGAAATTCAGGTCTGACGTTGAGAGATCACATCTAATGAGCTAACTTGAAGAGAGTGCACCTTTTAGCTTGATTGAATTTCATTGAAAAACTACTTGGGTGAAATTCCCTCACAGTTTTAGTGAAAACGAAAAACAGATTCTATGTTAAAAGAGGCAATTTTGAAGTCTTTGGCGAAGTTTTAACAATACTGTTTGATATTTGATTAGCATATATGTACTCATATGCATAATTTAATAGTAATCTCCACGGAAACCTTACATCATCAGAATCTTAACGTAGACCTTGTAAAAAATAAATACTATACTAATAAAATTGCCAGCTGCCCACTGAAGTATTTCCGAACCAATTCGACTTAGGGTCCTTCAAGAAAAGAGCGTACCAATTCTTAAAAGGCCGGCAACGCACTCGCAAGCCCTCTGGCACTGAGAGTGTCCATGGGCGGCGGTATCACTTAACATCAGGTGAGCCTCCCGCCCGTTTGCCCCCCGTTCTATAAAAAATAAATAAAAAAGAATGCAAATTTGATGTAGTCAAATTTGATGCAAAATTATTAACCACATTATATAAATAGTATAAAGAAAATCGAGTCAAAGCACAAAATAATCCAGAAATGGAGTAACCATGATGAGAGGAGATGGTACTACAACTATAAGAGGAACACACATAACGTAATAGTTTTTTAATTCAAAGTAGTAATATCAGATATTTCATTATCCAGTATTTACAATTCTCTTACTTACTTACTACTTACAAGTAATAATAAAAATTATTAAAAAGGAAATCAAAACAAATTTAAAAAGTTTGATCCCTGTGGTCTTTAACGCTGGCAGCATTTCCTCGCTGTATTGCGATACTTATTCGTTGAGCGAGGAAAGTGCCAGCTCTGGGGTCACCGGTACTATCTACTACGCGCCAACTTAAATCTTTAATAAGCGCCTGTGCACTTGAACCCCACGGCCCAAGAGTCTCTACTCCAATGGGAACAAAATCGAAGTTGGAGGAAAGACTCTTATATTTATGCCGTTTATTATTTTCTATTTTTTTTTCTATGTAATAGATAACCTTCTTTTAAAGAAAAACGCTTTTACCGGATTAAAGTTATGTATTATTATATGTTATAAGAAAAAACTGTTTTTAACGGATTTTAGTTATGTATTATTATAAATTTACAATTATTTGACATAATTTTAAATTTATCCGACGTTTCGCGTGCTTTACAGCGTGCGTGGTCACGGTGACTGAAGACAAAAGATGTTGAATGTCAAAAAGTATCACAGTTGCAGAGAAAGTTTCATTATCTGTATTTATTTCCCCGGAGTTGGTATCGACTAAAAGATGGAGGGTTTTGGCAAAAATGGCTCACGGTGTCCTCTTTTTTCGCAGATTGTTTGTAAATTGTAAATTTATAATAATACATAACTTTAATCCGGTAAAAGCGTTTTTCTTTAAATGTGTAAAGGTCATGTGATTCAAAGACAATACTAGATAACCTTCTTTTCCAAAAATGTGAATTCACCGTGAAGCAAGAATCATGATGGGTACTTGGATTTAAAACCAAGATTTCTTAGACTTTAGAATCGCATGTCTAGGCTTAAGCTAGCTAACACTTTTTTTATGGAACAATGGGCAAACGGGCAAGAGTGATAATAAGCCATCGCCCCCGGACACTCTCAATGTCAGAAGCCTCACAAGTTTTTTTTTCTTGAAGGACCTAGTCGAATTGGTTCGGAAATACTTGTAGGCAGCTGGTTCCAAATTTAAAAAAAAACTGCCTTAAAAAGGCTCAGTTATGGAACGACGTCTAGGTGATAGGCGATGGTAAATAAATGAAATTAATATTCTGGCCTCGACTCTATCGTAAATGGCGGAAACCTTCGTTAGAATTTATTTCATGAAGCAGTCAATTTGGGCGGAATTTTTTCATTATGTTTTAGGTAATAAGGGTAGACTAAACGAACTGCTTTTTAGACTCCGTTACACATTTTGTTACAATCTAAATTTTCCATAATGATAAATTATATATCAAAACAGGGAACTTATTTTTGAAGTGAAACTTCTTTATCGACGTATGGGAGAAATTTTGTAGCAGGTTACGCGCCATGTTGCTTTTTGAAGTCAAACTTCTTTATCGGCGTTGGAAAAAAATTTACACACATTTGTCACATTTTTCGGTTACGCGCCATCTTTTTCTTGTCCCTACCACGATTGATCCGAAGAGATTCGAAGCCATTAGAAACAAAAATCTATAATAACGATAACAATGACAGTAATACTAATAATTCTATTACAATTAATGAAATTCTGTAATAATCTTAGTACTACATAGTAGTACAATAATAAGTTAAAATGAAATAATTGTATTTGTATTCATGTCTATGATAATAAAAGCCTTTTGTTAAACTTTATCTTATTTAACCAATTTCTGTAAAATTGCATATATAGTAGATCATTTTTCGAAAAATAAGGTCATAAAGAAGTTTCACTTCTTACGTGTGTACACCTAGTACACGCTCACATTTTTTTTTTAAATAAATAACGTCTGTCAAGGATAATGTATTACTGAAAGAATGTTTGCTATGATGTCGGTAGCTTTTGAAGTTTATTATTGTTTGGTATAAACACAAAAAAAAGCAGCTAAAATATTTATACCCCATAAGTTCACAACCGATTCAAAGAAGCATGTATCAGGAAAATGTTTCTTTAGGTTCCAAATGATAAAACTAATAAAATCCTTTCCTAAATCATATAAATGCCTGTTAAATTTAAACTTAATCAATTACTGCCTTAAATCTTTTTTAGTGATCATTAAAAAAAACTTTTTTTTTAATGATCACTAAAAAACATATTCTATAATTGGCTTAGTAGTTCTTTCATAAGTAATTCCATAACATTTATGAAGCGTGCAATTACATAAGATCGTGGTTCTCGTACCAAGAGGCGTCCAGAATAAACCTTAATCTATTTTAAAGCGGCGTCTTGAACGATAAATAACCGGGAAATATGAATATTGAAGTGCATGGAAACAAAAGACGGCGTGAAATATTAAAAAGCTATTTTAACCTTTGTACAACTCAGCATCATATGCATCACTTATTAATATTTCAAAAGAAAAACATGATGAATTACATATTGTGTAACACCTATTGTCTTTGACGGGGCAGAGTAGTTTTGCGTCTGTTGTATGGTTTAAAAACGTCGATGGAATCTGTATGCCAGACACACGAAAGTTTTTTTTGTTTAAGACATGTAAGTATGTATAAATTAGATTTTTAATACAGTTGCTCAAAAAGTGGCGTATTGCAGGGACGTATAGCGTTCGGGATGTGGGCTATTACACACTCGTGCTTTTTCTTTACCTTTTCCGAACTAGTGCGTTTTCTTTCCCGACTGTCAAATTAATGTCTATTAAAAAGAAAAAACCAACCACGAAGTTTTTACTAAAAAAATCATAGAAGTTTTTATGATTCATGCAAATATTTCAAAAAAGAAGCTAATAATTTGTTTCAATATCAGATTTAATGATTTGATTCAATGAGTTAGGTTAGGTTTCATTTCATTTCATCTTATTAAATTTCATATCAATAAAAAAATCTACTGAAGACTTGGCTGTATGGGCAGCCCCTTTTCCCTTTGCCTACCCAGAACGGGTGAAGAAAAAAAAAATCTCTGCTTATATTATTTTACAGTTGGCGCCATTTTCCAAAAATGTTCTTTGCGAGTTTAGTTGTTTGTTATATTATATATTAAATATACATGAACAATCATACGAAATTAATAATAGTTTGTCTCAAACAGTAAATATGCAACCTAAAACTTCCCCAGTTCGTAAAAAAACTGTACCAATTTAAATGTATATGTGAATTATAACTTTTTTAAGAAATAAAATGATGATGACTAATGATTAGTTAGTTGAGTTTATTGTGTTTTAATATTTTATTAAATTGTTAAATTTTTTCGCAACTGTATTAAAAATAGTCGTTCAGTACACGTGCGGAACCGTCATTGCAACTTGTTCCGACTGTCAACCCTCACCTTCGGCTGCGCCTCGGCTCGGGTAGACATTTGTCGGAACTCTTTGCAATGACAGGCTTTCCGCACTCGTAATGAAATATACTATTTTCATAATGCTTACAAAACCATATTTCATTTAGAATGATTTGACATTTACGAAAATTCACAAATTTATAAAAATTATTCATTTTTTATGTAATAGGAGCGGGTGGCTCACCTCATTTCAAGTGATACCGCCCCGCCGCCCATGGACACTCACATTGCCAGAAGGCTCGCAAGTGCGTTGCCGGGATTTTAAGAATTGGTACGCGCTTTTCTTGAAGGAACCTTCTTTATCTTGAAGAAGTCGAATTGGTTCGGAAATACTTTAGTGACTTATTTTACTAAAAAAAAAAAATATTGGTTGTTTGTAAAGTAGGTTTACGATCGAGATGTTTACGTGATAACGTCTTATTGGTGATATAAGTTTTTGGGAAGTAAGGAATTAATGAAGATAACAATTTTTCAAATTTTAAATTACATCTATCGTTTTATTCACACTTTTGATGATAAATTTCGGGTGTAAAATGACAAGTTCACTTATTCGACTATGATATACATTTTTCTTCATACATACATTCATACAAATCTCCATTCGTTTGTATGCCGCTAGAGTGAAAGAGACGGGAGATCGGTCCGTCTCTCTCTCGTTATACCTGCGATCGCGCTCGTGAGGTTTTGGTGTGACACAAGTTTCTGGACATGTCACCCGACTAAAACGATTTTAAAGACGTTATCACGTCAAAAAAGAATTATGTAGTCAAAAGCATTTAATATAATTATATTAAATGTTTTTGACGATATTTTATCAAAATATACACACCCACAACCTCTCATGCTGTCGTTACACTAAGATGTCCAGTTCAAGCATTATGTAAACTCGGAAAATGCAATGTGAAGAGGCAAGTAAACTTCATTATTTGCTGATTTCAGCTTAATCTATAGATGGGTGGTATATGGGTTTGATTTTAATATATTTCAAATTCCTCGATCTTTTACAAACTATTTTGGTGATTCATGTATCATGTAAAAATAATATTAAAAAATCTGGTATATTTTATTAATAATGGCTTTGTAATTCTTCCTTTATATTAAACTATCTGACCGGGCAAACGTCGTTTTGCCATGTATATCATTTATAATAAAAAAATAGGGGTTGATCGTAGAGGGGTGAAAATTAGGGGTTATATGTATTTTTTAATGCTGTATCATAAAAAAAAAGAAATTAAAAATTTTGTCTAAAAAATAAAAATAAAAATTAAGGGGTGGACTACCCCTAACATTTAGGGGGATGAAAAATAGATGTTGGCCGATTCTCATAGATACCGGATAAGCACAAAAAATTTCATCAAAATCGGTCAAGCCGTTTCGGAGGAGTATGGCAACGAAAACTGTGACACGAGAATTTTATATATATTAGATATATATATATTTTATTTTTGTTTTATTTTTTTGTATAAATAGCTAAAAATTGTTAACTGTGCTTGTTGTTAATGTTTGAATGTATATTCTGTTTTTGGCTTTTGTGTGTAATTGTTTGGATATTGTTTAATATGAAGCTTTAGGAATGCTGATAAATATATAATTAAAAATAAATAAATTTATTTATATTTTAAGTTAAAATGTAAGAGATGGAAAAAAATCCCTGGACTGGGCAGGGGAGTAGACAGTGAAAAAAAATACAATATGAGGTTACGAGAGAACTGCAATTAAATATACATTCATTTTTATCTACTAAACAATCCCTTTATAGCCAGTTGTTAGTGTTGTGGTGAATTCGCTGTCGAGAACCTTCAGAACACAGCAAGAGCAGTCATCAGCGCTGTGGCTTGCTAATAAGCGGTTGATTCGACTTGAGCTCTTGTACTAATTGTGTGTATACGAGTTAAAATAATTCTATAAAACTGGAAGCTGTTTTAATTTTTTTTTATTGCTTTCCACGCTCATCATATAGCGAGAAAATGCTGCCACCGTTAAGGGTACCACTTTTTCAAATTTGTTATGATTTTCTTTTATTGTTTTTATGGGTATATCTAACCTCACTTGAGATTTTATTCTAGTTATGAATCTTACTAATTGTATCAATAAATACATTATTAAGGTATAATAAAGTAGTACCTAGAGGTCAATGTCCTTTTTTAATATAATAAAATTACATATGATTAATTTATGGTAATATAATGTACACTTATGAACTTCTATAATAACAATTGACTGTAATGTTATTTCCAGTTCTCAAATCAAGGATGGAACGGACGAGTAGAACGCTTCACATTTATTTTTAAAAGTGATTTTATTTTAAAAAATTGAAATTTATTAAGACTTTTTCTTTGTTAAAAATACTAACGGGACTGTATAAGCATTCTTATTTTAATTACGAACCAAAACTTAATTACATTACAAGAAAAATAGGTCGTCATCGTTAAAATTAAACATGGATTGTATAAGGAATATAAAAATGAATCGGTGAATGTGTTGCTAAAAGCATATCTTATAGCAGCTGAACCGATTCGCTTATTCTTTTTTAATAATATTCCTTGAAGTACGATAATGCTTTTTACGGAGAGAAAAATTTAAAGAAATGTTCAATATTCCCATACAAAAGATTCGTATTAAAAGTAAATTTGAATTTTATTACCATACCAAAACGTTTAAGTGTTAGTGGAGAGGTTCCCGGAAGGCAAAACAATTGAGTGACGTAAGGATCGTATAAATATTAATGTTAATATTATACGATGGTAACATTACTCAAGGATTCTATGGTAAAATGTAAATTGTCTGTGGTAAAATGCCACTTAAAATGTAAACGTCTCTTTGCTGTGCATCAATAATATTACTAAATCTGAAAGACACAAATTTCTATAAAATTAAAAAAGTGTTGTGTTTTTTATTGTTGGCTTGTCCACTTTTTTTTTACTTTTTTTAGCTTACTAGCCGGTGTCCGGAATAGCAGAATAGGTATTAAAAAAAGAATCGACTGTTATACAATATATATATATATAATATATAACACATGTATATGACCTATAGGGCGTTCACTTTTAAAGTTTTTTTTTAAATAGAAATATTTGGCAAAGGTCGTGGATACTTACTTAAGATACTAAATAACTTAAGTCCTAAAAATACATTTATGCATCGAACTATTAATACCAATTTTGTACAGCTTGCCAGCTAGTGGACTGTGCAATGTGTGGTTAAAGTCATATGTTATTAAATGTCAGGAGTACCTGTATCGTATATGTAGTGTATCTATGAGGAAGTTGCACTAGATAACTAAATATATGAGAGGGTGAAATATTAGGACCTAACAACCCTACGGATCCCTTAGCCCTACAGACGTACCCTGACACATAAATAGTGAAGAAATAATATTATTGACTATAATAGTTTTTATAGTGAATATATAAATAAGTACGGGATGTCTACACCAAAAGACCTATCGGGCAGGCTCACCACGATAATTAAGGGCTATAAGAAGTCTTCTCCACTTTGAGAGGAAGCGAGAAATGAATAAGACAGAGCAATATTCATGTGTGATTTATTGTAATAAAACAATATCTTAAATACTACTTACACGTATTCACACATACAAAATACTAATCTTATGAGCTGTTGGTCTCATCTTCAGCTATTAAAGTATAGAACAACCACGTGAGCCGTGTCAGCAGTTGGTTATTGTTCAAATGGAATCTGAACAAATTTAAAAACCGGGAATTATAGCCAAAATTCGCCAACCTATAAAAGTATTAATCGCAAATATGTATTAAGCGACAATTAATGTAGGTGTACAAAGTAAAAAACACGTGTTTTGTCTGTATTTAAAACTATCGAACAGGTTCAGACTATATCATTGAAATCTTGTCTGTCCAAGAATACAGTTACGAAGTGTAAAGTTAATATATTATTAACTAAACGAAGTACCATCGGTTGCCCTTAGATATCTGAATCTGTTTCGTGATATTTTATTCCTTAAAACAAATAGGTTATCAGCCTTCAATGCCTAACTTAAGCATAATTATGATCAACTATCTCCCTATTATGTACGATCACTTGTAAATGTTGCAATGTAATGGTCACAAGAATGGTCGATTGTTTTATTTGTCAAAGTTAACAAAAGTGAATTTTACAAAGGGTTTCTTTCTTTAAAAATACCTACCAAACTAACGAAAGTATCAGGCTAGCATAATTCGATATTAAAATCACATTCAACGTAGAAATATTTTTAAATTGCTTCTCGGGAAGGCATCCATCGATTTCATGCTCTATTTCTTGATAAAACTGGCACAGATGTTCTAGTGGAGGCTTCTCATAGGCTTTTATTTTAATGTTTCATTCCGACTTTCCGACCCTATAATCAATAAGCTGTACCACAAAAAGAGAAATGGTTTTTATGGTGATTTTACGTGATTAATACATAGTATGAAGAAATGTAAAAACAAATCTGTCGTCTAAAATTAATTAAAATCTAGAACTACAAATGTAAATATTGGAACACCACAAGTAAACCTATACAAAAACTGGTGTTTATATATTTATTTATTTGCTAATCAGTATTCCTACAGCTACGTTTCATACAATATCTAAACAAGTACATTATACACAAAAGCCAAAAACGGAACACACAATCAAACATAAACATAAAACACAGTTAACAGTTATTACTTAGTTATTATATATAAATATTTTTTATGTAAAATAAATTTGTAAGATGATAAAAAAGCCGTTATTAATAAAAGCTACCAGAGACTTTTATATTATTTTTTAAGCATTGTTTAGTAATTTTAAATATATTTGCTGGTAATTTGTGTTATAATCTGAAGGTATACGGTACTTGACTGAGTTACATAAATAGTTTGTATAAGACCGAGGAATTTGAAATAGTTGAGTTTGTATTATATGAAGGGGTGTAAAATAGTTAAGCTACAATAAGACAGTAAATTAAATCGTTGCAAATATCGTGTCAAAACAAAAAAAATGTGTGTGCGTGTACTAGGTCTACACACGTAAGAAGTGAAACTTCCTGATGACCTTTTCGAAAAATGATCTGCTATACTTAACGACTAACTTAACGAAATTGGTTAAATAAAGTTTAACAAAAGGCTTTTATTATCATAGACATGAATACAAATACAATTATTTCATTTTACCTTATTACTACTAAGATTAATACAGAATTTCATTAATTGTAATAGAATTATTACTATCATTGTTATCGATATTATATATTTTTGTTATTAATGGCTTCGAATCTCTTCGGATCAACCGTTGTAGGGACAAGAAAAAGATGGCGCGTAACCGAAAAACGTGACGATTTCAAAATTTCTCCCATACGTCGATAAAAATTCATTCTAACGCCGATAAAGAAGTTTGACTTCAAAAAGCAACATGGCGCGTAACCGAAAAATGTGACGATTTGCTACAAAATTTCTCCCATACGTCGATAAAGAACTTTCATTCCAACGCCGATAAAGAAGTTTGACTTCAAAAAGCAACATGGCGCGTAACGGAAAAATGTGACGCGTAACGAAAAAATATTACACTAAAATTTTATCCAACCCCGATAAAGAAGTTTCACTTCAAAAACATCACGTCATATTATTTACGTATACATTCCAGGGAGTCAATACCAAAGTACTTGCAGAAATCTAAGTATATAGCTACTATACTTTCGGAAAACCTTAAAACTTAAAAACGTAAGAAACTTTTTATAATGTTTTCTATTGCTTCAATGTATTTATTTTAATATTTCATAAAATTATTATATATTATTTGATCAGTATTACTAATATTTTAATGTTATAATGAATCTGTCCTTACATTTTGCGTGGTTTAGAGTAAGTATACTCAGAAGTCAGGAGGGTTATATAAAGACGGTAAGTACAGACATACTATGGTATATCTTTTTAATAATAATTATTATAATATTATGATATGCGCTAGTTATGTAATCTAAGATTAGTTAAATATATATATATATATATATTTAATATTTAAAATCATAAACAAAATGTAAAAAACCATCGCACACTGAAGCCAATATGAGCCCTTCAGTTTTTACCACTCATAAGTTGTAATTTAACATTTTCGTTTCCGATAATGTCCAATATGATTTGGTTTAAGTTTTGAGTTTATTAATTACAAACAACATGCAAAAATACTATAGTCTATATGTATGTTATCACAGTAATGAATATAAAAAAATCAAGCATTTTTAAAGCTCATTTAAATCCGTATGCTAATATTCTTGTAAAGCGTTGATTACTATTTATCGTTCGATTCAAAATAGCATGAAAGCGGATATGAAATCGTGATTGCTTGCAGAGCAAAATAACTAGATTGAACGATGAATGATGTGTTCTCAAATACAATGAACGAGTGATTTATGAGTATCTATTTCACAGATCTTATTGTATTTCGATAGTGTTCTATAAATTGAAACAATCAATATCAGAATTAACAGTATTTCTAGACATAATAGAAGATCTTTTTTATTTATATCATATTACTATAGTATGTATATCCTATATATATATATTAGTATCACCTCGATATCCATTGAACTGAACCTGTTTTAAGGCACTTTTTGCCCTGCGCCATGTGGAACCAGTACTAACTAATCGCAGTATTTCCTAACTGATTCATCATGGGGTCCTTCAAGAAGAGAGCGTACCAATTCCTAATGGGCCAGATTTTTTTTTTTTTATAGAATGGGGGGCAAGTTGGCAGGAGGCTTACCTGATGTTAAGTGATACCGCCGCCCATGGACACTCTCAATGCCAGAGGGCTCGCGAGTGCGTTGCCGGCCTTTTAAAAATTGGTACGCTCTTTTCTTGAAGGAATTCTTTCTAACTAAGAAACATTGTTGTATGTTTTTCTTTATTTCGCTTTTTGTTATGATTTTTTAAATGAAATGTATTTTTTACTAGCAATTTATAATTGTATTATAATGCAATTCTACCACACAATCCGAAAATGCACCAACAAATGTTGTTTTTTAGTGCGAATATGAGAATGTTATCATTTTAAAGCGACAAAATTAACATGTGTCGTCATGCTAATAAAATGGAATAAACAATGACACAAAGGCAACAAAGAAAGATCAAGCCCCATAAATATTGCCCAGCCCATATCAAAATTCATTTTAACCGTATTTTCTTAAACGCAAATACTAACGTAGCACGTTGTAGCGTTCGGAAGTTCGTAGAACTATGTAACATCGCTTTCTAAATAAAATAACTTTGTTATTCTTTCAAAATGTAATAAAATTTTGCTTTAAAGTAATATTAATGGACTTGTTTAGGTTTTGTAAAAATTCTGTATTCATATTCGTTTCAACAATGTTTTTTTGTGTAACTTTTTAAATTTAAACTACATTCTCACGGTTGTGTGTACATTGATAGCAATATTTACTATGAAGCCTGAAAATTGCTATGAATTTTAAGCTAGTATGAATTTAAAACGAAAGTCGAAACCATTGGCAGAGTATTTTTTGTGATTTGCCAGCATCTATATCAAAGTCTTAACAGACACGCAACACGATTGTTCTTTTCACCTGTCGAATCACAATCAAATCCAACATAGTCCACCGTCCATTGTTTTCGTACTTTATTATTTGCAAAAATATTAGATGGAAAAAACCCCTGATTTTAGTTTTTTATTTACGAAGAGTAAATATGTATCCCTGTGGCATTGAAATATTCGAAGAGAAAGAGAAGAAGAAGGCCTTCATTGCCAATACGGTGCAGGTCGTTTTTCTCGCTACCCCTCTTACTTTCGTGAATATCACAGCCATATTAGAGCCAACAGTCAGACTATTGCGAGAATCCGAATGGATATCTTTGATCCTTTGAAGTATGCGACGGGCTTGTTCTTGATGTTACTTGTGTGGACACGTTAGCCCCGTTATCTCACTCGGTCCAGCATAGGAGCTGACGCAGCCGAAGAGCAGGCGGAAAGTAATAAACGGCCAAAGTATTAAAGTCTTGCATACAACTTTGATTTTGTTCCCTTTATAGAATCTCTTGACTATGAGGTTAAAGATTTATTTTGACACCTAGTAGTTAGTACCGGTGAAACCAGATCTGGTGCCATCCTCGCTCAATAGGTATCGCAATACAACCACAGGGATCAAACTAAATAAATTTATTTTAGTTTTTTATTTTTCCGTATTTATTTATTATTATGTAGGTTCAGAATATACATAAAAATATAATATGTCGGACACTCGGATTGCCAGATGGCTCGTGACTGTTTATTGAATGAAACGTATTTTATATTTAATTTAATATGTCAATAAATATAATCCATATGGGTTGCCTAGCAAATTTCAGTCCAGAGTATGTTTAATTAATATTTAAAAAAAATTTTTTTTTTTTAATTTGCATGTAGTAAATTTTTTAAATTTTTTTCAATAAATATTTTAATCAGGGTAGTATTATGTATGTATCACTACAACTTTCTTTTTAACTAAAGATGTATATATACTTTAGTGTCCCATAAAAAATATACACATAAATAATTAATTGATTAAAAACAACCTAACGTTAGCATATTCTATGGGCTTCATACTTTCGATTGGTATAGAATTTAATCATACCGGTGAAATGTTTAAAAAATATTTCTTTTTAATATTAATTAAAATACTCTGGACTTAAATTTGCTAGGCAACCCATATGGATTATATTTATTGACATATTAAATTAAATATAAAATACGTTTCATTAAATAAGCATCTCGGTGAAGGTCGTTGTATATCGGGATCTTAGACCATTACTATTTATTTTAAACAGTCAACATCTTTTTGGTGTAATATTCTGTTTAAATACCTAAAATTCATTTTACCTTCACCCATCGACCAGTACTCTAGGTATAAATTTGCGTACGAAAGTGAAAAGCCATTAAGTAAATTATACATAAATTAATTGTCTATATATTGGGCCCGGCTTTTCATGAATGTTCCACTTTACCGAAGCATTGTCCAATTATATATTCAAAATCTATTTAAGACTAACCTTTTGAAGCGAAGATGAAACCAAATTCAAAGCCCGGTTATATACCACATAGTTGGTTAACGTAATTATATTAAGGGAATTAAAAGCAAGGCGTCCATGCGTTGGGTTGTCTCTCTCCCTAAAATATGGTGAGGGGGCCGATGGCTGGCCATGCGTCATACTCGTGAACGGATGCTACTTGTGGTGACTGATCGTACTTGAATTCGTGTATGCGGTGATGTTAGTTGTTTCGACTATGTATTTACGTGTTGTTTCCACGAGAATGTAAGTGCGTGCTCCTATTTCACCATGCCTCCTGCTGATAGAGGACAAATCTTTGTTTTTAATTTATTTTATTATTATTGTCATGTGCAACATGGTGTAATGGTTGCAGCTCCTTACAAACGTTATGTAAAACAAAAACTTGGCAATTAAAAAGAATGGCGGAGAGTTTATTGCCAGTTCTTCTCTTTCGTTCTACGCCCTTGATTTGAGAACTGGGAGTAAATGTAAAATTAGAATCATTTAATGTATATATTTTTTTGTTTTGACGTTCATAAGTGTACATTGTGTTAACTACATGAATAAATGATTTTTGTTTGTTTCATTTTTTGCGTAAGAATAGAAAATCCCTGACGTAAGGTCAATTAAGAAAAGAAAAATATTTATGACCACTTCGATACACCCCTTATAGCTAAGTCTTGTCTAGCTAGGCTTGACGTATCTCAATTACAAGGCGTGCTGGTTAATGGACAGGCGGTTTTGTGTCAAATTTGAACGTGTCTAGAATCTAGTTGGCCTATATCAGGTATAGCATATGTTCTATCGTAATACAAGGTCTGTCGCTCAAGGAAATTGCACACAATTGACACTTAATGTTATTTAAAAGTGAACAGCCTCTAATATATAAAATTCTCGTGTCACAATGTTCGTTCCCTAACTCCTCCGAAACGGTTCAACCGATTCTTATGTTTTATGCATAATTATTAAATCTAAGAATCGACTACTATCTATTTTTAAAACCACAAAGTGATAAGGGGTGTTCATCCCAAAAAAATATATTTATTTTGTAAACAAAATTTTTATTTTTTATTTTTTTATGAAACAGCATAGACAAATACATACAACCCTTCATTGTCACCCCTCTACGGTCAACCCCTTTTTATTATAGTAGATAGTTATTTTTATTGAACTAAAAAAATGTTTCCTAGAAATAATATACATGGCAAAACAACATTGGCGGGTCAGCTAGTTATTATAAAATTGTCCCTTTTTGCCTTCTTACAAAAGGATCACATAATGATAAGGTGTAATTATGACCCGCTCTTTGTAGGATTTTTAGCGTTAAAAAAATTATTTTTAATTTTGGTTTACTTCCTTATAATTTCAGTATATTTTTCATCCCTAATAAAAAGCTTTTGACTGATATTAATTATCGTTACCTTTCTTGAGTCGATTTGGATATTTACCTGTAACAAAAATTATCTTAATTAGTTAAAATTGTTAACGTAATGTTTAAATATATAACATATTTATTTCTTAGGATCTAGTTCGCTAGCGCATATACCCAAAATGAGCATTAGCTGAAACTAGTAAACGCCTTTGCCGAACGCACGCTACCGCTTGCTAATCGGCCACTTCTAAAATATTGTACGATCTGTCTAAATATATTAAAATGATTCGTAAGACAAAACTGTGCGTTTCATTTTAATTGGACAAACGTATCCTTCTTGGTCCTTATACTATATTGGTCCTTGAAAAGCTTAAACAATTAATACCGCTTTAATATTTCCAAGTACTCATCATATTAAAGTAAGTTAATTTATAGTTTCCAGAATTCCCAAGTCAACATTGAAGATAGAAATCACACACCGTGTTCAAACTTTTATAATTACGTAAATTGAAACTGTATCTTGCATAGAAAGCTTGTTTGATCTCACACTTTAATTATATAAGTACCACTTGTTAAATATAAGTACAGACCGATTCTTATGAAATTTTGTATGCATGTTCAGTAAGTCTGAGAATCGGCTACTATCTATCTTTCAAACCCCTAAATGTTAAGGGTGGTCCACCCTTAAATTTTATCTTTATTTTTTAGATAAAAATTTGTGTTTTTATTTTTTTATGATACAGCATACAAAAATACAACCCTTAATTTTCATCTACCCTCTACGATCAATCACTATTTTTTATTATAGTAGATAGTTATTTATTTGAAATAAAAAAATGTTTCCTAGAAAAAATAAACATGGAAAAACGACGTTTGCCGGGTCAGCTCTTATTAACATATTATTATTTTATTGCGTTTTTCAATAGTATAGGCATGGTCACTAAAGCAAAAAAATTGAAAACATTGCTCTTGCTTTGATCTCATTATTTTTATAAAAATATACTTCCAAAATCACCATACAAAATATCAACTTAACAGGAAGGTTTGATCACTTTCATAAAATGAAAACATCAAACAATATAAAGGACTTCATACTTTGAGTATTTCATTATAAACCACTTTGGCAGAACACTCCGCAACTTATTATAAGAATGTGGAGCGTTTTAATTACATTAATACGACTTTAATTAAACAGTAGAAAATGTTGATTAGAATAATGTTCTTATATTAAAAAGTTTTATCGTGGCAATGATGTTACGGTGTTGGGACTAATGTAAAATTAAACGATGTAGGTGTATATTTTTCTTAAAAGACATGTAGGCGTAGTACTTCTATCGGCAATATTGAATGGTAACTACAAAGTAACTTTAGTTTTATCGACAGCAAATACCTCTGTGCCATCATGACTCAAAAATATTGTTTTGGGAATAGAAATCGCAAAGCTTAGAAAGCACAGAGGCCTTATTTTTTTACAGAACCGAGGGCAAACCGGCAGGAGGAGAGGAGATAAGTGATACCGCTGCCCATGGACACTATCATTGTCTGAGGGCCCGCGAATGCGTTGTTGGCCTTTTAGAAACTGTGCACATATAGCTGGCAAATACTGCGTTAAGAAAAGCCGCTAAGTTGTAAAAAGTAGATAAGGGACCAGCCCTCCGCTGAATTTAATCCAAAAAAAGAAGCTGGTATTTGAGGGCATCCGCCCTGATATGTAAGCAGTATTCCATATAAGTTTGTACTTGAGTGTGAATATCACGTCACATTTGAAATTGCTTTAGTAGTCCGTGTTCAGACGTGGTAAGTCCTTGTTGTCAGTAGTCGAAAGCACAAAAATTGGGAGATTGGAAGTTACAGAGTACACACACACATACGCACACACTCACACACACATCCTCACATACACCGTTATTTCTACTAACTTCTAACTAGTTGCCTGTTTTGTTTTGTTTTTCTTTCCTTATTTAAAACGTTAAATTTGTTTGCCTACCCATGTATGGCATGTCCGTTTAAATTTTTCTTTATATTCAATTCAAGATGCAGCCGTTTATAAAATAAAAAAATCTAAAGGTATCGTAAAATTTGCTATAAACACGAAGTCGTTTAAACTAGACTTTACCTGCGATTGTACTATTCGTCAAAAATAATTTCTTAGGTTGTATGATTTTTAGTACAAATATTTGATGGAGGCCTATTTTCCTTTTAATAAATCTTTTTATTCATAGTTTTGTTAATATTTTCTAATTAAACCAGGCTTTTGTGTCTGACAAGATGTTTCGGTTTAAGACGGTTTGTTTACGTGCATCATGCGAGTATGTATTGTAAGGTATCAAGTAAGCCATTGAACTTTAAAGGCCGGCAACGCACTAGCGCCCTCTGGTAATATATGTTTGTTGTGTTTGAATTAGATGAGCCTCCTGCCCGTAAGCCCCTGTTTCTAACAAAAAAGTATTAATCGTTCTACGTGCTCACAAAGAAATAAAAATCTAATCACAACCATATGATTAAGAATAGCTTGATTCCCTAGGCCAAGAATACACAATAAATATAATACATCTGCATAACTTACAACAAGTAATGCTGTATATTCTACACATGTTTCTCTTGCATTTCAGTTTCAGAAACTGCCCCATTAATACTGGGATGACAAAGATCTTGTGTCGCAAATGTATGAGAAGAAACGCTCGCTGTTTATGTAAAATTCAGTATACAATATTTCTTTTGTTCTTGGAATAATATTATACAAGAGAAACAGAGTGTATCAATGAAATATAGTTTGATATGGAACTCTCAATAAATTAAAATGCACCCGCATGCTTTTGATTGATTTTACGACTAAAATTATCAATTTAATTTATTCATGTACATGATGCAATTTATTACATTATATTAGATGAGATGTGTCGTGTTGGTCTAATTTCCTGTACGAGATGTTCAGAGTTAAAAATAAATATTAACTTTTAATTTGTTCTTAAGTTCAGTACTACAATATAAACTTTCCAATGCTACTAAGGTATATTAGCAGTATTTATTTAATATATGTGATGCATACCTCTTTGAAAAGAAATCATAACTTGACTTTACACATAATCACTTGAAATTATATAACTATCAGCTATATGTAAATAAAATAAAAATAAGGAAAAGTCATGAAAAGACTTATATAAAGGAATCCAATCATAATTTAACCATTAATTCTACGCGTCCAAGAGCCGCAAAGAATATCGACATCGACTAATACATATTGCCAGATGAATTTACCCGCTATTTAAAGGTTTTAAATCTATGAACGATTCACTAGGGATACATTGACCCAATCTCGCCGCAGACGAGAATTAATCTGGATCAAAACTTGTTTAACATACAAATCCACGTTTTAATAAATGAAATATGAATTTGGTGAAGAATTTATTAAAATGGAAATATTAAATCGTATTTGTTAGGCTCAACGAATCTAATCGAGTAACGAAAAGCCCTCTAATGCTTGCAGCTTTATCACTCTTAAGAAAGCTTACGAAGCTTACCAAGTAGATATAATGTATTCAAAAAGAAATTAAGTTAGTATTCCATTTTATTTTTGATGTGTGCAATTATATCTAGATTTTGTGAACTCAAATATCCATAGAAAACAATTTTCTACATGGGCGCAAAGCCGAAAATAGCCTTTATACTCAAACTCAAACTCAAAATATCTTTATTCAAGTGGGTAACCAAGTACACTTTTGAATCGTCAAGTTAAATTAATCGTAAATTTACATTTACTACCAGTTCGCAAGTCAAGGGCGTAGAGCGGGTAAGAAGAACTGGCAAGAAACTTTCCGCCACTCTTTTTAATCGCCAGGTATTGTCATACAAATTCTTTGAACTGGAGCAATTCAATCCCAAGGATTAGGATCATTTAAGTAGTCTTCAAATTTATAAAAAGCTTTGTTAGTTTCCGTTTAACGACAGCTTTGAATTTATTTAGTGATAATTCTCTAATTTCGCTTGGGAGTTTGTTGTAAAAACGAATACAATTTCCATATAAGGAGTGGTTTATCTTTTGGAGCCTGGTTGGTCGTACACTCAAATTAGTTCTATTTCGCGTATTATACTGGTGAAAGTCACCATTTGTTTTAAAGTCGTTTATATTTTTTTGGACATACAACAAGGCTTCAAGAATATATTGACCAGATAGTGTCATAATATTTAATTCCTTAAACTTATTCCGTACCGACTCCCTCGGAGAAACACAACAAATACCCCGAACAGCCCGCTTCTGCAGCACAAATATGGATTGAACCTCTGCAGCAGCACCCCACAGTAAAATACCGTACGACATTACGCTGTGAAAGTAGCTATGATAAACAATTTTTGCCGTGTCCTTATCAGTAAACTGATTTTCTTTACTGCATATGCTGCAGAGCTGAGCCTATTCGAAAGAGTATCTATGTGCGGGCCCCATTGGAATTTACTATCTATTGTTATGCCTAGAAAAACAGTTTTGTCAACAAAGTTTAGTTCACTGTCCTTAATTTTCAGGTTACCAATATCTCGCTTTACGCTAGTAGTTGTAAATCTAATACATTTTGTTTTATTCTCATTAAGCAGTAAGTTATTTACATTAAACCAGTTAACTATACGAGAGATAGAATTGTTTACATCGTCCAATAATACGTTATTCCTATTCACTTTAAATAGAATTGAAGTGTCATCAGCAAACAATACCATCTCATGAACTTCGTTGACAAAGAATGGGAGGTCATTTATGTAAATCAGAAATAAGAAAGGCCCGAGAATCGATCCTTGGGGGACGCCCATTGATACCTGCGAACCCGGAGAGGTGACTCCATTGACATGAACTCTTTGGATCCTTCCCTTTAAATATGAATTCATCAGGCTGGAAGCTTTGCCATCAACGCCATAGTGTTGAAGCTTTCCAACGAGTATATCAGGATGAACACAGTCAAAGGCCTTTGAAAGGTCACAAAAGACGCCGACTCCATCATATGATTCTTCCCAGGCGTTAAATATGTCCGAAATCAACTTTACACCGGCATCGATTGTGGAGCGACCCTTAGTGAAACCATACTGTTTATTATGTAAGAGTATGAGTACATTTTTATTAAAATGTAAAGAAAGCTGGTCTAGCATTATCTTTTCAAAAACTTTGCTCAACGCAGGGAGCACGGAAACAGGTCTGAAGTTTGACGGATCAGACTCACTACCTGCCTTGAACAACGGTGTAATCTTACTTAATTTCATTTCGTCCGGAAAGACTCCACAATCGATACATCTGTTAAAAATGATAGACAATTCAGAGCTTATTACATTAATAACGGAATTTAAAATGACTGTTGACATACCCCATATATCTTTACTTTTTTTTAAATTAATAAGCTTAAAAGTTTTAACGATATCATTACAAGTTATATGTTTAAACTGAAATTTAATATTACATTCAGGTACATATTTTTCTAGCAATGAGATCGCAGCAGCAGGTGAAGAATCTAGGGACTTGGTCGTATTTAGTGGTACATTTGTAAAGAATTCTTCAAAAGAAGAAGCTACCTCTGGGTCAGATTTTATTAATTTCCCTTTAACTTTTAACATATAATCAGTTCGTTTGTCAGACGTTTTACCTGATTCTTCATTTATTATTTTCCAGGTAGCTTTTACTTTATCCATGCTATTTTTTATTTTTGAACTTAAATATTGAGACTTTGCAGTTTTGCAATCTTTTTTGAAATTATTTGAATACAACCTAACATATTCCCTAAATTCCACACTAGTGTTATATTGCATTTCGTCATACATTTCATATAATTTTAACCTTTTCCTGTGTAACTCCTCATTTGCCCAGTCACAGAAACTTGTTTTCTCAGAGACCAATAAAGTCTTTTGAGTAAATACTTTCTTGAATTCATCAATAAATGATCCAAAAAAAGTACTGTATAAATTATTAGGGAATGAGTTGCCACACAGAAATGGCATTCTATAGACCAATGCTTCTCTAAATCTGTCCAAACGGTCATTTGTAATAGGAGTTATCACAATTTTCTTCTTTTTACATGTTTTTTGCTTCCTTAATTGGAATTCAAACCATTGACCAGTGTGATCAGATTTAAATCTATTGAAAATACATACATTCAAAGGGGCTTTGTCACTATATATATTATCTATACAAGTTGCGGTGCTAGCTGTTATTCTTGTGGGTGAATGAAATTGATTTATTAAATTGTATGAACGAAAAAGACTAAGTATGCGTACACTTGAATTAGAATGACAAAGTAAATTGACATTAAAGTCCCCACACACAATTAGCCCTTTATTACACTTTACTAATTTACACAATATCTCCTCTAATACATTTTCAACATTATTATAGACAGCTGATGGAGGACAATATAGACATACAACAATGAATTGCTCCAGTTCCACACAGGAGATTTCAATAGTTAGTTCTACAGAGAGGCTGATAATATCCTTTCTTTCTTTGCATTTAAGTTTTTTACTAATTAGGATTAATGAGCCACCATGAATTGCATTTTCTCTGCAAAACACACTACCAACCCTGTGGTTACAAAAATTAAACAAAACTTCATATTTTTTTAACCAGTGCTCTGTTATGCACAAAAAGTCTATTTTTTGACTATTCAAGAATAGTTCAATTTCTAATTCTTTATTTTTCATCCCCTGTATATTTTGATGTACCACAATAATTTTTTGGGAATGAATTTTATCACATAATATACTTACCTTATTATTGCAAGAGTGGTGCTCTGTTGTCCTATTATCTAATTTAAATAAATATTATTTGGAATTTCTTCCAAGGTCTTATTATCTAATGCTTGCTCAATAGAAGCAAGGGGTCTAGCCAAATTCTTGGCTGTCATCTGTATAAAATATGATAGCGAAACAGCTATCTGTCTTTTTAAGAAAGCAGGTAGGTAATAATATCTACCCTTTGTGATAAAAAACTTTTTACTATACCTATTGGTATCTATGACACAAAATTTATCATTATACATTGCCAATGTATGCAATGTTTGATTAAGAATATATCTTGTGTCATTTTCTTCCTTAGGAAAGCTTTGGCTATAGGGAAATGTAAACATAACAATCCTCTTAGAGTCTAAACAACAAAGTTTTTCATATAATACTAAAAGATCATGTTTATTTACATTTCCCCTGTTCCCTATAAAAATTATTAAATTATTACAATTATCATTGTTTTTGATTATATGATTTTTCACAATGTTTTTAAAAGTGGCATTGGGATAGCAGCTGTTTATAAATGTTTGGCCGTCATTTAATTGTACAATAGTACCCATGTCCTGACCCATTTCATCAAAATACATTAAATTCCTTTCTTTTGCCTTAATTTTTTCCTTTAACTGAGTGTTTGTTGTGGTGTAGGTGAGGCTGTGAGTGTGTTGTGATGTCTGTGGTAATTGGAGACTGGGTTGGCTTTTATAATTGCAACCATAAGTTTTATTCTGCAATTGCTCATAACATTCTGCGGTGTAATTAGAAATTTGAAGCAGATCTTCCATTGCAGAAGAATATTTTTCTACCATACATTGTGATTCTTCAAATTTAGAAGTGAGACTGTTTGTAAGTTCTTTTAATTTTAAAATTTCTGTTTTTAAATCTAATGTGTCAGATTCATATTTTAATTTAGCATTTTCAGTTTCAATTAAATGCAAGTCAAGTTCATTTTGAAGTTTTGTGTTTTGAACTTTTAAATCCACACTGTTTACATTTCTATATTGTTTTACTAGCTTCTGTGTCTTTTTAATATATTTATTAATTTTAATATATTTTCTTATTTTGTGTTTACCTAAACTTTTTACATGATGAGTAGGTGTAGAACCCGAATCATGAATTAATGTATTGTATAGAATGTTTGTGTGTGTATCTTTTACACTTTGTGAGACTGCCTCCAGGTTATTAATATATTGTTGAGCCTCCAATAGCTGTTTTTCAAGACTTCTTATGCGCTGCAAAGCAACTTCATACTCATTACCATAACTATCAAGTTTATTTAATTCCTGCTGAAGCATAACACACTGATCTTTAAGTGAATTATTTTCTTGAAATAGCAAGGACATTTCATTTTTGAGCTTCCTGTTGCCTTCCAGCAAACTTAAGAATTCTTTTTCATTTTCTTCTCTTTCACTTGTTAACTGGGTACATAAATCCCTGCAAGACTGCAATTCAGTCAGTGCTAATTTAAGTTTAGACTCTTCTTGCAAAGCCAAGCCTCTGCGAGTCATCATATTGTATACTAGGGACTGTATGCAATGAACAAGCGAAAAAGGTATGTATATATAACTGTTATGTGTGAGTGGTGGTGGTTGTACTATTTATTACCTATTAACATATAATGAAACCTAAATACACAAAATGGGCTTATTTTGTCAAGTAAATTATGTAATATTAATTGTCTGGGCGAATGTTTTCGTCGTCGATTTTGCTTCCACTAGTTGTCAAAATGAGACATAAACCGTGCCAATGTGTGATGGACGTAGCTCCAAAAACTGAGCAGTATTTTATGATCGTATGTAGTCAGTAAATATAACTTAAATAGAACAAAATACTCCCCAGGTTTGACGATATTTTAAACTACGTTGCCGTTAAGGCGTTGAGTTGACAGCCAGTTTTAGATCCCTGTTTTGCCAAGTTCTCGCGACAAAAAACACTGTATAATCACTTTATATTATACACAAATCTTATTTTTAACTATATTACCCTAATTTAACTAAATTTAAAGCCTTAAAATTATTATTTTTAAAATTAAATGTAGAGGTTGTTTTCTTACAACCTACTACCAGAGTTGCCACTTGCCAGACGCGAAAAAAGAATAATTATTTAAATTTTTTAAATCAAAGTAACATGCTTAATAATCTTTCTAAAAAAATTATTTATTTTTTTGCGATAAATCATTTCCATGATAGTTTGTGTAAAACTTCTTAAAACCTAATTTTCAAATCTACTCGAATAACAGCCTATTTACTTTTAACAAATAATGTAGTAAGTTTAAAATCACGCACATCTTTGCCTCTGCCGGAACTCTGCGCTCCTAATAACAGTAACGATTGCTTTACCTCGAAATTGCATACATGTACAAGAATGTCGGTACTGGTACTAGCAGCGATGATCTGAAAAGTATAACTCAAGAGACATATACTGTTTGTGATTTTCCCACTCCAGTACTTGCTTAACGAGATAAATTAATGCCTATCACCAGGCGGTCAGTAATAAAGGTAAAGTGCCATTTTACGTGAGTCTCACGTGTTGCAGACTATTGATATTATCACTACCAGTTATTAGCTGTTACCAAAAGGCACACTTTAATGTTGTATATAGCTGTATTACCTGTAGACTATTTGATATTGTCTTTGGTTCGGTCGCGAACCAGATAGACCAGCTGGTTGGCAGATCTAGAGATCAGGTAAATGTCAAATTAGAAGCATTTAGCATTTGATATGCATTTATTTTTGACGTTCATAAGTGTACATTGTGTTACCTAAATGATTTTGATTTAATGAGATCGCCAACCCGATGGTGTGATCAAGTCACGATTCTCACGAGTCTACGCCTAACAGCTGCTCTAAGGGAAGCTATAGACCGAACAAAGTGGAGATATAACACTAGCAGGGCAGAAGGCACCTACAGTGACACGACCTTCAGCGATGCCTTCATTGTGTGCCCTTGTACGATTGTGAAAAGGCTTTGCAACACTTCTTGACGGGTACAAGATTGTTTTTAAAAACAAATATTTGTTAGAAAGGTTTGGAAACATGAATAAAAATATATAACAGCTTGCTTATAATAATAAATCATTTCTTCAGTTACGGCGTACATATCGAAATCTAGATAAATACACCGATGTGCAAGTCATTACTCGAAAGCTCCCATCAAACAGGTCATTAGCAAGAGCCGGAGGGCCGAGAAATGTAACAAGAAGCGCGGACCAAATTTCTTTGCGGTGTGTAGTAGAAATTTAAGTTATGAGCTGACTATTTTCTATTTAGAGTTGCCAAATAGGGCAAAGGGAATACGTTCTGCCTACCCAAGTCGTTACTAAACTATATACAACTTGATAATATTCAAAATAAATGAGCGCTTTTAAGGCATTATTGCCGCGTATAAGTATTTAGGTTGGGTTGCAGATGATTTGTCTGATGACGCTGATTTGGAGCGAGATAGAAAAGGGGTAAAAAGGAGTAAAATGTAGGCAAAAAAATGGCCTGGAGGTTTGCTCACCAGAAGTCAACGTTATTCTGATCAAGGCGTATTGTCAGTCATTTTACTCGGCCTGCATATGGGCACATTTTACCCTGAAGCCTTTGAATACGCTCCATATTCAGTATAACAACGATCAGGTTTCTGGGCTTGCCGTCAGTCTGTAGTGCGTTAGGTATGTTAACCAGGACACGGTTTTTATGCCATTATTCGGAAAAGGGTGGCACCCGTGATGATGAATCCTGAATGTGTTGATTATAAAGAACAAGCATATCATAAATCGTTAGTTTGCTGTCCATGCCCCGCTATAGGTTTATGTTTTGTTTACTAACTAATACTAATATAGCAACGAAGACCGAATTGACACTTGAACTAAAACTAAATATGTATATTTAAAATATATATTTATGCAAAAGTATTTAAAACCAGTCTTAAGTATTTAACAACATTACTTACAAAAAATGTTTATGTGTTTTAAACTCTATTACCTACATTTCTTAGATCTCTTAAATGGTTGTAAAACAACAAATAGTAAGTAAAATGCTAAACATAATGTGGTATCCAAATAAACCGTTTATTGTTATTAAACTAAATATTGTCTAAAAATATATTGTTTCGATAACATAGAAATGGATGTCATTAATAATGCCACTGAAGCGAAATCGAAGCCCATTATTTGGATACAAGATTAATTGAAACAAGAAAACTAATGGTAAGTTCAAATCCTTTTTTAAAACTATGTTTATTTTAACTAAGCACATAAATAAACTTGACTTAAACTTAACTAAAGTTAGAATCATTCCAAACGCAACCGCACAAGAAATAATTAAAATCTCTCAAATCTTAATGGTTTCTTTTGAGGTTCAAAATATATCTCTTAAAGAAATATAAATTCAGTTTTAATAAAATAATAACATCATGTTCTTGTAAAGTATTAAAGCACAATGTGATTACTATATAACCCTAACCCTAAGTATAATATAGTGGGGCAAACATGAAAAACTTTCTCCAACCAAAATGGTGTCACGCTTGGATATGAATCTGCTAGGAATTTAATTAGGAGATTCTTCGAGCCGCTATCGACGCGACACGGGAATATTCGACGTTATTCCCTTTTTAACTTCGATATTAAAAAGTAAATGGGCAACCAGTCAACGTCGATGTCTTCTTTGTTATGAAGCCAAAGTTCCAAGTTGGAAAAGGAATAAGGGAGATAAAAATGTTAATAACTTTGGCAAGGCAACAAAAAAGGCAGGCCTGCATAAGTAATCTACGTATGATAGTCATTTGTTACATGTAATACACAATAGAAACTGCCTAATATGGGCATAACTTTTTTTCGAATATTTTAAAATCTATCAGAACTTTTGGCATATAGATCTAAGTACCTACTACAATTCCAAGTGCAATACAAAACGTATATCTTTATCTATCTTTTTCCTTTTTCCTGATGAATCTATATTTTTTGTATGTTAAGTACTAACAAGTTATTAATACATATATCAATGAATACTTTTTGGTTGATAACGAATAGTTACAATAGTTTGTTAAATGTATAAAACCCCTGGAGGCTCAATATATCCAGTGTTTGTCCACTTTGTATATAGGTCAGTTACTCGGATTACAAAGACAACACAACCACCAGAATACCCATAAGAATACGCTTTCCGATTCATACTTGGGGAATAAAAACGAAAGAAAATATATTTATAATTAAACGCTATAAATATTGGTATTATTAAGAAAATTTAAATATTGATAATTCAAGGCCTATCCTGATTGGTTATATAAAATATAATATCATCTAACCAATCACAATCAAGTGAAACAAAAATGCTGTCCTATGGCGAGAAATTTATGCAATCAAAAGCTTTAATGTAAAAAAAAATTAATTAAAAAAAAACTATTAATGAAAAAGATAGAAAACGCCGTCGTTTTCGATTACGTGCATATAAATAGAAATTAATCGCAAAACTCGAAGACGGCTGGACCGCGAACTGGCTGAATTTGCGAATTTATTTATTCCTTGAACTCTGAGGAAGGTTTTCGTGAAGAGAAAAATTGCACGGAAACATGAAAACTGAAGTGTAAACAACAAACCAGTTTTCTTTTTTTTGTAATTGTGAAGATTCTCTATGGGAGCATAGCAAAATGTCTCATATAGTATGAGCTACTAAAAAGGTAGGCTAAGTAATAAAATCATATTTGTTTAATTACCTAACTCAAAACTCAAACTCAAAATATCTTTACTCATATAGGTAAACAAGTAAACTTATGAACGTCAATAGGAAATATGTTAAATTGGTTCTAAATTTAGAATTTAGTTAGAATAGCTGGTGCCCGCAACTTCGTCTGCGCAAGATTTAAATAATATTTGTCCAAATGATGTAGCCGGAAAGAGATATTTTATTTACTTTCAATACCAGAAGCGATAAAAGTATTTTCATTTAGGAATCAATTTATGACTACCAAATGTGCATTTGAAATAAATTGACAATTTTTATTGTAGTTATGGTTCACTATTTTGGCTAAAATGGCTTACACATAAGATATATATAAATACCGTAACGGGCCTATTTGTTACTGTTTTACTTATTGTTGACTATATTTTAAGATAAACATTTCCATTATACATTACATATGTGTAACTCTAGCGGTTTTGAAGCGCACGCCAGAATAGCTCACAGATGGTAGATTTTTTCCTATTTACTTGATATTTTAGATAATTCACACAATACCTTTATAAATAGTAGCCGCGTGGTACTTGTTGCACACTCCCTCGAGAGGGGTGAGCTTTGGCCCGTTCGGGGCGTATGCCCCCTTCGGGAGGTGTTCTTGATTCGCACCCTGCTGATACAGGGTGGTACGGGGTCGGGCCTACAGCCTGATGGGGGCCGCAGCGCGCGAGGAGACGTAGGCTCTACTATGCCATGTAGTCATATAGGTATATTTTTGTATAGATTCATTAAAATCCATTTAGTAGTTTTTACGTGAAAGAGTGACAAACATCCATCCATACTTACAAACTTTAGCGTTTATAATATTAGTAGGATTATTATAGACTTTATAATAAGAAACGTGAATTGAATCTGTCGCATAAAAGTGTTGAATAATAATAGTAAATTTTAAGTGAATAACGTCACTGAAATTTATAGCCTGCAGCAATTTTTGGCTTGGGCGATTTCCTGCATTTGACTGGCAATTCGTATAAGCGAGGAAATTTTACAATTTTACAACAAAGATTCTTCTAGAGAGATTGTAATATTTTTTCATATGAAGTTTGTAAAGTTAGAGGAAAATTCGAGTCTGAAATTATTATAAGAGAATAAATTTGGATATATGTGTTTGTTTTAAAGCCCTGTAATTTTCAACCACGTTTTATATCAAATTTGTCTTGTAGGGTCTTATTTTTGATATAATTAAATTTAATTCTACTTTTGTTTTATGATCGCTAAAACACAATTTTTATAAATGAAAACGGTTTAAAAACATATTTACTTAAGGTATTTAGTAAAATTCACACAAATTAAAATCTCTATACATAAAATTCTCGTGTCACAATGTTCGTTCCCACAATCCTCCGAAACGGCTCGACCGATTCTTATGAAATGTTTCATGCATATTGAAAAAATCTGATAAACGGCTACTAGCTCTCTTTCAAACCCCTAAGTGATAAGGGGTCTCCACTCCAAAATATTTTTTTTAATGATACATCATACAAAAATACAAACAACCCATAATTTCACCCCTCTACGATCAACCCCTATTTTTTATTTTCGTAGATAGTTATTTTTTTATTTAGTTGTATCATAAAAAATTAAAAATAAGTAATTTATCTAAAAATTAAAAAATAATAATTAAGGGGTGGACTACTCTTAACATTTAGGGGGATGAAAAAGATGTTGTCCGATTCTCAGACATACCCAATATGCACACAAAATTTCATGAGAATCGGTCAAGCCGTTTCGGAGGAGTTTAACTACAAACACCGCGACACGAGAATTTTATATATTAGGCTAGCTGCCCCCGCGAACTTCGTTTCTCCTAAATGCCTAGCCTACCTTTTTAGTACATACCAACATGGAATATTTTGCTATGCTACCTTAGGCTTAATGCTTGACATTCATAAGCATGCTTGACATTCATAAGCATGCTCTAAGAAGCATCTAAATTGAATAAACAAACGTATTTTGATTTTGATTTTGATTTTGATTTTAGGGACTGTGTGGTTTTCTGGAATGAAAACTTTTAAGTTTTTCTGTGAATTTTGCTCTATATAAACCTCAGAGTTCGAGTCATAAGATTGTAATCAACAAAAAAAATAGTGATTAATCGTAGAGGGGTGAAAATTAAGGGTATTATTACGTATTTTTGTATAATCATAAAAAAATTATCTAAAAAATGAAAATCTATGGGTCTAATCTATCTATGAAAGATAGATAGTAGCCGATTCTCAGACTCACTGAATATGCATAAAAAATTTCATAAGAATCGGTCTAGCCGTTTCGGAGGAGTATGGGAACGAAAACTGTGACACGAGAATTTTATATATAAGATATAATCTTCCTGTAACTACTTACATTTAAATGAATATAAGCGTAACGGATTTTTATTAATTTAAAACGGTTATTCTACATTTCACACACAAATTAAACAAGCAAAATATATCAACAATATACGACAATTACGGCTGATAACAAAAATAATAATGTAAAAGAGCTAAATTTTACCTTATTAATACGACACAATACAGTTATAATGAAAATTATAGCGTAATACAGAACAATAAAATTGACAAAAGAGGGTAACGCTGTAAGGTAACGAGAGCCATTCGACAAAATTATTAATCAAACGACAAAATAATAAAGGGATCTTTGTGTTATTTTTTGTTTTTTGAAGTGAAACTTATTTAGGCGCATGAGGGTAAATTTTTTACGGTTGTCCACGTCACGAAGATGTGCAGCGTTTTGTCAAAGAAGGATGAACGTAGCATGAAGTAAACAGCTATGGAGCAAGAGTGAGAGAGATAGAGAGAGAGTGGGATAGAGCGAACGGCGCATCACGCACAGTGCCATGGAGCGAGTGGTGGGGTCTGTCGCATAACGTCTAGTGCAGTACACGCAGATTTTTTATTTATTTATATAATCATTGATTTATACACACTGTATACATGCTAATGATAATATAATTTATATACTGGTACATGATCAACTATTGGGGCGTTTACCTTAGCAATAATTAAATTACAAAGAACACTTCTGACATGTATACTTTGTACGCACGCAGTTTTTTATATATAACTACGGGCAAACGGGCAGGAGGCTCATCTGATGTTAAGTGTCACCCATAGACACGCACATTGCCAGAGGGCTCGCAAGTGCGTTGCCGGCCTTTAAATAAATCGGTTTGACTTAAAATCGATTTTGATTTAAAATACTTAACTATTGTTAATATCTCATAACGTATAGACAGTTTACTTATGCGGGTGCACGTAAATAATGGCTCCGGTCCGTTAATTTTATCAGCTCACGTAGCCTTTTTGCGGTGAACCGAAGCGAGTCCAATGTCCTTTCAACGGAGGACCTATTCGCTCAAAAGAATTTGTGGGATGTGACTTAAATGAATTTCAATTTCGGGACAATTCAGAGACAAGTTGCCTTGGTCTATAAGCTGATTAATTTGAAACAACTATGGGTTGGCAGAATAATATAGTATTTCACAAAAACTGTACCATCGATGATTACACAGGAAATGTAATATGTTAGACACAAGACGAAATGCATTCGATTTTGGTTGGTCAGACGTAATTTCATGACACATCATGTCGCGTGTTAACGCGTATTGGAGTGGAAATGATGACCAATTACAAACGAACGGTATGCACAAACGTTTCGTCGTTCAACATTCTCTTTCAAATAGCAAATTTAACGGACTTTGACCATGGTTAGTAATTTATCGTTCATATTCAGTCTCCGAACCTAAACCTCCATCCACACTCCGTGGTATAAGCTCATGTCGCCTCGCCTAGCCCGCCGCTCCATTTTACACTCTTGCGCTTGCTTAGTTTGTTAACTACTGCACTGTAAGGAATCGCGCATTTTCTTATCATGGACGAAAGTAACGATTTGTGTAAGGCGTAGAGTTTTATCAATTGGAACCAATTCCAAGGGGACGCAACCCATGTTGGACCAACCGATTATCACAAAAACTAGGCACTTAAGTTTCTGACGCCATTCACCTAGATGGCGATCGTCAGAAATGGAAGCTGTGATGTTTTAATATGTCACAATGGTGTCCGAAGTTTCACAACGCACAGCAAGCGATCGGAGGAGGACTAACATAAAACCTCATACGCATTGTTTTGTTTGCAAGTTTCTGTTTTAAAGTGAAACTTTTATTACATCGTCTCAAACATTTTCGTCTGTGTGTTGCATGTCCCGTGACGGTCGGCCGCGGATAAAGTGAAAGGCGCTCGTCATAGCAGCCAAGGCCTATATGGCGGCGCCTATAGTTCGCAGCAGCCGTGTAGTGTATAGACTATTATTTAATAATATGTGATTAGAATCTAAATAATTTTTAAGTATTATGTATGTCGTACTCTCTAAGACACAAAGTTCAATAAAAATATTAGTTGGAGACTTTTATTATTTCCCATTATCATTCCAATTTTCTAAGTATGAAATTAAGATTGATAAAGCGATTTTTATACCCTTAATGTAATATTATTCCAAAAAATTTCAGTTAAACGTCTATAATGTGACAAAAAGTTTCGCTTTTACCGTGGTTTCATAAAACCACACAATCCTTTTTTTTAAGTATGACTCGTACAAATACACAACCGACATACTATTATATTTACCCAAACTATTGAATAGATACAAAACTATAAAATCTTCTCGTAATATATATTTATTCGTAAATTGATACGAATTAGGCGGAGTAAGGCCTTTAGTACACCTACGCAATCGCATGCGGCAGCGAAACGACGAAAAAACTGTAAGTTGTATGACAACGTTTCGCATGTGTTTTGTCTCGCTCTAATATATAGCTAGATGAAATAGTTGCGTCCTTGTCAGTATTGTTTCGCAAGTAACTGCGAAATGGCTGTTACACAGACGCAGACGTTTCGCTAGTAGAGTTTCGCATCGCAAGGCGTCACCATGAGTTCTGTCAGTGAGGACAGAATTTCGCACAATGGAAGCCGAAAATATTGAATTATTAATGAATTTGATTCGAAATTATCCCGAATTATATTTTGTTGGGCATGTTGATTACAAAATCCTCTTCAGAATCTGAAAGCGACGACTGGGACGACTCAGATGACATTCTGAAACGACGACTGCACCTACAGCCCACGAAAGCTACAATGACATATCCTTGCGAAAAACCTGCAGTGTACTAACGTTCCGCAGATATTTCGCTACCGCAATTATTTCGCAAAGATTCGCAGCCGCATACGAACGCGTAGGTGTACTATAGGCGTAAATATACAGTGTTTCAATAGGTTGTATTTTTACCTATTTCTTACTCCATTCATAGTTAGTTCATTGTTAATAAACGAAAATGCTTTGATGCAAAGTTGGGACGGATCGCTAAGGTCAGTAATGAAATATCCCGTAAATTCGTTTCAGTATTTTAATAAGAAAATGGAATTAAAACGTTATACGAAATCGATTAATTTCCCGTGACCGTGAGGTTACCATGACAACGTTTGAAACTCCCGCAAATTATATTTAATTTCCATATATACCACCATTGTTCATTATTACGATTGGTTGTGTTAGTATGGTTTTTAATCCTAAGGAAGTGCGTTTGAATCTCGGCTGTGCAATTAGGGCATCAAAAATAAAGCTTGTTAGCATTATACTAGTGCAATAGGACTCAAATAAGATACAATAAATTAATGTCTTATTCATATACCTCATGGTAAACGTGACTTTTGTAATTCTTGTATTTCTTATTCTTTTGATGCAATACGCATCGAAATTCAAGAATCTGTGAGATTAGCTTTTTAGTTTTCAGTTTATTTTATTTTGTTTGGTTATGCACTTCATGCACTAACTTTTTTTAGTTTTTCTCTTACGAGGGTTGCCTGAAAGAGATCGTTTGTTAGCCATAAGGCCGCCCGTGGCATCCCTTAGAATTTATATATTATATTATTAGATTTTCTAGAAATGTAACAAAGTGTAAATAAATAATAACAATTAAAAGGAAAATAATAGTTTTACGTTATTATAAATCAAAGTTCTATGTTCTCTCTCTTGTTAAATCTGCTATAAAAACTTTTGTACAAATTTTCATACGGTTACTAATAGATAGATAAATTCATCATTTTTTTTTCAACGTTTATTTCATGTTTTGTTGTCGAGTCAAAGGTGATCATTTCGTCATTACAATACAATCATTATTAGGTGTGTTGTATATATTTAATACATATAAAGTAGATACACCACGATTACGAACGACAAAGTTAATTTAATAAAATAATATTAAATAAAATATGGCATAGGTACTCTTACGATTACATTCTATTAGCTACCTTTCCAATATTTAATAATCTTCTACGGAAGCACCTTTCATATGCTTAAAAGGTGCTTCCGCAACAGGAATAGGATATCCTATACCTCTGCTCAACCGTAATTTATGTATTTTACTTATAAACTTCTTTATTGCGTTTTTTTTTTAATTTTTGGATAATTTTGATTTCGAATTATATTGTTATTTGTAACTTTATTTTTGTTTGCTTGGTTACGCACCTCTTTTTTATAACAGGAGGCAAATAGACAGGAAGCTTATGTAATGTTAAGTGATCGCCGCCCATCAATACTTAATGCCAGAGGGATGCAAATGCGTTGCCGGCCTTTTTATAATTAGTACGCTCTTTTACTGAAGGACCCTAAGTCGTCTAAATTAACCTCTTGTAATATGGGAATAGCCCATGGTATTTCCTTTTTTCCTTACTAGGGTGGCCTAGGTTGGAAGAAATTGCTTGATAATCATTAGAATGAATAATTTAAGTAAAGTGATGCCAATCTGTAATCGTAATAATCAGTAATATACATCTTAAGGAAACTATAACCAATATCTGTTTATTGTGATGTTTATTGTCTAAGTTTATCGTAGGGAAGTTGAAATGGTATTATTATGACGACCGACAGCTGGTTGATATGAAAGTGCTTCATATTTAATGTTCTATAGACTTTCAGTATTAAGATATGAAGCTACTTTTGATATATATGACCTAACAATAGGCAGTGGTGGATTTACCAGCAGGCTGAGTAGGTTGGAGCCTAGGCCGGCGGATTTTTTGTGGCAAATTTTTGATTTAATTTTGCTACCTCCTAGAAATCACAAAGATTTCTCCATGACGGTTTTCTGATGTTTTACAGATCAGTCTGCAACAAATAATGCCAATGGCGTTCCCCTCTAACTTGTACGTTTGGTGTAGCAAACTTCTAGAGTAAAACGGCTAGTTCGCTGCCCACCAACCAGTAATATACCTCTGTACCCTCAGCTCACACTACGAGTGAAAAGAGCGAAGTTGCAGAAAATGTATTTCCCACTTTCCCTATCCCCTCTATCAACCCATATAATAGTACTACTACTGGTTGGAGGCTGCGCATGGTTTGTGCTCAAATAAAATTATTTTACGTGCAATTTCAACGAAATTGTAGTATTGTAAAAATAATTGGGCGGCAAAAACTTTACAGCCTATACCTTGAAAATTTGTAGAACCGCCACTGACAGTGCCCATTGTATAGGTGATGGCTGTGTTGTGGATTTTCTCAGTCGTGTTATCCTCTCCGTTGCACGTGTGTGGTGTTAATTGTGTACATAGAAAACTCTAAGTTGCACAGAGAGTTTGAAAGCCCGAGTTTGATGCCAAGCTTAATCACAAAGCTAACGCTATGATAAAACTAATTTTATTTATTTACTTGGTATTATTACATTCATACAAATATAGACTTCAAAAATCTAATAAATTCTACCTCAGACATCCCATCTCCCTTTCAGAAGAACGCGTTGTAGCCAAAGCTCACCGATTGATCAATCTGATAAACGAGCTAGGTCTGGCTATCCATAGTTCCTCACGCTTTGAAATCAATTTTCCTTTATTTTTTATATTTATCTCTTTGTGTTTGTTATGTTTGCCGATAAGTGTTTTTATGATTGCTATTAATAATGTTTATACACACTGGTGTATAGTGGTAGTTAATAAATCTGAATTGCCTAGATTATAGGTGTTTTTTTTATGATTGGACAATTCACACCAATTGACCTAGTCCTAGTAGTTGTAGTGGGTACTAGGTAACGGATATACATACATATCATAGATAGATAGACATATAAATACATATTTAAACACCTAAAACCTAAGCACGACACCAAATGCTCATCACATCAATGTTTGTCTCAGCCGGGCATTGAACCCGGGACCCATGGATTCGCAGTCAGGGGTACTAACCACTAGACCAATGAGCCGTCAATTTTTTTTACTAATTTTCAAAATTTACTTGTTAGGTTCTTGTGGAAACTATTATGTTTATTTATTTATTGAAGTTTACCACATCATACATAATACTATATCTACGGTATACGTTACAAACCTTTTCATTAAAATGTATGACAATTGCCGTAAACATAAATGTTATAAAAGGAAAATAAATACAAAATAAAAAAAAATACCAGAAATGTTTGATAAGCAGAAAAAAATATTTCCAACAACAATGCTTTCTTTAAAATTGATCAGCCTACTACCGAATATCCAGCTCCGGATAAGTACTATATAATCCGTTGTAATCGCGAAAAATTCGAAAGATCCTGAACGAAGTTTGGTTTTTGCAGACGGAATTTGGAAAAAATTGCTGATATTAGACCTTGGAAATGAGTAAGGGACAACAATATTAATTTCCTGTAAGAGGTCACTGCTCTGTATTTGATTACTTAGTATCTGAAACATTTACAATCAAACAATATTTCGTCTTTATAGTGCTGAACATTCCCACGTAGAAGCTGAACAAAGCATACTAAATGCACAATTACTGGAAACTTCCTAATTAAACCACTATATTAGTTTCTGCTTCGGTGACTTACAAACGTTATGTATAATTTAATTACAATACTAAGCACTACTCATATGTGTATGCATGTGTAATCGTTAGGGTAGGTTCGACTCAGTCACCGTACGCGAGTATTAATTACCTACGGTGAAAAACATCCTATGAATAACGTCCAAGGGTTTTGGTCAGGCCCTTCCTATATGTCAAATCCGTATCTATAATATAAAACTGAATCGCAAAATGTGTTGGTAAGCGCATTACTCAACAACGCCTCGACAAATTTGGCCAATTATTTTTTTTATAATATTCCTTGAAGTACGAGGATGGTTCTTACGGAAGGAAAAATTAAAAAAAATCGAGTGAAAAAGTCTAAAAACAACACTTTACTATATTCCCATACAGAAGATTCGTAATAATAAAGTCAATTTGAACTTTAATACCATACCATAAACTTCAAGTGTTAGTGGATTCCGGGAAGGTAAATTTTTATTTTTTGACATAATGTATTTGTTGTCTTATCAACTTTCTTTTTTTTATCTTACTAGCTAGACTGGTGTCCCGAATAGCAGAATAAGTATTTAAAAAAAATAAAGAATCGACTGTTAGGCGGTACGATGTTCGCCAGGCCAGCTAGTTTCATATAAAAGTTTCAAACGCAAGTCCAAGATCCTAAGGGTGAGATTCAAAAACAAGACTAGGGGCCAACTATGCCCCCCGTTTGTCAAAATTAAATACAACTGACTTAGGATTTGACCACTTAACGAAGTAGATCTAATACTAAGAGCCGACTGAAAAATCAGCTCAAAAGAAATCATGTCGTAGACCCAAGAAGACTTGCATGAAACATACCAGCCCTGCGATTCTGTAACTCACTTTTCGAACTCACACAGCGGTTTTTGCAACGGCGGTCGCTCTTAAATCAGTCGTGAAGCAGTCATTTTATGATTAGGCATTCTGAAAAGGTGGGAGCTTGTAGTTTATTGTTTATCAACCGCTGTGTGAGTTCGAAAAGTGAGTTACAGAATCGCAGGGCTGTACAAAATATAGCACCACTGGATGGATGATATTTTGCTTTAAAATTTTATCAGGCGTTTTATTTCATTAACTTTTCAGTTAAGGTCAATAATATTGTGGTTAAGCTATTAACGCTATAAATGAGAATGTAAGCTGAAATTGACGCGAGAATTTTTAACGTTAAACATTTTATCTGTAAATAAACTCTCAAACACCCAAAAGCTCTGTTTAGTTTTGTAATTCTAGAATTTTTCGTTATTACTTCTAATTACTTTTTTGCGAATTAAGTTATATGCCTCATGCACTTTACCTTTTATATTTCCTTTTCTTTACTAGCGTTGCCTGAAAGAGATCGTTATAAAGGCAGTCGTTGAATCCCTACATTTATGTTACATTAAAAGTTTATCTAAAGAAATTATAAAGATTGTTGGTTAAATTATTGATTAATATTGAGAAAAACTATTGTATGAAAAATTTGTTAGAAAATTTAAATGATGATTTGATGAAAGTCCAATTGTGCTTTTCGACACAGATACTAACAATATATAACGTATTACTGTATACTGTTTGCTACATAATATTTAAATGATAAATAACTGGAATACAGTCTAGTCAACGGTCATAAAAAAAATGCTGAAGACAAAAATCTTCCCGCAATAAGTGACGCAATGACCTCACAGGAATTCATCTTCAGAATAGACGATTCAGATTGCAAACATTCGAGATTAATAGGGGCTTTAAAAATCGTGGCCATTTATATAAGAAGTCCGAACAAGAAAGTACTCTCAGATGATGCGCTAAAGAACTCCAAGACAATCAATCAAGTTAAAAGCATTGTATTAACCGATGCGATTCCGAAAATAGCAAATTAAGCTTTTTTGTGGTTTAAGTAGATTTAAGACTGTTACGAAAAGCTTATAACTATACGTATATATACAGCGGAGGAGACTATTCTGATGTTAAGTGATACACTACCAGGAGACTAGCGAGTGTGTTGCCAGCCTTTGAAGATTTGGTACGCTGTTCTTTCGAATATTTTAATGGAAAGTTTGTTCCACATAGCGATGAACGTCAATATGAGACTATTTTGTCATTAAACACTTTTACCATATCTATAGCTGTTGAGCTATGTTGGTAAAGGTCGATAAAGGGGTATGTGGTAGGGGTAAATGTTCACAACCCTAACTAGTAGTAGATTCACCCGTGAATTTCATGTATTTTGGCAGGATTTTTGGCGACCTTTTCATTCATTTCTCCACCTTAGTTTTAGTGACTATAAATGATAGTCGATTTAGAATATCGCTTGTATAAAGGTTGGAGCTGAATTTTATTTTTTTCACCTTCTCTAACTTTGATCATAGTAGGAGTAGTTCATTTACAATTTGTAATCGGGCGCCTAGATGATGGAGGTCACACACAATTCCCGAGTGTGACCTCCATCCCACAATTCCCATAAATTTCAAATTGAGAACCTTTTGTGTAAATAATATAATTTATGGATTATACCATACTATATAGGTATTGCCTTTGATTATATTATAATAATAACCTTTTCTCTATAAAAATATTTCGATTATTAATATAGAATACGATATTAAAGAAAGGAATTTGAAATTCGAAACCAAAACCGACTAATTATAGAGAAGCATTTATTGCAAGCAACGAAGAAACCTTCGTTTCGAAACTAGAATGAAATTGAAAACCAAATCTGTAAAAGCAGTCTGTAGCAAAAGTTTTATCTCCATTCGGAGTATATTTGAGGAGCAATATTGTTTCTATTGGCTGTAAATCTCAGCGCTACGGCACAAGAGGGAATGAGAGCTATTGTCGAAGGGAAAGGAAGTTTTGCTTTTAATATTCTTCTATACATATTATTATAAAATAGTAACATCGCAGACTATTTACTGTCAAGTTTTATTTATAACTAAATGACCCGGTGAACATCGTATCACATATATATTTTGTGAAAACTTAATCTTTTTTTTAAATAGACCAGAGATTGGATCTTATACTAATGCTATGAAACAAAAATGTCCGAAGGCATCTTTAAGTATATAACAACCAAGTGAATTTTTTTTTATTTCTAAAAAGAAAATAGACATCAAATACTACCCAGCTATGAACACTGAACAGTTTTTATTGGAAAATTTAATTTAAACCTTCCCTGAACTTCCACAAATATATCATAAATACGTCGACTTTAAATATATAACTATATAGCTTGCAATATATCAGCAAACAAAACAGCCCTTTTGATACGAGGAAATATCCGAGTTGTGTATTTGACTTTCCGTAGCTCTAGAGTAATTTATATTTCAATCTGTTTACCGTACAAAATAATTAATAAATATTCCAGATTTATGAATAATAAAGGATTATTTATCTTAATATAATATATAAATTACGTGTCACGTTGTTTGTCCGCTATGGACTCCTAAACTACCGAACCGATATCAATCAAATTTGCACACCGTGTGTAGTGTGATCCAACTTAAAAGATAGGATAGCTTACATTTCAATGTATACCTGCAATATTATTTTATTGCAAAATATTTGTTTATTATTTAATAGTCACAATTCTAACAGATGGCGCTGTGTTGAAAGTATCAACGTTTCACATAAGCTACAATTTAATGGCATAACCACCAAAAAAGCATGGTGGTCCCCATGACTGGTGTTCTCTTACCGTTTGTCTTGAATAGTTTGCTACTATGTAATATAACAAAAACCTTAGCCAAAGCAACGCTTGGCCGAGTCTCCTAGTTTATTTATAAAATTTCACCACATTACATATAATGCATTTTCTACAGTATATGTTACAAGTTATCAATTCTAAAATACATGACAATTATGGTATAAATGTTACAAAATATAAATATATTACACTTCCAATTTTAGTTTTTACTATTAATACTTTGCTTCATAATGCGGATTAGGTATGAGAGAGGCACTGAATAATGTTTTTTTTTAATGTTCAGCCCATTACTGAATATATCAAGCACTGGATTAAGACACATGTTTATTAAAGTACAGGACAACGCCTATCGAATCCGCTACTTTCTTATGGATGCAGCTTGTGTCAGCTATTGTGGTCATAGATAGGCAGAATGAAAAGTCCAAAAAGAGTAAAAACATTAACCCGAACATAATTATAAGATCCTTTGGGAGTTTATTGGTCCAAGAATATTTGCTTACAACAACCTAGGAAATAAATTGTACAAAAGCACTTTATATGAAAAAATAATAATTTTCTCCAGCGCGAATGAACCACGCCAGATGATTCCATGAAATTTTCATCATAACACGTTCAGCCCTACGATTCTGTAACTCACTTATCGAACTCACACAGCGGTTTTCGCATCGGCGGTCGCTCTCAAATAAACAATAAACTACAAGCTCTTACCTTTTCAGAATGCCAAATCATAAAATGACTGCTTCACGACTGATTCGAGAGCGACCGCCGATGCGAACTCCGCTCTGTGAGTTCGAAAAGTGAGTTACAGAATCGCAGGGCTGGTCTAAAATAATTGAGATTTTGTACCACGCAATCTCACACGAAATTGCATACAGAAAACTCTCGGTTCCAAAGCTGAACCCATGGCTTGAAGCTACAACTTGAATCATTTATAAAACGTAAGGAATAATTAACTCACATCAGTAGTACACAAACAAGACGATATGTCCGACGATAGTATCCGCAGCGAAACGCAAAACTACAATTTATTACGACTTCAAAGAGATACAAACTTTGATCTAGGCGCAAACAAGTTTATATGTTAAAGTGAATTAACGTAGTTTCATTTATTATGTAATTAAAAAGGTCTTTTACAGGTTGTTGTGTCGGTGTTCTATTTTCAAATTTACGTAAGGCAAACATCTATTTAAATATACATTATTGCCAGTGATTTGAGAACTGCAGCATTTCATTTTCTTTATTAAATCTACGACCTCTAAATTTCACCAACATCATCTTGATGGTTGGAGGTCTTCCACAGTCCGTTTCAATAGGCATTTTCTTTTGCGAACTAGCGAACTGTGGAATCGACTCCCGGGGGAGGGGGTCTTCCCTCAGAGACCTCCAAATGTTTAAAATGCGAGTCTACTCCTCCCTCAAAGGCCGGCAACGCACCCATTAAAAATGGGTGTCTATGGGCTGCGTAGACTGCCCTTTTTGGTCGTCCCGCAAGCTCGTTTGCCCCCCTATCACATATATTAAAAAATTACTTGAGAGGTGTCAAGGGACACCCAGATGGAACGAAGTTCCTTTCGATTAATTTAGATGTTAATTGGTATCTCACAGTATGATGTGCTAAGCATCGATTAAATAGTAAAATTACCTAAATATACATTAAGTGGCACAATTAATAAGCATATTTTGTAGTTCGGTTCAGATGTTTTAATTCAGGCTTAAAAAAAGCCAACATCACGAGGCGGTCACCCATCCAAGTACTGACCTCGCCCGACGTTGCTTCACTTCGATGATCGGACGAGAACCGGTGTAGTACAATAGCAAATAGCAAAAAAGTGTCGTGACAACTTTTCGTAAGAATTTTTTCCGTCTACCCCCCTTTCACAACGCGCGATAAGGAACTTCGTTCTAAAAAATTATGACGTTAAAAAGTGCTGATTTCAAATCAATAGTAATTGGAATACGCATTAACATTGCCGATTCTAATAATTGTATTTTTTTTTTTATAGAACGGCGGGCAAATGGGCAGGAGGCTCACCTGATGTTAAGTGATACCGCCGCCTATGGACACTCTCAATGCCAGAGGGCTCGCGAGTGCGTTTCCGGCCTTTTAAGAATTGGTACGCTCTTTTCTTGAAGGACCCTAAGTCGAATTGGTTCGGAAATACTTCAGTGGGCAGCTGGTTCCACATAGTGGTGGTGTGCGGCAAAAACTGCCTTGAAAAACGCTCAGTTGTGGAACGGCGGACGTCGAGGTGATACGGGTGGAATTTCGTATTCTACCTCGACGTCCGATGAC